>CAWUFW010000392.1:1200000-1800000 GCA_963921515.1 Calotriton arnoldi | reverse complement strand
TCCTCTCCGGTCTTGGCCTAAAAAAGCCTGTCTAGATGTAGATGGTTGCTGATCAAACGTCTGACGATATGTATTTCCAGAAGCTTGGTCACTATCAGTGTCGGAGTTGGTATCTGAAAAGGTTGCCCTTTTGCGTTGAAATTGATTGGGGCCTTGATTAGACCCTTGAGGTAAATAAAAGTCTTTTTGAAGGTATGGGTATGTTCTTTCTTTACTGTACCTCCTAATGTCTTCGTGCAATTTGTCTGTTTTTTTGTGTGAATTGAATTCCTCAAATTCTTTAATCGTGAGGGCAATTTTATCTAATAGTAGTTTCACGTTGGTAATGCTGGAATCTGAATTGATCTTATTTTCCAAATTCTCTATCTCTTTGGAGAGAATTTTGATATGTTTAAGCGCCGTTTCTATGGTCAGCACCATCCAGGTGCGTGAGCACATGTTGGCTGAATAGCTAAAACCTACTTTGAAATCCTCATCTTCAACAAAGATGATGGGTATATTTTTGATCTGTAAGCCTGTGGGAATGATATTGGCATTCAAGCAGTCAGTCAAGAACTTGGCATGCAGCTCAGTTCTGACTAATTTCTTTTTCAATCTCTCAAGTTGGTTTAAATCAGATTCATACGGAAGTTGTATGATCGGGCCCCTTTGCCTAACAGGGACGGACCAGCAGCAATCTTCAAAATATACTCATCGGTATAGGACAATGTCTCAGCTTCAGACATAGATGGAGTAATAAATCTGAAGTACAAAGTCAAAACTAGGAGGTTAATACTCTATGCTAAACCACTTTATAGAAAGTGACCCACAACAGACACTAGTCTGTGCAACATACACAATAAGAAGGTGGGGAAAACCCAATATACCCTTGGAGGCTTGGGCAATCAAATCAATGATGAGTAAAAAGTACCTACAAGGGATTTTGTTTAGAGATACTTAGTTTGATGTAAAGTATATATAGTTACTTAGGGTTCAACCCCTGATGGTCTTGAACTCTGAAATAATCTAAGCAAACGTCAAGTTTTATAACACTCAATAAATGAAGATAATGATATCAAACACACAGGAATATCTTTTTTCAAGAAAGTACAACATTTTTATATATAAATAACATTCATAAGGGTACAATCACAAAACACCATGGAAGAGGATACATCAATCTACCTACAACTCATAGGAGTATGCATCTATTCCAACATAATCAAATAAGCAACAGATCAGCAAATACAGAAAGCAGTTACTTGAATACAATAGATATTCAGGAAATAGATGGGAGAGTCGACTTTTCGGTCTGTGGTGGCGTAATTATCCGTCAGACCATCTTCAGGACGTACAGTCAGTTATGTAAAAAAGACCCCTATACAGAAATAATGCAAATAATTACATTTACATACATATAACTTAGACATGTGAATTTAAAGAAAGAAAGATATCCCGTGCAAGATAAAAAGAGAATAGTCTGATGTGACCAAAAACATATTAATTTGAACCTTACACCAGAAAAATGATAGCAGTCAAGGAAAGCTCATGTTTTTATATTGAAGAGTGTAAGAAAAAGAGATCCTATATGGTTGTGAAAATCCAGCTTGACCTCATGCAATTCTTACAAATTTGTTTGCTTACTTTCAAAAGGTCCAAAAATCGATAAGGACCAAATCAAGCCTTAATCTAGATCAGGTTCAACAGGATTATTCACTGTTGAGGAAGTACACTGTGAAAACATTGGTATACCGTTAGGTCATGTAACAGCCCAGATTATTTAATAATGACGGTACTTGACTAAAGATGTATTATTGTGTATTGCCTCTGTAATCAATTGGCGTTACTTATAAAGGATGCTTTTTAATTATAGACGGCTTACCTCTAGCGGTATATTGTTTAACGCTGAGTACTTTTAGAGCCGTCAATCAGTACGTGATCTATCATTGCCAATCAGACGAGAAAGAAAAATTTAAAAATGGGCAAAACATATAAAATGTACCAACTACACAGGACAATTACAAATGTACAATATTTCCAATATTCTGTGCAATAAAATTAAAAGGGAGGCTGCAAATAGCAGTCGCCACATGGCTTCACCATTACTTGAGCCAATGTCAATAGTAGATATATGGTGGCTACTGGATGTCAAGATGGTATTAACTAAACATTGCAGCAGTTCCATATTTAATGTAATGTATGTTACTGACTGACTGCGTTGAAACAACAGCCATCTTATCTACAGGTCTTGTCCAATAGTTTAAACGGAAAGACCCAGATTATCCCAAACGTCGTCAAAAAGGTGGCTAAATCTACCCATGACCTTGCCAATTCTCTAGCATGTCAATTGCTTAAAGACAAACGAATAATCTAAAGAAATGCGTACCAAAATGAGCGAATTTTTCATCAAGCTACACTTGGAGAACGATATTCAGACGAATCGAAATAAACGAGTTTGTATTCAGGCTACAATCGGCAAGCGATTTTCGGACGATCTAGCTGCCAAATCTAATACACATACAAAAATTCAGCGATATAAAAGATGCAGCCCTTAGTTGAATCGCTAGTCTAAAAATCATGGTGACACGCGTAAGGCTTACCGAATTTATCATGCAGCGCATTCACCGGCAAAGTCCTGTGGATATGGAACAATTTTGGGTGTATTGCCCGGACGCATTTTATATTGAATCTGCCGGTGTGGAACCCGGAAGCAAAGACATCGACATTCAACCCGGAAGTATACGCTGAACTACATCTTTTTTTTTAAAGTTATGTTTATTAAGGTTTTCCAAATTATTACGAAAAGTAACATCAACACAGTACCCCTCGCAGGGGGATATCAAATTTAAGCTTAATTACATCTGAGTAGAAAAACAGCCCTCTGGTTGCTGGTCCATCTCCTAGCTTAAGAAGAAAGCACTAAGAGAGGTTACAGTTTCTAACAGTCCTGGAGTTGGAAACACCTTCCTAAGTGCGAGGGATGTGGGCTTGTGTTACCACTCATGCTTCTTCATCCCTCCTTGATGACAATTGTCCTGCACTTCCCCGACGAAGGGTATTACAGAAAGTAATAAGGGGCACGTAAAACCAAACATTTCCCAATGGGGGAAAAACAAGGATAAGTAAAGACCCCCCCTTTCCCCACCCCCTCCCCGATGGTGGCGGCGGCTAAACTCGCTTCCTAGATGCATCTAGTAGTAGTGACACTTGGCTCAATACTGAAAGAGATGGAGAGCTCTAACGTTAGGGGGCACACAGCCGATGGGAGACCTCGCGAGAGGAATTGGACCAGGGGACCCCAGCGAAATTCAAAATTTTTATAATCATACCTGAATATTTCAGACATGCGCTCCAGGCTGAGCAGTCTCCAGAGTCGTGAGTGCCAGAGGGAGATAGCTGGCGCCTCCTTCCTCTTCCAAGCGGCCGCCAGGGTGGTCTTAGCCGCCCCGATACATAACCACATGATTGACTTATCAGCCCGGGTCTGGTGTTCTAGGGAAGGGTCACGTAGCCCCAAGAGGACACCTGCCATGGTGGAGGGGACAGGATATCCCAATATGCCTTTAATATGGGCCAGTATTTCCTCCCAAAAGGGGCGAATGGATGGGCAATCCCACCATATGTGTTGAAAGTCCCCAAGCAGTCCACATCCCCTCCAGCATCTATCAGAGGTGGCGGGAAAAATTCGTTTGAGTTTGGACGGGTGCAGGTACCAGTCCATCATCGTCTTCAGATGGGCCTCACGAAGCTCCGTGGAATGGTTAAGTCGGGTGATGTCGGTCCATAGATGGGACCACTCCTCCTCCGAAACCCCCCGTTGCAACATTTCCTCCCACATGGACATATATCGGGGCCGCGGGGAGCTCACAGTAGTGAGCAGAAAGTTATATATGAATGAGATCGTCCCCTTCATTGATGTAGCCTTGGTGAGGAAGCGTTCAAACTGTGTGAGGGGGCGTGTAGCTGCTTCGCGAATCTGTGGGGTGAGCGCCCAGTGCATTAATTGAGCATAGTGGTAGCCCTCCGTGTCTCCCAGTCCATAGTCCTGCTTACAGTCACTAAACATGAGGGGATCCGAGTGTTGAAACAGGTGCGTCAAAGCCAGACACCCACCTCTTCTCCAGGCATCAAAAGGTCCCTCTTGTAGGCCCAGTGAGAATGCCGGGTTAAAGTGGAGGGGCGTAAATGGTGATGGGAACGAGGCCCATCTGTCATCGCCCGTGAGTGAGTCCCATACTCTCAGTGTAGTGCGAGTGGGAGTACTAATATAAGCATTCTTAGGTCTGTCTCTCTTGGGGAGCCAAACAAGGTCCCATATTGTTCTTCCCGTCACGCTGCGGTCCATATGGAGCCAATGTTTGTCGGACTCTGGCTTTGACCATTCAACCAGGACTCTGAGTTGTGCCGCCTTATAGTACAGCTGGAAGTCCGGTAGACCAACGCCCCCCTCCTTACGGGAGCGACGAAGAAGAGAGAAAGAAAAGCGTGCCCTCCCCCCCCCCCCTGCCAAATAAAGCTAAGAACCATGGATTTAACTTGACGAAAAAAGTCCCCCTCTAGTTCTATGGGCAAAGACTGAAAGAGATAAAGAAGTTTTGGGAGAAGCGTCATCTTCACTGCATGAATCCTGCCCAGCCATGACAGGAAGAGAGGCTTCCATTTCGTGAGATCTAGTTGAATTTTGTTGAGAAGAGCAGGGAAATTAGCAGCGTAGAGCCCCTCTACCTTCGGAGTCAGCTGTACTCCCAAATATTGAATAGAGGACGAGGCCCATGGCAGCGGGGTAAGAGACTGGAGTATATGAATTTCTGCTCGTGGGAGAGTGAGGTTGAGAATGTATGATTTGGTGAGATTTACTTTAAAGCCGGCCACCGTTTCAAACCGCTCTAGTTCAGCCTGCATATTTGGGAGGGATGTGGACGGGTCGGAGAGAGACAAGAGGACATCGTCCGCAAAAAGGGAAATATTTTGCGACTCCCCCTGCAAATGGTATACCCTGGATACTGGGGTTAGCCCTAACCGCTACCGCTAATGGTTCAATACTGAGGGCAAAATGGAGGGGAGAGAGGGGGCATCCCTGTCTGGTGCCTCTAGAATGTAGGAACGCGGACGACAGGACTCCATTGAACACCACCCTAGACCTGGGATGGAGGTAATTAGCCCGGATCATAGTGAGGAATTTGTTTGCAAACCCAAACGCCGAGAGTGTGTGGAAAAGGAACCCCCAGTCTACTCGGTCGAAGGCCTTCTCCGCGTCGAGCCCCACCAAAACTGCGGGAATCCGACGCCGAGAGGCCTTCTCTATCAGGTGGGTAATTCTTCGGGTATTGTCGTGCGTTTGCCGGCCCTTAATGAATCCCGTTTGGTCAGCGTGAATCAATTCAGGCATAAGGTCATTCAGGCGCTTAGCTATTATGGAGGAGTAAAGCTTTGCGTCCAGGTTTAGCAGGGCTATTGGCCGATAGGAAGCACAGTGTTGGGGGTCCTTCCCCGCTTTGGGTATGACAGATATCACTGCTCGGACATAGTGCCAGAGGTCATGCCCTCGTCGGCCATGCTGTTAAACAGGTTAGTCAGGTGGGGACCAATGTTGGGGGCGAACGTCTTGTAAAAGAGGGCTGTAAACCCGTCTGGGCCAGGCGCTTTATGGGGCTTCAGAGCCGCAATCGCGGTGTTGACCTCGTCCATCGTAATAGGAGCTGTGAGCCGGTCATTCCAGGCATCTGATACCTGGGGCAGTGTTAGGGACTGAAGGTAATCCCTCTGGGCATCCGAGTCCAAGGCGTCACCCTGGTAGAGTTTCGCGTAAAAAGTGCCGAAGAGGTCTGCTTTAGCCTCTTCTCTATGAATTAGTTCCCCATCGGAGCTACACATACCTCCTATATATTCTCGCTCCCTTTTGTCTCAGTAATTGGCGGGCCAAATGTTTACCAACTTTGTTGCCCTGTGAATAGGATAGGTGTCGTAGTTTAAGGAGTGTGAATTCTGCCCTGTTATCGTAAATCGCCCGAAGTTTCCCCCGTATCGCTGTGAGGTTACGAAGGGTCTGCCTGTTGGGGTTCGCTTTGTGTATGTGCTCGAGCTTAGATAGCTCGTCCTCTAAATTTTCGCTTTCTTTCGTCCGCTGTGCATTTAGGGCCGAGTTGAGGGCAATGCATCTTCCCCGAAAGACTGCCTTAAATGCATCCCAATTAATATAGTCAGAGGTATCCTCTGGTTTGTTATTAGCAAAGAATTCCGTAATGATTTCCCTCAGTTTGGTGCAGGCGTCCTTTTCCCGGGTAAGGAACGTCGGGAAGTACCATCGAGGTGTTGCTGAGGTGTTCCCTTCCCAAGAGAGACAGACAGAGAGTAGGCTATGATCCGAGACCGAAAGGGGAAATATCTCAGCAGCTTGAAGCGCCCCCTGAAAGGATTGATGGATAAAAATGTAGTCCAGTCGGGAATAGGAACGGTGGACATGTGAGTAAAATGTGTAGTCCCGTGTCTGTGGGAATAGAGTGCGCCAAGCATCCAAGAGCCCCATGTCGTGCAGGCGTCGTTGTGTCTCCCGAGAGAATGAGCCCACCTCTGAGCGATGTGAATGCGTGCTGTCCAGTTCCTTTTGCCATGTTAAATTAAAGTCGCCCATAAGTATCAGTGGCCCCTCTGCAAAGTCTGATAATTTCCCCAAAAACGTGTGTAAGAAGGCCGTCTGACCAGTGTTGGGAGCATAAACTGCTGCTAAAGTACACAGCCTCCCTTTGAGGCGCCCTTTAACCATGACCCAACGACCGTCTCTATCAGTGTATATTCCTAAGGGCTGAAATTGGGTGGAAGAGCGGAACATGAGCGCTACCCCTCTATGTTTTGAGTGCGCCGAGGATCTGTAGATCAGTGGAAAGTGTTTGTGTCTAAGTCGGATATCATCGGCCCTGGCCAAATGGGTTTCTTGCAACGCCACAATGTCCAGATGGTGATCTAATATGTACTTCCACACTTTCTGGCGCTTTTGGGGGGAGTTAAGACCTTTAACGTTCCATGTTCCAATCGTGATGGGCATCATTTTTACTAGATAAACCTACCTGTCCATATTAGCCCTGAACCCATCTCCCAAGAGACCCCAGTGTCATTGCAGCTGCCAGCCCGTCCCCAAGTGTCAAACATTAAAAAGCTGCCACCATTTCCCACCCACCCCCTCCCTTCCCTTCCCAAAAAAGCATAAACAAACACTACTCAAAAACAAAACACTAATGTAGCGTCAAAAACTTTTCCCTTGGTGATACAAAAGGGAGATCCCCTACGGGGATCCGGGGGGACTGAAGGTCCGAGGACCACGCCCATCCCGGCATATTGCTAATGTTTAGCAGAGGATCTTCAAAATTGCATAAAGAGTATGTCCCAATGCTGTGGATCTACTACAGGAGCGCTACCCATAGCTACATGAAGGCGTGATTGGACCTAGCATGCGTCCCTCTCTCAGCGCCTCAGTTCCCCGGTATCTCCAAGAGCCTCTACCACCCTCCGCCCCCCTTCTCCGCAGATGTAAGACAGGGGATCCGACTATTCAGAAAACACAGAGTTAGGTGAAGTTCAGCTCCCTCAAGTCACTTATCTGTACTTGGAGTCCGACAGAAGGGGGTTGCCATCATGTGGAGAAAATGGGGTCACGGGCTGGAGCCAAACTGTCTCTGCAGAAATGGAAGGTGTCCAAGAAATCAAGGAGTAACAAGGTGTTCCTAGGATGCTGGGTTACAGTCCGACTCAGGAAAGGGTCCTCCAGCACGTCAGCAGAAGTAGGTCAGCGACGTCCCCTGCGTGGGCCCACCGACCACGCAGAAGCCATGGCCGCACCCCGGGAGGGCCCTCCAGTTGCACCGCCGGCAGAGTCGGCCTCTTCGGATGTGAGGCCCAGCAGATCCAGACCCTCTCGGAGCTCCGTGATGTGTCGTCTTTTGTTCTGGAATTCGAAGCTGAGCCCGAAGGGGTAGGTCCAGCGATATCTGATCTTCTCCTCCCTTAATTTGGTGGTGATGGCCCTGAATGCATGGCGCCGCGCCAGAGTGGACGGTGCCACATCTTGGTATATCGCACAGGGATGGCCCTGAAAGGAGATGGAGCCTGTCGCTCTGGCAGCCTGAATGATCGCCTCCTTGACTTTGTAAGAATGAAGTTTTGCTAGTATGTCGCGGGGTCTCTTTGTTTCGTCGCTCTGCCTTGTGCCCACACGGTGAACCCTGTCTAGTTTTATTTTTAAGGTCTGAGGACTCAGAATCTCAGCAAACAGTCCCTCCACAAATGCCTCTAGATCGGGCCCCTCTGCTCCCTCCTCCAGGTCTCTAATGCGTACATTCTCTCCTCGAGCCCTGTTCTCAAGGTCCTCCGCCTTAAGCTGTACCTGGTGAAGCTGCTCCTTAAGAGTCTGAACGTCCTCGTGTACCTCGGTGGTGAGCCGTGCCTGTTCCTGGTGTTGTGACTCCAAATCCAGCACTCTTGTTCCCACCGAGTCCACGCCTTGCTGGAGGGAAGTCAGACGACCCGTGAGGTCGGTACGTAGTTGCTCCAGGGATGTTGTGAAGTCCTGCCGAAGATCGTTGCGCAGCTCAGTTTTAAAGTCCTGAAATAGGGACAGCAAGTCTGCCTTCGTAAAGGCCATGGCTTCCTCCCCCGTGCCCCTCTGCGGGGGTTGACGTGCGTCAGGGGCTGTGAAGAAGTCCGATACCTTGCTTGGCGTCTTGCACGGTACCTTCTTCGGCGGCATAGAGATGAGGTCTCCTTGATCCTGAACGCTCTTTCCAGGAAAAGCAGAGGTTGGTCTAAATGCAGCTTGCACTCTCTAAGATGAAGAGATGCAAATGGACCCCGGGAAGCACGAGGACACACAAGGTGCACCGGGCCCCTCACCGGACACCCGCCGTCACCTGTGGCCAGCTGTAGCTCATTCAGGAATCATCCCAAGGGCCCCATCCGCCCAGGTGGTGATGGGGCAGACGGTCCGGTAGAGCAAGAGACCCAGCGCGCTCCTGATCTCGCCTTACTGGGCGTTGAGGTGCATTCTCCCAATGACACTGCGCGCCCAAATGTGTGGCCCCTAGCGCTGTCCCCCAGTGGTGCAAAGGAGGCTCTCCACCTCGGAGGCTTGCTGCTGTGTATACCTCCGGTAAGGCTGCGAGGGGCCCCCCCCAGGCAAGCAGAAACGGGGGACAAAGTTCCAGATGTCGTCCAACTGTGCCAGGTCAGCGGAGCCTGCAACGCCAATTGTATTCAGTGGGCCCCCGGTCTATGTCCTGGCGTGTACCTCGCCTCCGCCACTCCAACCCTGTCACAGCGTCGCTAGGGCCCCAGATCAGACCCCCGCGCTGCTCCTCTCCGCACGATGTTCCGCCGCCAGGACGAGGTCTAGTGGAGGCGGAGCGGGTAAGTTCATCCGCCTTCGCTCATGCGGCCACGGGGCTCCGCCGTGTCTCCCGATGAGCATAGAGGGGCAGCGGGAAGAGGATTACGGCCAGGGGTCCCACCAGCAGGCCCCCGCAGCCGGCGATCTGCAAGCGTCCGTATCTCTACTCTTCAAAGGCCCCAGGGGGAGAGGAGGGAACGGGGGCAGCTCGCCCAGGGCACCGCAGGACTCGGAGCTTCAGGCTGCGGCCTCCACCGGTGTGTCTCCCCCTCCAGGCGCCATGATGGGGTCAGGCAAAGAGAGCGGAGTGGCTCCACCGTATCTCAGTGCTTCAGACAGCCTCCCCGCGAGCAGAGCCAGTACCGAGCCGGCCCCAGCACACATCCGTGCTCTCCGGTTGCAGCTGGACACCGCTCCGCTCCTCACCGGCCGAACTCGGCCTACGCTTTCTCCTCTCGGGGTCCGACGGCCATTTTGTTTGCGGTCGAGGCCTATCCCCCAGGCCAAGCAGGACGGCCAGGGGCCGCTTCAGGCGTCGCGGCGGCGACAGAAAGGACTCACAGGGTGCCCCACACCTTCCCCTGACGGGACATGTCGTTTCCAGTGCTCCGCATCGCCGCTGGTCATCAGGATGGACACCGGGATAGTGCTTGGACCGGGAGCCGAGACGGTCTACGTCCGATCGGCCATCTTGCCCGGCCACGCCCCCCCTGAACTACATCTTTATCGTGGGGATTGAGGCGGACATCTTTAAAGAGCCTCTGACTTGAGATTATGAATGGAATCAGTCGGGATTTTCTAACAAAAATACAAACTACATTAAAACCAGGAATGAAAAAGGACATCAGAAAAAATTCTACAATCCATGGGGTGTAACTCCCGAAAAGTCTAATTAAACTGATATTCGTTGGAACAAGACGTTCCCGGTAGCGTAACCACAAGGAGAGGTCAATATTGCAACCATTTGTCAAGAGAATGACCTTTACGTTTTAAATAAAAATGAAAAAGAAAAAAGAGAAAAGAGAAAAAAGAATAATTTGCAGAAATAGTGTTTAAGAAAGGAAATGTCTAGAGTGTTTAAGACATATCAAAAATCAAATACAGCAGATGTTCAATATACACACTCACGCTGATGCATACATAATGATTCCCAGATCGTATAGTGTATGCACAAGCGCTTACAATCTTAATACAGTGATGGTCACAAAGCATAAATTGTAACAAAGCATCAATTGTGAATGAGCAACAAAAGTTAGAAAAGATGGTAACAGACAAGTTTCATAGTTGTTTCTTATTATCATATATGATGCCTGTAACTGGTCATTATTTAAGCAATGCATGCTAGGGCATGCCATTCAGAAGCCAAATTTAGACCCTGTCTAATGCTGTCTGTACGACAGATCCAGCAATTTTCATTTAATGTCAGGAGACGATCAACATTTGTCTGTCTGATGGAAGGCTTAACGACTTCTATCACCCACCACAACATATCCTTTTCAGTGTGTTTGAGTTGATGATAGTGTTCAACCAGCGGTGCATTTTCTACCTTGCACCGAATCCTGGATTGATGCTGAAGGATGCGTTTTTTCACTATTTGAGTGGTTTTGCCTATATAGAACAAGCCACAAGGGCACTGAATGCAATATACCACGTTGCTTGTATTGCAGTTGGAAAAGTGTTTGATGATAGTCTTCTGTCCATTTAGCTCAAAGGATTTAATATTCCTGGTAGTGTTACATGCTAAGCAGCTGTTGCATTTATAGTGTCCTATTACAGGAATCAGCTGTCTCATATTGTCTACAACATGTGCCTCAGGAGCTTTATACGCACGAACAAGGCGATCTTTCAGATTAGGACCCCTTTTGAAAGAGAACAAAGGTTTTTCTCTCAATTCAGGAAGCCCAGAGAATAAAGTCCAGTGTTTATTTACTATTTTCTTGATATTGTTGGTTGCTGTCCCAAAGGTGGTCACACAAACCAATTGAGGTTGATTCAATTTGTTCTTAACTTCCAGTAATGCATCACGGTTGTTATACCATGCGCGTTTCATGGAGTTCTTGAGTAATTTGTTCGGATAGCCTCGTGTACGTAACTTTTCTTTTAGTTTTTTCGCTTCCAGATAATAATCCTCCCTCTTTGGACAGTTTCTGCGTTTACGTAGGAATTGCACAAAGGGGAGGCCGCTGGAAACGGGCATTTCTAGAGCTTTTCCAAGCCCGTTCAACTAGCTCAGCCCATACTTTCTCAGGAATCTCTTCACCTAAGTCCTCCTCCCATTTCTGTCGCAGCGTCAGCAACGGAGTCAGTGCCTCGTGCGTCATACGCCTATATAGGCATGTAACCGCCTTAAAGGTTCCTGCCGCTAATACTGCGTACTGGCAGGCTATTGAGGTTTGCGGTTCAGACAACCCTTCTCTCCAATGCTTTTGGATGGCCGCAACAAGGGCCGAGTGGAGCAGGAAGTCCCCACGAGGCAGGTCATACCTGTCCTGCAATGTACCGAAGGGAAGCAAGGTGTTGTCCTCATACAAATCCCCTAGTGTATACAAACCCTTCTCCTTCCTGTCAGTCAGCGGGGTCCAGTTGCCCCCATGCGGTAGAGCAGTGCACATGGCCAAAGGGATCTCAGGGGCATAAGGACGCACGATCTGCGCCCTCCGCTGACTCCTGTTCCAGCAAAGCCGAAACGTCCGGAACTCGCTAGTGAGTGCCTTGAGCCGCAGCGGTAGCTGTAAAATAATTCGGGAGAGTATCTGCCCGGGGACCTGCCCTCCATCCCGTTCGCCCGGCCCTCGAAATTCCAATGCTACTGCTTGGGTAAGCCACTGTAATTGGGCAGCCAAGAAGTATGTCTCAAGGTCAGGAGCTGCCATTCTCCTCTCCGTCCCTTATGACTCTCGGGGGCACTCTTTCTTCGCTGATCCAGGATGGGTATCAGGTGGCTACTTTACTGATTCGCTGTGGCATTGATGGCCCATCTATCGGACAGGCCATGGCCCTTTCGGTGGCTATTCACCGGCTTGCCTGGCTACGTACCTCTGTTTTTTTCTGAGGCTGTTCAGTCCGTGCCTTGGTGGACATGCCTTTTGACGGTCAATATCTGTTTAGCTCTCAAACTGACTCTGCTTTACGCCATTTTCGGGGATAGTCGCAGGGGAGCAACATCTTAATATCTGCTTACCATGCAGTCGTCTCCCCCCCCCCCCCTTTTCCCCCCTTCACTCCCTGCTGTACTTGGTCGGACTGGGAATGGTTTCCTGTATTCCCTTCTATGCAGACTGTTATAGGGCTGTGCCAGTTGGCTCTTCTTTTCTCTTGTCCCACCGCGTGCCGTCCGAGTGGTGTCCGACGGAATATTTTTCTTTCTGCATTCAACCCTGTCAATGACAGGTCGTGGTCCCTGGTTGTTGTCTGGGATGCGACTTAATTTCTGACCCTGTTGGTGTCTCTGCCGGTGGCTGCATGGTCTTCTTGCTTTCTACCCAGGTTCTGCTTAGGGTATTTTCATGGTATTGTGTGGATGCACTGTTTTTCTTGTCCCCTGTCCATCAGGGTACTTAGTCTGTATGCCTTACTGGTATTCCTCAATATGTTTCTCACGCTGTCGTACCCCTTACGGGGACTTCATTTGCCGTGCTTGGTGCAAGTCGGCAGATGGTGCATGGGGGTCCTTCTTGCTCCCCCCCCACCACTGTTTATTGCATGTTCTTCCACACTTGCTAGGGTTTTTTCCCTTCCACACTGTTGATGCCCTTCTTTCCTGGCAGATGCATGGGAAGAGGCATGGTTCTTGGCCTACAGTATTTTGTCTGGGTCTGCGCTGAGTGGTGTTCCTTCTTTCTCTCTTCAGGCTTTGCCGTTTCTTGTGCAAGTTCTCGCTTTGCACTCGTGACATGGGCTCCTGTCTGTCCCCCTTTTCTTTCTTAGGTCCTTGTGGCCATTCCTTGTCCGTGTCTGACATGAGTGGTGCACTCGGCCTCCCTACCTCTTCTATGCCTCAGCGTGGCCTGTTTTTCCTTCGCTTCTGCCTTGCGTGAAGCTGCGGTTGCCTCACTTTTTGATTGGAGAGGTTTCCATGCCACCCCGAGGTCAACCCCAACTTTTTGTTACTAGCCAGGCTGTTCTTCCGGTGTTTCTTCTCCCCTTTTTTGTTTTTTTTTGGCTTTTGTTCCTCTTCCATTCCTCTCAGATATGGGTTTCTTGCCTGTCCAGTCCGGGTTGGTTTGTCGGAGGTTTGTACTTCCCTAGGATTCTTTCCAGGGAATTTCCCCCACTTCTTGCGAGTGCGGTTGCAGTCCTTCCCCTTGGGAGCTCGTTTCCCTTGTACTAATGAGCTACTGAGTATGATCTTCGGTAGCCTCAAGGTCCTCACCCAAGCTGTTGCCTGACTTGTGGCTGCTCACAATTTGTCCCATGCATATGAGGACTTTCCTTTGCTTCTGACCTTCCTACTTCCTAGGCTGTGGCCACTGCCTCGCTAACTGTTCCTTCTCTTCTTTACACTGGCCCTTTGGTTGGACTTTCATTTCTGGCATTAGTCTTCCAATACTAATTTCTTTTACGCTGCAGCCTGGTTGTCTGCTTCGGCCTTCCAGGTGTTGGCCCCTTCCATCGCGGTCTCTTTTTTCAGTCCTCCTTTGTGGTCTTTTTTTTCTTCTCTAGTCTAGTGGGGTTGTTTCTCCCCTGCGGTTTTCTTTTCAATTGTCTCTCGACTGCCTAATTGTACCGTTCTGTCGGTAGTGCTATTTCTGTCTGCTCCCTTGGTTGTCTGGGGTGTGTTCTCCCGCCCCACCCCCTCCTTTTAGATGGGGCCATGTGACTGGTTTCCAGTTTGCTGTTGTCTCGCCTTCGACCCATGGCCGCTGTTGTGGTTGTTGTATCCTTCTTGGGCACTTATTATTGTGCAATGTGAATTCTGTATATGTTTATGTTCATTTACATCATATATATTCATAACTCTCTATTTCTTTGTGTTTTATACCTTCTTTTTTCACAATTCTGCGCTGCATAGTCCCAGAGGGCCTCCTTTCTCTTGAAGTGTTTCCTCTGCCTAACGTGGTCTATGGCCTTGATTGTTGCTATTGATCGCGATGCTTTATCAGCTATTTGTGGAATACTCTGCCTTGCCTACTTCTATGTCTGGGAGCTTGGCCCAGTAGTTTTAGCTGTGGTCCTTAGCCCTCCGCCTCGGTCTCTTGGACCGGTAGCCCTTCCTGGGGGTGTTGTATTGCTTTGTGTATATGGAGTGTTCTTCCCACTTGTCTTTTTCTTCTGCATGCATTTTCTCTAATGTTTTGCACGGCTGCGGATTCGGTTTTGTACGGGGTTCCCCCTGAATTTTCTAGTGGGATGTTTTCTTCCACCCCATCCTTTCTGGCAAGCGGTCTCTCTTCTTTTCTTATGCAGACCGGATAGCCTAGTCGGGGATAATTCTTGGAATCAGTTCGCAGACTTTCCTCCAGGATGATATTGCTTGGGTATCTATTCCAAGGTTAGGAATCTATGGCTAGACATCTCTATCAGATGAATAAGTTGCTTACCTTCGGTAACACCTTATCTGGTAGAGGCTAGATTTCGCCACGTATTCCTTACCGACATACCCATCCTCCCCTCTCCGCGAACTGGTTCTCCCTTTTCTTCTAGTTTCCTTACCTGCACTCTTGTGCTTTTCGTTGGTTAAAAAAAAAAAAAAACATATAGAGAAGAGGGAGAGATCTAAGACTCTCCAACTTACCAATGATACTAAATATACACTTCTGTCAAAAAAGGATTATTTTTGGACACACTGTTTCCATGGCAGTTTGTATATGTGGCGCCGCATTTTAGCGCGGAAAGTAGTTGCGGAAGAAACTGACGTCATCGCGTCAGGGGAGGGCTTATATGAACTCTGACGTCAGCATATCCGGTGGACGACGTCGTGCGGAGTCATCCGGCGCACTGTGCTGACGCGCTGTGGTACTTCTATAGAAAAATTTCTGGATCCAGACTGGAACCTGGGGATAATTCTAAGGTATGGAATCTGCAGCTAGATCTAGTCTCTACCAGAGAAGGCATTACCGAAGGTAAGTAACTTATTCATCAAACTAAACTTTTTGTATTAGCACCATATTTTGACCTAACAGTGATAAAGTTAACTTGCTTATGTTTTCTCAAGGCATATTATAAAGTTGACCAAATATTGAAGCCCTTCAAGCTCCCTGTGTAGTAGGGATACAGCCCCATGTTCGGTCCTATTACACACAAGTTGATAGGATTCAAATTATATTCCAGGAAAAGGAAAGGATGCCCTTTTAGTGTGCAGTGCTGCTCTAACTCAATTTCAAGTCCACATTATCTGCATACAATGGAATCCAACTTTGCTGCCCTCTCACACAACTTATTATAAGTGTTGTTGGTTAACTAATATTGTTAGAGGTTCTTTACCTTTGGTGTAAAGAGGCATACAAATGGGCGTTTCTGTCTGATACATCTTGACATTTAAGCCAGTAAACAATATATTGTTCTTTTTGGCCAAGATATTACATGAATTAGGGAACACTAAGCCCATGCCACCAGATTCCTTTCAAATTAAATTTTTACTAGTACCCTTTACAATAATTCTCAGTTGAGAGGATCAAATAGCTTCTACCATCATACCAACCTTCTCCTTTGGCTCCTTTCTGCCATCATCCATCCCTAAGTGCAGTTCCCGAAGGGTTTGGATCCTATTTTGCGTCAGCAAACCTGTTATGGAAACATGATGTTCTGCAATCTATTTGTCAACACGTTTACTAATGTTTTAGTATTGCAGGTCACTATGGCCCATATGAGAGCCTTTTGATGTAATCTTTCCTAGGTTAAGCAGAAGGCACTATAAAGGCTTATCTCTACGTAAGTGGCAGGATTCCCTATTAAATAATTCTTTATTAGCCAGTATATGTTCAGACCAAAACCTTAAATACTTGAATAAGATAATACATATGGATAGTCAAATGTGGTATGGATATGTCTGCATTCAACTGATAAACTCCACACTAAGGCTGCCTAATTCCGGCCTTTACAGTTGTGATCGTTATTTGTAACCTAGATTACTTCCCATTTATGTCTTCACCCAATGTACTTGCTATGGAAAAGAAAACAAGATAAAAACGTCATACTGTATTTTAATAGACATGATGAAAGAAAGGCCCTACATAGATGAAAATATTTGATGAAAATAAACGATGAAATGCCAGCTTGGTTTAACACATGGATTTAAATTGCAGATTATAGAAAAAACAAATGGTGTGACCGTCTAGTAATATATGAGTCACTTGGAGAAAGCTAGCACTCAAAAAGTATATGTGCAAGTAAGATATGTGCCAGGTAGATTCCAAGTAAAGTGCAATTATCATGGGAAGAAGTCACTAGTTTGTGCTAATTGACTGAAGATGGACAAGAAAAAAGAGCATAGGATATTGGACTAAAAGAAGCGTTAATTTACCACAAGATACTATTTTGCTGAAATTTGTCATTGGCACTGTGTAAATGTTTTAAGGCTGTGCTAAGGAAAGTTGGCAAACAGGGGAGATGCAGGTCATAAAAGCTTTTGGGTCTATCCAAAACTCAGTATTGTGCTGGATGAAGCTTCTTGTATCTGTGATAGGTGGAGGGCCCTGGACATAATTGTGGTCCTTTCCTTGTTTGCGGGTATTTTCAGCAAATGTCACACATACTTGTGCCTCACTCTTTTTTTTGGGTTTTACTTTATTTTTAACTGGCCGGATTTGGTGTGTATGCTGGAGAAGTATTATTGAAAAGTTGTAGCTACCGTTTGTAGAATGAGTCATGGGAGCCCGTTTTCAGGAGCTATGCACCTGCAAATTTGCCTCAGTTTGTAGCTCAGTGGGTATCAGACAGCGAGAACGCAGAGAACTATTATTTGGGCAACAGTATTTGGCCTGTGGCTTTGTCACTGTTGCTGCTTGATGGAGGTATGTTTGGTTTCTCCTCTCCCAGGTTAATTGTAATTATACATTACTTTTGGAGAAGGTGCCTGAAATATATGGTAAATCCCTGCAGTGGGATTTACCATAGTTCACTAGCATGACAGTGCACTAGCGGATCAGTATGAGCACAGGTATCATTCCAGTTGGGAGTTGTACGAAATGAGCATCCTGTGCACATTTGCTGAAGTCAGATATGGGTTTAAAGTTTTGGTTGGCTAGTTTCTGCTGAAGCCCTTGCCCATGCACCTCTCCTGACATGGTGTTGTGACATGTCCGTGGCTTTCTTTCATGGTGTTATATAGATGTTTCTGGACCTGAAAATGGATGGAAAAGCAGTCATGCTGCTATACATATAGTTGCTTCTAGTGCAGTACGTAAGATTGGATTGTGTGGCGCTGTAGGATTGGGACTAAGTGATGAAGACTAAGACAGGGTGGGGGCGTGGCCAAGCAGCATGGCCGACAGGACGTGAGCTCCTTCGGCTCCAGACCAACCAGCCGCTAAAATCCTGTAATTTCCTTCCCATGGCTGCCCACGGCTGATCTGTGGGTGCGGCTGGGACCCTGCAAGCGGTGGGGACACCCTGGGAGAGGGCGAGCTCGATCGACAGCCTGGTACTGGCCATTGCAGCTCCGTGCCCGACTACCTGACGGGCCTAAATCACGTGAGGCCGGGGATGCGGCCTACACCCACCTGAAGTCCGCCTGGAGGCCGAAGTCGGCGATCCTGCTTCCGACTGCTCCCGGGACCCCGGCTGGAGCGGAGGAGGGGCCTGCTGCCGTCGGGGGCCTCCCGGGGTGCGCTGGATCTCTGCGTCGCCATACTGGCCCCTGGGTGAGCCGCGGACCGCGAGGTGTGCCGCGTGGCGTCCCACACCCACCTGAGGCGCGCCTGGAGACCGGAGTTGGCGATCCTGTCTCCGATTGCTCCCGAGACCCCGGCTGATACGGAGGAGGCGCCCACTGCCATCGGAGGCCTCCCGGGGTACGCTGGATCCCTGCCTCGCTGTACCGGTCCCGAGGTGAGCCGCGGACCGCTGGGTGTGCCGCGTGGCGTCCCCGCACAAGAGTGCTGGAGGGGCATTGACTAGCGGCGGCCGGCCAGGAGCATTGGGCGGTCGCGTCCTTCTCCCTGCTGTAGTGGCGTATCCCGCGAGAGCAGACATTGGGACTCGAGCGCGGCTCCCTGTTGTGGGCCGCGCCCAACCGAGGCCAGCGCGCGGTCGTGGCGTGACGCGGCTGGCTGGCTGGTGATCTCCCCCCTGTCGGGCACCTGCGATCCTTGCTACCAGCGGTCGGTGGCCCCCTGGGCGTTGGGGGCCCCTGGTGGGGTGCTTCTGGAGCCTCGATTGGGGAACTACTGCTGAGACACGGAAGGTCTGGGCTCGCCTTGGACTTGGAGCCGTTGTGTCGGCGGCGGTCGGATGCGGGGACGCCCGTCCGGCCTGCCTGCGTTGCCTGCCATTGCCTGCCTGGGTGCCTCGGTGGTGCCTGACATCTGTGGGGAACCTCGCGCTCTCTGCCTGCCTGGGGACAGCTGCTGAGGCGGACTCCGCGTTGGAGTGAGCTGCAGGTGCCATCACTGGCGGGCGTGGGGGACGGATAGCTGCCCTATGAACACTGGAGTGGCAGCCATATCGAGGTGAGCGGCCCCGGGAACTCTGTGAGACCACTTAGTCGGCCCTGTTCTGGAGTACGACGGGACTGAGATCCTCAGCCACGTTAGGTGAGGACGACTACCCTCTGGCCCCCGACTAGGACTACCACGTTTTTTTTGGGACACTTGCGGGAGAGACGTGTATCCGGTGCTCTATAGGGTGGGACTGAGTTGTGCGGCCTCGGCACTTTGTGGACGCCTGAGTGACCCTCCAGGGCCTGTACCATGGGTAAAGACAGGCTGCCTTGTGCCTCTAACCCCAACACAATCACGCAGTATACCACACAACGCCTCCCCACGTAACGGATTACCCGCCAAACAGGCCTGGAGGTGGAGGGAGACGCCTCCAACGAACCATCTTGAGCAGAGCTCCTGGAGGCGATACAGGGGTCCCGCACTGCCTTGGAAAAGCAAATAGAGACAGTCTCCATTGATGTGAACCTGCTGAGGGCGGACCTGCGGAAAGTGGCGGACAAGGTCTCCACGGCAGAAGGGGACATCGTACAGCTTCAGGGTGAAGTGGCCTCACTGAAGCAGCAGGTCTCTCAGCTGACTAACACTACCGGAGCGCTGGAACGTCGAGCGGAGGAAGCTGAAGGAAGGGCCCGCCGCAGCAACATCTGGGTCCTGGGCATTCCGGAGCGCTCAGAGCAGGGCAACGCGGAGCGATTTCTGGAGAATTGGATACGCTATGCCCCACGGGTCTGTCGGAGGTCTTTGTGGTGGAGAGAGCCCACAGAGCGCTGTTCCCTCCGCCGCCGCCGGGAGCCCCTCCCAGAGCCCTCATTGCCAAAATCCTGAACTACCGGGACAGAGACTGTATTTTGAAAGCTGCGAGGGAAGCACCGGATCTCACCTATGACAACGCTAAAGTCTCCATCTACCCGGAATATACTTGCCAGGTTCAGGAACAGAGGAAATCTTTCCTTGGCATCAAGCAAAAGCTCCGTGACCTGCACCTACAGTACATGTTATTGTACCCCGCGAAACTCAAGGTGATATCCCAGGGAAAAGCTCACTTCTTCGACTCTCCAGAAGAGGTCTGGGAGTGGCTTGAAATCAGGGGAGAGGCGCTCCCCCAGCGGGAACAGAGGGGATCCCGGAGCACATGGGGGACCAGACCTCGGAGGAATCGGAGGGGCAGGCGCAGGAACCGGTCCGCCGGCGACATCCAAGCGGAGCGGCAGAGGATCACGGTGGGGGATGACGGAGCCCTGCGTGTGGAATCTTCGGACTCCGACGACTCTCCTCCACGAACTGTGACGGGCACTCCTGATGTGGGACTAGTACCAGAAACTCTCCCGCCGACCAATCCTGTGGTCACAGAAACTGTCATGGACCCTCTCACACTCACTCCAGACCCGTCGTGAAGATGGTGTCCCTTCTTTTCCTTCTTTTTGTGGTGGGGGAGACCATAAATTAGTGGCCCAGTGGCCATTGACCCGCAGGGACTCTGGGGCAGCGCTTATTGAGAAAGTACCTATGGGGAAATGTCTTGGAGGGGGGCTCGGGACGGAACACGTTCATGCTTAGATATCGTATGCATCCTGTGAGGTTGGCCGAACGAACTGGCTCCGTTGTACCACATGCATAAAATTGGGCGGTTCAGGGCACTGAAACACGCCATGTGGCGGCTGAGCAGGCTCGGGAGTTAGACCTAGGGTTTTTTTTATTGTTTTTTTGTCAGGGTAATTTTTGGCCCCAGTTGGGCTGATGGGGCAGCTGTGCACGTCCTTGCACCAGCATGGGAAGGGCATTTCTGCATGTATAGTTGTCAGTATATTGCTCGTGGGGGGGGGGGTGTTTCTGGGTGGTTGTTCTTGGTTTTTTCTTTGTACTGTTTGTGCAGCATGTGGGGTACAGGTTATATGTAGCCCTTCAGGAAGGGAAACGCGCAGGCACCGGCTGTTATACCGCCAATGGGATTTAAACTCTTAAGCTGGAATGTGAGAGGGCTGGGTACATGCACCAAGAGATATAGGGTCCTGTCCTTTCGCCGGAGACATCAGGTTTCGATAGCGTGCCTCCAAGAAACCCACTTGGCAGAGGAGGGAGCTCAGAAGCTGGCAAAGAAATGGCGGGGGCAGGTTTTCCACTCTTCATTCTCCACTTATGCCAGGGGAGTACTTGTGTGGGTGGCCCCGGGGACCCCATTCGCCCTTCCATATGTGGAAGCCGATATCCACGGGAGATATATACTCCTTCGAGCCAAGTTGGATGGGAGGGACATTGCTATAATCAACACTTATGCCCCGAACACGGATGATCCGGACTTTTTTCAGACCCTGCAGGAGGCCCTGGTGTCAGAATTAGAAGTCCCATTGATCTGGGTGGGAGATTTTAAATTGTGTGCTAGATCCGGACTCTGATAGGTTCCCGCCTCGCAGGGCCACGAAGCCTAGGATGACAGAGATGCTCCGGGAGGTTATGGAGAATATAGGCGCCAAGGATGTGTGGCGTCAGAGGCACCCAGCCCAGAAAGTGTAGACCTGTTTCTCACCCACTCATAACACTCACAGCCGGTTGGGCAGGATCTTAGTGGCAAACCCTGACACTGCTATGTCCTTTGAGGTGACACATCTGGCGCGCTTCCTATCTGACCATTCCCCTGTGGCTTGCATGATTGACTGGGGGGCCCCCGTCCGTCGCCCCCGGACTTGGAGGTTGCCGGCGGAGGTGCTCGAGGACCCGGTAGGGAAGCAACACATAGAATCTGCCATAACCGACTATATCGCTTTAAATTGGGAGGGTCCTGACTTGTCACGGGCTACGAAATGGGAGGCCTTGAAGGCGGTGGTGAGAGGGGCCTGCTTGAGTCTCACATGTGGGGTCCGCCGGCAGCTCCAGCGCGAGCTACAAGATGGGGAACAACGCCTCCTAGAGGCACAGACCCGAGACGCCCCGGATGCTGCGGATGGGGCCAGGGAACGCGCCCTCCGGGAGCGCGTCCATGACATTTGGGACAGGCTCGACAAATACACCCTCACACAATATCGACAACGCCTCCAAAGGGAGGGGGATAAATCGAGTCGTTTGTTGGCCTGGATTCTCCGACGAGAACAGGCCCCCGCCGCAATCGTGGCTTTGCGGGAGTCCACTGGTGGCCTGGTCCATTCAGAGGTGGGGCTACTGCGGGTCCTGAAATCCCACTTACAGATAGTATATACTGCGGACCCAACTGTCGGCGAGTCAGCTTATCTCCCTTACCTTTGCGAACTGACTCTTCGGTCTATTTCTAAAACGGCACAGGAGGAGCTAGATGAGCCCCTTACGCTGGGGGAGGTGAACTCCGCACTGCAACACTTACCGAGAGCTAAGTCCCCGGGGAGTGACGGGTACCCTCCTGAGTTTTATCAGGCGTTTGCGGGCACGCTTCCCCGCCTCCTATTACAGGTGTATCTTGAGGCCTTTGAGCGTGGTGATCTCCCACCCAGCATGAAGCAGGGAGAGATATGTATGATTTTAAAGCTCGGTGGGGATGAGCGTGAGCCCTCGTCATACCGGCCGATTTAAAGCTCTTGGCCGCTCATTTAGGGCCATACATGCCGCATTTGGTACATGAGGACCAATGTGGTTTTATACCGGGTAGAAACACGGCCATGAATCTGCGCCGGCTTAATCATGTCATACATGAGGTACGCGGTCGGGAGGAACAGTTGGCACTTGTTTCCATCCACCTCGCCAAGGCATTCGATACGGTAGACTGGGGGTATCTTTTGGAGGTCCTACGGACCGTGGGGCTGGGACCCAAATTCTTTCGCTGGATTCGCATATTGTATACGGAACCCCGCGCGAGGGTCAAGCTCGGGGGTGCGCGCTCAGAAGACTGGCAACTGGGTAGGGGCACTCGTCAAGGGTGTCCCCTTTCGCCCCTATTGTTTGCCCTGGCCATAGAGCCTTTCGCGGTCCAGATCAGGGCGGAAATGGATCAGTGGGGCATTAGAGTGGGCAACGCGAGCGATATTATCTCCCTATATGACGATGATGCCCTGTTTTATCTGGCCTCCCCCCGGGACGCACTACCTGAACTGCTGCGTCAATTAGACAGATTTGGTGAGGTGTCTGGATTGCGGCTTAATCGGAACAAGTCACTGATCTTTCCCTTGGCAGAACTAGCCTCGGCCCCCCTGGATGATCTCCCGGACCTGGGACTATGTTGGGAGCGGGCGGGTTTCCGATATCTGGGGATACAGGTAACGCCGACGGACACACAGGCGCTAGCCGGGAACATAGACCGGGTAATCACGTCTCTACAGCGGTTGGTGACATTTTAGAACACCCTTCCACTGTCATTGATGGGCAGGCTGGCCATCTCTAAGATGGTGATGCTGCCCAGGGTCTTATACAGCCTCCAGAACTCACTATGCCCATTACCGACGTACGTCTTTAAGACTCTGAATATGATTCTCACGTCCCTGCTTTGGGCGGGACGGCGCAGTAGGGTAGCCCTTGGCACTATCATGCACAGTTACGAGGAGGGGGGCCTGGAAGCTCCGCGTTTTGACCTATATTACTACGCCGCCCAATTACAACCTGCGGCACGCTGGCTGACTGACACAGACAACTGGGAGAAACGCCTGCTGTCGGGCAGGGTGGACACCCTGGCACTCCAGGAGGCGCTGATGCGGGGCAGGGGAGCGGATGCAACTCACCCCTACTTGGTGCGGCATACGGCCGGCGTGTGGCAGCGGTTTGTTGAGAAGGTTTTACGGAAAGCGCCATTCCACAGGGAGCTACAGATCTGGATACTGGCTCCATTCACTGACATGGGAAGACACATGTCCTTTCGACCCTGGAGGGAGGGCGGTTGCGAAGTTCTTGCTGACCTCTTTCCTAATGAGACATTTCTCACTTATGAACAGGCGGAAGAGAGCTTTGGCCTCGGACAGGGCCAATTCCTCCATTATAGGGGTATTCAGGAGGTCGTAAAGGTCACCTGGCCACAATACCCGGACTTCCCACACCCGACTCAAACTTTAGATATTCTGATATCGTGCGGTGCTGGTCGCAAACTGATTTCTCTCCTCTATAAAGCCATGAAACGGGACTCCACTCCCCCGGTGCCGCCGTCCAGGGCCGCCTGGGAAGGGGATCTAGGCGCCCAGTTGGAGGAGAAACAGTGGGCATACATAGGTTCCCTCACACACACTGTTTCCTGCAATGCCAGATTTAAACTGACACACTTTAACTTCTTGCATCGCACCTATCTGACCCCGGTATCATTAAAACGCATTTCCTGTGAAAGGGATGATCGATGCCCCCGATGCGGCGTAGGACAGGCGGGCTTTCTGCACTTGGCCTGGGAGTGCTCGGCTGTCAGGCAGTTTTGGGCAGAGGTAATCGACAAGATTAGTGCAGCCATTGGTCTTCAGGTGCGACCGGAACCCTTGTGTTGCCTGCTTGCATCGGTCAGGAAGCCCAAGAAAAGGAAACTCCCATATAAGTTGCTACAATTGATGCTTGTGCTAGCTAGGCGTAGGGTGGCCATCACATGGATGGGACAGAGAGCCCCGGAAGTGCCGGTCTGGCTTAGAGACGTGCGGGAGTGGTCCCTAGCCGAAGAAGTTCATATGAAATCTACCCGCAGGGACAAGAAGCTGCAAGACGACCTGGTGATCTGGCGGGAAATATGTGCCTCTGGGTTGACGGAGGGAGTGCCCTCCGCTCTTGTAACGCTTGAGAGTGGGGACAGCGGGTCGGATATGGAAGACTGCCCTAATCGCGCTTGGAGGCAAGGGAGGTGACTCCAACAAACAGTGGCCTGGGAATCATTGGTGTGTCCCATGCTTATGTCTTACTGTGTTGTACTTCCGAATGCTCCTGTATCCCTATTGTGCCTTTTTACCCCTGATGCTACCACCTGTGCCAGGTATTGCCAATTACAACTTCGGCATGCTCCTATGTGCTGTACCGTTAATAATTTGTTTTCCTCTTTGCAAAATTTAAAAACAAAGGTTAAAAAAAAAAGTCTAAGACAGGGTAGTGTTGCTTCTGGATAGAGATTCAGAATACATGACTCCTGACGGACCACACATGATGTATAAGACACTCAGTGAGGCATACTCTAGCTGTACAGCTGAGGGTGCCATAATTACTATACGGTCTGGTTGTGCATGATTCTGCACCCCTTTTCTGCACAGGTGTGTAGATAGAGTGCATTTCTAACAAAAACGACTGGCTTGTTTTGTGCCGAAGTATGCCTATTTCTAAGACTTAAACAAATGAAAACATGAGTTACTGTTCTTGACTAACCGCATATCCAACAGTTGCTTAATAATTTATTCTGAAAAGCTGGAGACCAAGCAAGAAAGCCTTACAAAAATCTGATCTACAGAACAAGTGAACTAATAAATCATTAAAACATAGAGAAAAAAAAGAATGCAAATATAAGAAAGAGTTGTTGCCAGCAGAGATTGTTTGAGGGGACTACAAGCCCCAGAAACCCACAGGAGCTTGGTAGAAGTGGAAAGAGGTGGCGGGCATACCCTGCAGCAAGCTATAATGTGCCATCACTACTCCCGCTGCGTGGGAAAAACAGAGACTGCTCAAAGGGACTTCAAGCCCCATAAGCCCCCAGGAGCACGGGAGGAGGAGGAAAAGGAGGTGGGCCGCTCTGCAGCAAGCACTATAAAGTACCATCGTTATGCTGCACAGGATGCCCGTGGGTTGTGCCAAGCCCGGCCAAGGGTGGGCCCATCTACGTCTATCAAACCCCTTGCTCCTTATTTTTCTTTTGTATCTGTTTAGCTTATCATAGCTTTGATTTACATTTCACCCATCATGCTATGGGCAAGAGACAAGCCCTGTTTAGCCCGTAGGGCTTGCCAAGACAAAAAAAAGCTGAAAGCATGCAGCGGAAAATTGTGCGATCAATGACGACAACCTCATAGAAGAGGTAAAATGCATGTGAAGAGGACTTGAGGGAGGGAGCCCACAGAAAAGGGAGTGAACTAGCTAAAATCTTTGAGAAAATGGGGAACCTCCCACCCCAAAACTCAATTTGTTTTCAGTGCCTAATAGCACTGTGGTGGATGCCCCTAGCAAGCTTATGATTAACTCTTTGAGTCGATCTAGTGGCTGTAACCATCTGGTTCCAAACATCCTGTGTTCTAATAGATTTGAAGTGCTTCAACACACTGAGGATAACTCCCTTCATGTGGTGGGAAATAGTTCAATTAGAGACAAGCCTATACGGGTTCATAGTGGGGCTCCAGGACAAGGGGCCCCATTGGTGGCCCTAGCTGAGGTTGGTGACCTGGTTAAGTAACTAATAGCTGAGGTTCTTGCTTTAAGGCAAATGGTAACTAAGTTACTTGATTTCTCCATTGGACACCTTCAAAGGCCCACTGAAGAAACTCCGACTTCATCATCCTCTATTTTTGGGAACTGCCCTAAACCCTTTCTATCTCATGTAAACAGGCTTTCTAACAACCAGAGCAGATTTTTTTATTAAGTCTGGTTGCATTAATAAAGCAGAAGGTGAGGGTACATCACTAGATGGTAGTCTTACCGCCCATATTTATAATCATTGGGAAGCACAGCATGAATCTCTAGTTAAAAAGCCCTAGATAACTGGTAGCTAACAAAGAGTAGGGCTTGCAGATGTTGCATCCAAAGTTTTAACTCCATCAAGGGTGCAAACTATGAAGGCGATCGTGCTTCTGTCTATTCTAGAGTCCATTTGAGAACCAGATTATCAGACAATGTAGTGGCTTCCATCATTGACGAAGATTTATCAATGATCGAAGTCACTACATTGTCTCAGATCGTATATATTCATTGAGATATTCTGTTATTAATTGGAACATTACAAGCTGCAGTTCATAGCTGTCAACCAATGATTAGGGGTTGTTTGTCAATAGCTTGCTCCAAGAAACATGGGCCATTGATAGACCCCCAAAGACGGTTATCGAAGCTGTTATATTGAGGTATTGTCCTTGCTCACTGTTCATGCCTCTGGCAGATTGTGGGTGAAAACCTCACTGTCTTGCACCATTAAACTAATTAAACAGATTTCTGTTGGCTCTCTATTGGAGCTGAGTAGCTCCAAGAAATGTAGAAATGTTCCTTCCAATTAATATTTACAATAGTGGCAATAGTAAGAATGCAGAATCTCCTACATTACAAGTCCTTGATAATATCCTAATGCTTTTCGGCAATGATCATTGTGCTATTGTTGCGGGTGACTTTAACATGTCATTTGAACCTTCTGGCCTCAGTAGGGCCCTGGCAATGGATGAGTACACCTATTGGGGTATCCAGGAATTAGTTGCACCCCAAGAAGCAGATGAGCATGTCAGCCTTGCAACTCATTGACATTACATTCTCGTATGGATTACGGGCTTGCAATGACTGTTCTCCTTCAGACGGTATGGTAACTACATTCAAGAAGAGCGATCATTGTAGTACCATTGACTACATTCTCGATGATGTTCCAACTTTGGCGTGACATTATAGATATGTCAGTTATTTCGAGATATGTGAGTGACCATGATCCTTTTGCTCGCTACCTAATTGGTACTATGATCGACAATTTGGGAGACTCCTTGAAACCCAGAGCAGATGATCATCAGAAATAAGGGAAATAAAATAAATGGGAGGGACACTATTCTTTGCCCAACTGCTATTAAATCGATCTATGAATCCCTAATTCCTGTTTTAATCCTTTTGAGTGACAATGTGGATAGCGATCTAGTAATAACAGATATTCAGCTGTGGCCAGGGACCCCTTCACTGGCGGTATGCTGATTTTGTTATTCTGGAGGAGCACGACCTGATGAGCAGGCTTACAGATGCTTGGAAAAGTTTGAGGGAGACGGGAGGAGCAAACATTGCTGCATGGAGAACCTGGAATCTAAGGCCAAGAAGTCGTTGAAGTTTGTTCAATGAAAGTGATAGACAGAGATAGTTGGCTGTTCTGGCAGACCTCCCTGCCTGACTGACTTGGCGCCGTGCATGGCCTTGCAACTTGTCGGATCCTATGTGTTGGAGGTGATGGGATTTTTACTATCCCACGCGTGTGGGAACCTTGGCTCCAGACACTGGAGTACAGCTTTGTTTTGGAACTTAAAGGGGGCCTCCATTGGCTGAAGGCTGCTAGCTTTCTGGGGCGCAGTTGGAATCTCAAGTCATGGAGGAATTTTGATCCCGGGCTGGGCGTCTGAGAATGGGTTCCTTTCGATTTGGTTATTGGAACGCATCCCAATTGACTTGGGGGTGCGGGGTCTAGATGGCTGCTTGTAAGGACTGGATGGGAGCTGCCCTGCCCCCCTCTCGTCAGACTGCCCTCCCTTGGGGCATGGTCAGCCAGCCCCACCCTGGGGGATCAGCAGCAGAGTGTGGCCTAGGTTCCTGCGGGCATCCGGAATGGCGGACTCTGGTGAGGATACCTGATCGACAAAGCATGTCCAGAATCCCTGAATTTCCCGAACTCAAGTAAAGGCTTGGATTCTTAATATTGTCTCATCGGTCCTTCTTTTGAATTTTGGAAGAGTAAATTGTGAGGTAAGCATGAAATGGACGGTTCGTTATGGAGGGTTTTGACTTACTGCATATTTGAGTTCTGCATTTGCGCGAAGGCATTGCCTCCCCAGACAGTTATCCCTCCCTGCCGTGGTTGTGGCCCTGGTCTCTGCTGGGGTCCATGTCTATTGATGCTGTTGCCATGCATTTGCCCAACTACCTGATCCCTGTTGTGGTGGTGCGATAGCTGGCTGTCTTCCCTCAGGCTGTGTGTATGGTTGGTTCGGGTCCCCCTGTGTTTGGTTTTGTGGATGGGAGTGTTGCGGGGACTGGCCCATGTCTATCGACCTCTGTGCGTGATTAAGCTTTTAGCCAGCATCGGTTGGAAATGTGGCCCATCCTGTGGCAATAACATTCTCTGAGGTCTGGCTGCTGCCAACCTCCTGGACTCCTGCCATTATAGTTAGGTTGGAACCGTCTGGGGTTTTACGGTGGAGTCCCCTTCAAGACTGGTGCTGTTTGTACCCTTGCGGCCAACGCTGTTCCCTTGAGGGTGGTCTTTTTCAACTTGTGTTGGACCAACTTAGTGGTGTCTCTCTGGGTCTGCTCGTATTTCTCCCTATCCTTCTCTTGTTTCTTTTTGTAATGGTGCAATATGTGGGCCTGTATCTCCCGCAAGGGTTTGGTGTCTAACCCTAATACACTGTCCAAACCACTCTGTATCTTGCTGAGTAGCCCCTTTTTGAGGATATTATAAAAGAACGCAACTATCTGAAAGAGACACGTTAGTGATAGATTCCTTACCTTAGAATATCCCCAGGCGTCAGGCTGGATCCGGAAAGTTTTGCGTAGCAGTACCCTTGCGCGTCGGTAGGCGGCGTCGTGCGGCTCCGCGTCCGTCGTCGGCGTCGTGATCGCCGGGATGACGTCGCGGGCAGTACTTAGGCGCCGCCCCTGCGCGCTGACGTCAGTTCTTCTTTTTCCGCGCCAGTAAGCGCAGATCCGGGAAGAGCAGTGCCCTGGTCAATTTTTGACCATACTTTTTGGTGATTTTTCACTGTGTTTTTCCAGCTTTCAGGTGTCGTAGGGATGCCCGGCTTCAAGCGATGCGGCGCCTGTGCGCGGATGATGTCCGTCACCGACCCGCATTGGGAGTGTCTCTTCTGCCTCGGCCGAGGCCACGACACCGAGTCTTGTCCCGAATGCCAGGCCCTCAACCCGAAGGCTTTGCGAGAGCGGTCTCGAAAGCTCCTCGAGGCCCGGCATTCGGCTCCGCGGAAGCCCCGGTCGCGTGAGAGGTCCAGGGGTCGCTCGCGGAGTGCACACCGGTCGTCGGCGTCGAAGTCTTCTTCGTCCGGTAAGTCTCGACACAAGAAGTCCAAGAAGCATCGTCGCTCTCGGACTTCGCCTCGCCGGTCTCGCGACTCGGCTGAGGCCCCTCCCGGCACCGTCCCCGCCCCCGCGGCCCCGGACTTGCCTGTGGAGTCGCCCCCGTCATACCCGCCCTTCCCGGGTTCGGGGGCGGATCCGGCCAAGGTACAGGAGTTCCTGTCGGCCATGGCCCGCCTCTTCGGGCCTTCAGGCCCCTCCGGTGCGCCTTCGGGCCCCGCGGGCCCTGATGGGGCTGATCCGGCGTCGCCGGCGGCTCCGGCCCCGGCGTCGCCCGAGCCTCCAGCCTCGATCCCGGCTCCGGCTCCGGCCCCGGCCTCGATCCCGGCTCCACAACCCCCATCGACGCCGGTCGACCTCACGACACCTCCGCCGGCGCCGATGTCTCCGGTGCCGTTCTCGACGCCGCCCTGGGCTCCGGGCGGCGTCGTCCCCCAGTTCCTTCCGGCTCCGGACTTGGACCCGGAGCGACGCCGCTCGACGCCGGCTCCGGCGCCCGATGGGACCTTGGGTCCCAAATGTCCCTCCTCCTCCTTATTTTGAACCAGAGGAGGACCAGGAGGACTGGGAGGGGTCTGATGACCCTCTGACACGCAACTGTCAGTATGATGAGGACTGGACAGAGAGTCTAGGGGAGGCCAGTGGTCTGGATACTTCTCTTGACACTGGCATGCTGTCTCCTCCCGTGGCTACGGAGGAGGGGGCCAATTTTGAGTACGGTGTTGCGTAGGGCTGCTGGGGCCTTACGTCTCCAGCTCCCTACTTTGACGGTCAAGCCTAACATCTTGACAGAGGTGCTTCAGCCGGCAGCCTCCTCTGCGGAGACTGTGCTGCCGTTTAACGACGCCCTCACGGACGTTCTTTGGGCGCCTGGTCCAAGCCCAACACAGGGGCTCCTGTGGATCGGAACGTGTCACGACGCCATCGCCCCGCTCCGGGCGACCCCCTGTTTCTTTCTGTCCACCCCACTCCTGAGAGCTTGGTTGTCCAAGCCTCCGCTTCCCAAACCGCCTTCCCTACCGCTCCTCCGGATAGGGAATCCAAACGCCTGGATCAGTTTGGGAAGAAAGGTTTTTCTTCCTCCAGTGCTGGCTTGCGGTCCGTTAACACCGCTTGTCTTTTGGGCCGATATACCCACTCTTTGTGGGATTCGGTGGCGGATGTTTTGCCCCAGTGCCCTGAGGAGGTCCAGGCACTGCTTTCCCGCGCCATTGCGGAAGGAAGGGATGCGGCCAAATACACTATCCGTTGTGGCCTTGACACCGCCGACTCGCTGGGCAGGTCGATTGCAACGACGGTGGCGCTCCGACGCCACGCCTGGCTAAGAACCACTGGTTTTTCAGGGGATGTCCAGAATACTCTCATGGACATGCCCTTTGATGGAGTCGGTCTTTTTGGGTCCAAAGCAGACCATGCGTTGGAGCGCTTTAAGGACTCACGGGCTACTGCCAAGTCCCTGGGCCTTTCTGCTACACGCCCTCCGCTGCCTTCTGCTTTTCGCCCCTATCGTGGCCACGGTAGGGGCGCCCTTCACGTCAGCAGCCCAGCCACCGGCCCGCGCAGCAGGCGTCTTCGCGTGGCCGAGGACGTGGATTCCGCCGTGGCGGATCGGGCAACCAGCGTGCGGGTCAGGCCACCACCTCCAACCCGTCCGCGGCCTCCAAGCCCTCCTAGTCCCTCCTTTCAGGTGCACGGCACGCCAGTAGGGGGCAGGGTCCGCCATCACCTTCCCCACTGGCGCACCATCACCTCGGACAGGTGGGTCTTGGACATTGTCCGAAGGGGCTACTCCCTCCCCTTCGAGACCACCCCCCAGCCATGCCACCTCAATTCCACCGCATGTCAGGGGATCACTTGGTGCTTCTACAGAAGGAAGTCACGGCCCTCTTGACCAAGAGGGCCATCGAGCATGTTCCGACCCCAGAAGTAGGGCGTGGTTGCTACTCCCACTACTTTCTGGTGCCCAAAAAGGACAAGGAGGACATGCGTCCTATCTTGGACCTCCGGAACGTCAATCGCTTCCTCCGGAAGGAGAAGTTCAAGATGCTCACCCTAGCTCAGGTCTTGACTGCCCTCGACCCTGGAGACTGGTTGGTAGCGTTGGACTTGCAGGACGCGTATTTCCACATCCCTCGTCCTGCCGGCCCACCGGCGTTACCTTCGGTTCACGGTAGGCCCCGAGCATTTTCAGTTCACCGTGCTCCCCTTGGCCTTACCAGTGCCCCTCGGGTGTTCACGAAAGTGATGGCGGTGGTCGCAGCTCATCTGCGCCGGGCAGGGGTTTCAGTCTTCCCCTACCTCGACGACTGGCTGCTGAAGGCGGGCTCGTCCCAGGCAGTCGTCTCCCACCTCCAGACTACGGCCGAACTCCTGCACTCGCTGGGGTTCTCCATCAATGTGCCGAAGTCGCATCTAATTCCTTCTCCACAGCTCCTTTTCATCGGAGCAGTTCTGGACACGACGCAGTTTCGGGCCTATCCTCCCGAACGGCGAGTCCGGGATATTCAGGCTATGATTCCGATCTTTCGGCCTTTATCCTGGGTTTCGGTACGGATGACCCTGAGGCTGCTGGGCCTCATGGCCTCCTGCATCCTGCTGGTCAATCATGCCAGATGGCATATGCGGGCTCTGCAGTGGGACCTGAAGTTCCAGTGGGCGCAGCACCAGGGCAACCTGTCCGATCACGTCCAGATCTCGGAGGGGACTGCAAAACAGTTGCAGTGGTGGCTCTCGAACCGGCAATGGGTCATGGGCAGATCCCTCTCCCTTCCCCAGCCAGAGCATACAGTTGTGACGGACGCGTCCCTTCTGGGATGGGGCGGTCACATGGGAGAGGCGGAGATCAGAGGCCTCTGGTCTCCGGCGGAGTCCCGGCTCCATATCAACCTTCTGGAGCTCCGGGCGATCCGGCTTGCACTCAAGGCATTCCTTCCCTCTGTCAAAGGGAAGGTAGTGCAGGTGTTCACAGACAACACCACCGCCATGTGGTACTGCAACAAACAGGGCGGGGTGGGGTCTTGGACCCTTTGTCAGGAGGCTCTGCGCCTCTGGACATGGCTGGAACATCAGGGCATGTTCCTGATGGTTCAACACCTGGCAGGTTCTCTGAACGCCAGGGCGGACGAACCTCAGCCGCAGGTGCATGATGGATCACGAATGGCGTCTTCACTCGGAAGTGGCGCAAGGACTCTTTCTACAGTGGGGAGAGCCTTGGTTAGATCTATTCGCCACCGAAGAGAACGCGCGATGTCATCAGTTCTGCGCGTTGGAATTTCCAAGGCGGCACTCGCTCGGCGACGCTTTCGTCGCGAGTGGAGTTGCGGTCTGTTGTACGCCTTTCCGCCTATACCACTTCTACCCAGAGTGTTGAAGAAGATTCGGCACGACCGGGCCCAAGTCATTCTTGTGGCTCCGGACTGGGCTCGAAGAGTTTGGTATCCCGAGCTACTCAATATGAGCATAGATCCCCCGATCCGTCTGCCTCTTCGGGAGGATCTTCTGTCGCAGCAGCAGGGGACGGTCCTCCACCCGAACCTGTCCAGTCTACACCTGCTTGCGTGGAGATTGAGCGGCGGCAGTTGATTCCTTTCGACTTGCCTCCCGAAGTTTGTGATGTGATTCTGGCAGCCAGGCGTCCCTCCACTAAGGTGGTATACGCCTGCAGGTGGAACAAATTTGTGGCATGGTGCACAGCAAAGGCTGTGGATCCCCTTTCTGCCCCTCTTTCTGAGGTCCTTCTGTTCCTTCTCTCTCTGGCCCAACAGGGTTCTGCCCTGGGTACCATCAAGGGTTATCTTTGTGCTATCTCGGCCTTCCTCAGGCTCCCTGATCAGCCCTCCTTTTCAAGTCCCCTGTTGTTAACAGGTTCTTAAAAGGCATTACTCACCTCTTCCCTCCTGTTCCGTTTGTAATGCCTCAGTGGGACTTGAACTTGGTTCTTACCTTTTTAATGTGCGCTCCCTTTGAGCCTCTGCATAACTGTCCTCTTCGTCTTCTGACTCTAAAGGCAGCCTTTCTGGTGGCCATCACCTCCGCTCGGCGGGTGAGTGAGCTCCAGGCTCTTTCTTGCAAACCTCCCTTTCTGTCTGTTCATCCAGACAAGGTTGTTCTTCGGACGCGTCCGTCCTTCTTGCCAAAGGTGGTTACTGCTTTCCACATTGGGCAGACCATCACTTTGCCCACCTTCTTTCCGCCTCCGCATCCTTCCAGAGAGGAAGAGAGGCTCCACCGTCTGGACCCAAAACGTGCGCTCTCCTTCTATATCGACCGCACGAAACACTTCCGGGTGGATGACCAGCTCTTTGTTGGCTACGTGGGCGCCAAAAAGGTCGGGCGGTGCACAAGAGGACCATCTCCCGCTGGGTTACCTTGTGCATCAAGACCTGCTATTCTTTGGCTAAGAAGGAGCCTCCTGTTGGGCTGCGTGCCCATTCCACCAGGGCAACGGCTGCTACCACGGCCTTGGGCCGCGGTGTTCCGCTGCCGGTTATCTGTCAGGCAGCTACGTGGGCCTCGCTGCACACGTTTACTAAGCATTACTGCCTTGACAGTCAGGTCCGGAGGGACGGCTTCTTTGGCCGTTCTGTCCTCCAGGACTTCCTTGTCTGATCTTTGTTCGCAGACCCACCACCGGGGTTGGTATTGCTGGGGTATCTATTCTAAGGTAAGGAATCTATCACTAACGTGTCTCTTTCAGATGCACAAGTTACTAACTTGTGTAACGATATATCTGTAAGAGACAGTAGTTAGTGATAGATTCCTACCGCCCCACCCATCCTCCCCGTTCTGCGAACTGATTTCTAGGGTTAAGGACATCCCTTTCAGGGCCCTAGTATTTTTCAGACACCTGTGTCAGCTTCTTGCATGGCTCTGCGTTCCTGGCGCGGAAAGTCGTGTACAGAACTGACGTCAGCGCGCAGGGGCGGCGCCTAAGCACTGCCCGCGACGTCATCCCGGCGATCACGACGCCGACGACGGACGCGGAGCCGCACGACGCCGCCTACCGACGCGCAAGGGTACTGCTACGCAAAACTTTCCGGATCCAGCCTGACGCCTGGGGATATTCTAAGGTAAGGAATCTATCACTAACTACTGTCTCTTACAGATATATCGTTACACAAGTTAGTAACTTGTGCTGCATGCCCATGTCAGTCCATGGCTGTCCTATCTCCTGCCCCCATCATTCCCACATTCTATCCAGAAACTCAGTTATGGTCTCCCCAGGTTTCATAGTCTCTGCCATTAATCCTTCTACATCTGGTCAGTCAGAGAACATTTCCCTCGGGCCATCCAGATTTGGTGCCTGTACAAATTGAATGTGGCCCAATCATACTCGGTGTTTGTCTGCGTGACTGCTGGGATGCGAGCTCGGGCGAACTCCGTGTTAGTCTGTTCTCCAATGAGGCTGCTCAGCAGACTTTTAACATCGCCTATTGCAAGATTTACTTCCGCAGTGTTCTTCTCAAAGCATGAGATCCATTTCCCCATCCCATCCAACAAGGGCAGCAATTTGGTCCTTAGCCCTTCTTTATCCATCTGAGCCCAGGGCACATAGATTGGCCCAGACGTGCCCTTGTGCAGTAGTGGGTACATGTTGGTGTGGAGGAGCGCCACTGGTTTTTCCCTAACATAGCATTCCCATCTTCTTAGGCAATCCTGCATGTGGGGAAGTTTCACTTGGGATTTCCCCCTCCCTGCCGGATACAGTTTTCCTCTACAGCCATGTCCTCTGGTTCAAAGGATCCCTCCTCCGGCCAGGGCCTATCACACTGGTCCTTTCCCTCGGCCTGTTTGGAACTTGCCATCAAACTCGCTACCAGTCATTTCTTTGGCTATCTAAGCAAACCCCGTGGCTCCCACCTTGTCGTCAGACTCCGGAGAACTGGGACCCCATTCCCCACCCCGCTAGTCGTATCGTTGTCAGATCCGCGATATAACTCCCTGTTACTTGTGATCACTTGACCTGGTGGGAGTGTGCGTTCTTTGCCACGCTGGGGCTTGATGTGCCGAATGTGACAGATGGGGGGGCCGAGCTTCGGGGAGCCCTAGCGTTGGATTAGGGTGGTGCCTGAGCCTGCCGGCCTGTTAGGCCCTTCTGCCTACCCCTAACAGTCGGTTGTTCGGTAGGGGATCCTCCTGCCCCCTCAGCTGGTGGGTTAATGTTTCCTAATGTGGGGATAGCTGGCGTCGGGTAGAGCACCTCTATACCTGCCTATGGCAAGTGAGGTGCGGACACTTTGCTTATTGTCTGTGGGATAGGATTATTGGCCTTGGCCTCCTCAACGATGGCCCACAGTTCTAACAGCGCCTCTCTCCTGTTCTCCTTCTGTCTGCAAATTTAGTCTGTATGTGTGTCCTCTTGTGTTCTTTTATGTTATGTAGAAGGTTCCCTCTTCTGGCCAGGGAAACGTGTGTGCCTTAGTGTGTGCATGGCGTTTGTGGCAATACTTGTTTAAGTGTTTTTTGCCTGTGTGGGGAACCTGGTTTGCATGCTTTATAGTGGCGACTCTATGATAGGTTGGGTACTTTTAAGGGACAGACACACCCTAGTTTCTCTGGAGTTTTTTGCGGGGAATTTATAAGTTCTACTCTGGTTGCGGGGCAAATATTATATACGGGGATTGCTGGTCCTAACTACTTATTATGAGCTCAACGCTATGTATAGATGCATTAATATATACATTTCGCAAACACAAAATAGAAATGCATATGAAGGGTCACAACCTGGAAGAAAGTGCAATTATTAAAGTGGCATAAAATTGGCAGCAAGTAGCAGACTTTTCTGTGATATGAAATAATTGTAAAAATAGCACCCACTTCATATAGCACAATTAGACATAGACAAAACACAATATTCAGACAAAAACAGTTGCATTAATCTACCTGCACCACAGTATCAAATCATTACAACATCAAATACGTTGAATCCGTTCCAAACTACATGACAGAGAACAAAATGATGACTTTGTCAAAAATACCTTAGCTCGCTCCTAGCGCATGCGATCTTGTGACCAGGGGAAATTCTGCATGGTACACAGGACTAAGTCAGCCCGATTGTCTGTCTATATCGGCTCAGAAACAAAGAAAACAACAATTTTTTCACTGAGAAATGGAATAACTCGACGAACCGCAGGCCCCTTTTTGGCCAAACACAAGTTACACCTGATCTCCCAGATCCAAATCTTTCCCTAACATCCAAATTGCATCCCTTTTCACACCCATGGGCTTAGCGTACCATCTCTGTAACGCCTAGTGGTCCAAGGAAACAACATCTCTCACGTCTTTCAGATACCAACAGTTTTAAGAGACTGGTAGTACTGAGAAAACCCCTTTAGATGAAAAAATAAGATTGAGGTGTTTGCCCTATATCACATCCAGGACCCATGCATTCCACCTGTGCAACGCTCAGCGGTCCAAGCGGTGATGCCTCAACCCGGTCACACCCTGGGACAAGCGTACTATCTGTGTATCGCCCAGTGATCCAAGCGACAACCAATTTACCCTTTCTAGTGTGCTGACTATGGAAAAAGGGTGACTTACGGGGGAATGCCTCTGAGGCTGCCTTGCGACTGCTCAGTTCATGCAATAATACCGAAGATCTGATAGAGACATCTAGCTGCAGATTCCTTACCTTTGAATTTCCAGGTGTCAGGCTGGATCCGGAAGATTTTTCTTAGCTGTCCCCATGCGTGCCGGTAGGTGGCATCGGTCGACTCCGCATGACGTTGTCGGCGTCGTGATCATCGTCGTGATGTCCGTGTCGTCAATGTAACTGCCACTCCGGCGCGCTGATGACAGTTCTTTTCTTTCCGCCCCAGCCAGCGCTGATTTGTTGAAGAGAGCTACCCCCTGTCATTTTTTGACTGACTTTTTTAAAACTTTTTGTGTGTTAGGAGTCATGTCGAGCATGACCCCACTGCTGAGTAATCACAGTGTGCATGAAATAAGAAACAAATTGAATTAGGAGCGCTTATATTCCCACAATATCAAATCCAATCAATGAGATATTACAAAGAGTAATGCATCCAGTAATTCTTCCTGATATTGAAAAGCCTGTTACTATAACAGTCAGTTCATAATATCACATGGAGTCAGGTATTCATGTGGAAATTTCTTCTTTCATTATTTTTTTAGGATATAAGCCAAATCAGCCCAGCCAACGCGTTTCATCAATATGGACTTCAATAGGGCTGAAAAATTAAAAATACAGTGTACATGTAACATATGTGTATATACATAATATGCACAAAATATGCATCTTTCATTTACAATAAATACCTATACTACGTGACTCCTAACGCTAAACATACTAACCCACCATCTGTGTATACCAACATGTGTTGTTGCAACATTATTTGAGAAATACACATAATTAATTTGGCAGAGACGGAAAACATTATTTTGATCTAATGTGCAAATAACCCTATTGCAAACGGTATGTGAAAATACATCATTACGACATCGTTCGTCCAAAAATCCAGGAACACATTATTTTGAGTCACATATATACATATCGCCTACGTGTGCGTCGCCTCTTACATATACACTTATTGCCGAACAGTAGAAGGGCCAAGCCTATTGTACAATTCAAAATGCTTGTGGCCTCTAACTCATAGTTTTAAAGAAACAGAACTGCACTCACTTTGGTAGGTGCATGCAGACAGATGGTTTTCAGCATCACTGTTAGATTCTTTAGGTTATTTTAAGAAGGAATAATTTCTTGGCACCACTTCAATCTAAACAGTATATAGAAATTGTCAGTATCCCAAAAAGGGTTGCCTGGACAATGTTTTACTCTAAAATAAATTAAGTCATTTATTATTCTTAAATGGGCATCATCATCCATGAGTATGTCACACCAATGTAGTAGTTCATAGGTATTGCATACTTTTTGTAGGATCTAGGCAGCAATGAAGAAGGAAGTAAAAAGGGCAATGAATTCCCCATTTTTGTCAATGAATAAAAACCACCCTAATTTACAGGTATAGGTTTTTAGTTCTTGACCTATAAAACTTTCCAAAAAACAGAACGAAAGTTTGGAACATATTAACCAGTCTACCTTCATTATGCTATGTCAATAAAAAATATCCCCAGCATTCGTAGGTCTGAATTAAACTCACTTGTATCAAGGAGCACCATGCGTTCTCCAACCTGTCGAGCGAAATCCTGTAATGGTATTACCAGTGAGACCCTCAATACCTAAATGGTTTGTTAGCTAATCAGACTAATCATCCTATTGAAATCGGTTGTCATGCTACTTGTAGCAGTTTCCTATCAGGTCCGCAAATCGGATTATCCAATGGGATCTGTGTTACGTTATTTGGAAAAAGGATTACATGTAAAGTATCTGGTTTCGAAAATGCCTGAATATTTGTCGGTGTTGGACTAGATTGTAGACCACTTAGGAGAGATAGACAAAGTCGTTCAATATAATAATATAAATAACGCTGTCATATCATGTCAAAAGAATATACCAACTCAGTTAATCCCATCTGTATTCGATTGCCGTGAAAATGTGTGTAAGTGAAGAACATCATTGGTCACCGGTTCGAGACATGAACCGATCAAAGATAAAGTAATTGGTATCCGGTTTCTGTCAGTGGCAGGGCACTCAGGTAAAATTTTTGCCCTTCTTCCAAGTCAGCCGTACGCCAAATGCTGGGGACTAAGGATCAGATGTGGTCTTTTACCCTCTGACGACTGCTTCAGGATGGACTTCTGCCCCCCGGATTCAGCAGAACTTCCAATCAATTGCGGCGTCTGCTCACCTTCCTTGCTGCGCAGATGTGATCCATCCAGGCGGGGTCCCTTTCCTTCAGCCACAGTTGGGCTCGAGGTCCCACTCGCTCCTGGCTAGCTCACCAAAATGTTACTCGAATATGAATTTACCTTGATAATACAAATGACAAGAGCTATTTGGCAAAACAGGAACAGTTTGTTTAATTAAACTCTTCGGCTGGGAGCACTGCTTACGGAAACCGGTCTGAGGACTGTCTCAAAGTACAATCAATCCAAGCGATTTGTATACAGTTTTGGGTGCCATTAAAGTACATCTGGCGATCCTTGTGCGGTAAAAGAATGTGGGACTTGTCTGTGAATTCGTAAATAAAATGTCCCTGATAACAAATGCAGGTGGGTTTTGACCTTGCGTGGACACAATGTGGGCCAGTGGGTACTGTGTGTTCTATGTCCTGATTGGCTGCCTGTTCTTAACTCCATGTGGCATATGACTTTATGGTGGTTTGAGAATGCGCTCACCCATCTGGCCATGCCTGCTTTATTGGGGCCAATTTACCTGGACCATTGTGGTGTCGCTTCGCTTATCTGGGGGATAGACCTGAATATCCTGTTCGCACGTTTGTCTGCCGGCTACATGCCACCCCACTTGTGACCTGTCAATCAGTTACCGCGGGCCTAGGTTGCAAAGCCTGCCTGATCACGTATTTCTGAGTTGGGGTTGATGGGGAGTTCATGACGGCGGAATTTGATAATAGTGAAGCGATTATGTTCGTGCATGCGAATGTACCATTATAAGCATTAGCGTCGTGTTTATCAATATCAACAAACGTTCTCTGTTTTTTAATGTCTCGAGGTTGTGTGAAGTTGTGAGAAGCTGGCTTGGTATATGGTGTACACTTATGTAAGTGGGCACCTTGCACCAATCCAGACAACCCTTATGGTGATTTTAGTAGTCTTAGACAACCTTAGGAAGCTCTCTAAGTGGTAGCTGTGGAGAACAGCCTTCAGGCTTAGTCCAGAAAAAGTGTAAAGCAGCTTGTTTTACCAGAACATAATCTTATTGATATAGATTAAGTGAAAAAGAACCACACAGTGTATTTATAAAAATATGTATTTATTATAAGACACTCACTAACACATACAGATATCACCTAGCCGGAGATACACACAATGCATACAATACTATTCAAAAGAAACGGGTAAGTAGCACAAAATACACAGTGGTCACCAGAGGGAGACCAAACCATGTACTAAAATAGTGGTATGCGAACCACGACTCAAGTCAGGACTATACCCAGTAGACGTAGAAGTGCAGGGGACCCAAGGAACCACCCGAGGTAAGTAACCAGAAGCCGCACGGAAGCCGTGTGCAGAGTGGGAACACGACCGCGGGATCAGTACAAGTCAATGGGTAAGTTGCGGTTGCAATTTTAAAGAAGGACCTTTCCCTGTGGACCCTGAAGAAACCCCGTGGAAGATAGAAGGTTGGAGAGCCACCCCACCCGTGAATACCCTAGGAACCGGGATATCTACACCAGGGAAGCCGGGTGCATATTTGTGAAGTGGCGTTGGAAACCGCAGTCGAACTCAATGGAGGACTTCAGGAAGATGCCGCTGCTGGAGCAGGTGAAAGTGTCCGGTGGAACCCAAAGGTGGATTCAAGTCGAGAAGTACCTGCAAGCAGAGGGGACAGAGTCTATGTCACTTGGAAGTGACCAGGAGACCTGGAAGGCGAAAGCCCACCAAAGTCTGTGTTGCAGGAGAGATGGCGGTGACCTTGGAGCTGCAGCTGTGAGGACCAAGCGACGCTGTGGAAGACCAGGAGCCGTTCACAAGCTGTCCCATGTCGGATGTCGAGAGTTGAGGGGTCGGTGTCCGGGAGCACCAACAAGCCTTGGCAACTGTAAACAACGTGGAAAGCGAAGAAGGTGCAGTGTCGGGACCAGCAAGTTCCATGCGACTCACCACAAGCAGGCGAGACAGGGCAGGCCTGAGCAATCAGGGGAGCCCACAGAAATCAAAGGAGACCCTCTAGTGGATCCACAGGCCGGATGCACTGGAGTCGCGAGAGGACCTCGAGCAGCTCACCAAAGATGCAAGCCCACGGTGCAAGTGATGAGCAGGAGGACGAAGATCTTGGTCACAGGAGATGCTTGAGTTGGGAGCTACTTGGAGCCCGAAGATCTTGATGGAAGGAAGCCAGCAATGCACAGGGGTTTTGTTCCTGCGGCTCCGACCAGGGATACTGGCCTCAAACTGGTGAGAGGACATGGCAGGCCTCGAGGGATGTGAAGAACCACCACCTGTGTTGCTGAGCCTTTCGGATTCCGTGGGAGCCCAGGATCAGCAGACCGGTCAGCTTAGTTGCAGTGTCTGCAGATGCAGGGAAGTGACTCCTTCACTTCAAGGGAGATTCCTTCAGGTGTCTTGGATGCCCACAGGCCTTGGAAGGTTCCTGTATGGAGCAAAGGCACGGACGTTGCAGCAGACGAGCAGGGCGACGAGATCAGGAGCAGCAGGAGTCTTCCCAGTTGCAGCCTTGATGCCCAGAGCAAAGTCCAGCGAAGTCCAGAGTGCCCAAACGGTTGAAGAAGAAGTGGTGTCTTGAAATTAATCTTGTCCCACGACGAATCTAGGGACCCACCCTCAGGTAAGCCCTTAAGTACCCTAAGCAAAGGGTTGGGACGATTCAGGGTTCCCTCCCAGAGGAGGGGTCGGACAGTGGGGAGGGTACTCCCATGTCGTTTGTCCAGTTTCGCGCCAACAGCTCCCTGAGCTGGTTTGAACTGGACTATTCAAGGAGGGCACCAAATGTGCCTTTCAAGCAGACTGGGTGGCGCTGGCAAGCGCTCCCACTCGGCTCCAATATACTAAACCCTGTCTGGGAGGTGGTCACACCTCCCTGTGACAGGATACCTATTGTTCTGCCTTCCCCTGCTCGAGCTTGGCTCAGCAGCAGGAGGGCAGAATCATTTCTCTGGTCGGCAGCATCCATGTTGTGCTCTCCGGGTCTAGAAGACTGGTACCGAGGGCCTCCCGGAGTAGCTTTACAGTGCATGGAATCATACCTCCCACACCGTTTACGGTGTGGGGGTATGATTCCAACATGATTGATACCAAACATGATAGGGTTCGTTACAGCCAGTTTAGAGATGGTCATCGCGTAATGACGCATGGCCACTCTATGTATCGTAATGGCTGATGCACTTACAGCCCAGGAGAATGGACTCCGAAGGCTGTTGGGGTGTCCTGCTCATGCAGGGGCACCCTCACACTTGGAACCGAGCACCCTGCCTTCAGGATTGAAAGGCCTGCTTTAGGGGTGAGTTATAGGTTTTAAGTGCAGTGACCTTAGATATAGGTAAACCTATATCTTTCGTAAGTGGTGCTAGCACCAGCCTGCACAGGTTGCAATGGCAGGCCTGTAGTTACAGTTCGAGTGGTCAGTCATGGGTGGCATAATGCATGCTTCCGCCCATGGGGGACCCCTGGTGTACCTATGCCCTGGGTGCCTCAGTACCATATACTAGGGACTGACAAGGGTACACCAGTGTCCAATTTGGGATGTAGCTAAGTACTTACCATACCAATTATGGGGAGAAAGCACAGAGACTGGGGTCCTGATTAGCAGGATCCCAGTCAGACTAGTCAGAAACAGCATAGCACGAGGCAAAAAGTGGAAGTAACCATAAAAGCAGATCCTACTTTCCTACAGAAGTGTACTATTTGCAGAGGTGAATTTTCTCTATAGTTTACTGTACAAAGTGGTATTTGTAACATAGAGGTACACATCCAAGAACACAATATTTTTCTCGATTGACTTCTGTTATGAAACAAACATTCATATTATTATCATTCAATTATTTGTAATATTCTTATACCCCTCTATGGATCTTAACCATATCAGCAAAATGTCCTTGTAGTGTTCTCAAAATGCTACTTTACATGAAATTAGTTCAGTTAATCCCCCAGGTGTAAGTCCTTTCATAGACTTCCATAAAGAGATACACATTTGAGGAATGAACCGTAAGCCAATTGATGTGCCCTTTTCTTGTTATGAAGTGTATCATTATATACCATTTTAAAAAAAAACAAGCTATGGCATTTCAATGAGCTGTTTTGATTGACTCTTTGAAAACAGTTGAATCTTCTTCTCCCATCTCGCCAATCTCTGTCCAAAGAGAAGTTTGGGAGGGTGACAAGGTGCCAATTGATCTCGCTGCCGATTCTGGAGGATTTTGGTGCGTCCCGAATTTCCTGGGCCATCGTTGATGCTGCAGCATGTCGAGGCTTTTAAGATGGTCATGCTGCCTATTTTTTTTTTTTTTAACTCTTTCAGCTTCCTATGATCCACTTTTGGGCATCAAGGATCCGTGGGGAGCCTCCAGTTATGTTACCTTCGGAGAGTCCCTCCTTGGTGCCATTCTTGCCCCTCAAACCCGTCTCAGGTTTTGCAACGATTCTGGTGCTGGCTTCTATTCTGGCTACAATATCTGCTGCAGTTCATTCTCCACCAACGCTGGTCCCATCACCGGTGTCCAAGCTCGAGCTAAATCCGCTTTGACCCTGACTGAGGTCTCATCTTGACTCCACACTCCAGCGCATCTAGTTTCCACAAGCTCCGATTCAGACAAAACACTTCCTCTTCCACAAGATCTTCCTCAGATACCTCATCACCTTTTTGGCTCCGATTCTGATCAACCTGATAATGACGCTGGTGATACTAGGGATGAATTACCCATACTATGATGATAATGATGATACCTATATGGATTTGCAGTAGGTGAGTGGACCGGATACCTCCCCTGACACAGGGCTGGTTTTGCCCCTTGAACTTCCAGCAGAGGAGAGTGCATCATTTGCTGTAGAGGTAAGACAGCTGAGGTCCCAGACTTGCAGCTACCTTCAGTTGAAGTCAAGCCAAATGTCCTTACTGAGGTTGGGCACCCAGGGTCTCTTCTGAGACCTCACTTCTATTTAATTAAGCCCTGACTGCCACCTTTATTGGCACCTGTACTAAGCGTTGCACTTGCCCACTGATAAACAGGCAAGTGTCCAGGCGCCATACACCTGTGCCAAACTATCTGGTCTTTCTTGCCCAGCACCCAACTACTAAGAGATTGGTGGTCCACGCTTCTACCAGCATAGTTAACCCTAATGCATTCCCCAAAACTCCACCAGACAGGGAGTTCAAAAAGATTGAGGCTTTGTTGAAGTGAATGTTCTCTTCTGCCAGCTTGGCATTGAAATCAGTCAGTGTGGTTTGCCTATTAGACCAACATATACACGGCCTTTGGGACATGGCTAGCGAGATCTTGCCGGCCGTCCTGGAGGAGTTTCTCGCCTCTTTGGCAGTATGCAACAAAATATGTCATCGGGGCTGGCCTAGATACTACAGACTGCTTGGGGTGTGCTGTAGGCAATAGTGCATTGTTCCGCTGCCACCTATGGATGTGATCCGCTGGTTTTTCTGTGGACATGCAGGCATGTCTAATGGATATTTGTTTTGAGGGGTCCTGCCTCTTTAGTGAAATACTGATACTGCCCTCGAAAGCTTTAAAGCAAGCAGAGCCAGGGCACGTTCCTTGGGCCTTTCAACCCTTGGCCGACAGTTTCCTCAGCACCCCTTACCCTTCTGAGGCTACCCCAGTGGGCTGCCACATAGGCACCATCAGGCCTTGCCACCACCGCAGCTGTCACCCCAGTCCTTTTGTGGCTGGAGACCGGGATCGAGCATTGTGCAGGTCACCAAGGACAAGGTTCCACCAATCCCTCGGCCCCTGCTACAGCCTCCAAGTCAATTTCATTTGCACTTAGCGGCACATGTGGAAGGCCGTATGACACATTATCTTCCAGGGTGGCAGGCCATTACATCTAGCACATGGGCCCTCTTGATCATTCAGCAGGGCGATGCCCTGCCATTCCTTTTCAACCCACTTTAACTTCCTCCCACATTCGACGGGCTTTTAGAGAAGCACCTAAACATTTTGCTGCAAAAGGTGTAGGCTGTACTGGCCAATGGTGCCATTGAGAGGGTGCTCACCTTGGAAGTAGGGACGAGTTGTTACTCTTGCAATTTCCTCTTGCTGAAGAATGATGCAGGCCTTCACCCTGTTTTGGATTTTCACCTCTAAAAGCATTTCTTTGGAAGGACAAATTCAGAATGCTTACACCGACTCAAGTTCTGTCAGCTGTGGATTTGGGGGGGCTGAATGGTTGCCTTCGACCTACAGAATGCATACTTTCACCTGCCCTTCCTGCTGTCTGACAGACGTTGCCTGTGAGTCAAGGTCAGCCAGAAGCATTATCAGTTTGCTGTGCTCCGCTTCAGTCTTAACAGCCACACTCGGGTGTTCACAAAAGTGATGGCTCTAGTCGCTGCCCATCTTCAAGGGTTGGGAATACTAGTTTTTCCCTATCTCGATAACTGCCTGTTGAAGGAGGGCTCAGCACAGTCCGTCGTAGACCACCTCCAGATGACAGTGAATATTTTGACAATGTTGGAGTTCTTGATCAACCACCCTTTTCAGTGGCTTCCCTTTAAAGGAACCTTTTTGGAGATGGTGCATATCTGAAAGAGACTATTAGTTATAGATTCTTTACCTTAGAATTACCCCCAGGCGTCAGACTGGATCTGGAGAATTTTTCTTCAGCAGTACCCCTGCGCATCGGTAGGTGGCGTTGGTCGACCCCGCGTTCGTCGTTGGCGTTGTGATCGCCGGAATTACATCGAGGTATTTACTTAGACGCCGCCCCTTCGCGCTGACGTCAGTTCTTTACACGACATTCCACACCAGAAGCGCAGAGCCATGCAAGACACTGACCACTGGTGCACAAAAATAGGGCCCTGAAAGGAAGTCCCTTACTCTAGAAGTCAGTTCACAGAACGGGGAGGATGGGTGGGGTGGTAAGGAATCCATAACTAATATATGTCTCTTACAGATATATCGTTACCGAAGGTAAGTAACTTGTTCATCTGAAAGAGACTATTAGTTATGGATTCCTTATCTTAGAATAGATACCCCAGCAATACCAACCCCGGAGGTGGGTCTGCGATCCAAGTTCACACCAGAAAGTCCTGGAGAATGGAGCGGCCAAAGAAGCCGTCTCTCCGGACTTGGCTGTCCAGGCAGTAATGTTTAGTGAACGTGTGCAATTAAGCCCACGTAGATGCCTGGCAGATGTCATGAAGGGGGACTCCACGTCCCAAAGCAGTAGTGGCTGCCGTCGCCCTGGTGGAGTGGGCGCGCAACCCTACTGGAGGTTCCTTCTTCGCCAAGGAATAGCCAACTTTAATGCAAAGAACGACCCATCGAGAGATGGTTCGTTTTTGCATGGCCTGACCTTTCTTGGCGTACACATAACCAACGAAGAGCTGATCATCCACCCAGAATTGTCTTGTGCGATCCAGATAAAATGAAAGCGCACGTTTTGGATCCAGACGGTGGAGCCTCTCCTCCTCTTTAGAAGGATGCGGGGCGGGAAGAAGGTGGGCAAAGTGATGGTCTGTCCTATGTGGAAAGAGGTAAGCACTTTTGGAAGAAAAGAGGGTCTAGTGCGAAGGACAACCTTGACTGGATGCACAGCCAGGAAAGGAAGTTTAGAAGAAAGAGCCTGAAGCTCACTCACCCTGCGAGCAGAGTTGATGGCAACCAAAAAGGCAGTTTTGAGTGTCAATAGTCTGAGAGGGCAATTATGTAGCGGCTCGAAAGGAGCGCACATAAGGTAGGTCAGAACAAGATTCAAGTCCCACTGGGGCATTACGAAAGGAATAAGAGGAAACAGGTGAGTAATGCCCTTAAGAAAGCGATTAACAGTAGGGGACTTGAAAAGAGAAGGCTGATCAGGGAGGCGAAGAAAGGTTAAATGGCCGAAAGATAGCCTTTAAGTGTGCCCAGAGCAGAGCGCTGCTGGGCCAAAGAAAGAATGAAGAGGAGAACCTCTGAAAGGGGGGCAGAAAGGGGATCCACAGCCTTTGCTGTGCACCATGCCACAAATTTGTTCCATCTACAGGCGTATACCGTTTTGGTGGAGGGACACCTGGCTGCCAAGATAACGTTACAGACTTCGGGAGGAAGGTCAAAAGCTGTCAACTGTCGCCGCTCAATCTCCACGCAAGGAGGTGGAGACTGGACAGGTTCGGGTGCAGGACCGTCCCCTGCTGCTGCGACAGAAGATCCTCCCGAAGAGGCAGTCTGATCGGAGGATCGATGGCCATGTTGAGCAGCTCGGGATACCAGACTCTTTGTGCCCAATCCGGAGCCACAAGAATGACTTGGGCCCGGTCGCGCCTGATCTTCTTCAGCACTCTGGGCAGAAGTGGTATAGGCGGACAGGCGTACAACAGACCGCAACTCCACTCGTGACGAAAAGCGTCGCCTAGCGAGTGCCGCCTTGGAAATTCCAACGCGCAGAATTGCTGACATTGCGCGTTCTCTTCCGTTGTGAATAGATCTAACCAAGGATCTCGCCACTGCTGAAAGAGACCTTGCACCACCTCAGAGTGAAGACGCCATTCGTGATCCATCATGCAGCAGAGGCTGAGTCCGTCCGCCCTGGCGTTCATGGAACCCGACAGGTGTTGAACCACCAGGGACATGCCCTGATGTTCCTGCCACTTCCTGAGACGAAGTGCCTCCTGCCAGAGGGTCCACGACCCCACCCCACCCCGCCCTGTTTGTTGCAATACCACATGGCGGTGGTGTTGTCCGTGAACACCTGCACTACTCTTCCTTTGACAGAAGGAATGAATGCCTTCAGCGCTAGACGAATCGCCCGGAGCTCCAGAAGGTTGATGTGGAGCCCACACTCCGCCGGAGACCAGAGGCCTCTGATCTCCGCCTCTCCCATGTGGCCGCCCCACCCCAGAAGTGATGCATCTGTCACCACCGTGAACTCTGGTTGGGGAAGGGAGAGGGATCTGCCGCTGACCCAATCCTGGTTCGTTAGCCACCACTGCAATTGGTATGCAGTGCCCTCCGAGATCTGGACGCAATCGGAAAGATTCCCCTGATGCTGTGCCCACTGGAACTTCAGGTCCCACTGCAGAGTCCGCATATGCCACCTGGCATAGTCAACCAGCAGGATGCAGGAGGCCATGAGGCCAAGCAGCCTCAGGGTCATTCTGACCGAAACCCGGGATAGAGACTGAAAGATCGGAATCATAGCCCGAATATCCCGGACTCGCTGTTCGGGAGGATAAGCCCGAAACTGCGCTGTGTCCAGAACCGCCTGATGAAAAGGAGCTTCTGAGATGGAATCAGGTGTGACTTCGGCATGTTGATAGTGAACCCCAGCGAATGCAGGAGAGACGCCGTAGTCTGGAGGTGGGAGACGATAGCCTGGGGCGAATTTGCCTTCAACAGCCAGTCGTCGAGATAGGGGAAGACTGGAACCCCTGATCTGCGCAGATGAGCTGTGACCACCGCCATCACTTTCGTGAACACCCGAGGGGCGCTGGTAAGGCCAAAGGGGAGCACGGTGAACTGAAAATGCTCATGGCCTACTGTGAACCGTAGGTAGCGCCGGTGGGCAGGCAGGACAGGGATGTGAAAATGGGCGTCCTGGAAGTCCAACGCTACCATCTAGGGTCGAGGGCAGACAGGACCTGAGCCAATGTCAACATTTTGAACTTCTCCTTCCAGAGGAAGCGGTTGATGTCCCTGAGATCCAAGATAGGACTCAGGCCTTTGTCATTCTTGGGTACCAGGAAGTAGTGGGAATAACCAGCACGACCTACTTCTGGCACAGGGACTCACTCGATGGCTCCCTTGGCCAAGAGAGCCACATCTTCCGGACGGAGAAGGGCCAAGTGATCCTCCGACATGCGATGGAAAGCAGGTGGCATGGAAGGAGGGGTAGTCTCGTAGGGGAGGGAGTAGCCCCTTTGGACTATCTGCAAAACACACCTGTCCGACGTGATGTTGAGCCAGTGGGGGAGGTGATGGCGAATCCTGCCGCCCACCGGCACTGGTGGCCCTGAACCTAGGAGGGTTTGGAGGCTGCTGCAGAGGGGGTGCTGTTGGACTGGTCCGCCCAGTGGACCCCAGGCCAAGGGAGCCATCGAGCGAGTCCCTGTGCCAGAAGTAGGTCGTTGTTGTTATTCCCACTACTTCCTGGTACCCAAGAAAGACAAAGGCCTGTGTCCTATCTTGGATCTCAGGGACGTCAACCGCTTCCTCCGGAAGGAGAAGTTCAAAATGTTGACATTGTCTCAGGTCCTGTCTGCCCTCGACCCTGGAGACTGGATGGTAGCGTTGGACTTGCAGGACGCCTATTTTCACATCCCCGTCCTGCCTGCCCAACGGCGTTACCTACGGTAGGCCACGAGCATTTTCAGTTCACTGTGCTCCCCTTTGGCCTTACCAGCGCCCCTCGGGTGTTCACGAAAGTGATGGCGGTGGTCGCAGCTCATCAACGCAGATGAGGGGTTCCAGACTTCCCCTATCTCGACGACTGGCTGTTGAAGGCGAGTTCGCCCCAGGCTGTCGTCTCCCACCTCCAGACTACGGCGGACCTCCTGCATTCGCTGGGGTTCACTATCAGCGTGCCGAAGTCACACCTGATTCCCTCTCAGAAGCTCCTTTTCATCGGGGCGGTTCTGGACACAGTGCAGTTTCTGGCTTATCCTCCCGAACAGCGAGTCCGGGATATTTGGGCTATGATTCCGATCTTTCAGCCTCTGTCCCGGGTGTTGGTCAGAATGACCGTGAGGCTGCTGGGCCTCATGGCCTCCTGCTTCTTGCTGGTGGACTATGCCAGGTGGCATATGCAGGCTCTGAAGTGGGACCTGAAGTTCCAGTGGGCACAGCATCAGGGGAATCTTTCAGATTGCGTCCAGATCTCGGAGGGCACTGCTCACCAATTACAGTGGTGTCTAACGAACCAGGATTGGGTCAACGGTAGATCCCTCTCCCTTCCCCAACCAGAGTTCACGGTGGTGACAGATGCATCACTTCTGGGGTAGGGCGGCCACATGGGGGGGGGCAGAGATCAGAGGCCTCTGGTCTCCGGCGGAGTCCGGGCTCCACATCAACCTTCTGGAGCTCCGGGCGATTCGTCTAGCACTGAAGGCATTCCTTCCTTCTGTCAAAGGAAGAGTAGTGTAGGTATTCACGGACCACACCACCGCCATGTGGTATTGCAACAAACAGGGCGGGGTGGGGTCGTGGACCCTCTGTCAGGAGGCACTTCGTCTCTGGAAGTGGCTGGAACATAAGGGCATGTCCCTGGTGGCTCAACACCTGTCGGGTTCCCTGAACGCCAGGGCGGACGAACTCAGCCGCCGGTGCATGATGGATCACGAATGGCGTCTTCACTCGGAGGTGGTCCAAAGTCTCTTTCAGAAGTGGGGAGAGCCTTGGTTAGATCTATTCGCCACCGAAGAGAACGTGCCATGTCAGCAGTTCTGCATGTTGGAATTTCCAAGGCGGCACTCGCTCTGCGACGCTTTTCGTCGCGAGTGGAGTTGCCGTCTTCTATACGCCTTTCCGCCTATACCACTTCTGCCCAGAGTGCCGAAGAAGATCAAGCGCGACCGTACCCAAGTCATTCGTGTGGCTCCGGACTGTGCACGAATAGTCTGGTATCCCGAGCTCTTGAACATGGCGATCGATCCTCCGATCAGACTGCCTCTTCGGGAGTCTTCCAGTCTCCACCTCATTGCGTGGAAAATGAGCGGCGACAGTTGACAGCTTTCAACCTTACTCCCGAAGTCTGTAACTTTATCTTGGCAGCCAGGCGTCCCTCCACCAAAACGGTATACGCCTGTAGATGGAACAAATTTGTGGCATGGTGCACAGCAAAGGCTGTGGATCCCCTTTCTGCCCCTCTTTCAGAGGTACTCCTCTTCATTCTTTCTTTGGCCCAGCAGGGCTCTGCTCTGGGCACTCTTGAAGGCTACCTTTCGGCCATTTCGGCCTTTCTTCACCTCCCTGATCAGCCTTCTCTTTTCAAGTCCCCTATAGTAAATTGCTTCCTTAAGGGCATTACTCACCTGTTTCCTCCTATTCCTTTCGTAAGGCCCCAGTGGGACTTGAATCTTGTTCTGACCTACCTTATGTGCGCTCCTTTCGAGCCGCTAGCTTCAGGCTCTTTCTTCTAAACCTCCTTTCCTGGCTGTTCATCCGGACAAGGTTGTCCTTCGCACGCGACCCTCTTTTCTTCCCAAAGTGGTTACCTCTTTCCACATAGGACAGACGATCACTTTGCCTACCTTCTTCCCGCCCCTGCATCCTTCTAAAGAGGAGGAGAGGCTCCACCATCTGGATCCAAAACGTGTGCTTTCATTTTATCTGGATCGCAGAAGACAATTCCGGGTGGATGATCAGCTGTTTGTTGGCTATGTGGGCGCCAAGAAAGGTCGGGCCGTGCAAAAACGAACCATCTCTCGATGGTTCATTCTTTGCATTAAAATTTGTTATTCCTTGGCAAAGGAGGAGCCTCCAGTAGGGTTGCGCGCCCACTCCACCAGGGCGACAGCAGCCACTACTGCTTTGACATCTGCCTGTCAGCTACGTGGGCTTCATTGCACACGTTCACTAAACATTACTTCCTGGACAGCCAAGACCGGAAAGACGGCTTCTTTGGCCGCTCCATTCTCCAGGACTTTCTGGTGTGAACTTGGTTCGCAGACCCACCTCCGGGGTAGGTATTGCTGGGGTATCTATTCTAAGGTAAAGAATCCATAACTAATAGTCTCTTTCTGATGAACAAGTTACTTACCTTCGGTAACGATATATCTGTAAGAGACATATATTAGTTATGGATTCCTTACCGCCCCACCCATCCTCCCCATTCTGCGAACTGACTTCTAGAGTAAGGAACTCCCTTTCAGGGCCCTAGTTTTTTGTCACCAGTGGTCAGTGTCTTGCATGGCTCTTGTGTTTCTGCCGTGGAACGTCATGTAAAGAACTGACGTCAGCGCGCAGGGGCGGCATCCTAAGTAGTTTCCGCGGCGTCATTCCGGCGATCACGACGCCAACGACGAACGCAGAGTCGACCGACGCCACCTGCCGACTCGCAGGGGTACTGCTGAAGAAAAATTCTCTGGATCCAGTCTGACTCCTGGGAGTAATTCTAAGGTAAGGAATCCATAACTAATATATGTCTCTTACAGATGTATCGTTACCGAAGGTAAGTAACTTTTTCTTCAGGGCCTTTCCTCCATCCCAAGGAGTCCAGGGCTTTCAGGCTTTGATCCGTATGTTTCAGCCTTGCTCCTGGATCTCAATAAGAACAGATCTGAGGCTTCTTGGCCTGCTGGACTCGTGCATCTTGCTTCTCCACTTTGCAAAGTAGTGTATGCCGGCTCTGCAGTGGGATCTGTAGTCTCAGTAGGCACCAAGGAAACCTGTCTAGATCTATAGTGGTGGCTACTAGATTGCAACTAGACCAGTGTCAGACCCCTCCATCTTCCCCACCCAGAGCTGACAGTGGCAAAGGATGCGTTCCTGCTGGGCTGGGGAGGTCATCTGGGAGAGGTGGAGAGCAGAGGACTCTGGTCTGAGCATGAAACCAGCTCCACATAAATCTGCTGGAATTGCTGGCCATCAAGAGTGCAGGCTCATCACGGACAACACCAACTCCATGTGGTAGTGCATCAAGATGGTGTGCTTGGGGTCCTGTGCCAAGAGGTAGTGTCATGGCATCTCCCTGATCATGAACCGCCTGCGGAATGTTTGAACACCAGGGCGGACAAGCTCAGCTGGTGCCTCCTGGCGGATAACGAATGGGGGTTGCATCCTGAGGTGGTTCAGGATGTCTTCCGACAGTGGGGAGAGACCTGACTAGATCTATTTGCTACTATTGAGCGTGTGCAGTTTCAAAACGTGTGTGTGTTGGAGTTCCCAAGAAAGGTATCTCTTAGAGATGCATTTAGGCTGTATTGGTGATTGTGCACCTGTACGCCTTTCCACCACAGCCTCTCCTGTCCCAAGTTCTGAAGAACATCAGGAATGCCCGAGCCCAACCCATCCAGATTCCGAATTGGGCCAGGAAAGTGGTACCCAAAACGTTTGGGAATGAGCATTTGTCCTGCGATCAGGCTACTACTTCAGGAGGATCTTCTGTCGCAACAGCAGGGCAGCATTCTGCATCCAAAGCTGAAAAGTCTTTAGAGTGACGACAGTTGACTGTGTCTGATCTGCTTCCTGAGGTTCTGGATGTCATCCTCACTGTCGGGCATCTCTCTTCAAAAGCTGTTTGTGCAGGGAGATGGGACAAATGTGTGCCCTTTATACAGACTCCCTACAAGCCAAACTGTCATATGTTTTGTTAAAGGTTGTTTTTAGGCCTTTTTGGTCTTCTTGAATTTGCCGGACCAACTGTCCTCGTTTAAATAGCGTGATGCAGTTCGTTAAAAGTTTAATGCACATGTTCCCTCCCAAACTGTTTGTGATGTCACGTTGGGATCTGAATTTAGTCCTGATGTTCCTCATGTGTACCCCCTCAAGCCAATGCACAGCTGCATGTTGCCTCTTCTACCTCTTAAAACCTTCTTCTTCCTCATAAAACCTTCTTCACTGTGATCACTTCTCTTTGTTGGGTGTTTGAGCTCCAGGCTCTCTCGATGCTGCCACCCTACACCTCGCTGAGGACCAGGGTTGCTTTTTTGCCTAAAGTTGTGTCTGCTTTCTTGTGTAATCCATCACCCTCTCAATTTTCTTTGCCCCGCCTCGCTCCTCAAAAGAGATGGAGAGACCCCAGCAGCTTAACCCCAAAAGATCATTTTGTTTTTACATCATGCATACCAAAGACCAATGTGTGGATGATCAGCTTTTTGTGGGCTTCTGTGGAGGCAAAGAAGGGTAAGGCTTTGCAGAATAGGCCTCTGTGAAGGTGGATAGCCCTCTACATTAAGATATGATACGCTCTGGCCTAGAAGCAGCCTCCTGAACGACTGAGTGCTCATTCCACCAGGGTCATGGCTACTACCTGTGCATTGGAATGTAGATTCCCTGTTCTTGACATCGGCCAGGCTTCGACATGGGCTTTCCTAAAGCGCTACTGCATTGACACAGCTCCGACTGGAGTGGCATTTCACCCATTTGGTCCTGCAGAACATTTTGGTCTGACATACTTCACAGACCCTCTTTCTTGGGGGCATACTGCTTTGGTATCTATTTGAAAGTTGAGGAATCTGCAGTTAGAAGTGTCCATCAGAAGAACAAGTTACTTACCTTTGGTAATGCTCTTTCTGGTGGATACTCTGTCTATCTCCAGGTCCCACCTCCCCATTCCGTGAAGTGCACTTTTTTCACCATCTAAAAATTTCTCCAATTAGAAAGCTGTATACTGGTACCGACATTTGTTTTTTGCTCCGGGACTGAGGGTGCAGAAAGAGTAAATCAAGAAACTGATATCAGTGTGCCGGGTGGTGCCTATGGGCGGCTCTCAACCTTCACTTCCAGGGCTGAATGAGGTCACGGTGGAGCTGCACGTTGCCACCTAGCAGTTTTATAAAGCACTGCTGTAAAAACGTCCACATCCAGTCTGACATTGAGAGAATATGCTAAAGAGGAGGAATCTGCAGTTAAATAGGGTATTGACCTGAAAGAGTGTTACAAAAGGTACGTCCGTTCCTTACTTGGAAAAGCAAAGATCCTGCTGAATAGGTCTTTAGTGTCATGTATCAATGAAGATAATGTAGAAACTAAGAGTGATAAATATTTGTCAATAAGTTCAGATAGGTGCTCTGTGAGGCGGAACAAGTCTGTAATAATAAGCCTACAAGGATGAAATGGTGGGTGCTTTATGTTGGTCGAAAATATTATTTGAGTTCTAGGATGTTCTATGTCCACAAATGTGCATTACTCTTCAAGTGAATTGTTTTTGTCAAGTCGCTTAGTCAATAGTATTTTTATTGTAGAATTTTCATAGCTTTCAATAATGTTAAGTTGTCAAGTCTTCTCAGGTAGAATCCTCGAAGACCTGCTTGCAGTTTTAGAATAATGTCAATGAATAGATTGTTACCAGATGGGTTGCCCATGTGGATTAAGTAATGCATTGTAATGCTTTTACAATCCAATGTTTTTGCAGCCTTGAGAAACGAAGTGCAGAGAAATAAGTATCATATGATAACTTCTTGTATGAAATCCAAATGAACTCAATGGAAATCAATAAACCTTGAGAGTTCTGAAATAATAAGTCTCTCTAAAGATTTTAATATTCTATGTTTGTGATACCAGATCATTATAAAACTTATAAGGTTTCAGTCAGGAAAAAGCTGTTATCACAGGATCTTTTAAGGTGAATGCTCCCAAATATGTATTACAAATAGAACACTTCTCATATATAGACCTTAAACATCTTAGCAAAGATTACAGTATCTGCATATTTATTTGCAGACATCCCATCTCAACTAGTGCCATCACATTTAGCAACCTGTAGTGTTACCCTGATTCACAAATGTTCTGATGAACTGAGATAAATATGCAATACAAGCTTCTTAGTTGAGTTTAGCAAACGCAGTGAGATGTGGCATGTTATTACTGTCAGACATAAAATATCACATTATGTGAAGACAGTGAAGTGGCATAGATGACATAACTTATTCTTCCAACCTTAAATCACTCTTTCTCATTTTTTGTATCCGTTTCAGTTAGTTGTGTAAAAGTTGGATTAATTTCAGAGGGGGTTGTGGTATTTGTATTCTGTTTAGGTTGGTTTTGTTGCATCCATTTCATTGTAATTTGACACCAAAAATGTAGAATTCTCCAAAATGATTACATTTTTCCAGTAAGGTCCCTGAGGTAATAGAGTATGTTTTTTTTCATTGCTTCTGACTAATGCTTTTCTTTTCTTGCATCTTGATCCTTGGTTTTGGATAAAAGGATTCCCTTGTAAAAGCAACTGATGAAACCCATGAGGAATCTAAAAAGCCAGTCATGTCTGTACAAGTAAGCATTCTTTACTTTTAGCAGTATTTGGTCTCACTTACACTTACATGATCACTTGTATTTGAACATCCATGTTATTTTGGACTCCATTAGAATGAGAAAAAGGAAATCTTGCGTCGCTTGAATCAGAACCTAAAAGCTCACGACAATGACAAAAATGAAACCCAGGAGGAGAAAGAAAATAGTGACATAGTCCCACCTGAAAGAAAAGGGGAGCATCAGGAAGAACAACCTGTTTCCGTAGTAAATCGTAAGAAATGGGAAGGTGGCGTAGCTCCTGTCATTCCTCTAGCCCAGCTTACTTTGGAGGAAACATTTCTGGACACAGGAGGTATGTTGACAATGTTTATTAATGGTTTTCATTTTAACGTTCTTATTGTCCTTCATATAAAACTGTTGAAATAATGACTCTGGCATTTAGTGCAATAACAGTTACTCACCTTTTCCCCTATATACCTTGAAGTTTATGATAGAGTATAGGATTCATCAATCCGCTGAAGTAATTTACGAAATCATTGCTTTGAGGTGTAGATCTGTGCTGCACACATCAAGTTGGCTTTGAGGATGTGCCCCTTCTGTACATCCCCACTCAATCCCCGCAATCATCCTTTCTTCCAAATCTGCACAAATTGATGATTTTGTCATCAGGAGATCATATCTTTGTTCCAGTTAGTCATGTAAGGTTTAAAAAGAAACTAGGTGACTACACTGTCATTATTTAATGAATCTGTCATATATTCACACCTAGTTTTGTTTACATTTCTTAATAAAACACATTACTTTGTTACGAGCTGTATCCTTGCCCTAAAAAGAAGTCGTTTTGATCTTGGCTTCATTAGAAGCAGTAAGACACACTGGTATTGGTAGTTGGAGTGCATAGCTGCTCGCTCCTAAAATTAGCAAGGTCAATGTCTGTTGTAAACTTTACATCAAAAGTAATTTTTTCTCAGGGGTCCTTGATCCTGGAACCCTGTACTGGATGCATATGTTAAAAACTCTTCTATTAAACAACTGTGAATATTTTCAAGGCTTACATGAAAATATGTACTGTAGTTTTGATGGGCTAGTTTTGATTTTATAAGTGGAATGGTGAGTACTGTCTTGGTTGTTCTGAGCTTCTAGTCCTCTCACATCTCTCTTTCAGGTCCTTTCTCTTTTATGTCATATAATGCCAAATAGATTTCAGTACTGGGATCACTGTGTGTTGTCATGAACAGCCGCGGCCCGTGCAGGTAAGAGTGGTGGGGCCAGTTGAGGGGGGATTTTGACGGACGATGACGAGGGAAAATGAATTATTTATTTAATTTTCCCTCGTCATCATCCGTCAAAATCCCCTTACCCGGCCCCACCGCTCTTACCTGCACAGGCCGCGGCTGCTCTATGAAGATATCAGCAGTTTAAGACACATAAGAACCTTAGTAATGAGCATTATGTTGTGCCACTTTCACACTCCTGTTTTGAGGATATGGTGGCTAGCCTGAGTGTACTGAAAAGTAACTTATTCATTCCAAAAATGTTTTTTTACCACAGTTTCCGATATTAGAAGTGCCTGATGTAAGCAAATAACAGACATTTGAACACTCACATGCTATCCATATTTGGAGAGTCGCCATTGACAGAGCATGAAGTTCCAATCACTATGTTCTCATTTATTTTATAAAGCAATATGGCAGGTGTCCTACTAATTGTGAGTGAGTCCATTATAATTGTAAGGAACCTTGTGGTAGCAGACATTTGGAACACCAAGGATCTCTTATTCTTTGAAGGCCATAGTTATTTTATGATGAATTCTTGTTTATCGCACACGACCAGGAATGTGTTCTTCTACCTCACTTTGCTGTGCCTCATCTTGATTTTCCAGTTGCTGCCTATCTGATTGCACTAGTCATTTTACTATCTACAGGATTGAATACTGCAGAAGTGTTTCTGGTTTATATTTAACCGAACCTACGAGCAGGCTCCAGGTGAGCACAATAACATATGGTCTGCCTCATCAATGACCTAAAATAACCCATGAAGAATGAATGGACTTCAGAACAGTGCCATGTACATATAGCCCTGCATGGCTATTCACCTGATTATTTTGCAAAACTGTTACACCCTTACAGTCCAACTAGGCACTGAAGTTAAACTTCTCACAGCTGTCTGTCTGTCTGGTGTATTGCACCTCTTCATTTTTGAAGCTCCTGCTAATAGAACACCACCACTGACTCTACAAAGTCTAGCAGAGTTTGAAAAGTCACCCCTTATGCAGAGCTTTCACACTCTCACAGAGCTAATTATCCAGTATTGGGGTATCTTTCATAGATTCACACTCCTGAATCATTCCCCGTCGTCGAGATGGAAGTCCCACGGTATAATAAACAAGCAGTATTCCAGAAATGCCATAGGCTTCAATGGCCCTGAACCATGCTAATATAGCCTATCTATGTCCTTTTTCAAAAAAGGACCAAAAGCTAAATGCAGCCAATCAGCTGTTAGCACCCTCCAGAACCTTCCCAGCAGAGGCAGTTTCCCTCAGATTTTCACTGTACGTCGTGTGTGAAGGGAGTCTCCCAGAGTTCTTTTTTTATTTTTTTTATTTGTTTATTGCTTTTATCAACAATAAATCAGTCATATGAAGGACATTGTACATAGCCATAAAAAGTAATAAAAAAGGACAAATAATATGACCGCACCAATAATAACAATCACGTTCCACCGCTGGTGCTTACATTCCGTAGTGAGCTACATGATTCCTACATCTAGCGGTGAGTATCCAGTTTGTCCCCGGTGCAATGGCTAGGATCATTCTCATCATCTGTCTACGACAATCCACATAATAGCAATTAACAATCTACAAATCTATTCTAATACAGAAAAAAAAAATATCTACTCTTTATCAACTATAACATCCCAATTTGTCACTCCCCCCGGCATGGTCGGTCCCAGCAGACAATTACATCAGCAGTGCAGTATCTACAGGTTCCATTGCACAAGTATGGTTCTTCAAGTCAATCTTATAGTAACTAAACCATTCCCATAGCACACCATATAACGTCAGTATGTATCCTGCAACGGCGAACCATACCAGCTTCCTCTATCAGTCTCATGTGCGGTTTCCTCTCTCTGTTCAGTAATCTAAAATATCTATTGCAGCATATGCTCCCAACATTGCATGCCACTCCATTGAAATCGGTATTTTTCTAAGACCTCTGCTCTCCTCCCGTTGTAGTTCCACTCCCTCCGCCTTGCCCCATTTCATCATTTCCGCATGCCAATCCTGTATAGATGGAGCCCTGGCAGCCTTCCATCGGGAAGTGATGGTCCTCTTAGCCAAGAGGAGCGCAAGGTTAGTGAATCGCGCAGCCGGCGTTCCTCTCCGTCCCCGGGGCCCCCTACCTAGTATGCAACACTCCATGGTGTCCCCCTGTCTTGTCGGGGCGACAGTTGCCAGTATTGCGCACACTGTCGACCAATAATGTCTCAAACGCGGGCAAGCCCATATCATATGGATCAGGCCCGCATCATCTGTCTGGCAGCGCGGACAGTCTCCATTCGTCCCTGGGAACATCACCCTTAGCCTACGTGGGGTCAGATATGCCCTATGTAGTATCATCAACTGTATAAATTTAAATTTCGGGTTTATCTGTGAACACACGGCCCGTGTCACCCTCCCATTTATCCCGCAATGCCCGCAGTGAGAGCATTTTCTCGGTGCGTATCCCAAATGTGAGCCATTTCGTTAGGCGGGCCCCGTCACCCATGAGGTACTGCATAGTAAGCAGCGCATTCGTGGGGGGTTCAGTGCCAGCAGGTGACCATGTGTTGCGAACGTACCTGGTGATGCCCGCATGCATAAGGAACAACGCCGTAGGGGCGCCGTGGGTATGAACAAATGCTTCGTGCGACATCAGCAGGCCATCCTCAAAGAAATCCCCCACTGTGGTAACGCCTGCCTCCGTCCACGCCTGTAGGGCCCGACTAGTCGTTAGTCCCATTCGCATAGGGAGTCCCAACAATGGGATAGTAAGGGCATAGGGAGTAACTTGGCCCGTGTAGCGTACTGCGTTTCTCCAATATGTAATAGCCAGATCTGAAAGAGACACGTTAGTGACAGATTCCTTACCTTAGAATATCCCCAGGCGTCAGGCTGGATCCGGAAAGTTTTCTGCGTAGCAGTACCCTTGCGCGTCGGTAGGCGGCGTCGTGCGGCTCCGCGTCCGTCGTCGGCGTCGTGATCGCCGGGATTACGTAGCGGGCAGTACTTAGACGCCGCCCCTGCGCGCTGACGTCAGTTCTTCTTTTTCCGCGCCAGTAAGCGCAGATCCGGGAAGAGCAGTGCCCTAGTCACTTTTTGACTATCTTTTTTTGTGAATTTTTTCACTGTTTCTTCAACGAGTCTTCACGACTCCTAAGGTGTCGTAGGGATGCCCAGCTTTAAGCCCTGCGAGGAATGTGGTCGCATGATGTCGATCACGGACCCGCATCTCGAGTGTCTCTTCTGTCTCGGCCGAGACCACGACACGAAGTCGTGCCCTGACTGCCGGAAACTTAATCCGAAGGCTTTGCGAGAGCGGTCTCGAAAGCTCCTCGAGGTCCGGCAGTCGGCTCCGCGCCGCACCAAGCCCCGGTCCCGGGAGAGGTCGAGGGGCCGGACGCGGAGTCCCCGCCGTTCGTCGGAATCCAAGTCTTCGCGCTCCTCCGGTAAGTCGAAGCACAAGAAGTCTAAGCGGCATCATCGCTCTAAGACTTCGCTCGCCGGTCTCGCGACTCGGCTGAGGTCCCTGTCGGCACCGTCCCCTCCCCCGCGGCCCCGGACGTGCCTGTCGAGTTACCCCCGCATTACCCGTCCTTCCCGGGTTCGGGGGCGACTCCGGCCCAAATACAGGAGTTCCTGTCGGCCATGGCCCGCCTCTTCGGGCCTCAAGGTCCCTCCGGTGCGCCTTCGGGCTCCGCGGGTCCTGATGGGGTTGCTCCGGCGTCGCCGTCGACTCCGGTCACGGCGTCGCCTGTCCCACCGGCCTTCATCCCGGCCTCGGCTCCGGCCCCGGCCTCGATCCCGGCTCCGGTGGTGCCGCAACCCCCATCGACGCTGGTTGACCTATCCACGCCTCCGCCGACGCCGATGTCCCCGGTGCCGTTCCTGACGCCGTCCGGGGCTCCGGACGGCGTCGTTCCCCGGCTCTCTCCGGCTCCGGACATGGAGCCGGACCGACGTCACCCGACGCCGGTTCCGGCGCCGATGAGACCTTGGGTCCCTAATGTCCCTCCTTTTCCATATTATGAACCTGAGGAGGACCAGGAGAGCTGGGAGGGGTCTGAGGACCCTCTCACACAACAGTGCGAGTTTGACCCGGACTGGGTTGAGGAACTTGGGGATGCCAGTGGTCTGGACACCTCCCCTGACTCTGGCATGCTGTCTCCTCCCGTGGCTATGGAGGAGGGGGCTAATTTTGCAACGGTGTTGCGTAGAGCTGCTGGAGCCTTAAATCTCCAGTTGCCTACGGTGGCCGCCAGGACTAACCTCCTGACAGAAGTGCTTCAGCCGGCGGCCTCCTCTTCGGAGACTGTGCTGCCGTTCAATGATGCACTCACTGACGTTCTTTTGGGTGCCTGGTCCAAGCCCACCACAGGGGCTCCTGTGGATAGGAACGTGGCCCGACGCCATCGCCCTGCTCCGGGCGACCCCCTGTTTCTCTCCCAACACCCCACCCCTGAGAGCTTGGTTGTCCAAGCCTCTGCCTCCCAAACCGCCTTCCCTACCGCCCCTCCGGATAGGGAATCCAAGCGCCTGGATCACTTTGGGAAGAAGGCTTTCTCTTCCTCCAGTGCTGGCTTGCGGTCCGTTAACACCGCTTGCCTCTTGGGCCGATATACCCACTCCCTGTGGGACTCGGTGGCGACTGTTTTGCCGCAGTGTTCTGAGGAGGTCCAGACACTGCTTACCCGCGCCATTGCGGAAGGGCGAGATGCGGCTAAATACACCATACGTTGTGGCCTTGATACCGCCGACTCGCTGGGCAGATCGCTTGCAACGACGGTGGCGCTGCGTCGCCACGCCTGGCTGAGGACCACTGGTTTTTCGGGCGATGTCCAGAATACACTCATGGACATGCCCTTTGATGGAGTCGGTCTTTTTGGATCAAAAGCAGACCATGCGCTGGAGCGTTTCAAGGACTCGAGGGCTACTGCAAAGTCCCTGGGCCTTGCTGTTGTGCGCCCTCCGCTCACATCTGCTTTTTGCCCCTTTCGTGGCCACGGGAGGGGCGCCCAGTCACGTCAGCAGCCCGGCCAACGGCCCGCGCAGCAAGCGCCTTCTCGTGGCCGAGGACGTGGTTACCGCCGTGGCGGTTCGGGCAACCAGCGTGCGGGTCAGGCCACCACCTCCAACCCGTCCGCGGCCTCCAAGCCCTCCTAGTCCCTCCTTTCAGGTGCACGGCACGCCAGTAGGGGGCAGGGTCCGCCATCACCTTCACCACTGGCGTTCCATCACCTCGGACAGGTGGGTCTTGGACATTGTCCGAAGGGGCTACTCCCTCCCCTTCGAGACCACCCCCCCCAGCCATGCCACCTCAATTCCACCGCATGTCAGGGGATCACTTGGTGCTTCTACTGAAGGAAGTCACGGCCCTCTTGGCCAAGAGGGCCGTCGAACATGTTCCGACCCCAGAAGTAGGACGTGGTTGCTACTCCCACTACTTTCTGGTGCCCAAAAAGGACAAGGAGGACATGCGCCTATCTTGGACCTCCGGAACGTCAATCGCTTCCTCCGGAAGGAGAAGTTCAAGATGCTCACCCTAGCTCAGGTCTTGACTGCCCTCGACCCTGGAGACTGGTTGGTAGCGTTGGACTTGCAGGACGCTTATTTCCACATCCCCGTCCTGCCGGCCCACCGGCGTTACCTACGGTTCACGGTAGGCCTCGAGCATTTTCAGTTCACCGTGCTCCCCTTTGGCCTTACCAGTGCCCCTCGGTTGTTCACGAAAGTGATGGCGGTGGTCGCAGCTCATCTGCGCCGAGCTGGGGTTTCAGTCTTCCCCTACCTCGACGACTGGCTGCTGAAGGCGGGCTCGTCCCAGGCAGTCGTCTCCCACCTCCAGACTACGGCCGAACTCCTGCACTCGCTGGGGTTCTCCATCAATGTGCCGAAGTCGCATCTGATTCCTTCTCCACAGCTCCTTTTCATCGGAGCAGTTCTGGACACGACGCAGTTTCGGGCCTATCCTCCCGAACGGCGAGTCCGGGATATTCAGGCTATGATTCCGATCTTTCAGCCTTTATCCTGGGTTTCGGTACGGATGACCCTGAGGCTGCTGGGCCTCATGGCCTCCTGCATCCTGCTGGTCAATCATGCCAGGTGGCATATGCGGGTTCTGCAGTGGGACCTGAAGTTCCAGTGGGCGCAGCACCAGGGCAACCTGTCCGATCACGTCCAGATCTCGGAGGGGACTGCAAAACAGTTGCAGTGGTGGCTCACGGACCGGCAATGGGTCATGGGCAGATCCCTCTCCTTCCCCAGCCAGAGCACACAGTTGTGACGGACGCGTCCCTTCTGGGATGGGGCGGTCACATGGGAGAGGCGGAGATCAGAGGCCTCTGGTCTCCGGCGGAGTCCCGGCTCCATATCAACCTTCTGGAGCTCCGGGCGATCCGACTTGCACTCAAGGCATTCCTTCCCTCTGTCAAAGGGAGGGTAGTGCAGGTGTTCACAGACAACACCACCGCCATGTGGTACTGCAACAAACAAGGCGGGGTGGGGTCGTGGACCCTTTGTCAGGAGGCTCTGCGCCTCTGGACATGGCTGGAACATCAGGGCATGTTCCTGATGGTTCAACACCTGGCAGGTTCCCTGAACGCCAGGGCGGACGAACCTCAGCCGCAGGTGCATGATGGATCACGAATGGCGTCTTCACTCGGAAGTGGCGCAAGGACTCTTTCTACAGTGGGGAGAGCCTTGGTTAGATCTATTCGCCACCGAAGAGAACGCGCAATGTCATCAGTTCTGCGCGTTGGAATTTCCAAGGCGGCACTCGCTCGGCGACACTTTTCGTTGCGAGTGGAGTTGCGGTCTGTTGTACGCCTTTCCGCCTATACCACTTCTACCCAGAGTGTTGAAGAAGATTCGGCACGACCGGGCCCAAGTCATTCTTGTGGCTCCGGACTGGGCTCGAAGAGTTTGGTATCCCGAGCTACTCAGTATGAGCGTAGATCCCCCGATCCGTCTGCCTCTTCGGGAGGATCTTCTGTCGCAGCAGCAGGGAACGGTCCTCCACCCGAACCTGTCCAGCCTCCACCTGGTTGCGTGGAGATTGAGCGGCGGCAGTTGATTCCTTTCGACTTGCCTCCCGAAGTTTGTGATGTAATTCTGGCAGCCAGGCGCCCCTCCACTAAGGTGGTATACGCCTGCAGGTGGAACAAATTTGTGGCATGGTGCACAGCAAAGGCTGTGAACCCCCTTTCTGCCCCTCTTTCTGAGGTCCTTCTGTTCCTTCTTTCTCTGGCCCAACAGGGTTCTGCCCTGGGTACCATCAAGGGTTATCTCTGTGCTATCTCGGCCTTCCTCAGGCTCCCTGATCAGCCCTCCCTTTTCAAGTCCCCTGTTGTTAACAGGTTCTTAAAAGGCATTACACACCTCTTCCCTCCTGTTCCGTTTGTGATGCCTCAGTGGGACTTGAACTTGGTTCTTACCTTTTAATGTGCGCTCCCTTTGAGCCTCTAAATAACTGTCCTCTTCGTCTTCTGACTCTGAAGACTGCCTTTCTGGTGGCCATCACCTCCGCTCGGCGGGTGAGTGAGCTCCAGGCTCTATCATGCAAACCTCCCTTTCTGTCTGTCCATCCAGACAAGGTTGTTCTTAGGGCGCGTCCGTCCTTCTTGCCAAAGGTGGTTACTGCCTTCCACATTGGGCAGACCATCACTTTGCCTACCTTCTTTCCGCCTCCGCATCCTTCCAGAGAGGAAGAGAGGCTCCACCGTCTGGACCCAAAACGTGCGCTCTCCTTCTATATCGACCGCACAAAACACTTCCGGGTGGATGACCAGCTCTTTGTTGGCTACGTGGGCGCCAAAAAAGGTCGGGCGGTGCACAAACGAACCATCTCCCGCTGGGTTACCTTGTGCATCAAGGCCTGCTACTCTTTGGCTAAGAAGGAGCCTCCTGTTGGGCTGCGTGCCCATTCCACCAGGGCAACGGCTGCTACCACGGCTTTAGGCCGCGGTGTTCCGCTGCAGGATATATGTCAGGCAGCTACGTGGGCCTCGCTGCACACGTTTACAAAGCATTACTGCCTTGACAGTCAGGTCCGGAGGGACGGCTTCTTTGGCCGTTCTGTCCTCCGGGACTTCCTTGTCTGATCTTTGTTCGCAGACCCACCACCGGGATTGGTATTGCTGGGGTATCTATTCTAAGGTAAGGAATCTGTCACTAACGTGTCTCTTTCAGATGCACAAGTTACTAACTTGTGTAACGATATATCTGTAAGAGACAGTAGTTAGTGACAGATTCCTTACCGCCCCACCCATCCTCCCCGTTCTGCGAACTGATTTCTAGGGTTAAGGACATCCCTTTCAGGGCCCTAGTATTTTTCAGACACCTATGTCAGCTTCTTGCATGGCTCTGCGTTTCTGGCGCGGAAAGTCGTGTACAGAACTGACGCCAGCGCGCAGGGGCGGCGTCTAAGTACTGCCCGCGACGTCATCCCGGCGATCACGACGCCGACGACGGACGCGGAGCCGCACGACGCCGCCTACCGACGCGCAAGGGTACTGCTACGCAGAAAACTTTTCGGATCCAGCCTGACGCCTGGGGATATTCTAAGGTAAGGAATCTGTCACTAACTACTGTCTCTTACAGATATATTGTTACACAAGTTAGTAACTTGTGCTTTAAGTAGCGGGGGAATCTCTTCCCGTGAGGGGGCATTCGGTAGCAATAGCCGATGTATAGTGCCTTTGTTCCTGTCCTGCGGTGTCATGCCCAGTTCATGTAGGTTGCGTCCGGCCAGCCAGTACGCTAACCACTGTAGTTGGCTGGCATAGCAGTACGCTCAAAAGTCTGGTACGCCTAGCCCGCCGCCCTTCGTGGGAAGTTGCAATTTCGCCAGACTAATTCGCCTTCGCCCAGAGCCCCAGATCAAGTCTGTCAACAGGGAGTTCAATACTTTAAAGTTCTTTGCAGGGACCACCAGTGGCAAATTAGTAAAAAAATACTACAGATGTGGTAGTACCACCATTTTTGTAATGGCCACCCGTCCTGCCACTGATAAGGGCAACGTGATCCAGAATCGCACCTGGGTTCTAAGAGCGGAGATCGCACGCCCCAAATTTCCGTCTAGGTTTGAGCGATATATCTGTATTCCTAGGTATTTAAACGTGTCAGGCGCTATCTGGAAGGACCAAGGGCCAAACGTGAAAGATCCGTTTCGTCCGCCCTCTTTAAAAAAATACGCATATGACTTCGCTGCATTAATAGCCAAACCCGATAGGTCTTGGAACGCCGAGAAAAGGGAGGGCATGGGACTCGGGTCAGCTGACATGTCTCTGATATAAAGGATGAGGTCATCTGCATAGGCCGAGACCGTATGTATTGTGCCACCGCGCAGGATCCCTCGGTCTCCCGCCAGGGTGCGGAGTTTATACAGCAATGGTTCTAGCGCCAATATGAACAACAACGGCGACAGGGGGCAACCCTGCCTCGTCCCTCGGGCAACCGTATATTGGCTCGAGACATGGCGACCCGCTTCGTGCTCGCGCCGTGGGGTTCGTAGCAGAGTAGTTTCACCCACGCTATATATTCGTCCGGTATACCATAACGGGCGAGGGCGAGGAACATATAGTCCCACCGTAGGGAGTCAAATGCCTGCCGAAGATCAAGAGAGATACAGCCTTCGGCAGTGGTCGCATCGTGGGTGCCCAGCATAACCTGGTGTAAGCGCCGAATGTTAAGGGCTGTACTTCTGCCAGGTACGAACCCACATTGATCCGAGTGTACCAGTGTAGGACTCAGCGGATTGAGTCGCACGGCTAGGATCTTGCTCAGGATTTTATAATCCGTGTTCAAGAGTGACAACGGTCTGTAGCTGGGAATAAGTAGGGCGTCCCGTCCGGGTTTCAGCAGTGAAACCACTATCGCTTGCAGTGCAGTGGCCGGCAAACCACCACCCGTCAGGGAGTCCCGGTAGAGACATTGCAGAGAGGGAGCTAGTAAATCAATGTACGTCGCGTAAAATTCAGCAGGAAGGCCGTCAGACCCCGGGGTCTTGTTGCGCGGCAGCGCCTTGAGTGCTTGTCTGATCTCTTGTAGTGTTATGGGTTTCGAAAGGTCGTCGCTTTGCGGCTGCGTCAGGTGGGGGACATGCATGTCGGTAAAAAATAGATCGAGATTTGTGTGGTCGACATCTAGGGGTGGGCCATAGAGGTCCGCATAATATTCTTGAAACGCAGTGTTAATGTCGAGTTGCGTGGTCAGCATCTCATCCCTGTCGTTGCGGATTTCTAATATGGGTGTAATGGGTGGAGCATTACGGACGAGGCGAGCTAGCAGTGGTCCCGATCTATCAGCCTGGGTATGTTGTTTTTGCAGGTATAATCTATGGTCTACCACCCGTAGCTCTTCCAGAAGCTCCGCATATTGGATATTAGTTTCCTGCAATTGTGTCATTTGGTCATTCGTACCGGCGGCCTCTCCCTCTAGCGCAGCCAGCCTATCCTCTGCTTCCTTAATGCGCTCTAGCAGTGTGTGCCGTACTCCCACCTTAGTGTTAATCGCCACCCCTCTGATTACCGCCTTAAAGGCATCCCACTCTATCTGTCGGGAGCTAGCAGTCCCTCTGTTATCCACAAAATAATGCTCTATCGCCTCAGAGAGAGTATGTCTGAACACTTGTTCCTCCAACAGCTCGGGCTGCAACTTCCAGGTTGGGATCGGAGTGGGAACCCTACCCCATTGTACAGCTAATTCCACGGGGTTATGGTCTGATAAGGTTTTCCCCATGTGGAGCACAGAGACAACTGCTCCCAGCAGGGGGGCAGAGCACATAAAGCGATCTATTCTTGTATGCAGTCTGTGTGGGGGCGAGTAAAAGGTGTATTCCCGATGTGCCCTGTGCTGTGCTCTCCAAGCGTCGTGTAGCCCCCAGCCATCCTCCCAACCCGCTAGCGCTTCAGCTTGTCTCCGACTCTCAGTGGCGTGTAGGGGGGGGGTGTGATCTGTCCAGGTGCACGTCTAACACAGCATTAAAGTCCCCACCTATCACACAGGGGTATGCCACCCAATCTGTCAGTAATGTGCTTAATGCCATTAAAAATTTATCTTGGTCTAAATTTGGGGCACATATGCAGCCCAGGACCACATGGGCCCCGTCCAACAGACCGTGCAGCATAACATATCTGCCATTGACATCTATTTTTTGCTCAAGTGGTTTAAAGGGAACAGTGCCACGCAACCATACCGCCGCCCCCCTGGAGAAAGCCGAATAAGTTGTGGCAAATAATTGGCCCCTCCATTTCCGCTGTAATTTAAGAGCCTCAGAGGCATTGAGATGAGTTTCTTGCAGGTAAGCTATATCAACCCGTCTTCTGGTAAAGTGTGTCAGTATGCGGTGCCTCTTAGGGATGGACCCTAACCCTCTCACATTCCACGTACAGTGGAGGTATGTGTCATGTATTACCATAATGACATTTAAGATGGTCTGTTACTGCCCTCATCAGGATTCGGAACCGTACGTAGGAGATCTGTTGGGTCGCCAAGCATGCCTCTATCCAATCATACCCCAATGCTAGGTTCTCCCGTAAAACGGCGGAGGACCAAACTCGAAACAGAAGCCTAACATGGGCTATAACCAAGATATACAACAGCGCAGTCGCTCGGGGGGCGAGGGCCAAAACTGCGTCGGGGTGGAAACATGATATAGCATACATGCAATCATTTCTCATTTGTAACAGCATTTTTCCCTATAAAGCAAGTATATTCTAAACCTTCGGGGACCGGCAGCCCCGGTATACATTTGACATATTCTATACATACGTTACCACTGTGGTGTATCCCGTAGGATACCATCAGATGTCTCGAGCCACCTGTGCAGTAATATCTGAAAGAGACACGTTAGTGACAGATTCCTTACCTTAGAATATCCCCAGGCGTCAGGCTGGATCCGGAAAGTTTTTGCGTAGCAGTACACTTGCGCGTCGGTAGGCGGCATCGTGCGGCTCCGCGTCCGTCGTCGGCGTCGTGATCGCCGGGATGGCGTCGCGGGCAGTACTTAGACGTTGCCCCTGCGCGCTGATGTCAGTTCTTCTTTTTCCGCGCCAGCAAGCGCAGATCCGGGAAGAGCACTGCCCTAGTCATTTTTTGACTAACTTTTTTGTTGAATTTTTTTCACTGTTTCTTTTCGTATCCACTCCAAGGTGTCGTTAGGGATGCCCGGCTTTAAGCGTTGCGACGCCTGTGCTCGGATGATGTCCATCACAGACCCGCATCTTGAGTGTCTCTTCTGTCTCGGTCGAGACCACGACACGAAGTCGTGTTCCGACTGCCGGTCCCTAAACCCGAAAGCTTTGCGAGAGCGGTCTCGAAAGCTCCTCGAGGCCCGGCAGTCGGCTCCGCGCCGCACCAAGCCCCGGTCGCGTGAGAGGTCGAGGGGTCGGTCGCGGAGTCCTCGCCGGTCGTCGGAATCCAAGTCTTCGCCGTCCGGTAAGTCTAAACACAAGAAGTCCAAGAAGCATCATCGCTCTAGGACTTCGCCTCGCCGGTCTCGCGACTCGGCTGAGGCCCCTCCCGGCACCGTCCCCGCAGCCCCGGACATGCCTGTGGAGTCGCCCCGCAATACCCGTCCTTCCCGGGTTCGGGGGCGGATCCGGCCCAAATACAGGAATTCCTGTCGGCCATGGCCCGCCTCTTCGGGCCTCCAGGTCCCTCCGTGCGCCTTCGGGCCCCGCGGGCCCTGATGGGGTTGCCCCGGCGTCGCCGACGACTCCGGTCCCGGCGTCGCTCGTGCCTCCAGCCTCGATCCCGGCTCCGGCTTCGGCCCCGGCCTCGATCCCGGCTCCGGTGGTACCGCAACCCCCATCGACGCCGGTCGACCTGACCACGCCTCCGCCGGCGCCGATGTCTCCGGTGCCATTCCTGACGGGCGGCGTCGTCCCCCTGTACTCTCCGGCTCCGGACATGGAGCCGGACCGACGTCGCTCGACGCCGGTTCCGGCGCCGATGAGACCTTGGGTCCCAAATGTCCCTCCTCCTCCTTATTTTGAACCGGAGGAGGACCAGGAGGACTGGGAGGGGTCTGAGGACCCTCTGGCACAACAGTGTCAGTATGATGAGGACTGGGCAGAGGAACTAGGGGATGCCAGTGGTCTAGATACTTCCCCTGACACTGGCATGCTGTCTCCTCCCGTGGCTACGGAGGAGGGAGCCAATTTTGCAACGGTGTTGCGTAGGGCAGCTGGAGCCTTACATCTCCGACTCCCTACTGTGGCGGTCAAGACTAATCTCTTGACAGAAGTGCTTCAGCCGGCAGCCTCCTCCTTGGAGACTGTGCTGCCGTTTAACGATGCACTCACTGACGTTCTTTTGGGCGCCTGGTCCAAGCCCAACACAGGGGCTCCTGTGGATAGGAACGTGTCCCGACGCCATCGCCCAGCTCCGGGCGACCCCTTGTTTCTCTCTGTCCACCCCACTCCTGAGAGCTTGGTTGTCCAAGCCTCGGCTTCCCAAACCGCCTTCCCTACCGCCCTCCGGATAGGGAATCCAAACGCCTGGATCAATTTGGGAAGAAGGGTTTTTCTTCCTCCAGTGCTGGCTTGCGGTCCATCAACACCGCTTGTCTTTTGGGCCGATATACCCACTCCCTGTGGGATTCGGTGGCGACTGTTTTGCCCCAGTGTTCTGAGGAGGTTCAGACACTGCTTACCCGCGCCATTGCGGAAGGTAGGGATGCGGCCAAATACACCATACGTTGTGGCCTTGATACCGCCGACTCGCTGGGCAGATCTATTGCAACGACGGTGGCGCTGCGTCGCCACGCCTGGCTGAGAACCACTGGTTTCTCGGGTGATGTCCAGAATACACTCATGGACATGCCCTTTGATGGAGTCGGTCTTTGGTTCCAAAGCAGACCATGCGTTGGAGCGCTTTAAGGACTCACGGGCTACTGCCAAGTCCCTGGGCCTTTCTACTGCACGCCCTCCGCTAACCTCTGCTTTTCGCCCCTATCGTGGAAACGGAAGGGGCGCCCAGTCACGTCAGCAGCCCAGCCACCGGCCCGCGCAGCAGGCGTCTTCGCGTGGCCGAGGACGTGGATACCGCCGTGGCGGTTCGGGCAACCAGCGTGCGGGTCAGGCCACACACCCCGCCCCGTCCGCGGCCTCCAAGCCCTCCTAGTCCCTCCTTTCAGGTGCACAGCACGCCAGTTGGGGGCAGGGTCCGCCATCACCTTCACCACTGGCGTGCCATCACCTCGGACAAGTGGGTCTTGGACATTGTCCGAAGGGGCTACTCCCTCCCCTTCGAGACCACCCCCAGCCATGCCACCTCAATTCCACCGCATGTCAGGGGATCACTTGGTGCTTCTGCAGAAGGAAGTCACGGCCCTCTTGGCCAAGAGGGCCATCGAGCATGTTCCGACCCCAGAAGTAGGGCGTGGTTGCTACTCCCACTACTTTCTGGTGCCCAAAAGGACAAGGAGGACATGCGTCCTATCTTGGACCTCCGGAACGTCAATCGCTTCCTCCGGAAGGAGAAGTTCAAGATGCTCACCCTAGCTCAGGTCTTGACTGCCCTCGACCCTGGAGACTGGTTGGTAGCGTTGGACTTGCAGGACGCCTATTTCCACATCCCCGTCCTGCCGGCCCACCGGCGTTACCTTCGGTTCACGGTAGGCCTCGAGCATTTTCAGTTCACCGTGCTCCCTTTGGCCTTACCAGTGCCCCTCGGGTGTTCACGAAAGTGATGGCGGTGGTCGCAGCTCATCTGCGCCGGGCAGGGGTTTCAGTCTTCCCCTACCTCGACGACTGGCTGCTGAAGGCGGGCTCGTCCCAGGCAGTCGTCTCCCACCTCCAGACTACGGCCGAACTCCTGCACTCGCTGGGTTCTCCATCAATGTGCCGAAGTCGCATCTGATTCCTTCTCCACAGCTCCTTTTCATCGGAGCAGTTCTGGACACGACGCAGTTTCGGGCCTATCCTCCCGAACGGCAAGTCCGGGATATTCAGGCTATGATTCCGATCTTTCAGCCTTTATCCTGGGTTTCGGCACGGATGACCCTGAGGCTGCTGGGCCTCATGGCCTCCTGCATCCTGCTGGTCAATCATGCCAGATGGCATATGCGGGCTCTGCAGTGGGACCTGAAGTTCCAGTGGGCGCAGCACCAGGGCAACCTGTCCGATCACGTCCAGATCTCGGAGGGGACTGCAAAACAGTTGCAGTGGTGGCTCTCGAACCGGCAATGGGTCATGGGCAGATCCCTCTCCCTTCCCCAGCCAGAGCACACAGTTGTGACGGACGCGTCCCTTCTGGGATGGGGCGGTCACATGGGAGAGGCGGAGATCAGAGGCCTCTGGTCTCCGGCGGAGTCCCGGCTCCATATCAACCTTCTGGAGCTCCGGGCGATCCGACTTGCACTCAAGGCATTCCTTCCCTCTGTCAAAGGGAAGGTAGTGCAGGTGTTCATAGACAACACCACCGCCATGTGGTACTGCAACAAACAGGGCGGGGTGGGGTCGTGGACCCTCTGTCAGGAGGCTCTGCGCCTCTGGACATGGCTAGAACATCAGGGCACGTTCCTGATGGTTCAACACCTGGCAGGTTCCCTGAACGCCAGGGCGGACGAACTCAGCCGCAGGTGCATGATGGATCACGAATGGCGTCTTCACTCGGAAGTGGCGCAAGGACTCTTTCTACAGTGGGGAGAGCCTTGGTTAGATCTATTCGCCACCGAAGAGAACGCGCAATGTCATCAGTTCTGCGCGTTGGAATTTCCAAGGCGGCGCTCGCTTGGCGACGCTTTTCGTCGCGAGTGGAGTTGCGGTCTGTTGTACGCCTTTCCGCCTATACCACTTCTACCCAGAGTGTTGAAGAAGATTCGGCACGACCGGGCCCAAGTCATCCTTGTGGCTCCGGACTGGGCTCGAAGAGTTTGGTATCCCGAGCTACTCAGTATGAGCGTAGATCCCCCGATCCGTCTGCCTCTTCGGGAGGATCTTCTGTCGCAGCAGCAGGGGACGGTCCTCCACCCGAACCTGTCCAGTCTACACCTGCTTGCGTGGAGATTGAGCGGCGGCAGTTGATTCCTTTCGACTTGCCTCCCGAAGTTTGTGATGTGATTCTGGCAGCCAGGCGTCCCTCCACTAAGGTGGTATACGCCTGCAGGTGGAACAAATTTGTGGCATGGTGCACAGCAAAGGCTGTGAACCCCCTTTCTGCCCCTCTTTCTGAGGTCCTTCTGTTCCTTCTTTCTCTGGCCCAACAGGGTTCTGCCCTGGGTACCATCAAGGGTTATCTCTGTGCTATCTCGGCCTTCCTCAGGCTCCCTGATCAGCCCTCCCTTTTCAAATCCCCTGTTGTTAACAGGTTCTTAAAAGGCATTACACACCTCTTCCCTCCTGTTCCGTTTGTGATGCCTCAGTGGGACTTGAACTTGGTTCTTACCTTTTTAATGTGCGCTCCCTTTGAGCCTCTACATAACTGTCCTCTTCGTCTTCTGACTCTGAAGACAGCCTTTCTGGTGGCCATCACCTCCGCTCGGCGGGTGAGTGAGCTCCAGGCTCTTTCATGCAAACCTCCCTTTCTGTCTGTCCATCCAGACAAGGTTGTTCTTCGGACGCGTCCGTCCTTCTTGCCAAAGGTGGTTACTGCCTTCCACATTGGGCAGACCATCACTTTGCCTACCTTCTTTCCGCCTCCGCATCCTTCCAGAGAGGAAGAGAGGCTCCACCGTCTGGACCCAAAACGTGTGCTCTCTTTCTATATCGACCGCACGAAACACTTCCGGGTGGATGACCAGCTCTTTGTTGGCTACGTGGGCGCCAAAAAAGGTCGGGCGGTGCACAAACGAACCATCTCCCGCTGGGTTACCTTGTGCATCAAGGCCTGCTATTCTTTGGCTAAGAAGGAGCCTCCTGTTGGGCTGCGTGCCCATTCCACCAGGGCAACGGCTGCTACCACGGCTTTGGGCCGCGGAGTTCCGCTGCAGGTTATCTGTCAGGCAGCTACGTGGGCCTCGCTGCACACGTTTACGAAGCATTAGTGCCTTGACAGTCAGGTCCGGAGGGACGGCTTCTTTGGCCGTTCTGTCCTCCGGGACTTCCTTGTCTGATCTTTGTTCGCAGACCCACCACCGGGGTTGGTATTGCTGGGGTATCTATTCTAAGGTAAGGAATCTGTCACTAACGTGTCTCTTTCAGATGCACAAGTTACTAACTTGTGTAACGATATATCTGTAAGAGACAGTAGTTAGTGACAGATTCCTTACCGCCCCACCCATCCTCCCCGTTCTGCGAACTGATTTCTAGGGTTAAGGACATCCCTTTCAGGGCCCTAGTATTTTTCAGACACCTATGTCAGCTTCTTGCATGGCTCTGCGTTCCTGGCGCGGAAAGTCGTGTACAGAACTGACGCCAGCGCGCAGGGGCGGCGTCTAAGTACTGCCCGCGACGTCATCCCGGCGATCACGACGCCGACGACGGACGCGGAGCCGCACGACGCCGCCTACCGACGCGCAAGGGTACTGCTACGCAAAAACTTTCCGGATCCAGCCTGACGCCTGGGGATATTCTAAGGTAAGGAATCGGTCACAAACTACTGTCTCTTACAGATATATCGTTAAACAAGTTAGTAACTTGTGCAGTAGGAAACAGTGTTAAACTAGTGTCTGATGCAGACTGCACCGTCTCTGCATCCGATGAGCGGTTCGAGAGTTCCTTGTGCTGTGCATCATGGGCTGCCAATGCCGCCGCAGTAAGGATGGCGTCCTGTTGACTAGACGTGATCTGTTCCAGGGTGGGTGCAGAGTCTCTAGGCAGCTCGGAGGCGCCCGTCCCCGGCCGGGGTAGGCCTGTCATCCGCGTCGGGGAATCGTGTCGCATCCGCTCCAAAGGTAGAGGGTCCTGAGACGTCGCCGGGGCGGCCGTTGTCTCCAGCCAGTTTGTCACATCCTCTGGGGTCTCAAAGAAATACGATCTCTGACCTGAGATCACTTTTAAGCGGGCCGGTAAGAGAAGGGCGTATTTTAAATTGCGGTCACGCAGAATCCTCTTCACCCCCAGGAAGGTAGCTCTTGCTTTCTGAACTGTCGGTGTAAAATCCGGATAAAGCGAGATAGTTTGGTTTTCAAAGCGCACTGGAGCATGTTCCCGGGCCGCTCTGAGGATAACATCACGATCCTTGTAGTGTAATAATCGTGCAATCAGTGGGCGAGGAGGCGCGCCCGGCTTAGGCGGTCTAGAAGGCACTCAGTGAGCCCTCTCAACACTATACATAGGTGTTAGGCCCTCAGTGGCCACCTGATTTCTCAGCCAATCATCTACAAACTGCGTCGGGTTGGATCCCTCGCTGCGCTCCGGCATGCCCAGGATACGAACATTGTTGCGGCGGGAGCACTCTTCCGCGTCATCCACTCTATCGCGCAGTTCCCCCACTTGCCGTTGGAGCCGTTCAAGTTGTGTGGAGTGTTCAGTTTGCTGGGGTATAAGGTCATCTAAAGCCAGTTTGTTCGATTTGACCTTCTCAGCCAGTTTCTTGTGATCTGCTTGGAGCAGGTTAGTGGAAATAGTGTCTATGCGAGTCTCCAGTGCTGTGCGTGAGTCTCAAATTTCCTTTTAGTTTAGCTTCGTGGGGGTCCATCCCAGTGGGAGGTATCACATCCGCATCCAAGGCGGTAGAGGGGTCACTACCAAAAGTGAGCCGCGGCATGTTATCCACGGCGGTCTCGCCTTGCTTAGTTCTCGTGCGGCCCATTTTTTTTTCAGGTGCACCACCTCGTAGTTCTGGCACCAGACCGTTTCGCCAGGAAATCCCAGGGAGGGGGGGTCTGCTCTCAAAGGTCAGCGCCTTCACCAGTGTAGCAGTGGCCCTGTTGTATGGCAAGCGAACTCCCAGGCCACAGTGGACAGCAGTGTGTTCGGGCGGGGCCACATTCAACCTCAACTCGGGCACTCGCCTGCCATGCCCGGAGAAGACAGCATCCGTAGAGTCCACTGCGCATGGGTCTGTCAGTTAGTGCCCGTTGTGCTGCCCAGTCGACAGCGAGGGGGGGGGGGCCCGGAGAGTCCCCTCAGTCCGTTCCTCACTCGGACATCCAACCAGCGTGGCCCATCAGTGCCCCACCTCACTCCCAAAAGTATAGCAGCCTTGAAGGAGGGGGGGAGGCTCACCGCATGCACGCCCAGGCTCCGTCTGGCAGCGTATGATCAGCACCCAGGTCGCAGTGTATGCGGGCACAGCTTCGTGGCGTGGAAGTCCGGGCGCGCGGCCAGAGTGCTCCGCAGTCTTGCCCCGATGCCCCGGACACAGCAGCAGCGTCGCTCTCGTCGTCCCCCAGCCAATTACAGGGTGCAGCCTAGGGGGCGCGCATAGACAGCGCTAGCAATATGGTGATGGGGGAGGGGGTAAGGTCTCGGTTGTTCACCCCCGTCACTCACCGCTGCCTGTATGTCGGCGTATCGCGGTCGGCCCCCCGATGCATCGCCAGTATATCTCGCCGTTCAGGAAGGCAGTCGGAGGTTAGGTAGGCCACCTCCGCCATTTTGGCCCACAGTGCCACGTCGTCTCTGGGGATTCCGCTGGTGGGGTAGCGGCCGTTCGGCTGTGTGACGCCTCCCCGTCCAGGCTAGGGGCATCGCCGCTATCTCCGGTCTCGCAGTGCTCGTCTCGACCACGGGATACAGGCAGCCTCAATCGTCCGCGGAGTCGCCATAGTGCGAACGCGACTCCACCCCCTTCTCTGCCGGTCAACAGCCGGTCAACAGCTTACACAGGGTCCCCGGCAGTGCACAGCAGTTCAGGCAGGGTGTCCTCCGCTCCCGATTGTGCTCAGGATCATCCTCCGGTCAGTGAGGCTCACCAGGTCCCTTCCGGTCTAGTTAGGGCAGGATAATCCGCTTATTTGTCAGGGTTGCGGACGGAGCTCTTTCAGCTCACGTCCGCCATGCTTGGCAGTTGGCCACGCCTCCGAGTCTCCCAGAGTTCTACTCAGTTTTCTCTACCTTTCAAGTTCTTTCTTCAAAACTCTGGTCATTATGTCTGATAAGATAGGACTCTTTAGGCCCTGCAAATCCTGTGGCAAGAAAAGGGTCCACGTTGATGATCCTCACAAGGACTGAATCTACTGCCTCCATCCAGCCCATGAGGTAAAGCAGTGCAAAATCTGTCGCACTTTCTCTTCCAAGACCTTGAGAGACAGAGAAGGAAGGTTGCTTCTGTGGTTACAATCCACCAAGCACCACAAGTCGTCTGATGAGGACGATGATGGATCACCCAGATCTCGCAAAAGATCCAGGTCTGAGGAATAAGGCTCTGGAGAGGGCAGGAAACACCTTAAACCCTCTCCAGAAAGCAAGGGCTCAAGTAAGGAGAAGCTATCTAAAGTCTCCTCTGAACCTTCAACCTCTGTCTCTTCTACCCCTTTGAGGAAAGAGAAGAAGAAACACAGAGCGTCTTTATCTGGTCCTGGTAATGGTAGGATGGAAAAAACCCCGTCGACGACGACACCGTCGACGACAGCCTCTGGGCCATCGACGACAGCGAGTTTCACAATCACATCATTGGCCCAGTCTACATCAATCACGGTGACGACCATGGCTATCTCCGGACCCATACCGTCGACCAAGATATCGCCGACGCTGCCATCGTCGACGACTGCTCCGCTTTCGCAAACAGTGAGAATTTCATTAAAACCGTCTAAGATACCGTCGACGTCGTCATCGACGCCAAGTCTGTCACTGACGACGACACCGTCGACGAAGGATTCGTCGGTGACAGGACCATCGATTTCAGCCCAGTCGACCATGACCCCGTCGACGATGACTCCGACAACGATTATACCGTCGACGACAGGTTTTTCAGCGGCTGTTACTGGAAGCCCATCGACACCACCGTCGACGATGATTAGAGTGTCGAAAAAGTTCTTTCATCCGGATATGTCAGTCTATAGCAAAATATCTCCATTACCTCCATCACATCTGTTGACCTTCAGGAATCTGAAGAGGATGAAGAAGAGGATGATGGAATTTTCGGAGCAGCGCACAGTCCATCGGAGTTGCACGTAAAATTGCAGGACTTTGATGATGATGAGTACAAGGACCAGCAATACTACCAGCCATACCGGGCACCTCTGCGCCATTATCATTAGGAGTACCAAGAACCTCGTCATAGACCGATAGCTCATCTGCCTCCAACCTTGATTCAAGATCTGCAAACTATGCATGCAGTTTACAAGCAAAGATTTCCAGCTCAAGAGGTTCCCAAAGAGCTACCGGCGCAAATACCTGAGAAGCCCAATTCACCAGTGACACCTACAGTTCCACAGGAGGCTGATCCTGTTGACCATTCCTGTTCAGACGAACAACGTGAAGAGGGCGAGATCCCAGATCCAGCTGTTGACCCCTGGGAGGATTATATTATTCCTACTCCATCACGTCCGTCACATCATCCAGTGGATTCCCTGCCAGAATATATAGGTGGTTTCCACAACTTAATGGAGAGAGCTTCTAATAGATTCCATCTCCCCATGGAAGTTAAGCATACAGACTGCTTCCTGTATGAGAGGAAGCCAGAAAGTCAATGCGCACAATACCTATCATTGAGTACATTTGGCAAGAGGGTTTAAAAATAATGTCAACCCCGGCAACAATACCACCAGTATTAGCTCGCATTGAGAAAAAATACAGAGCTCCGTAAAATTCTCCTTCTTGTTTGACTGGACATCCGAAACCGGATTCTGTAATCTCACAGGCAGCACAAAGAAGGTCTTAGAACCCGGCCACCCCGATCTCCACTCCTCCTGACAAGGAAGGGCGTAAACTTGACTTTATTGGAAAGCGTTTCTCCACCATGGCTGCGACCACTATCAAAGCAGCCAATGCTTTGGCTATCATTGGACGTTGCGACAGACAAATGTGGTCTGATATGGCTTCCCTACTAGATCTTATTCCGGGGGACAGGAAACAGGAAGCCAGAAAGATCCTCATAGAAGTAGAGCGAGCAGCCTCTGAAACAATCGATTGTGCTATGGACATAGCCCACACGAGTTTCCGTCAACTGGCAGGGGCGGCTGTATTACGTCGACAGGGATGGTTAAGGGCAACCACATTTAGACCAAAGGTCCAAACGAAAGTTCTGGACATGGCATATGATGGAGAGGCCTTATTCGGCAAACACATAGATGAAGCGCTACTCTCCATCAAAAAGGACACAGATACTGCCAAGTCTTTAGGTTCCCTTCAATACAGGAAGATTCCTTTCAGAGGAGCAAAAGGACGTGGTTTTTCCACTTACAGAGGAAACTACCAAAGAACGCAGCAATACCAACCCTACCAGACACATTACAGGCAATCCTACCAACCTGCTGCCTACCGTCAACCAGCTACGGCTGGTTTCTCTCGCCAAGGGGGCCGAAAGAGAACATCGACCCAAAGCAGAGACAACGGAAGGAGACCATGATTTTATCAGGGTACCAGCCTCCCCTTCAATTTCCCCTCCCGTGGGTGCGAAGATATCCAGTTTTCTCCAACATCGGGAGAGCATAACATCGGACCGTTGGGTATTAGATCTGGTCGCCTTCGGTCACACGCTGGAGTTCATACAAAAACCTCCAACTACACCACCCAGGGGAACCCCTCCCCCTCGTCTTCACTTATTGCAGAAAGAAATAAAGATTATGCTCGCGAAAGGAGCCATAGAGGAAGTTCCAACTCTGCAAAGAGGGCAAGGTTTCTATTCCCGTTTCTTTTTGATCTTGAAAAAGTCAGGGGAATGGAGACCGATTTTGGATCTCAGAAAGTTAAACAAATTCCTAAGGAAGAAAACTTTCAGGATGGTAACTTTGACCGAGATCTTACGGCGTCTCAACAAAGGAGATTTCATGACTTCCCTTGATTTGGAAGACGCTTATTTCCACATCCCCATTCATCGAAAACATCGAAAATTCCTCCGATTCTCAGTGGCTGGTACCCACTACCAATTCAAGGTTCTCCCATTTGGTCTCAAATCGGCGCCCAGGATATTTACAAAATGCCTGGCCCCTGTGGCGTCGGCTTTACGTTCTCAAGGTCATCCAGTATTCCCATACTTGGACGACTGGCTGTTAAAGGCTCCACGGCCAAACCAGCGTCCAAAACCACCAATGCTTGTTTACGACTGTTTAACAAACTAGGACTGACAGTCAACGTCAGAAAATCCTCCTTCATCCCTAGTCAAACAGTACCTTTCCTGGGAGCCAGACTGGACACGGTTCAATGCAAAGCATTCTTGTCAGAGGAACGTCAAATCCGACTACGTCTTTTGGCAAAGAGCATTTCAAGAAAAAGGCCCATTTCAGTGAGAAAATACAAGTCGCTGCTAGGGATGTGCTAGTCAGCGATCGATCTGGTTCCTTTAGCCAGACTCAAGAGGAGACCTCTCCAGGAAGAATTACAGAAACAATGGCTTCAAACATCAGGATCTTTCGAAGACATCATTCGCATTACCCCAGCTATGAAGACCGCAATGAAATGGTGGTTTCATACCCCGAATCTTTCAAAAGGATTGACTTTCTTACAGGAAATACCAGATTTCATCCTGACAACGGATGCTTCCATGGATGGCTGGGGAGGCCATCTGCAGGACCTTCAAATTCAAGGCAAATGGTCCAATGCCCAAAAGCAAAGCCATATCAACAGCCTGGAGTTTAAGGCCATATTCCTCTCCTTACAGGCTTTCCTTCCAAGGATAGCGGGATCCTCTGTACTAGTCCGTACGGACAACACGACCAGTATGTGTCGTGTCACCAACTCCCCGGGATCGGAACGATGCTCAAAAATGGTCCTCCTCTCGATAGCTTCAAGTCTGTATGCTGTTATAGCACAGATCAGTGAAGTGATCGAGCGAGGGAAGGAAAGGGTGGGGACAGCAGGGAAGGAGACCTGAAATGACACCAAAGGACAATCCTATTAGTAACAGTTTGGAGTGGTTTCTATATGTGTATTTACCAATACTCAGCCCTCAAGTACCTGTAAAGAAAAACGAACGTGATCATTTCTGATGAGCCCTTGTGGTTTATCTTGCTCCTATTACTCCGTATAGGATCATGACCATAAACCTTCTTGGAAGGACCCACTATTGACAATGCATGGGGACACAAAAAATGTATGCAAACATGAATACCACAACCTTTCTATTGCGTTACATACATACTCACAATACTAGGTTCATAACTTAGACCAGACCTACCCAGTTATCACCAGGCCTGGCATCACAGGGCAGTAGGAGATAGTACCACTGGCTCTTCTACTGTTCCCTGCTATTTGCATGCAGCCTGAAGAGGAAAAAACATATAATCAATCCTATAAATCAAATGTGCTTACATGTAAGTGATACTTCACTTGCCATTCAGTGAAATACACTATAAGGACATTTTGCGCGTGTTATACACTGTTAACACCCAATTGCACCATGTCATGCCGCACCTTTTCAGAAGAACAACAAGGAATGCACAAGGTACGAACAAACATGAAAACATAAAACGTAGACACGTGCCTCTTTCTAGTCCGGGCACAGGACGGGCCGCTGAGATAAGTTTAAGTGCTCCAAGAAATGCTGGTATTCCTACCACCTGCACGAGAAGACATACATGTCTCTCACCAACAGGGAGGAACACCGCAGTGATTAATGAAGCACACAATGCGCCTGAAAAGCAGGTATCCCTACCACCTGCACGAGAGGACAAACGTGTCTCTTACCAACAGGGAGGGACACCGTAATACATAAATGAGGCGCAATGCCTCCACAGCGCAAGGTTCCGTAGGTAGCGTGGCAAAGTCACGGTTACTTAGTCAAGCCAAGTCTCAAGAGCAGTATAGGTGGTGTTACGACACCCTTACCGGACCGTTACTACGATACTGGAAGGAGTGGCTCACAAGAACATCCGATGCTTCCTCCGTGTGATCTCCAGAATAATCGGCAGGGCTGCGGGGAGGCGGACGTGCTTAAGACTCCTTCCGCTCTCCCTGACGGCAGCGCGCCCACCGCAAGGCATCACGGGAAGTGTAGTTTTGTCCCGCTATAGTGACGGGACGTCCATGAGGACGCCTGGCCCGCGGTCACTTCGTCTCGAGGTGAGACAGGGTTCAAGAAAAGCCGGGAGGGGGGATTATGACAGTATGTTTTACATAAAGAAACAGGGAGGAACAAAATCTCTCACGCTTTCTACAGAAGCGCAGGAACTGTGGGTTTGGGCAACAGAACAAGGAATCTCTCTCAAAGCCGAGCATGTTCCATGTCTACACAACACGCTAGCAGATGCTCTCAGCAGAGCGACAGACAATTGCCACGAATGGGAACTCAATCAAATTCAGTTGAAGAGAGTGTTTGCTCTGTGGGGGAAACCAGCTCTGGACCGGTTTGCCACGAACACCAATACCAAATGCTGGTTCTACGCCAGCAGGTACCCCCTCCCGGGATCTCGGGGCAATGCCCTTTCGATGCGATGGTCAGGGATTTATGCCTACGCTTTTCTCCCCATCCCATTGGTCCCCAGAGTACTGACCAAAATGAAGCTGGAGGGGTTTCGCCTGATTCTCATTGCACCCAGATGGCCCAGGCAGCATTGGTTTCCGGAACTTCTTCACCTCTCAGAAACGAGACCTATTCGTCTGCAGCTGTCTCCCCCTTTTCTGTCCAGGGACAACGGTCAAGTACATCATCCGAATCCGGAATCTCTAAATTTGCATGCCTGGCTCCTGAATTCATGGAATTCAAGGACATGAGTATTTCTCAGGAGTGTAGAGACATTCTCTCAAAATCCAGAGTGGAAAGCACCAATAAGACATACAAGCTAAAATGGAAAAGATTCTGTGTTTGGTGCCATCAAAATAATCTACATCCATTTCAGATATCCCCGCAACAGATTTTACCATATCTTCTCTCTTTCAAATCAGGTTTAGCTTTCTCTTCGGTCAAAGTGCACCTAGTTTCCATCTCTCGCTATTGAAGAGCTTCATGTGGCACTTCTCTGTATGCATCAAGTCTTGTCAAGCAATTCATGAAAGGACTATTCCGTATTTTCCCACCAGTGCGGGCACCTCCCCCGGAATGGAACTTAAATGTAGTTCTCGCACAGCTCATGAAAAGGCCTTTTGAACCCTTTCATAAAGTTGACTTGAAATTCCTCACATGGAAAGTCACCCTTCTTCTGGCCCCTACTTCTGCCAGGAGGGTGAGCGAGATCCAGGCCTTCACAATCAAGAAACCTTTCTTGATAGTCAAGGATAATGCTGTGATTTTAAGGACTAATCCCACGTTTATCCCTAAAGTGCCTTCTCAGTTCCACCTCAATGAGCCGGTTATACTCCGGTCTTACTTTCCACAACCTTCAACTCCTGCGGAGCAGGCGCTTCATACACTTGATGTCAAATGCTGCCTTAAGTTTTATCTTCAAAGAACTAAGGACATTCGAAAAACTGATCAACTGCTTGTTGCTTATGGCCAAGGCAGAGAAGGGGCTGCAATAACAAAAGCCACTATCGCAAGATGGATTTGTGCTGCGATCCAATTCTGTCATATCAAGGCCAACATGAAAAGGATAGTAAACACTCACTCTACCAGAGCGGTTGCAACTTCAACAGCCCTCTTCGCAGGGGTAACGTTGGAAAAGATTTGCCGTGCTGCAACCTGGAGCACTACGCATACTTTCACGCAGCACTATTGCCTGGAATCCGCGCAGGATGCTGATGCAGCAGTGGGCCAGGCAGTACTTCGTCATCTTTTCCATTAAGGTAAACCTCTTTCTAGTCTTTGGAAAGAGACTTTTGTTTTCTTTGATAGTTGCAGATATTAAACTGTATAGGTATAAGTTTATATATATATATATATATATATATATATATTATTCTCCAAAGATGCAACGCACTCCAATTTCCAGTTTTAAAGCTTTTATTGTTAGCTTAACTGGCTCCAACCAACGCGTTTCAGCCCAACATGTAAAGGAAATACGTAAAGCATTTCTAAGTAAGGCATACCTTTGGTTACTTTATCGTCTTATGTTTTTTTCTCTCGCTATAGCGATGTATATGGATTTGTTTGTTACATAAGTACTGTTCTCTACTTGTAACCTAAAATTTGGGTTTGATATGTGTAAGTCTCCCACCATCCTCAATAGACAAACTGGAAAGTTGGATGGTACTGCTTACTATTCTGATTCAGGCATGTGAATCTATGAAAGACACCCCAATACTGGATAAGAAAATAAGTTACTTACCTGTTACTACGGTTATCCAGTATTGGTACTTTCATAGATTCACATGCACCCACCCTCCTCCCCGTAGAGGCGGTTTCTGTTTATATATCAAGGCAATCACTTCTCACTTGTGCTGGGAAAATCTGAGGGAAACTGCCTCTGCTGAGAAGGCTCTAAAGGGTGCTAACAGCTGATTGGCTGCATTTAGCTTTTGGTCCTTTTTTGAAAAAGGACATAGATAGGCTATATTAGCATGGCTCAGGGCCATTGTAGCCTATGGCATTTCTGGAATACTGCTTGTTTATTATAATTATGTAATTGTGAGTGTCTGTTTCTACAGCTGTTTCTTACTGTACCCCCTTTGTCCCCCATTGTTGTTGCTTTAAGTGGCACAAGAAAACAGTGAGAGTGCTATATGAAAACAATGAAATAAAAAATGAAAGAAATGGAGCTTTTTATAGACTTCCTGATACTGCAAGTTCAAGTGCAGTCAGTGTTCAAATGAGATGCCCCTGATCCAAGCAAATATCAAACATAGTTGTCTAACGTGCTATTTTTTTCTGAACTAAGCAATCCACAACTTCTCTTTTCTTGTTTAGGACGGTTAATTATGTTTTTATACAGTCTTGACTTTTGCTATTATGCATTTCATGTATTAAATCAGCAGCACTCTCTTTCAAATTATTAATTTTGCTCCCAAAGAACCAACATTGTCAAAAACTGAAAATGGTTTAGTGGCGAAGTGGTACATGATTTTTTTTAACCACTTTAAAGTTGAAAAGTTTTATAAATACAGTAATATTGTTCATCAAACTGTGTCACTCATTATTACATATCGCTCTCAATACAAGTTATTATTGCACAGTGCAAAAAATGAATGCCTGAGTAGGGGCATTAATTACTCATTTAAGGGGGGGTTTCTATTTCGGAGGCTGAGCTTAAGTTGGAATTCATAATATGAAGGCCAGCCTTGCGAATCAAGTCCGGTATTTGACCTTAGTCAACGGCCAGTAATCTATCACCCTTCATAAAGATTCGAAACCGCAGCCAGATGGCCTCAAATTTCTGCAATAGGTCTCGCAATAGTGCGGTCAGCCTCTCAAGTGCATAGATGGACTACACTTTTCCCCGCCACACGAACAGGGGTGGGGTGACAGGCTGTTCCAGAACTGCGCAAGGGCCATCCGGGCTGCCACCAGCAAGTGAGTGACAGGTTTCCCCTGTGTGTAGTAGTAAATTAGTTTATTAGTCAACAAAAACAATAAACATTGGTTAAAACATACAAAACTGAGCATATGAATAGGTAAAATCTAGAATAAGGTTATCAGTCATATACAATCATGCTGACGCATGCAAGCTGGTACATAGGATGCAACCATACAGTTCTTTGTTCTTGTCATTGGCGAGAGGGCTGGGCAGCTTTTAGTCCTATCTGGCGCCCCATGGCAACCTGCACTAAAGCAAACTATGCTCAGGCCTATATAATATGGGAGATTATGCAAAGGAAACAATTTAGCGGCCGATTCCAATGTTTACCAGCATGTGCAAGATAGAGCATAAAGTGCAATTGTGCAAACATTCTATCTCGTTTGGACAGCAGCTGTTGATACAAGATTTGCTGGGCCTACAGTAGACAAATTTAGCATAAAGTGCAAAAGTGCTAACATTGATGTGTAAAACTGGTAAACAGCCTATGCAATGTGCAATTTTGCGCAAAAGGTGCTAATGTTTGGCCAAAGGAACAGATAGAGTAGTGCCAAACTGGTACTCAACCTGATGGGATAGGAAGCAACTAGAATTCATGGTCCCTATCAGCCCGCCATAGAATACATGCATACAAGCGTTCTTGTCAGGGGCCTTCTTCACCGTTAATCTTACTGCACCTGTGTCCGTGCATCTACCTTGACAAGGGATTTAAAAATGTCCAGGAACTGTACCAATCTAGTGTTAAGCATTGTGTTCTGTGGATCCATTGACTCCATCTGTGCTGATCTACAGGACCTCATCCCTAGTGTTAAAATTCTTTTTTCAGCAAGCCCTTTTTTTTCAGCGAGCATTTCTCTTCTCTTCTTTGGCCATCTTCCCTCCTCTTTGTAAGAAAGTCTAATGTTGGAATTTCACGTAGTCTTAGTGCCAATAGGCTCTGTTTTATCTTTAAGTGTTAGATGGCTTCCAGGAGAGGTGACTCTCATTGGACAGCATAAGATTTCAGCACCAACCACCCTTTTGACTGCTTGGGCACCTTTTCTTTGTCATTCGTCCAACTTTGCCGTTTAATGGATTTATTTACTGCTCTTCTAAAAGCTTGACCAGATAAACTGGTGTTCCACAGGTCGCCCAACTCGAGCATCTCAATGCTTTTTTCAAGCTATTTTTTGTATTCGACTACTACTACTACTACTACTAGTACTACTACTAGGTGGTAGTTAAGGGGCAGACCCTGGACTCTTCAGGGCTGCCCAGGAGTTGCAGTAAGGGGTGTGATGGTAGAGTAATCTCCAGCATTGCCCTAATCTGGTGACAATGGGGGACCAGTAATGTTGAACGTGGGTGCAGGACCACCCCATATGAAAAAAGGTGCCTCTCTTCCTTCCCTGCAACCTTTTCAACAAGCCTTGGGTCTCTCGAACATCCTGTGAAGTCTGGTTGGGGAGAGGTACCACCTGGTGAGAAGTTAATAAGCGTTGTCTTTGTGTTATGCTTATGGATGATGTAGCAGCCCTCTGCCAAATTTATGTCACATGTATTCAGATATCATCACGCCCAGGTCTCCCTCCCATCTGCGGATGTAACTGTGTTTGGGTCTGGGGCCTGTATCCGATATTGCTATTTGTAACTAGGTAATCCTCTTTGCAATGGGGTCTTCTCTTGTGCCACATTGTTCTGCACCATCCCAAAACCCACCCTGTGTAGTAATTAGGTAGTTCTAAAGTCATCTGCTCTTGTGAGTTACCACCCCTCCCGCACCTCCTCCAAGCTAAGCAACTCCCAGTCACGGTAAAGGTTACTGATGACAGTCGGGGGGTATGTTCGGGGGGGATAGGGAGCATGCTACTATCGTTTCAGTATCTCGAATGTCGATCCAGTAATCCTGGTGGAAAAATTGAGTTGTATACTATGGGAGTGAGTGGTGAAAGATATGTTGTGGAACCCTTGTTGCGTGTGACTTGGCATCAATGGTCTTGGAGGGTCTGCGTTATAAGTAGTAGTAGAGGTGGCACCCCTGAGGAGCTAGAGAAGTCTGTGTAGTGGTATGTGAGAGAAGTGGTGCTCAGCTCGCACCCATTCCCTGCCATCAGGGCTTTGGTGCCAATCCAGAGCAGGGCGGAGTTGGGCCTTCTGTACATTTGCCTCTATGTTAGGGAAGCCCAGGCCTCCCTCTGTCATCTGTCTTTTGAGCGAAACCATAGCCAACCTCGGGGATTGGGCCTTATAAACAAAAGTGAGGAGTTTGGTCTGAATCTGTTGAAGAATGGGCTCTTTGGAAAGCATAACTCAAGAGTCTGTACCGCATAAAGGAGTCTCCAACTATGAGATCTCAAGTTTTCCCCAGCGGTTAAGATCTTTGCATAACACTTGCAGCAGGGGTGGGATATTGCATCGATAGATGTCGGCCGTGGAGTGTGGTATGTTGATGCCAAAATATTTTATTGATTTGCATGTCTAGGTGAAGCTGTGTTGGGTCAATACAATTTGGTTATGTTCTACATTGGCCGCTATACCCATGCCACAAGATTACGCACAGTTGATTCAGGAAGCCCAAGGCATCCCTGAAGAGTGCCATCTCCTCCCTCACGGCGGGGATCTAGGAGTCCAGTTCGGTGAGAAATAATAAGACGTCATCCACATATACTGCTAAGTTGTGCTCATGTGTGCTGATTTGCAAACCCCATAGGTTTGGATTATTCTATATACGTTGAATAAATGGTTCCATTGCGAGTGCAGAAATCAGGGGGTAAAGGAGGCAGCCTGGTCTTGTGCTGGTACATAATTTTTTTATGCTACAAGCTCAACCTATGAAATAGAGCACTTCTTTCAAGTAGGCACCTCAAATATTTTTGGGCGGGCTGTATAAGACATGCTGAAATTAGCAAAGATATTTTCCTGTATATGTAAAAAGTTTCTGGGCCATTTAAATATAACCTTGAGGTCAAATCTACTATTGTAGTGTTGCAGAGATTCTCATTGAGGCTATCTGACTTGCCAGAGTTAACTTCAAAAGACTATCTGATTTATTTTCTGATTTAAACAACTTTCTGTTAGGAGTGAAATATTGTCTTCAGGCATGGATAACTTGTATTTGTGCCAACCTCTGATATGATCTACTTTACTTTAATGTTTACATCTTGAGTAAGCAGCGCTATTTCCCAAGTGAATGATGAATGGAAGTGGTCATCCATGCCTTGGCCTCGTTCCTAGGTCACTTAACTGGACACAAATGTATTCATTTATATTCGGACTACTGGATGAGTATCTACTTGCTTGCCAGGATGAGCTTGAGAAATATAGGTCAGAATCTCAAACTTTCTGGAGTTCTTGTTGTGAGAATATTTCCCTTTGTGTGTGGTCACCCATATTTTGCTCCATTCTATTGCTTATTTTTAGACTCCCCACCCTGAGGCACTGCAGTCAAGTGCCCAGTGTATGTATTCTGACCCCTAAAACATATAGAAGTTGGCTAATCCCTCTTTAGCTTATTTAACTATATGTTGCAGAAAATACACCTATAGCATAGAAAGCGTAATGTCATTTGTGAAATGCAGCACTTATTGTGCCACTCACTACTGTGACAAGGAAAAACATGCCTTCAGGCCTACCATTCTCGCTTGACTGCTGAAGTTTAAACCTACAGGCCGAACTGTCAAAATAACCCTTTTGAAAAGGGGAAAACCTTCCTATTAAATTTTAATAAGTCAACGTATGTAAGTTTTGTAGCCCCTACATGGTATGGTGCATGGCATTTAAAAATGGGATATGTAGAAATTTACTGTTACCATGTCCATGCAGTAACATGCCCCCAGAAGCTATTTTTACTGTGGAAGGCTCTGGGTATCCTATAACAAAACTAGAGTACAGATTAAAATATTAATCTTGTATCGCAGGTTTGGTAGCTGCTAGAAAAATAATTCAGCTACTCTATTTTACTATTAAAAGTTTATGTGAATGGTGAAATTGAATTCTTAATACATATTTAGGAAACATATTTTTCAAAAGGTTACCTTTTCCCTACCTGAAGCTCCTAGAGCCCATTTTCATTAGCTCTCCAGCAGCTGTCAATCAAGGTCTTGATCTTAATGAGGTGTAGAAACTACTTCCAGAGCAAGGACAGTGGCCTGGGAGTGGGGAGGTATGTTCTTCCCCTGGCAGGAAGACCAGGTGGGCACAAGAAGTTAATTAACTTCAAAGGCACCTGCCCTGTCATTAGTAAATGACAGGTGATACCTGTAAAGGCCCTAGCTTTTGTCCCCCTAGTCAGGCTGGCACCAAACTCAGTCGGAGGGATGCAACCCCTAGAACCAATTTTGAGTGGCCACAGGGAAGGGGACTGCTCATTACCCTGGCCACACTTCTGGGTGGTCACACAATGTGAGGAGGGTTTCCCCATCTTGGATTTTGGGAATAAGGTGTACTGTTTTTTTCTTTTTTTTAACTAGGCCAGATAGGGACTACTGCAAAAGCAGTTGGGGCTGCACGGGGCACTTTTATGCCATTAGTTAGGGAAGATATCACCTCCACCCACTAGCTGGTGCCAAGCTTAAATGTAGCACCCAAATGTACCATCCTCAAAAAACTTTCTGGACCCGTGGAAAAACAGAAGGAGGACTTCACCTGCTGTTTGAAACTTGTATGGAGACCTGAAGGGCTGCACCTGCTCCCGCGTGTACCCAGGATAAAGAAATGGACTCCAAGGCTCAGTTGGTTGACCTCCTATGTGGCTACAGGGACACAACAAGCTGCAAAAGGCCTTTTTACTGAAGTGCCTAGTTGACCAGTAGCAGCTGAACTTGGACTGCACCCTGATGATGGCCTCTGTCCCACACCCTGAGAGTCTCTAAGTGCCTCTCCTGAGGTCCTAGGGCCTTCAGAAGTGTACTCCTATGGTCGTATGTGCACCAGAAGAAAGTTTGGAAACTTTTGAAAACTTTAATTATGGAGCTTCAGCGGGACCCACTTGAAAAAAAATCCAACTGACAGGTCCACAGTGTCGGATTGAATTTCAGCTTCATCCTTTGTAGAAACCTCTGAAAAAGACCGATTCTGTGATGGCACTTAGAAAGTTTTCAGCAAGAAATCTCCAAAGCTTCAGAGTACCATCGGGATGAACCTGCTTCAGCTATCCGGCCATCAGTTTCACGGTGGCAGCTATCGTATGAGCTGTGTTGCTGTTCTGCTGAAAAGGACAATAATGGCCTTTGTTTTTTTTTAAAACATATTTTATTGAGCTTTTATAGTACCACTTGGGCAATTGCCCAACATAAACCATTTTGAGACAAGATAATGACAAGCTACCAAGCATGGAAATATCATTGGGTACAGTTTGCATATGTAACAAAAGTGAAAACCAAAACTTTGAGCAGACTTTCCCACCCCACCCACATTGGCGAGCATGTTTAGATACAAATGTGTGCCCGAAGAAAGAAAACAATAAATCGTACATTATGGCCCATAACATCCGATGGAAACTGCTTTTCAAGGGGATTGCGAAAGAAGAGGAGGAAGGTCTATGCCCCGGTATGTAGCCCATCAAGACCAGATTTTCCTGTGCTTCTGAGGGCAACCCCGTGCCTGGAAGACTGCTATCTCCACACTCATGCATTTGCCTAATTCCTTTAGCCATTTCTCTATTGTTGGTGGGGAAGTTCCCTTCCATAACTGGGCAATATCACGTTTGGCGATTGTGAGAGCAAGGAAGAGTAAGTGTTGTTTGTATCGATTCCCTCCTATGTCGTCTGTGCTATGGAGCAGGAACAGTCTAGGGTATAATGGCCTTTGTTTGATTTAAATGTTTTTTCTTCTCTGGATATGTTAGTGTATTGGGTTAGTACTTTTCATCATATTAGCTAATCTGTGCAACACATTTGCTTATAGAAAGAAATATGGTTGAATGTGCTATGCAGTGATGATGTAATTCAGCAATTAATAGAAATACAAATAGGCCAGGTGTGACAAACCTGTTTTACCTAGAAAAACCTGGTCTTTGTTGATGGGATCTTTTTTATTTTAGCTCGAAATGTTTTTTAAATGTCAGCTGCCCCTGACATTCTAGTTAAAAGTATGGAAAAACCCTCACCCACTTGTGATAGTATGCTTCATGATCGGATTGCTCCTCTTCGGTACTTAATTATTTCTGTTCCCTGAGGGCTCCTTACAGAGCTCTTCATTCATGTGACATTCTACTGGTCATCCGAGTTCAGGGCCTTCCTAAGAGTAAGTTACGTGACCGATTCCTTCACTTGGTGACTGGTTTAGATCACTTAACTCAGATGACCAGTGGCCCTCATGAGACCATAGGTATACAGCACTAAATACCTGTCCATTTTAATAGACAATTCCACAGTTTCCACAACATCCCTTGGTATACCATCAACATGAGATACTATATTGGTGAATAGCTTAAAATTAGTCTTATTTTTGCAACCTAATTCTTGATTCATTTTAATAACGATTGCTTCAGCGATATAGGAATTCTCCAAATCAATTACGGCATCCACTGCCTTGCATTATTTCCATATGTCAAGTGGGGCATAATACATTTGTTCTTTTTATTCAAGATCATACAGAAAGTTGAAATTGGCATGGATTGTAGTAATTATTTTTTGTGATTTTCAGGGTGATTATGATTTTGGAGTAGAGAAACTTAGGCCGTAACCCCTAAATTGGTCCCTGAGGTTTTATGATCGGTATATCCTCATTTCAGTGGCTCCTATAGGAGGTATGATTTTATTTCAATAATGTTTAATTTTCGGAATTCTCAGAATTTTCTCATCCTGATTTTTCCAGGGTAATTGACCCCTTTAGAACCTCTGAACATTTTGGTAAGCCTTAAATTTCTTTTGAGGTTGAAATGTTTCTGCTGCATATATTTTTTGCAGATCACCTTGTATTTGTTTCTCCAAGGTAAGACCGTTTACTTCACTGGCACTGCATTGTGGGACTCTCTTTTGGAGCTTTCCTGCACTATCTGGTCAGGGTTGATTGATACAATTGCCACCTCCCACATCTGGTTATCTTTTACACAGCTCTTGTGAAGAATGTTGTCTATAATATAATCTTTAATGACGATAGTAGGGTCCAACCAGAGTTGTATGTTGCTCATGTAGGTAGGTTTTGGATTGTCATACCGTGTTTCACTTGTATTTTAGAGTTAGGTCATACTCATTCATGGTGATTATCTGTACCCTCAGGTTTGTACACTGGTCTACCTGTTTCTGGTTTAAAAATGAAAATTTCATTTAAATGTTCATTTATGTTTTATTTTATGTTTTTTCAGATACCCCTTCTCCAGGTGTATCCTGAATATCAGTCCCAGAGCATTTAATATTTGTTCCCTACATGAGAATTCCTTCTCCCTCGGGTGCATATATGTTTTGTGCAGGTGGAATTGTGTGTTTGATTACGACACAGTTTCTTTTTAAACATTTTTATTGGCATTTTTTATTTGACTTTACAGCTTTCACGCATCAGGCTTTCCTTCAGCAACATTTATCTCTTACAGTACTGTGGTACACCAATCTATGCCACTCCGGGTTCATAGGATATTTATTGACGACCTGTTTTATACGTTATTTTAGCCGGAATGCAGCCTAATAGACTGTGCCTGTCCTTAGTGAACAATTGTCCATTCTATTACTCGCTTCACATTCTGTTTGATTTCTTTTAGGTGGGTGGCTTTCAGCAACACTCTAGGGCACAGCAATACCATTATTTAATTAATAAATCTACTTTAACTTCAAACTGTGAACTTAAACCTGTGCAGAAGGGTGGTATATATGGGGACCTGGCAGGTTGTTTTCGGGGGGGTATAACTTAAAGAATGCATAAGAGGGCTGGAAGGGCCACTCCTAGTATGGCCGTTCCCTTCACGATCACATGTTCTTGCTTCTACTAAGAGCGATCCTGAGGTGCATTGGCAAGTCCTATCTGATATTCTCATTATTGGGAAGAGGTTGTTATGATACAGCACTTCCTCACCGTCCCACTCACTCCCCCCCCTTCCTCCTCGCTGCATGTTTGCGCCGGCTTCTCCCAGGTCGCCATAACCTCTCTCCATTGGTCAGCCATGGGGCGTTAACACATTCCCCTAGGCTCCTCCCAGCTCAGCGCTCTATCCTCCGCCCCAGCCCAGCTAATCACATCTCGATTCCAACTTGCAACGTGAGGTCCAGCCACTGATTTCCATTCTAACGCTATTCTTCGTTTGGCTAGCCCCATGGCTAAGTCTATAAACCTATTCCCAACCTTACTTTTGTGTGGACAGGGGAAGAGTCACAGTAGGCACACCTGCACTGTGAGGGCCAATTACTGTCCCAGGGCATCCTTAATCTTGGCTAGGATTGCTTCCCAGAGAGGGCGTATGCTCTTACATTCCCATGTCATATGTATGAAATCTGCATCAATTTGAGCACATCTTGGGCATTTCCGCATTTCCCCCCCCATATGTGACTTTGAGGCGGTGAGGTCATAAGGTCATATGTATGAAATTGAATTGTATGTATTTCAAGCATGTATTGCGGGAGACCTTCTTGGGGGACTGCAAGATTTTACCCCATTCTACATCTGTGAGTTCTCCGTCCACAATCTTCTTCCACCTCGTCCGCAACTTGCGTAATGGGTCGAGGCATGCGATGATCAGGGTAGCATAGAACCACTTCACTTGGTGCCTCGCGGAGCCCAGGGTAATCAACGAATGCAGCACTGGGTGCGTCTCAGGCTCCTCCCTTCCCCCTCCCCATAGTTGCCCAAAGGTGCGAGTCAGCGCCTCATACTGCAGAAACTGCCCTCTGGGAAGCCCGCAGCTGTCCACCAATTCCTCAAATGGGATCAGTGTTTTTTCCAGGTAGCAATCCCCAACGTTCTCCAACCCTGCCTCCGTCCAGGGCGCCAACTGTTTGGCCGTGAATATCGTCTTAGGGTCTCCATGGGGTAGGCCCCCTAGTGGCAGCATAGGGGTGTACCTCGGGGTTCTCTGCAGCTTAGTCAGGCATCTTTTCCAGGTCTGCAAGGCTGTGCTTTGCAATAACGAGTGGTATGGGGCAGGCATTGCCGGATCTAACAATTTTGCCAGCAATAAGCTAGGGCAGATATTGGGTTTCGTCAGACAGGTGCCTTCCTCGTTCACACCCTCCAGCCATTGTGCCAGCCATTGCAGTTGGGCGGCCAGCATATAGAGCTCAAAGTTCGGTACCCCCAACCCGCCTTCTGTCATAGGATGTTGTAGTGTCTTCAGTGATACCCTCCGTCGCCCGTCTCCCCACACCAGGTCTTGCAGTAGGGAGTTCAACAAGTGAAACCATCTTAGGGGCATCAGAACTGGGAGATTAACAAAAAAATATAATAGTCGGGTAGCATAACCATTTTAGATAGGGAAATCCTAGCCATAATAGCCAACTGCAGAGTGCGCCAGAAGTGAACACAGGATCTAAGAGATCGTAAGGCTCTGTTCAGGTTTCCTTCCCTCAGATCTTCCATGGAGTGTGAGTGGGGGGTCCAGTGAATGTCCGCTGTCAAGGCCTCAGGCCTGGGTGCATGGCCCGCCACTGGGAATAGATACGTCTTGGTTTTGTTAACCCGGAGGCCCGATAAGTGTTCAAATCTCTCCAGGAGCTGCATAGTCAAAGCAGTGCCCCTCACTGCCTCCGCCAGGTAAATCAGTAGGTCATCTGCGTAAATGGAGATGGTATGAACCCGCTCACCCATCCTGAGACCTATCCCATCACCACCCAATCGGACCCGCTCAGCAAGCGGTTCAATTGCTAGGGCAAACAGGAGGGGCGAGAGAGGGCACCCCTGTCGGGTTCCCCGGGAAATCTTGTGTTGGTTGGATATCGTTTTACCAGTCCTGACCCTCGCCGTTGGGGATGTATAGAGGAGTCGTACCCACCCCACCCAGCTGCTCCCAAGGCCCATACGCAGCATAACTTCAAACAGGTACTCCCAGCCAACTGTGTCAAAGGCCTTTTCCAGGTCGATTGACAGTACTGCAGCCTGCTGTTTGGATGAGGCTTCCGTGTGATAAAGGATAGAGTAGAGTCTGCGGAGATTGTAAGAGGTGTTACGGGAGGGGATAAAACCGTTTTGGTCAGGGTTAATAAGGGATTTCATGTGAGGAAGTAACCTGCATGCCAGAACCTTACTGAGAATTTTGAAATCTAAATTGAGCATAGAGAGGGGCCTAAAATCTACCACCCTGGCACCTATCTCCTTAGATTTAGAGAGGGGAATCACAAGCGCACTTTGGGTAGTTTCGGGAAGCTCGCCGAGTTTGAGAGACTTAGCATATAAGGTCACTAATTGCAGTGCTAGGCTGCGGCATATCTTTTATAGAATTCCGCCGCGAGGCCGTCGGGCCCCGGTGTTTTTCCGGGCGCCATTGCTGCGATGGCCGCACTGACTTCTTGGAAGGTCACTGGGCCCCCCAATTCTTCCTGCATCTGCCGATCTACAGTCTGAAGTGGCAGGGGATCCAGAAAGTCTCTAATGTGTGTTGGATGAACCGCTGCGGGAGCAGTGTACAACCTCTCATAGTAGTCTTGAAATAAAACGTTAATTTCCTCAGGGTTATAGACTAAGTCACCTGTCTCCACCCGCAGTTGTGTGATCGGTGACCCACAGGTCTCTGGTTTAATTAGCCACGCCAGAAGGCGCCCAGCCCTCCCCTCCTCCCTCTGTACCTTGGCCAGGTGCTCCTTCTAGCTGTGGCATCGCAACCTTCCAAGTACTTCATTGTAGCTCGCGCGCGTTTTTTGCAATCTTAACAAGGAGGTGGTGTCAGGTCAATGAGCATTGTCTAACTAGCGTAGTTTTCCCTCCAGATCTAGTATTTCGTGACAGATTTCTCTCTGTGCCCCAATTGACTGACCCATGTAGTGTCCCCTTACCACCACCTTAAATGCCTCCCACTCCTGTGTGAGCGTTGGCAGGAAAGAAGGCTTCAATAAGTGTATTCAAGGATGCCCTGAAAGGGGCGTCCTCCAGCATTTGCGGGTTAATCCTACATGTGGGGATCGGGGGACGCCTCCCCAGGGGTTGATGAGTCATCAGTAATGGACTATGGTCAGACAGGGTGCACCCCAAATACTCAGTGTGTGTGATGGAACTACTGAAGGCCAGAGAGCACAGAAAAGTGTTGAGCCTGGTATGTACTTGGTGGATCGAGGAGAAGAAGGAATATTCCCTATCCGCTGCATGCTGTACCGTCCAAATATCCTCTAGTCCCCAATGGTGTATCCAGTCCCGGAACCCTGATGCCGTGCGGTGAGTCTGTGCACCCGGGAGAGGGGGGTGCGAGCGGTCGACCGCGATGTCCGCGACACAGTTAAAGTCCCCTCCCAGTACTACCTGCCCTCTCAAATGTTCGGCCATCCTAGCCGAGAGGGAAGTAAGGAAAGCAACCTGGTCCAGGTTAGGCGCATAAATGTTACCTAACGTTACCTCTCGACCCGCCAATCTCCCTGTCAGGAGGACGTATCTGCCTCCGCTATCTATTAAGGTATGAGTAAGATCAAAGGAGACCACCAGCCTTATCCAAATCAGTACTCCTCGGGCATAGGCTGAGAAGGTGGTTGCAAAAACCTGCCCTTTCCACCGTTTGCGCAGTTTTCCGGCTTCATCCCTGGTTAGGTGGGTCTCCTGGAGAAAGACTTTGTGTACATCTCTTCGTCTTAGGTAGGAGTATATATTGTGACGCTTAGCCATAGAACCCATCCCTCGTATGTTCCACATTATGAGCCTCAGTGTGTTATGTGTGTGTGTGACATTGTTGTAGTGCGTTTCTCAGCGACCACTCTGTTAGGCCCTCTCGTGTACCTAGTCTCCCGGCTATACATGTCCACCCTATTCTGCAAACTTTGTGAGATAAACCAGCAAAAGAACCCCCATGCTGAACAACTCCCCAAACCCAGGGCAGTCCGGCAATGGCCAGCCGCCCAAACCTTGTGTAAAACATTGAGCACTAGATGAGGCCCAAACCCAGTAAGGCAAGGATCTCAGAGGGTGTGGCAAGAACAGAGGTGTAAACCAAAATGTGGAAACTGCACATGGCGCACCGGCCCTAACCTGGCCGGTCCAGCTCAGTTTCCGGGCGACTCGTCGGGGCCTCCCGCCCCCCAGTGAGCCCACAAAGAGCAGAGGCCGACCCCAACATCAAATAATCTCATCTGTCGTCTTCAGGGTCACTACTGGCAGTGATACACTATCGCTACAGGAAGAGTCTGATTCAACTCCCTCAGTCTCCCTCGAGGAGCGAGTCCCGGCCTCTGAGGGGGTTTTCCTGTCCTGCATAATTGCCACCACTGCCTGTGGTGCCTCCGCCCTCTCCCTTTCAGTTTGTGAGGAGGTCGGCCTCTTTGGGGCAGCCCGCCCCGGGCGCCTCCTGGATCTTTTTCTGGGATCCCGGACCCGTGGCGATGCCATATGTTCCCGTGCTGCCTGGGGGACCCCAGTTATGTATGCTTCTATCCACTCCCACGCTGCTTTTGGATTGTCCCAGAAGTGTGCTTTCCCATCGAGGAGTATACACAGTCAGGCAGGAAATATCAGGCAGTACTGGAGTCCGACTCCCCTCAGCGCCTTCTTGACTTCCAGAAAGAAGGCACGCCTTTTTTGAACCTCCAACGTGTAGTCAGGGAAAATGGAGACGCTACTATTGTCCACAGTGTATGGACCCTCGGTCTGAGCTTTTTGTAAGAGGGTGTCTCGATCCTTGAAGTGGAGGAGCCTGGCCACTACTGGGTGCGGAGGTCGACCCAGGGCCGGTGACCTAGCCGGAACTCGATTTTCTCTCTCTCTCTCTTTTTCTTTTTCTTTTTCTCTCGACAGGCCCTCTGGTGCCGCCACTGTTCCAGGAAGGCCACCATGTCGCTACCATCCACTCCCTCTGGCAGGCCTAGGACCCTGATGTTGTTCCTCCTATTCCGGCCTTCTGCGTCCTCAGCTCTGCGCTCCAGCATGCGGACCCTAGGTCTCCCACTCGCAAAGTCGGGGCCTGTTGCGCCGGCTCGAGTTCTGCAATGTTAGATTCCGTCAGTTTCACCCTCTCGGCCAGCTTCTTCTGCTCTTCTCGAAGGAGGCCCAACCCTACCGACACTGTGCTTATATCTTGGTGCAGCGTGGCCTTCGTGTCCGCAATGGCCTCCAGTATTTTGGCTAATTGGTGCTCCACCGGGTCTTCAGGGTCTTTCTGTGTTCCTTCCTGTGGGTTCTCTTCCTGTTCCTGGGTGGCCCCTGCTTTTCTTGGTTTGCCCATTGTGCTGGAGGGGATGCTACTATCCAGGTGGAGATGCATTAGAGTCTAGTATCTAGGTTCACTCTCCAGCACAGTGACATGCCCCCAGTGCGTTGCCAGCAATGTGGTCATCCAGCTCCAGTGATCGTTTGCTCAGGGTCCAACGTGCATCGACCACGAGCTTCCTGGATTGACGTTTTTATTCCTCTCGCGGGAGTTTGGCTCCCTACATGGAACCTAGGCCTGGGTGGTCCCGGTCACTGGCCATAACCATGGGGCGTCCCCTTGGGCCTGTCTTGGTTTCAGCGCCACATGTATAGCTCCCGCTAGGTGGGTCACTTCATTAACCTCGTATATCATGGGGTGTGGGCGCCCATCCCCCGTCGTTTTCACCACTCACGGCCCTGGTTCTCTAGCCTCGCTGCGTAGGCGTCTAGGCCGAGGCCGCCTCTGGTGTCCTCCGCAACTGCGGAATACTTTTTAGGGCCTAGACAGGCACCCCCCCCTATAGGGTTCCCTCCTCGGAGCTATATTCTATCGCCCGGTCTCGGGCCACAACCATTGCTCTCCCACTGCCCCGCCTCTCACTCGCGATGGACAGCTCCGGAGCCCAGGCCAAGTTCTGGTCAATGGGGGCCCCCACTCTCTCCAACTTAGCAGCTTTCACTAGAGTTGCTCCCTCCTCCTGTTGTCGTTCTCTGGCCCCGGTCTGGGCCCGAGGGGCCGCCGCGACTCCTTACCGCCTCTTCCAGTTCCTCACGGCCCTCAGAGTGTCCCGTGCGCAGGCTCCTCCGTCTCGGTATTACTGCGCCTTTTTGTCACTGAGGCCCCGGACGGGCTCCCAGTTCTCTGCTCACCTCGGCTAACCGGTTCTCGTGGTTCATGCCGGTCCGCTCGGGGGTCACCTTCTGTGGCTCTCAGCTTTGACAGATGGTCTCATCCGAGCCACGCAGTCCCGGGTCCTCTCAATCTGCTCTGTGACTCCCGTAGTCTATACCGCCATCTTGGAGGCGTGCAGTCCAGGACGCAGCCCTCGATACTCAGCCGCTCCGGCTCCCCCTAGCAGTGGGCAGCCCAAAACCTTCTCCGGAGCACTGCCGGACTCCCTCAGTCGAGCACCCAGGTCCCGGCTGCCACTGGTACGTCAGGATATTTTGCGGGCCGGCGCGGAGCGGCAGGCTCACTTGACCGCCATCTTAGGTGTCCAAGTCACGCCCCCCTGATTAAGACACAGTTTCTTCAGTATAATTCGGAATTTTCATGTTTGTGCTGGAGGTTGTCTTCATTTTCCAGTTTGGTTATTGGGTTCTGTCTGTTAGAGGAAGTCATTGACTAAGGGAGTAAATATTCTTCCGTGAAAAATTTCATGTTTGTTGTGTATCAAAAATGCAAAAATGTTAAAAATGTGTCAAAAGTTGCTGCATTTGCTTTTATAAGTAAGTTGTTATATCTTCAGCAAAGTATCTCTGCAGTATTTGCTGAGAGTTACAATTGGGATCTTCTCTTGAAGTGTTTTCATAGGCCCATTCTTTCAGGAGATCCTGGGAGAATTTATAAGAAAAGGGGGCTGATTCTGTTCTCTCAAATTTCTGCATGGAATGTCTCTAGGGGACACAGCCAATCTTAAATGGACCATCAAGCTTCATTATGCGTTTACTCTGATTCTGTTGATTTCCAACGTAATTCGGAAGATAAAGAGATGTATGGTGGAATTAATCCTAACTGTGAACTGTACTTTCTGGTGGTGCAGCTTCACTACATGGCTAAATGATTGTAGGAGGAAAGAATGGCTTAAAGTAAGTCACAGTTATGCAGAAGTTGTCATTAGGGCACTAGCTGAGGTAATGTGACAAGTCAGGGGTTTTTAGATCGATTATTCCAAATGACTACAGATGGTGAGGTTTTGCTGGCACTGCTGTGCAAAGCTTACCATTATGGGAATGGCATACTGCCCCAAGTGCCGTTGTGGTGTACTCCAAAACTGAATTAGGTGGCTAAAGTTATGGGAATGGTGGCATGGATCATGGTGGTAGATTATATCAGTTTGCGGGAGGCTAACAATATGCTACTGGGACAGTTCTTGACTTATGGCTCCGTCATAAAGGTGGTACACCTGACAGGGAATTTTGAGACCTCTGAATCTTCAATTCACAAAGTCCTGCACTTAGCTCTAATAACTGGGAATGGTGGGAAGCTGGTGACAAGGTTGTACAGGCCATTGCAGGGATTAGTATGTGTGATTTGGGGGTGACTAATGGACTATCTGAACGTGACCTAGAGATGCCAGTGTCCGATGTGGAGCATGGGGCTTGCATACCTGCATTAGGGTATCCAAGAATGTGAAATTACAGTTGATAAAATTCATTATTTACATAGGGCTTACTGGACACCATTCACACTAAGTAGAATATATATGCTGAGTGCCTCCAGTGTGTGCCTTAGTTGTGGAATTACTTGTGTAGATTGTTATCATTTGCCATGGAGTTGCCATACAATAAGCGAATACTGGGCACATATCATGACCACTTTTTCTACAGTTACAGGAAATGTTAATGTCCTAAACCCTAGGCCCTTCTTGCTTGGTGTAATGATCATTCCTAAGAAAGAGAAATAGAAATGTAAGTTCACTGACCCAAACAGTCAATCATACATTTATGTTAGATGGTCTCAGAGCCGCTGTACTAGAAGGAGGGGCTTTATTATCGTTCTCCTTTTTATCCAATCAATCACTGTGTCTCTCCCTCCATTCTGCTTGGTTGAACTAGAGAAACCCTGCCGAATCCCTCATGAGACCACCCCCTGTGCTGTTCAGTCGCTACATCCAGCTTTTCTGCAGCCTCTTTCCTTGTTTTTGATTTAACAGTCTATGCTGAAAATGAGATGCTACTAAACCAGATTACCACCAACACTATTGGATGGCTATAGAATTGCTTGTTTGGCATACAGAATTGAATGACCAATAATTGTTTTAAATTGAATGGAGACAAAACAGAGATTTTGTTAATAGGAGTGAACCTGGGTATTAGACACAGGATTTGTGCCCATCTTTCTGGACCTACTCCTGATTTCAGTCTTCAGAGTCAGAAATGTGGGCATTATATTTGACCAGGAACTTTGAATTGGACCCCAAATTCAAAACGTATGACGGACTGGTTTTAACGATGCTGAAAAATATACTTTCTTTCCTTCCCCCCCTAACCAACATGGGCAAGTGGTTGGGATCCTTGCTGTAGTTGATGTGGACTATTGCAATGACCTCCACCTCTGTTTTCCAGAGTGATGAATTTGTAAGCTTCAATGTCTGCAGAATATGGCGGTAGGTCAAGCATATGGTTTATATAAATTCAGCCATGCGTCACTCCACTGGTGCTGCCTTGACTGGCTTCCAGTGAACTAAATAATTCACTTAGAGATCCTCTGTTTGATAGCCCTCTATAGCATAGGCCCTGCCTTTCTCACAAGTAATGTGACCCCCCAACCCACCACGCCAGTTAAAACACTATATTCAAGCTCATTGCTGCTCTTGGAAGTCCTCAGGTTCAAACACATAATAACATAATAATTACCCTCATGGTCCAACACATAATATTTGGAGCTTGAGCCTTCTGAGTTTTGGATCCCAAACTCTGGAATAACCTCCCACTGCCATTCCAGAGCATAAAACTATTTTTAAATACTCTTTATTTGAAATGTATATGTTCATCAATATGTCTCATGTTTCCCCTGTGCATCTGCCATACAGATGCTTTCAAATTATACAATTTTCTTTTTCTCATGTAAATTGCAAACAAACCACACCTATGTTATCATTCTATCCTCCCCATACCTCTCTGTCAGTATGATGAACCTGATTTTTTTTTTAAAACAGATTTTATTGAAGTTTGTCATATCAACAATCTACAGTCATTCATTCATTCATTCACAAATCTTTATTGCGCACTGTTTCGAGTGCATATAAAGTACATTAATAAAAAAACATCTCTGATACAAATATATGTACATAACATATAAAATGTCTCATAAGGCAAAATTAAAAATTCATCTATAAAATCTGATGGTTAAAAAGACAATCACCACAAAAGTATAAAGTGCATTGTGCCCTCGATCTTGATCTCAGTCATCTACATTTTATCCTTTACTGATCCAGTCTGCCTGGCCTTTCTAATAATCAGGTTTTATGTATAAATGTATGTACATATCATGTAATAACATGCCTCATAAAACAAGTTTAGAATTCATATCTGAAATCCAATGATTAAAAAGACAATCCCCGCAAAGATATACAATGCATTGTGCCCTCGATCTTAATCTCAGTCATCTCCCTTTCATCTTCACTATCCCATTCTGTCAAGGCCCTTTGAGTAATCCAGAGTAATCCAGGAGGACCATAAATACGATGCCGTAATATAACAAACAAAGGGAATAGACAATTGTTTTATAAAAATGAAGTGCAGGACGGCATTGTTTGAAATGGAATTTTCGCAGAAGAGGGAGAATATACCTTTTCCTATGTGAGTTATAAAAACTCCAAAAGAATAATGTATGCAAGTCGGACTAGACTGACCTTTTATCACAAGGACATAATGGCAGATCGTTTAGTGAATAAATATTCTTGGGAAACCCCATCATCAATGGTGTATAGTTCAGACAAAATCTAACTAGGATAAAACGGTGTTGAGGATTTGACACAAATATCAAATATGAGTAAGGAAAGGGCATTTGAGGTATAACTGTACTGAGGTTTTGGTGCAACTTGCTTCTACTCGGTCACTTGCAGACTTCTCTAGGAATATTTGTTTAATTCTTTCTTTGGACATGGATCTACAGCTGGAAGGATTAGCAAATAGACCCCCCCAAACCCACACTTCCCAACGTTATTTTCACATATTGCAGCCATGTGATCTTATGTACATTGTCTAAGACCAGGCAGTCCCTAATGATATTTGGGTCACCCTAACCGTGTCTCTTCCAGATCGAATGCCATAATATAATCAGAGCAAGTCTCACTACGTCTAAAATGTATGGGGCCTCTAGCTCAGCGTGACAAATAAAATGTGCACAATTACTTGGGAGTAATAGTAATCTTTTATAAAAACCATCCTCTATTCTTTGTAATTGATCAATTGCCACCATCCCCCAGACCCTCGCTCCATTTGCTGCTACTGTGACAGATTTTGCGGCATACACCTTTTTTATTACCTCGATCCTCTTGGAACCCAGCTTCTTAATAAAGCTGAAAATAGCCCTAACACTTTTCTCCATGGCTAGGGCCCTATCATCCCCCATGTTTGACCAAGTATATTTTCTATCAAACACAACCCCCAGGTAAGTAAAGGTGTCCACCACTGCCAATCTACGAGACTCTATGTGAAACAGTGGGAGTCTTTTAGGTCATGTGCCTGCCACCAGTACAAAGGATTTGGCTTTGTTAACACTAAGATCCAGACTAGTCATGAATTTGGAATAAGCCTCTATAAGTTTCTGTAGCCCCACCCCAGTTCTTGCAACTAACAAAGCATCATCTGCATAAAGCAGTATTGGAAAGGGGTGCTGCGTTAAAGGTGGGTATATCTTTCATGGCTCCCATCACGGCTGCCTGCACCCCGTTGGTGTATATTGAAAATAAGAAGGGGGCAAGGACACAACCCTGTCTTATGCCCAGTTTTATTTTAGAAGGCCTTGTGCATTCTCCATCCCTGCCATAGCGAACACAGGTGGCTTGGGCATACATCTGACAGATGAAGATAATTATCAGTGCATCAGTGCCCATCTATTTCATAATGGCCATAATTTGGGGTGGAAAACACAATCAAAAGCGTCCGACAGGTCCATAAAAGCCATATAGATTTTCTCAGATTTTTCCGATGTATATTTTGCTATGGTTAAACTTAAATTAAGACATTGGTCTATTGTCCCCTTGCCTTTTGGAAACCATATTGCACTGGTATTAAGGTATTGTTCTCTGTGGCACAATCGCCCAATCTGTTTAGCAAGAGTCTTCCCATCAGTATTGCTGTACTATCTAGAAGGGAGAAAGGTCTATAGTTTTGCGGGTTGGACCTTTCCCCTTTTTAAATATGGGAATTATTATTGTTGTGTTCCATGAGGCTGGTGGGCCCACTTTACTTGTAGTATAAAAATATTTGTTAAACATAGGATCCAAATCTCTTGATAAGCTAGAAAAAAATCTATTGGGACCCCGTCCGGGCCGGTGCCTTTAAGGGGGTACAATGAGCCAAACCCAATCTCATCTCTGCAATGTCGAATACTAAGGTCTCCTTAGTAGGTGCCTGTGGAAAATTATAAAGAGATTCTAAAGGCACATCAGCAGATCCAAGAATTTACTCAAAATGAGCCACCCATCCATCCTCCCCAACGTGAGTATCTAGAGTAGGATCGGAGTCCTCTTTAAAAAAAAAAAAAAAAGGTGCATTTATCACTCTCCAAAAATCCCTAGGGTTTTTTGTGTCCGCTGCAAGTGACAAATTCTCCCATGCTTCCTCCCGCAGGCCCCTAATCCTTACTATCCGTGCCTTGCAATGTTCCTTACGCATGACTTTTACCAGTTTTTGGTCTCTTGGGCTAGTTCTAAGGGCACCATGCAGATTTTTCAAGGTCTTGGAGCAGGTGATATCGAACCAGCCAACTGGTGGGGTGGTGTGGAGGGAGTTCTTCCAGAACAGGCTGTTTTTTTACCTCAATCAATATATCTGTGAATGCCATCATAAAGCCTTCTGGATCATGGATTGGATCTAAACATATCAGGACCTCACTCAGTTTTTCTTTAAATTATCAGTGGGATTACTCGATCTTTATCAATCTTGTCCCATTTAAGCAGGTACCCATTCTTCCTAGCTAAGATTGGTTTAGGTACTTTATCTGCGGAAAACTTGCGTTTTGACCATACCATGTTACAGGAAAGAGCCGCATGGTCACTAAATAGGGAGAAAGATGACTCCGCTTGGGTTATTCTTCCAACAAGAGGATCAGATACTAGAATATAATCTATGGTGGATCCAGACTTTGCACTCCCAAATGTCTTTTGGGGTAGTCCCGTGTCAGGGTCTAGCATATTAATTATCTCGAGATCCCAAGTTGTTAGAAACCTATTGAGCAAATTACTATATTCACTGTAAGTAAAATGTGACAGGACCTCACCCTCTGTGTAAACTAATCTGCACACTGATGCAGTCTTAATGTCACAACAGTGCACGTTAAAATCACCAATCCATAAGATATAAATACATTTCCGATGCTCTTCATTGATAATGTTTATTTCCCTTATCACATGATCTGCAACCGAGGCCATATTTCCTGTAAAAGTATTATTATAATAGTTGATTAGCAACCAGTCCCAATCACCTAGACCCTCACATAGTAAAATGTGGTAGTGGGGGGAGGAATTAAAGAACTTCATCACATTTAGCCCAAGTGTATTTGCTGCTAATGTCGCAATTTCACCCTTCGCTCTGCCCATCATGAATGGAATGGCTGCCGTTTGGAATGATCTATACCCCTCTAGAAATATCTGGCCTGTTTCCCAAGTTTCTTGGTGGCACAAGATGTTATATTTTATTACAAGGCGTTTCCAGTCTAAATTACCTACCTTTTGTTTTGTACTGGCTACATTCCAAGTTGCTATTTTTACCATACAATTGGTTGTCTCTTTCCTCTCCGCCTGTGTCTCAGTCATTTTAATTGGGGATGTATTTATGGTTGGAGCTGTGGGGACATTATTCAGTCAATCACAAGATTCCAGATCTTGCAGAGGGGCAAAATGATTTTCATCCCTCACTTCGTGACTCCCCATATCTGGAAAAAGAGGCAGAGTTAGAGGGTAAGTTTAATTTCTATTCCTCACCATCTTAAAAGGAGACTGCCTGGGGGGTTTATAGAAGTAGCCCAAAGGAAGGGCATGAATCCTTAACCCTTGGGTGGGGGGGGGGTACATTGGGTAACGCCCTAAGTAAATCCCCTACCACTATTTTCTCATTAAAATTAAGGACTATACAATCGCCCATTGGGGCTTTGGGAGACCGACCCACCCACTCCACTCTCCTTGCCATAATCATATGACTGGAGAAATCAACAGCCCCCTTCATAGTTCTCGACAGCCAATACTGGGCTTTGGTCATAAGTTGTTAAGTCGACTTCTGCTGGCCCTCCCTCAGTACTGGGGTGTCTGCCAATATTATCACATAGGGACAAGTGGCCGGCAGGAGATGTAGATTGAGGGACCCCCTTACTCCCCTCGTGCCTTCTCCTATCTTCCTATGACCCTGAGTGGTCAGAGATGTGATGTTAGGTCCTATATTCTACATTGGCCGCTGTTCTATCACAGCCAGTGGTGTAGTCTCTGGTGCACAGGAAGATCTTAAATGTAGGGATCCTACTGCTTCCCCCTGGTTAATAAAGTCAGGTGATTGCGTGGCCGATTGTTCCTTTCCCCTGTCCCCACTCGATGGCGCAGGTTCCTTCAGTGGATGTGAGTTGGTAATTGCCTTCGAACCCCCAGCCACAACATTGCTGTTAGACACCCCCTGTAGTGATAGAGAATCTAGGGTTTCCTCGACTTTCCCTAACCTTAGTGTGAGTGGTTGAATTAACGATAAGAGTGATTTTTCGAGTATTGGATATAAATCATCATTACTCATAGGAAGTGGTTCTTTTATCAGTGCACCTGAGTCCACCTCAGGCAGTACTTTCAGGGCCTTGCTAGACTTGGCCTTTGGTCCACCCCTTTTCCTTTTGACTGGAGGTTCTCTCGGGAGTGTTGGGCCCATGTCGCCCTGGGTAAGGGAAGCATTATGTGGGCTTAAGGGGGGATCTTCTCGAGTTGTTATAGCTGTTTGTGCCTCTATAGATGTATTCTGCAAGATTTCTGTTGGAACCAGTTCTCTCCTCCCTTCACCTAAAGAAAGGCGGCGTTCCGACAATGCGATCTCCTTAGAAAGGACATTTGCCGCCCTGGTCAAAAGAGTCCAAGGTGTTGACTGCTTCCCTCCTGGCTCTCCTTGAGGTACCTTACACTTACTCATTGGTTCAGGATTGTTCGGAGAGTCAGCCGAATCAGAGCTCTTCGACCATGGGTTAGAGGGGTGGCCCAGCCCAGCCTCTTCCAGCCGCTGACTGGCGCAGACTGGCCCGCCCTTGGCCCTGACTTTGCCAGGATGTGTCACGCACAGCAGGGATTTATCAGCGCCTCTGTGCGCAAGGAAGATCATGGGTGGCCTCCTGCCACAAGGGAATCTGAGGATGGCAGTCCTGCCCCCACTGGCAACAAGGTTTGTCTCCTGCGCCGCTGAGGGCCCAGCAGGGATTTGTCCGTGCCTCCGGGCTCAAGGAAGAGTGGGGGCGGCCTCCTGCTGCCAGTGAATCTGGGGCTGGCAGTCCTGACCCCACTGCCAACAAGGTTAGTCTCCCGCACAGCGGGAGCCCCAGTGGGATTTATCGGTGCCTCTGGGCGCAAGGGAGAGCCTGGGAGCCTTCTGCCGCAAGGGAATCTGGGGCTGGCAGTCCTGCCCCAACAAGGTTCGTCTACTGTCATATGGCACTGGCATGCTGAGCAATACATCTAATCTTATGGTTATCTTCAAAAACAATGAAGTACTTAACTTCCAACGTTCCCCCTCTTCCCTCCTCCCTCAAAGGCCGCACCCCATTTTATTTCCAGCCGCAGTGTAGAAGTCATTGTTAATAGTCCCCCTCTGTCCGTATAAGTTTGTAAATGCAGCCAACATGCTTTTAATATGGCGGAGATTGTGGGATGCATGGTCTCCTACTTACATCCGGGTAGCTCAGCTAACGCCGCTAAGGAGGAGTAGCTGCAGGGGACCCCTGTGGTGTTCCTGATAGGGACGATTGACAAGGGTCCCTCAAGTAGTCTACCAGAGCCTCCCAAGCCTGTACCGTATCCACTGACCCTTTGCCCCATCTAGCCTCTTGGAGCTATACCTCTCCCTCATGCCCCTGCCCATCTCTCGAGCCCTTTGCGCCAAGTAGTGATTCGAGTTCTCCCAGGGGCTTTCCAGTTCCTAGTAATTTCTCTCTTCACTAAGAGGTATTGGAGGTCATGGAACCTGCTTGTTGTTTTAGTTTTGGAGGTGTGTGGGAATCAGTGCAAAAGGCAATGATCAGGGGTACAGGGGACCTTGCAACCACCATTGTTACCCCCTCCTAGTAAGCAGATAGTGAAGGGCAAGTCCATAGCATATGCATGAGCCCAGCTCCCCCCTCCCCACATCTTGGGCAGGACGCTCCAGCTGTGTTAAAGTATTTATTAAATCGCCCTGGAGTCATATAAGCTCTGTGCAGAACATAGTAATTGATTAGTTTGAACCAGGTGTTTCTGGATATTTCTGGAGTCCTCTCTAGTATCTTCTCCCAGCTCCCCTCTGGTTTCTGGATTCCTGGGTCCTCCCATCTGGTTCTAAGGGTCTCCAGGGGTTGAAGCATGTCATCTCGTATCACCCTGTGTAAGCAGCTTACCGCCTTAATGGTCCCAGAGGATGATACAATATAGGTATAGGTCCTAGGAGTTTGTGGTACCGTTAGAACAGCCCCCCAGTGTTTGCAGATCGCTGTCATTACAGCCCCTTGGAGTAGGAAATGATCGTGCAGCACAACAAACTCTTATTGGAAATCATCAAATAGTACTAAGCCAATGCCCAGTCAGTTCAATATGCTGCACTTTGTGCCACCAAATCGTTCAGTATCTTGTGTCTGCGCTGGGGCTAGGATCGAGGATGCCGCCAGGTCAGTGCCCTCAAGGCTCTAGCAGTCAGCGGTCCAGCAGCTTCTTCCAACTGAAGTCACCCTCTCGAAGGGAGGGAAGGTGCACTCTCCATACTTCGAGTTGCTATGTTAGCTGTATGCTGCCAGCCAAAGCCTCCAGCTGCAGCAGCGCCACCTGGTCAGGGCTCACTATCAGGGTGCAGCATCCAGGAGTGATAGTGGTCTCGTCAGCTTCAAGCATCAATGGCCACCGTGGCCGCTCCTCAAAGTGCGCAATGCAGATGGGGCACCACGGTGTACTATTAGGGTCATTCGAGATTCTATATTCCGCACCTCCCACTTAGGTTAGGTAGGTTCCTAATGCACCGATGACTGCCAGTCTCTCACTGCACATTTCAGGCTGCTCACTTCAGCGCCGCTCTCACCCCCTTCTCAGTGCTGTCATCCTACCTATCAGTAGATACCCATGTTTAGTTCCCCCAGTCAACTAAAACCATGAGGACTGTATGCCATTCAGAATAATCCTGCCCTTTGCTAGGTGGTATGAGGCCATCGTCATTCTTATGAAAGTGCTCCTCAGACCAAGTGACTTGGTGTCTTGGCTAAACTCACCCTATCAAAGACCTTTTCCTTAGAAAAGGCACAACAGTAGTCTTTATTTTCTTCTTGGACATTTCAACAGCTTAAGCCACCCTTCTGATGTTGCCTAATGTTTAGCAACTGTCAGTCTCCTTTTGGGGGGCCACAGGGCAGGCAAAGGGCTACAGGGTCTGCTGTTGCTTGCCTCTGATGTCATGGGGTCTCTCCTACTATGGCTTTGCAACCTGTGACAAGTACAACCCCTGCAGCACTTGACTCTCAGTGGTTGCAATGGTGAGCAGTCAAAGGCTTCTTAGTGAGGTTAATGTGGGAGTACAACAGGCTCAGCACACAACAGCCATACAACGGTGTAATAATGCGATTGTCTAGCCAGTGCGTATCTTTGAAAAAAGAGAAGTACTTTAATACAGAGTAAAACTCCATACTGTACACTACACAAAAGTATCAAGTACTCAATCTCCAGTGCAAGACTGTTGCCTTCCAACGAGAATGCCCCTTCTGCCCCCTTCCACCTCCCTTAGTCTAAGGTACTCTTGTGTGCTTTTCAAAACAGGTGCAGTGCTTCCTTCTTTGGTCTGGTAGACACTAGCAAGCCCTCAGTATCTCAGTGTTTTTCCGCAGCCTCCTGCTCCTCATTCCTGGTCCTCCTGCCGTCGGGGAAGATGTTCTGCTCGCAAGTGATTTGTGCTCGCTCCTTTCGAGCAGACGTGGCCTGGACTGCAGAGTCTGGAACTAGCAACCAGTGTGCAGCTAACTCCAGCCAGGGGCCTTTTTCCGGGCACTCAGTGTAGGTTATGACGAGCCTACTTCCACTTGGACTGGGTAAGTCTTCTATACAGTATCTTGGTCTTCTGTGGTAGAGTCTTCTTGTTGCAGGTCCAGGGGAATCTGCTGAATCGCTTCTTGGCACTTTGGTGCAGTAGCAGGTGTTGGGTCTGATCGAACGCACTTCTGGTCAGTGCTGTTATAGCTCCACACAGTGCATGACTCAAGGTAGCAGCTCACTCCAGCGTCGTAGTCTACACGGGCACCTGTTTGGGCAAGTTTCACGGGGCTATCCATGATGCAAGTTCTTTTGGGCATACTTGGGGCAAGTGCCAGTGGCTTACACTAGTTTCTTCTTCAACAGCGCCGACCGCTCGGGCACACTTTAGGCCCAATGCCACAACTGCAACAATAAAGTCAATTCAGTCACATTGCCGTGATTTAGCACTACAAGTATACAGACAACTCCCTTGTTTTAGTTTCAGTAATTTTAGTAAGAGAACAAGAGAAATAATATTATGTATAATGCTCAATTACATTTTAAAATGTAAGATGAAAGTGTGGACTGTCACCAAGAAATATAGTGAGTCAACGTGAATGAAGAAATCTTAACATGTGATCAACATATGGTTGTAATCAAATGAACCAGTCCAATATTTGAAGAAAATGTGGTGTTTGAAAATAATGGGAGTTTCCTTTCTCTGTATGGTTAGTTTCACAAAAGGGAAACTGAAATCCTATAGTTCTTTTTGGGTGCACAAGGTTGCTGTATTCAGTTCTTAATAGTGTGGCTAACTTCCACCTCTAGAATATGGTGTTGACATGTTTTTGGTGGTTTCCTCAGGACAGGAAACTAGTGGGGACTGTGCCTGAGAAAGGAACAACAGGGCCCGAGTTAGAATATACTGGACTGTTGGTGAAAGTGAGGTACCACACCATGTAAAACAAAAAAAAGTGGTCAAAAAACCCATCCTCAGCGACAGAAGTTTTCTGTTAAGGGAACATTATTGTGGGTAATATTGTGTTAATCGGAAAAGGTGTGGGGACAATATCACAATGTGTGTGGATGAGGAAATTGTTTTGCCATGTTTGAGTGCTTGTACTTGCTGTCGAGTTGCCTGAGCATTGGTAATTTATTGGAGCTTTCACTCAGCATACACCGTTGTGTAGAGTTGTGGAGCCTGCTTGCAAGCAGCTCACATTGTTACTGTGCTGTGTTCTTACGAGTTACGGTACAGATCACTTGCTTCGATATGGAAATGCCAGATCGGTGTACTATTTCAAAGATGGACATCCCATCATGTGCATTACAGAGAGCGCAGTGACATCACGTGCTGACTAGGCATGCAAGGACTTAGAGTTCACTTAGTGTGGAACTTGTAACGAGTCCCATCGAGTACATCTGGGGGTGTCTGCGAGTGGTGGAAAAACTCACTACTGTGAAAATATTCCGATCTAGGGCAGAATGAAATCAATATTATGAACAAAGATTTGAAATAATTTGATTCTGTTCTGTTTTTAGTGGAGGTAAGGGGCAAGATGAGGAGAGGTCACATTCTTACTAAGCACGCTGGAACATGTAGACAATTTAGTTTTTAACACTAACACACATCAGTGTGAAAAAAGAGGTTAAAAGTTGGTTAAATTTTTTTAAAACTTATTTTCGGTGTTAGTGTGGATTCTGATATCTGTTCCCTGATGTCTTGATATGGGATTGTTGGATTGATAGGGCATGCATGATCTATATATTATATGAATCAAGAAATGAATTCATCAGATCGTGGGTTGGCTGTGGTCCAGTTTTAGGAAGCAAAAAGAGAAGGCCGATATGTCTGAAATGTTATTGAGTGACTGGGATGTTGTAGATGCATGACAGGATTTAACAATAAACCACACACGTTTCCTCAGATCGATTATCTACCACTGATTGGAGTATTGACGCCTAGCATATATTGCTATTCTCGAAGACCCTCACCCATTCGGTTTGTGGGATACTTCATCACTGGGTCTCATCCTTGGAGTGGAGAGGGCACTTGGATATTTTTCAGGGTGATTTATGAGATAAAAACACCAAGGGGCTACCCCAGTATTCCTTTATTTTGGGTGCTCCTGGTAAGGTTTAAAACATGAAATTTATGATTCTCCTGGTATCTTCGTCTCTTGGGGCACTAAGGTTCCATGGCTTTCTTCAGGACTAGTAAAAAAAAAAAAAAAAAAACCTATTGCTGTATCGTTGTCTTATCCCTACCAGACCGGTGCATTTATAGGATATAGAAAAAAGTTAACATTTGGGCTTTCTTAGCCTGGGGCAAATCAGTACTGCTAATGCCTGCAAAAGGCAGGAAGACATACATAATACATATAATTAGCAGTACTTCATATGTTTTAGTTTCCTTCATTCTGAATATGGAAAATTGCAAAAAAGTATATCCAGTGACTGCACACAAACACAGCACACTATGCATGCAATTTAAAGATGGGACATACAACACTGCAAACTTAAGTGAACAAATGTCAGTTGCCTAATAACTCTCACCCTATGCCTACATATAATAGATTTTGTTTTTTGGAGCACACGGCTCACATGCTCCTGTAGTCACACACTGAAAGTATAACAGACAAATCGCCCCTCCCCTAGTCTGTAATTATTATGTCCTTAATGAAATTAGCCAATCTATCATTGCCTGCCCATATTTCCAACCAGTAGTTACTTACTTTATTATGCGTACCATGTCATGACAAACCTGTGTTTGTTACTCTGGCACCTTCTGTGACAGCACGACTGGCTTCCTGAAATGCAGTTTTGCCTGTGAGAACTTGTCCCGTGCGTCTCGCTATTAGAGATGCGTCACCTTTGTCCCCAGCATCACTGGGAGATGTAGTTTGAAAACTGCTGTGTTTAGCCAGACAGCGAGGGCCTTTTTTCTAATTTTGTGTGTGGGCTACAGTTATAAAAACAGACTCAATATTTAAACACTTGTCTGTTTTATCCTGAGACTGTATGATCATTATTATAGTGTGTTAGATAAACGCAGTCTCTCATATGTTTTTGGCTCTTCTTTCAACGTGTTCAGTGAATCGCCATCCTTTACTGTTTTCTTTTTAAGTAGCATATAACTAATATGGTGACAAGTATGCTCTACTATGTAGCTCAATAAAAGGGAATCTGATGGTAGTGGTAGCAAGCAGCACACCTTTGGAGTTTAGGGGTCCCAGTCTTTTCCCTATCTCGACGACTGGCTGTTGAAAGCGGGCTCACCTCAGACAGTCGTCAACCACCTTCAGACTACGGTGAACACCCTGTCATCCTTGGGGTTCAATATAAATGTGCAGAAGTTACACCCGACTCCTTCTCAGACACTCCCTTTCATCTGATAGAGACTTGTAGCCGCAGATTCCTTATCTTAGAATATTTCCCAGGCGTCATACTGGACCCAGAAACTTTTCAAACCGTACCCCTGCACGCTGGTAGGTGGCATCGGTCAGATTCAGATCGTCATCAGCGCCGGAAGTGATGTGTGCAGGCCTATATAGACGTCAATCCAGCACGCTGACATCCGTTCTTTTCTCTGTGCACCAGTCAGCGCAGATCCAGCGAGAACTACCCCCAGTCACTTTTTGACTGACCTTTTTTCAATGTTTTTTTAAGCTTTTTTCTATGACATTTTCTCCAAGTGTGTCAGGGATGTGACCCCCAAAGTTCGGTGTGTTTTAAGCCCCGTGGTGCAGATGTCTGTCACAGACCCTCACCTGGTTTGTCTTTGGTGCTTGAAGCCAGGCCACCACTCCAAGACCTGTGAGGACTGCTGCGCACAACCCTAAGGCATTGCGGGAGCGGTCTCTGGAGCTCCTGGTCGCCCGCGTTGGATGACTCTGCGATGATCTAGATCCTAGTCGTATGGGGGGGTCCAGGGACCGGATCGTTCGTGGAGCCGCTCTTGACATTGGTCTTCGCGGTCTATATCATCATCAGGCAAGTCAAAGAGCATCTAAGAAACCCCACCTCCCAAAACGTATTTAAAGAATCAGCATATTGTCATTATATCTCATTGTATAAAAATCTTTTCATTTTATTAGAGTACAATTCTATTGTCACAATACAGTTCTTTAATCACAAAAGTACTTTTAAAAAAAAATATATATATAATGCTCATCATATACTACAAAATACAAGATGCAACATACAATTTCATCATTTTCTCCTTATGTTGCACGTAGCCATCCCCATCTATTAAAACTCAATTGCTTTCATACTACATCTTAAAAAAAATCTGCCACATGTACATCAACGGTATCCAGCAGGAAAAACTGCAATTTAATTATCAAAGAAACATATTTTCATCATACTCATTAAATATTTTTTCCAAACATATATACTGGTAATCTTTCTCTTGATGGTCAATTATGTCATATGCTTATGTTTTTCATTTTTCTAATCATCTATATATGTCCTTATTTTAAGCCTGTTGTAACTTCAGTTGATGTCCTCGGTTGGTTCTCATAGCCGTTTCTATGTCGTGCCGACTTGAGTTTCGGTGTCACATGGCCTATGCCGTACACCTTCCTCAAGGCACAGAAAGACCAGTCCATTGTACAGAGGATGGCTTGGACAGTGATAATGATTACCTAATGAAAACACCAGGCTCCAAAAGCATATTACTATGTGGGCCAAGAGTATCCTGGGGTAAGTCTTTTGCTTTCTTGCCCTAAGTGCACCGGGTATGCCCAGACTTGGGTCCCGGGCTCACTGTGCCACTGAATTGAAGCTAGCCTGGCTGATATGGGGTGATGCCCCGAAACCGGTCCCAGGATGCTTGTTTCTGGTCCAGGGAGGACCGGGCTTGGCAGTTCGGGCTGGACTGTTCCCATGAGGCACAGGGTCAAGACTGATTTGCATATGGCTGGGTCTAAACTGGGGTGGCATGGTGAGCAAAAGAACGATGGATTTAACCCAGATCTTTTGACTGGGGGTGAATGTTTGATTTGCTCTGCATTCTGTCCATCATCCGTGTGTCTTTTGCTTTCTCGCCCTAAGTGCGCCGGGTATGCCCAGATGTGGGTCCCGGGCTCACTGTGCCACTAGATTCAAGCTAGCCTGGCTGATGAGGGGTGATGCCTTGAAACCGGTCCCAGGATGCTTGTTTCCGGTGCAGGGAGGACCTGGCTTGGCAGTTCGGGCTGAAGACTGGATGGTAGCATTGGATTTGCAGGACACCTACTTTCATATCCCGACCTGCTTGCCCACAGACATTACCTGTGTTTCATGGTGGACCACAAGCATTATCAGTTTGCTGTGCTGCCCTTTGTCCTTACCAGTGCCCCTCGGGTGTTCACCAAGGTGATGGCGGTGGTTGCAGTACACCTGCGCAGGTCGGGGGTTCCAGCCTTCCCCCACCTCAATGACTGGGTGTTGAAAGCGAGCTCACCTCAGGCGGTTGAATCTCACCCCAGACTACGAGTGACCTCCTGCATTCGCTGGGGCTCACTATAAACGTGGCGAAGTCACACCTGACTCCCGCTCAGACTCTCCCTTTCATTGAGGCTTTTCTGTATACAACACAGTTTCTGGCCTGTCCTCTGAAACGGCGAGTCCAGGATGTTCATGCAATGATTTTGATGTGTCAGCCTGTATCCTGGATTTCGGTGAGACTGACTCGGAGGCTGTTGTGTCTCATGGCCACCTGCAACCTGCTGGTGACAGATACCCACTGGTATGTGCAAGCCCTGAAGTGGGACCTGAAGCCCCAGTGGGCACAGTTACAGGGAAATTTCTCTAATCTGGTTCCGATATTGGCGGGAATTGCAAAAGACCTGCAGTGGTGGCCGAAGAAACTTGATTGGGTCTGCGGCAGACCCCTCTCCATTCCACCGCCTGAGTTAGCAGTAGTGACAGATGCGTCACTCCTGGGTTGGGACGGCCATTGGGTAGAGGTGGAGATCATAGTACTCTTGTCTCCGGCGAAATTGCAGCTCCACATCAATGTGTTGGAGCTGAGAGTGATTCGACTGGCAGAGAAAGCCTTCCTTCCTACCATCAAGGGTTGGCTAATGCAGGTGTTTACCAACAACACCACCGCCATGTGGTAGTGTTGCAGGGATTCTGCACAGATACAGAACTATGCGCAGGAAATGGCACCTTGGTGTATAGGGATTGAGTCTTCCTACCACCTTAATACCCACAAACCCAGGACCGACTAGCTACAGTGTCGTACTTGCTCTCCTACTCACTCGCAGAGAAAAAAATTATTAGACACCCCAGAACACAACACTCCCAGATCTCTCAGGAATCGCGGTAACAAGACACACTTTTTTGCTCACTCTCTTGTACTCGTCCACAATAAGATCCAACAGAGACACGAAACACTTGTAAATATTTATTTTAACTAACGTGCCCTAACATACATTATACGTGCCACAACAAGCAGGAAAATGCATAGTACAAATATTGTCAGCATAGCAGTCAGTCCATAAATCATGAAGGGAGATGTCATCATAGAAAGACAGTGGAGAAAGGACAAGAGTGAATAACCTCCCTCCCCTTGCTCAGAAGTATTATTATATAATAGAAGATCTCTGAGCTTTGTCAGCAGGCCCCATACCTTATCTTATAGATGGTAGATCTACATCATGGGTGCTCTTCTCCCTGGAAAGGTGCCTCTCCAAGTGTGTCTCACCTATTCATGCACCCCACTAAAAACCCAAGTACGCTGTCCAAACAGCAGCTGCATCGGTAGGTTTTGTCTAAGGGCTAAGGACTGGCCAGAACAAAATAACAAGGGGCATTGTTGTTCGACCTTGCACATAATGTTCAGTCAAAATCCCAGGAACATGCAGAGAGCGAACACAGCGATGAGTTCTCATGTGAAAGCAGTCTTTGAAAATATTGCAAAAAATAAAGACGTGTAGTAACGTGTGCAAAGCAGCAGGCAAGCTGCAACGAGCTCATGCTAAGTTAGTGAAAAATGACAATGTCCCTATGGGCCACGTGACACCCTCCCCTTTACTAGGGCGTGAGCCATATGCAGAAACAAAAATCAGAGGTAAGCAGCGGCAAAGCGTCATTGTCAAAGGCCAATGCATGCAATTTTGAAGCCAAAAAAGTTTTTGTACTGCAACGTTATAATGTTCCAAAATGTTTCCAATGGGGCGCTCAAAAATTGCTAACAATTCATAGGTAGTATTCAATTTGAAAAATGATGCGGGAAAAGCGGAATGCCATGAACTCCAGAACGTTGTCCGATCCTTCCATCGTAAAAATGTTTGCCATCCAGTTTAGTAGGTCGAACGAGCACACCTGCTCCTCATATCCAGAAGCCGTTAGGGGCATCTCAGGGCAACCTGCGTTAACCTCGATGAAACTGCGATCTACGAGGCGCTGCGCAAGAGCACAGGTACTCAAGTCTGCCGTTGGTCCGAGTAGAGGACCGCACACCAAACATATACCCCTGGCACATACCCAGTCATGGGTCTTCAACGGACCCATTAGCAGATCGTAATCCAGGGCAGCGTGTGTGGTATTGGACAGGCAGACATCCATGGCCCATTGAAAAGGGCACCGGAGGTATTGTATTGTATTGTAATTGCATTTGTATAGCGCTTACTACCCCTGACGAGGCGTCTAAGCGCTTTTTCGGCGAGTAGCACGCTACTCCGGGACCCATAGAGGATTAGTGTTGAATTAGTATAGTGAAACATGCAAGTAAATTTTAAGTGGTTGATATGTTAGTCAGTTATTTGGATTTGGAAGGATAGCAGAAGGATAGAAGAGGAAAGAAGGTTTGTATTTATATAGCGTTTCTAACCCCTGATGGGGTGTTGAATCGCTTTTTATTGGCGAGTAGCACGCTACTCCGGAAACCCATGAGTGAGTGGACGGATGGCTGAGAGAAGGTGGATGCATGGGTGGAAGGGTAGATGGACAGGTAAATGGATGGATGAGTGAAAGGGTGGATGGATGAATGAACTGATGGGAGGATTGAATTGATAAGTGAAAGGATGAATGGATGGATGAGTGAAAGGGTGGATGTAAGGCTGGATAAGTGAGTGAAAGGGAGGGTAAATGGACAAAAGGGTGGCTAGATGAGTGAAGGAGTAAAAGGGTGGATGGATGAGAGAAAGGATGGATGGATGAGTGAAGGAGTGAAAGGGTGGATGGATGAGTGAAAGGATGGATGAGTGATAGGGTCAATAGATTGATTCATGAGTGGATGAGTAGATCGATGGGTGGATGGATGACTAAGTGAAAGGGGATGGAGAGAGAAAGGGAGAATGGATGGATGGATGACTAAAAGGGTGAATGGGTGGAAGGATGAGTGACTGGGTGGATGAATGAGTAAGTTAAAGGATGGCTGGATGGGTGAAAGGTTAAATGGCTGGATGAATGAGTGAATGGATGGATGAGTGGAAGAGTGGATGGATGAGTGTACGAATGGATAGGATGAAAGGATGAATGGAGGGATGGATGAGTGAAAGGGTGGATGGAGGGATAGATGAGTGGAATAATGGATGGATGGAAGGATAGATGATGGATAGGTTTGCAAATGGTTGAATATTGATATGGATGGGCACACAGATGGAAGGACAGAATGAATGGTGAAAGATTGAATGATGGATGAAAGAATGATCACACCGTGTAACCCCCATTATCTTAAGTAACATTTCCTATACATTGACTCTCACATTTATGAGTCATTGTCTCTATATAATATGTGTGTGATGTAACGCACTCCGACACCCTGTCCTACTTGCTTTGGATGAGTAGCACTATAAAAGAAATTAAATGCACATGAGAGAGGGTCTTTGTGAAGATGAGGGTCACCATTGGAGGGTGGTTCAAGGCCGGACTGGCCGGACCGGGCATCGGGCGTTTCCCTGGGAGGCTGGAAAGGTGGGGTGGGGGCGGTTTTGTTACCACAAAAAGACCTACACATTTGCTCAGAGCTGCGCGCATACTGAAAAACTATGAAGTGCACAATTGGCTCAACCTAATATAAACTTATTTTCACTTGTACTTAAGTGGTTGTCTATTTACTTACTTATATACTATTGCGCAACCTCTTCTGATTTGTCTGTAAAACTTACCTTTTGTCCTGAATTTCGACCTCCTGTCCTGAATTTTTGTCCTGAATTTTGACCCTTTGTCCTGAATTTTTACACTCACTGTCCTGAATTTGCACCCATGCCAGTTGGTCACCCTAGCCTGTCTGCAGATTGCAACAAACATCTGGTGCATCTGGAGCGCCGCGGGACCGAGCAGAGAGGCCTGCAGAGCATGTCCAAGTGTCTATGTGGTATGTGACAGTGCTGTGACACAAGAGACCCCCCACAATATGCAAGCATCTGTCAGTGCGACGCCAGGACGAGAAGCAGCCACACAACAAAGGGGTGGAGTGCTGAATGTGCACTGCCTTAACGCGCGCGGGGTTATTGTTTCAAGACTTCCTGGATCGCTGTGGAAGATGCAAGCAATGTCTCTCTGAACACAGAGCAGATGGGCTCGGCAATGCCTGAGAAAACGGGTTCACCGCATAATTAACGTGCATTCCAAGCCGCCCATGCATAGTGGAAGCAGCTGTAACCTGCCTCCCCTCTGACCTATGCCACCATCTCAGATCCAGGGGCCATCCCTTGAGAGCGCAGACTGACCCCCTTGACCTAGTGCTTTCTTGTGGACAGTTGTTACTCTAAAAAGTGATCTAAGTGCATGGACCGAACTGTGCATTCCCTCCAAGTCCTCAGATAGCTCAGCCATTGTCTCCACTTACGTCAATGTTATGCCATGTATTTGTTTCCATATTAGCAACTTCGCTTTCTGGAAGGGCTGTTTTTCCAATAGTAGCCCTCAAGATGCATATTCCCAAAGTTGTCAGCTGCTTTGCATCACTTATTCTGGCAGGATAGGTCAGTGAGTGACATGCTTATCACTGATTGCAACACAAAAGGATCGTGGGCGAATGCTGAACATTATCAAACATTCACAGATCTGGGCCTAAATCCATCATTTTTTTGCTCGCCACACATTCCAGTTTGGTCCCAGCTATATGCAAATCAGTCTTGATCTTGCTCCTTATGGGAACAGTCCGGCCCGAACTGCCAAGCCAGGTCTTTCCTGGACCAGAAACAAGCATCCTGGGACCGGTTTCGGGGTATCACCCCTCATCAGCCAGGCTAGCTTGAATCCAGTGGCACAGCGAGCACGGGAACCCATGTCTGGGCATACCCGGCGCACTTAGGGCTAAAAGTGCAACACAAAAAAGATGATGGACCGAATGCTGAACATTGTCAAACATTCCCTCCCTCCACGCCTCCCCACCGGTCTGGGCCTAAATCCATAGTTTTTTTGCTTGCCAAGCCATCCCAGCTGAGGCACATGATGAGCTACAGATCACGAGGTCGACTCCCAACCAAGCGGTCTCAGCTTTCCATCCTTCTGAGGTCAGTAACTGACCATCATTAAATTCGGTAATAATAACGCCTGGTCTTTACAGTGCTTACAAACAGCAAAATTGAGGTATGAAATTCAACATAAAAAGCAAGTTATTATAAAAGTATCATTTTAGGAAGCTCCTAAAGTCCCTGGTACGTGTTTGTATTCCTGCCATGCCTTTTTCAGTGCACATCTCGCTCTTCCGTTTCCAACCAACAAGTTAGTAAAAAAGACCGAAAGTGACCAGTGATAAAGTCATTGTTATAGAGAGATCTACAAAAACAGGATATCGGTCAGTGGCCGTAACATCCCCACTACAACTCAGACCAGAGACAGAGACGCAACGGCCTTAGTTGAACATCTTATATGTAGGTTGATCTACTTTCCCCTGTACAAAAGAACAAAATAAAAGGGAAGGGATGGGATGTGGTGAACGCCAGGACCTGCTGTGATCAGAAGTCCGGTTTTGCTAATGTCGGGTATCACCAAAGCCATCAAACATACAAACCCACCATTTCAAAAGGCCTCGGCTGGGTTCCACCACAGTCCACCAGCATTCATGTGCTGAAAACCCTACAGCTAATGAAGAGGAAGGAGGATAAGGGTAAGGCTTCTTGTGGGAATACGAAGGGGAAAACCCTAGAAAAGGGCTGCTCAACACTGGTCCATGAGGGGCAAATCCATAATAGATTTTCATGACCTCATGTAAGGCAAATGTATATAAATGTTTGTATATTGAGGCCATAGAATGCTGGGAAAGGGACTCTAATTGTCTCTTTCAGGGCTATCACAAACAGAAATCGGTCTATACTAAAGGGGTCCTCGGCTTCCAACACTTAGGGGTGCCTGATCTTAAGCAGTAAAGAACAGCCCAGAAAGGGGCCTTTGTGGACACTCCCTGAAAGGTCTCACTTCTTGCAGAATGAAGCCGAGATGACTCCACAAGAGTGGAAAGTCTCTGAAACTTTTATCTGAAGAAGATTCTGCCCTCTAGTAGGATCAATGAGGAGATGAAAGAGACCTCTTCACTCAAGGGTTTTGGGGGCAAAACAATGTAAAAATAGAATACATTGTTCAAGGTATAATGAAGAGCTACTTTCTCCTTTCCTTTGCCCTGCTCAATGGGGCACCTGAGGTGGTAGATGATTTTAAAAGTACTACCCTCTCACTCATCCCACATAGTTAGGGTCCCTTCTACAAAGAACCTGTTACATTTCATAACACTGTTATAAAAAAAGGCCACTGGAATTATTCAGGGGTGTGAAATTCCTATAGCCAGATGCCCAGGACCTATTGTTTGGGGTCAAGGACATCAAGTTTTTATGTTTATTTTGTCCTTGGGACAAGTAGGCCCAACTCCCTGCAGCACAAACCCTTTGGCTGCCAGTTTATAGTACCACATTATGGATCAGCATAGGACATCAATCAATCAATCATGTCACTTATAAAGCGCACTACATACCCGCGAGGGTCTCAAGGCGCTGGGGGAAGAGGGGGGTGGTGCTGCTACCGATCGAAGAGCCAGGTCTTGTCTGCAGTACAATATTTGTGTCCATGTTTTAATGCTGTTCAAACTTGTGTTTATGATTCATTAATGCAAAGCCTTTATTATTAGGGTGAGCGCTCATAGGAAGTGTTGTAAGCTCGGACTGCACTACTGACAGTGGTTTCAGTATAAAAATGTGTACAAACGTTTGCAAAGTTTAACAATATGAGGTTTTGTATAATGCTTCCAGAATGCTCTCTGATTAGAAGCAAATATTTGCAGAAACTTGAAAGAAAGGTTCATGATTCTTTACTTTAAAAATAAAATGTTCCGAGAGACCCCGCCCTGGGAGGAAACACTCTTGAAAGAAATTGGGAAGTTAAAGGGCTATACCGCATGGGACGCGATGGGCATATCAACGTTAGGCGATGTCTTGATGGAAGGGACCCTATTCTCATTTGCCCAATTACGGAAGGAATACCAACTTCACGAAACGCAGTATTTTCAATATATACAATTTAGGCACGCCTGGCAGGCAGAAGGGATAGAAAGCAGGGACATACCAGAAAATGCCCCTCCCCCTGAGGGAAGGCTGCTCCAGGGTGAACGGGTAGAAAAGGCCATCTCGTGGACCTACAAAAAGATCAATAACAATATGTCTAACACCCTACAGACCCTTAGGGACAGATGGGTAAGGGAGGTGGGAGAAATGGATGACACAGTCTGGAATGCGGCACTGATGTACCCAAGAGAAACAGCAATAAAATCCCGGCTCTGACTGATACAGTATAAAACTTTACATCGAGTGTACTACGATAGGGCCCGTCTGCATAAAATGGGTAGGGCGTAAAGATCCGAAGTGTCTACGTTGTCAAATGGAAAGGGGAACATACATACACACGCTATGTTCAAGGATAAAGGAATACTGGAGGGACATACTAAGGGATCTTGGGAAAATATTAAAAGATACTATACCACCCGAACCTAAATGTGTACTCCTGGGTGTGCCAACCGAGGTAGACCTTCCCAGGACCAATCTCTTCTTTGCCAACCTAGGCCTGACAGTAGCCAAGAGAGACATGGCTAGGAAGTGGGGGGCGCCAGAAACACCAACTATTAAGGAATGGATAAAAGCAATGGACCTCTACATGGTAGCAGAAAAAGTCACATATAAGGTGCGAGGGTGCCCGAGAAAGTTCCGTAAGGTATGGACCCCATGGATGGAGCATTAAGGTATAGACTTGGAGGAAGACATACCCGAAATATAAATATTTGTGTTATTGCTTGGGACCTTGGCCAAAGGTGGGGATAGGGAACGGATTGGGTGTCATGAAGTACGCTAAGGTTGTATATATGATTGTAATACTGTCAACTCTGCTCTTTTGGCTGACCATTCTATCACTGCTTTTGTAACACCAGATGTAAACAACGATATACATGCTGTGTCATATATTCCCAGAAAATCAATAAAGATAAATTAAAAAATATAAAAATAAAATAAAATGTTCACAAAAAAATGCAACTAGGAAAAAAACATTTTGCTCAACTACTGTGACATTTTAGGTGCCATATCTTTGAAGCATCATTTAGTAAAATGTGTTGATGCATGCAAGTATTTCCAAGAAATATGCATTCTGGAAATCAATGTAACCAGTTTCAACAAGATTATGGGAAACATGAAAATAAACAGGCATCAGCACTCCCAATATGTCTGACATTGGTGGTCGGTCTTTTTGGTTTTGTCAATGCGTGTCTTGTTTTGACATGTTTTTTGTAAAACTTAATTGTTGTGGGAGCTGCCAGGCCCTCACCATTAGAACAAACATTGGCAAAAAGCAAAAATATTTTTGGTCTCAAAAAGCACACATTGCCACAGTAATTCCTGGCATTGAACAAAATTACTTTGTGTGCCGATATGCTCCTTGTGAAAGAGCAGAATGCTGTCACTCACAGTGAAGCCAGACGATAAATAGAGAGAGAGGTAGAATTTTAATAAAAACAAAAGGTCTTGGTTAACGACAGACCTAATTAGGGGCCCAATTCTTAAAGAAAGTCACAAAAGTGCACCCCTGGTCTATGTCCTTACATTGGAGCAGATTTTCAGTTTTCATGAATTCACAAGAATTTACAAAATTAGGTTAAGAAATCGTACTCCTTCTAAAGAAATTGGCGCGTTGCAATCCAGGAAGGCTATGGGCCCGAGTGGCTTCCCTATTGAGCTCTATAAAACTACTGCCCCTGTTATCGCACCTTTTTAGTACGCATGTATGACAAGAGTGTGTCCCGGGGTACTCTGCCTGAAACACAGAGATTAGCCAATATAGTTGTCATACATAACAAGCATTGGCATAGCCAATAGGTCTCGCCTTTGGGACCCCACAAGTGTCCAGCCATGCAACAGTTGCATAACCAAATACCTACAAGGTCCCAAAAGCAAGACCCACTGGCTACACCGTTATAATCGCGGCACCCGCGTTCCACTTCCAACATTAAAAGTAAAGCGCTTTAACATTAAAAGTAAAGCGCGGGCGTGAAACACAGGTTGCACGCAGGTGAAGTAGGCATAATGGAAGGTCAGCCAATAGTCGATGGCAAAAAACTCCACTGGCATAGTACCAAAGAGCTGCCACATACGATCACGGTATAGTTGCAACTGGATCGGGTTTGGCAGCTCCACAGATTGAGCATCCATTGCGAAGCAAAAGTAGGAGAACCAGCACACCGCAAACCAACAGGCGCTGGAAGAAATAGAATGAATAAAGGCCGGAATTACTCCAAAAATAGTCTGAAAGGAAGAAAGAATGCCGGATCCCACAAATTTAAAAAAGTGAGCAAGGCCCTCCGTATCAGACGCATTAAATATTTGGTGTATTAATTCTCCAAAATGGAGTGGGAGATTCGTGTTTAGCAGCGAGTGTATCTCGCTTGCAGTTCTTGCCACCTTCAGTTCGAAGGTCTCTCGAGCCGATGTGAGAGCCACTCCTTGTTGAAACAATAGCACTTTGAGTCTGCTTAGTTTAGTGAAATCTGTTTTCAAAGTCGGAATGGAAGGCCAAAGCGAACTATCTACAATCCCATGCAGGGGTGGAAATAGGACATTGCTGCAACATGTAACTCGTTGAGAAACCGTTACTATATACGGGATGCCAGCTCTCAAGCCGCAGCAATCGTGGTTATTCAAAATAAGATAACTACTGTTCGAAAGCAAAGTGAGTACAGGAATAATAGCCGGGGCAGGAGTACCTTTCAAACAACAAGCTAGATTAGGGGCCGAAACGTTACAGGCTCCATGAAGCTTAACTTGTTTACAGACTAGGGAATGTCCTACTGTGGAATCACAGTCCTCCCCTGTAAGGAAAACTTCCTTTTCTGCACATTGACATCTGTAGCGAAAGGTAAAGACCACAATTCGTGAATAAAATTATTGCTGAGGGGCTCATATCTCCCAACGGGATGATGTTTCATACATGCCGTGAACTGAAAAAGTGAGATAGGCAGTGGAATAACCCCATGTATTAACCACACAGCTGAGTCAGTCTCGGCTACCGAAAACGGTAACTGTTCTAATTGTTCAATATGTAACAATGTGTATGTGGCATCTTTCATGGACATTCATTTCTGTTTATCAGTCAAATTAAACGGTAAAAACAGTGCAGAAGCATTTAAATAATCCCATGGTACTTTTCCATTTTTGAGTGTTTGCAACGTCCAAGCAAACTGCATTACAGAACTTAACCGATTTTGACCATGATACAAAACAGACACTTCCTGCTGAACAATGTCAATGACAGAAGACACAATATTATCTAAAGTATATATACAGGAAGACAGTGTATTAATGCTATTATCTACTACTGCAAGGACTTTTTCTAAATTAGCCTGGTCAATTTGCCGGAGATGTACCGCAGCTTCCATCTGCAACAGTTTCCAAAATTCATTATATGCGGACGGAATAAAAAAAAGTTTTTTTCTAGGGGACTTTGGACCTAAAAGAAAATCCGCCAAATCGATATCATCTGACAAATGTTACAACCATTGCTGACATAATTTACCCACAGAATATGTGGTAGCTGTATGCGAAAGTGGGAAACATGGATCAGGTCTATTTTGTGTAAAACCTTATCTGATAGAGACGTCTAGCCGCAGATTCCTTAACTTAGAATATCCCCAGGCGTCAGACTGGATCCGGAAAATTTTGCGTAGCAGCAACTCTGCGCGCCGGGGGGAGGCGCCGCACGGCTACGCCCTGACGTCGTCCATGGACGTGACGTCAGCGGAGCCATATATGCCCCGCCCCGGCGCGCCAACATCAGTTTTCTTCTTTTCCGCGTCACAACGCGGATCCTGGAGACCAGCAGTTCCTGGCCTAGTTTTGGGCCTTCTCGGCACCGTTGGTGTCGTACTGGAACAGTGTGCAATGCCCTCCGGGTTCAAAGCCTGTGAGGCCTGTGCGCGTCAGATGTCTGGCACTGACCCGCACCTTATTTTCATGTGGTGCCTTGGTGTGCACCACGATTCCAAAGAATGCGGCGACTGTCAACAGATGAAGCCGAAGTCCCTACGGGAACGCCGTATGAAGCTGTTGGCCGCACGGCTGTCCGGCCCAGCTTCCTCTCGTCGCCGCTCTCCCTCTCCAGAGGGGGCTCGTTCCCGAGGCCGCTCCCGGCGGCCTAAAAAAGGTAAGCGGAGCCACAAGCGTCCACTGAGGTCCACATCCCGTAGGCGTGCCGCTGGCGCCCATTCCTCTCGTAAGGGGCCAGCTAAGGGCGCCCGGATGTCACCTCCTCCATACCCTCCTTTCCCAGGAGTTGGAGCAACGCGCGCTCAAATGGAGGCCTACTCCCGGGCTCTTCAGGCCTACTTCAAGTCCCCCTCTCTCCCTTGCGCGCCTTCGGGCACCACAGAGGCGGAGGGTACTCAGGCCGGACCCTCGTCGGCGGATCCTTCCCCGACCAGGGCTGTGTGCACCGACTCCGGAGCCCAGGCGACGACGTTGGGCCGTGGCCCAGACCGTCCTGGTCGCTCTAGCACACACCGCCAGTCAACGCATAGCACTGTGCGGCTTCCTGCGCGGACGGCGGAAGCAGCGTCGGCGACGCCGGGCTCGACACAGCGCCAGTCAACGCATAGCCCTATGCGGCTTCCTGTGCGGACGGCGCAAGCGGCGTCAGCGACGCTGGGCTCGGCACCGGGCTCTAAGTCGGACCCGAAGCCGGGCTCGACGCCACCCACACCCGGCTCTAAGCCTGATCCCACGCCTGGAGCAGCGCATAATCCGACGCCTGTCGAGGTAGCGTCCCCAGTGGAGGCCGTCGACGTCCAGTCTACTCCGACACGGCGCCTACCGACGCCGCTGTCGACGCATCCATCGCCGCCGGTGTCCATACGTTCATCGACACCAGCGTCCATGCCCCCCCTCCGGATTCATCTCTTCTGACTCTTCAGCGGTGTCATGTCACACCGGTATCCGCTGCAGCCCTTATGGAAGCTGCTGCTTCCCCTGGTCGGGGGCCACTGGTGCAGGCCCCTAGTGTGGCTTGGCCTTCAGGTCGTTCCCCAGCCCCGCTCTTTATGGCAACTGGGAGGATTAGTCTCCAGCCGTCTCCTACAGACGGCCTCTTGTCCCCTCCTAGGGTGACTACTGAGCTAGGGGCCGCCTATGCGCGGACTATCAACAGGGCAGCTGCTATCCTCGGCTTTCAGCCTCCTGTGGTACCCCTCATTCCCGATCCCTTAATGGATCTGCTTCATCTCGAGCCCATTACCATGTAGCCCTTGCTACCCCTTGGGGGTGCTTTATTAGAAGTCCTGCGTAGCGCATGGGCACGGCCCTATTCCGGAGCCCCGGTTGATCGGGCCGTTGCGGGTAGGCACCGTCCTGCCCCGGGGGATCCACTTTGCCTGTCCCTCCACCCTACTGCTCAGGGCCTGGTGATTCAGGCGGCTTTTGGGTTACAAGACTCCTCCACTTTGCCTTTGTTTCCTCCCACCCGGGAATCCCGGTGGCTGGAGGCATGTGGAAGACAGCTTTTTGCTTCTTCTAGCGCGGCCATCCGCGCTTTAAACACTACATGCGTGTTTGCACGTGCGTCCTCCGCACTCTGGGACTCCGTGGCTAACCTTCTTCCTTCCCTTCCGGAGGAATTGCGCCCTGAGCTTCTCCGTCTTGTCCTTCATGGCAAGGAGATGGCACATTTTTCAATACGCTCCTCCCTGGATGCCACAGACTCTGTGGGCCGTGCTCTTGCACGGTCGGTGGCTTTGCGCCGCCATGCCTGGATGCGCGACAGTTGCTTCCCTGATAACATTCGGGAGAGCCTCCAAGACATGCCATTTAAGGGACTAGACCTTTTTGGGTCCCACGCGGACTCTGCGATCTCCAGGCTTCTGTCAGGGCTACTGCAATTCTGCTGTGCCACTGACTGACTTTCTTCCTGGTTGCGGGTCTTCCTTTACGGCCCCATTTTTATCAGAGACCGGTTGTTGTCTCTGTATTGTCTGTATGGCTGGGTTGTTTTTGCTTTTGTTTTCAGTCCTCTGACTGTCTGTTTTGCCAAGAGGACCCTCCCCCCCCCTTCTTGCCAGGGGTTGACCCTCGCCCTATGTGGGGTATTGGCTGGTTGCAGGTATCTGCATTTGCATTTGTAAGCTCCTGTGGAGTTTTCATTAGGGGTATCCCTCTAGGACTCATATACCCCTTTACTACGTCCCGCAGGGTCGCATCGCTCTGTTGTATGTGGTGCTTCCACTCCTGGTCTAGGCCTATGCTGTGTAGTATCTACTTCGCATGGCCTGGCATCCTGCTTTTTGTCACATGGTCCGTCTTTTGGCGCCAGCCCCTTCTGGGTTGTCCTCGCCAGTAAGGAGTTGCCGTGGACCTCTCTGTTGTACGTTGTTATGGCCTTTCGGCTTATTCCCCAGCAGTTTTCTCCACATCCCGCTGCTTCCGCGCGGGGATTTCTACGTTTTGCTGGCATTCTTACTGTGGCGGACTCGTGTGGCCGGTTCTCCTTGAACTCCGCTCTTCCTGGCGTCTAGGACCCGTGAGTTGGTCCTGAGTACTCCCTTGTTAGGCTCGTCTCTTCTTCTACTTGTCCTGCGAGGGGACTGTTCTCTCTTCCAGACCGGAAGCAGACGCAGCTTATAGCCTGGACTAGTTCCACTTTCTGTATAAATGCGGGTACTTTTGAGCGTCCCCTAGACCCTGGGTTTGGCCAAGTTTCGGCATCCTCTTGAGGCTGTTTCTGCGCCATGATCTTCCTAATGGTTTGTCCGGGTTTCCTACCTTGTTCTTGGCCCGGCCCTCTTCCATCACCAGATCTTCTCTGGTGTTTGTGGCCCGTTGCCTTCTTGCTATTGTGCGCATCTCAGCTGTTCCTGCTGTCTTGCTTCCTGGTGCTCTTCTGTTATGATACTACAGGCACCCTCTGGCCACGTATGGGCGTCCTTCTGGTGGTGTATGGGCATCCTTTCAATGCTCTCGCACATGTCCGGCTGGCGAGGGTCTCAGCAGTACTCTTCCTCTGTGGTACATGCGGGGGCGGTACGCGCTCTCTCCCCATCCCACTTACCAGTCTTTTGGGCCCATAGGTTCAGTTCTACTTTTTGCGAGGTACTGAACTCCCTTTTCACGCCGGTTTCTTTTACTGGGTGTGTTTTTGTTCCATATCGGCCCTTGCTGGGCAGGGGTCGGTATCCTGCTGCCTTCGTCTCTTTCCAGGAGCAGGTTCAACAGTGTTTTACGCTGTTCTAGTTGTTTAGCTGGGGCTAGCTCGGACTTCTTGTCGACACCTTGGATCCTGCGGATCCTTCATGCCCCTTTGCTCGTCTTCTTTCGAAGTTTGGCATTTTTCGCTCGGGCACCAGCGTTCTGGCTTGGTGTTTTCCTTCTCTCATCCCCTCTACATATAGGGGTTTTCGTGTTATTCTGGATGGGCTGTGGTGCCCTAGCCTCCCCTTGATTCCCGCTCTCTTCAGAGCATAGGGGTCTGGTGGTTGGCTGCGCTGTCATTTCTGTCCCCACTGTGTTTTGCCCTTGGTTGGCGGCACTCTTTTGGTCATGTTATTGACGGCTAGGTTCTCTCTGGACCTTAGTGGGGTTCAGTCGCAGTCCCGCCTCCTCTAGGGGTATGGCTTTGGTATCTATTCTAAGTTAAGGAATCTGCGGCTAGACGTCTCTATCAGATGAACAAGTTACTTACCTTCGGTAACGATGTATCGGGTAGAGACATAGTCTAGCTGCAGATTCCTTAAAGCCCGCCCGTCCTCCCCGTCCTGCGACAACCTTTTCAGGTTGGGCTTCTTGCCTTCGCCTCCCTTTGGGTGGCTTTATTCCTCTGCGGGGTGACGTCTTATCCTCACTCCGACTCACGAGCCTACAGTCGGTTTCGTGGCTCTGCTCTACCCATCCTTGTGCTTGGACGGTATGCTCATATGCCGTGTGTCCTTTACAACCCTTACCCTGGGTTGTCCGATGTGAGTCTAAATTCTTCTACCCCCCGTCCTTCCCTTCTATCTTCTTCAACCGCTTGAGGTCTCTTGCCTCCCCTGCACTCTAGCGGTTGCATCTCTCACATTGCTGCATTCGGTAGGACCCTTATTCGGATCTGACGTCTCCTTTTGGGTGACGCCTTCTAGTAGTTTGTCCTTACTCCTGGGTTCGGGACTGGTTGTCCTTCACTGTCATATATTATGGTTGCAGCCTTTCTGCCGGCTGCTGTGATAGTTCCCCAAGGAGCTATTGATCAATGGTAAGTCTTGTGCCTCTGGTGGCACAGGCTCACACAAGCCAAGGGTTCGAATCCTGCCTATGCTCTGCATCTTCTTCTGCCTCCGGGGGAGGTTTTGGACTTAATAATTGCGGGGGTCCCTGCCAGAGTGGTGCTCTGTTCGTTTCCCTCCCTCAGTTTACAGTGTCCAGTGCCTGGCACTGTCCTTCTATGGTGATGTTTTTCACCATACCTTGTTTTTTCTTTTTCTGCACACTGTTCCCATATTTTCACAGTTTTTGGTGGTGGCTTCGCGTTCTGACGCGGAAAAGTCTTCTGACGAAAACTGATGTTGGCGCGCCGGGGCATATATGGCTCCGTTGACGTCACGTCCATGGACGACAGGACAGGGCGTAGCCGTGCGGCGCCGCCCCCCGGCGCGCAGAGTTGCTGCTACGCAAAATTTTCCGGATCCAGTCTGACGCCTGGGGATATTCTAAGTTAAGGAATCTGCAGCTAGACTATGTCTCTACCAGATACATCGTTACCGAAGGTAAGTAACTTGTTCTTAAAGCATTAAGAAAACGTAATTGAATGCATTTGAAGTTGTTGGCCACACTAACCATCCTAAGGGGTCAATATTGGAAGAGTTAAGAGTGCCATTCTGAAACAAGACCGCTAAGTCTTTAATCGTATAGTTAGTGTGTGTTTGCCATGTATCATATGGAGTCAATAATGGAATGGAGGTATGTTTAGGTTATTGGCTGTGGCTAAACCAAAACAAATAGTCTGTTGTATCGTGTCATTTAAAAACAAGATTTGAGACGGTATCAGACATGCACAATCCAAAGCTTCAGTGCCTTGCACTTGCCAATCTCTAGTGCCCCAGATGGATTTTAAATCAATTGTGCCCTTCCAATGCTCATAACCCTCCACAGACAAATCGTTCCTGAAGGACAGGGAGTAAACCAGTTTAGTCTGTGTTAACGTAAATTTTGATTGGGGCAGCATCTTCAATTTATAAAAATATGACTGTGGGTCAGACAGATTGTAACCAGAAAAATACAGAAATTTACTTCGTTGGGTCTTCGAACTACCCTGTAATGGTGTTGGGCAATGTTCCCATTGTGTATAATTAAAAAAGGGTCACTGTGTTTTTGTCTTGTGTAAAAAATGATGGCCATAATGTTGATAACAAAATAAATCTGTGTTAGTAGCCGAATTTAAATATGAATCTTCAGTGTCAAATGCAGCATAATATTTTAAATCAGAGAATAACGAATGAACGGCATGAACATCCCAGTCATCAGAATGGATGTCGGCCAAAACCACATCTCCCAAGGAAACGCGGAAGACATATGGAGTGGTCAAAATTTCCGCCGGGCCATGGATATCGTAAGCAACTTTATCCCAGACGATGCCATCAACAACAGGGAACGCTGATATATTGACAAGGGCTTGGTCTCTTTTCATTATGTGGGACGATGTGTGAGGGGCCAGAACTCCATCAACAAAGTTCACAGCAGAGCGTTCGGGTAAATAATGGCCATTAATGAGTAGGAAAAATACAGTCACAAATCCGATCCGCATGAAGAGGAATATCATCGTAAGCACCATCCAGATAGATGTCCAGGGTGGGACTAAGTAAGTCTTTTTGAACCAGGAGATGAAAACACTGGTACGGGTAGGTGTCTCCTGCTCAGAAGATGACGAGGAAGACGTGTCAGAGGAGAAGCTATTACGATCCTTATAATAACCACTGGACCCCAGCTGAAACAACGGTGGAGGTGCTGCATCGGATGTTTCAGGTATGGTACTCTCAGGAATGTCAATTATCACTTCAACTGGAGGAGAATCCTATTCAATATCCGCAGACGTGGATGTAGAAGGAAAAACTTCTAATAAATCAATTGAAGTCTCCTCTCCCCTTGTAATTGCTGGGGAGTAGTTGAAGAAATAGAAGCCATCGGATTCAGTGAAAGATCTCGGCGTGGAATGCTTTGAGGCATACTATTCAGTATCGGCCTTATGGTGTAACTTGACATGTTCGATTGAAATGTAACGATTCTCCTTACGACCAGGTAAAGGAGGCAGAATCACAGTGCGGGTGCCTTTCAAACCAAGGACTCTGACCGGTGCACGGTAGGATGAACCAAATTCTTTTTTGTTCTCCACCTTTTCACGGACCAGATCATCAACTTTAGGAAGCCAGCCAGAAACAGGAATCAGCACCGCTGGATCTGCAGACGACGGCAACTGGGCTCTCGCTTTTGAATCACAAGCTTTTTGTAGATCCTGTAACATAGCACAATGGTCATCTACGTCAAAGATTGCAGCAGCCGCCACAACGTCTAGACCATCAAGGTCTGGCACAAACATTTTAATGCCAAAGAGCATTTCGTATGGGGTATGCCCACCCAAAGATCTGATAGGGAGATTATTTAGTGCACGTTGGACTCCATATAAATGAGTCAGCCAACCCCTGCCAGTACCTAAGACTCTAGCTGTCAAAGATTGCTTTTAGTCATTGCTTTTAGTCACGGTTCATTCGCTCCACAACTGAATTGCCCTCGGGCTGGTATGGAGAGGAATAGTGCACCTGCACCCCCAGAGACTTCATCGCATCCCGGTAAGCCTTAGAGGTAAACGCAGAACCTTAGTCCGAATGGAAGGTGCCACAAGCAAATGTCCCGACAAAGACCCGCAAATCTTTAATGACAGTTCGAGCGTCAGCACTACGTTGAGACCAAACCCAAAGGAATCTAGTGCAAGAATCCACTGCAACCAAGATGTGTTTAAACACAGTGTCAGAAGTCAAAGGACCGCAGTGATCAAGATAAATACAGCCAAACGGCTGGTTAGAGATGTAAAGCTGAGTATGTGGTGGGCGCGCAACGGTAGAAGGCTTAATTTGCTGACAAACGTCACAAGAAACAACATATTTACGCGCATGCTGGTATAAACCACGCCACCAAAAACGCTGCTGCAAAAGGGAAACAGTCGTATTCACACCAGCATGTGCAGAAGCCACGCCTTCATGTGCGGCAATGATCAAGGAAAGTCTGCGGTCCTCGTTGGGAATCAGCTGATCCCCAATGGATGGAATAGTAGCAAATGGAATTTGATCTGTTGACAAGTGGTATGTATAACGTAAAGGAAAACCCTGGGGAAACTCTGTTCCTTCCTTCGTAGCAGCAATAGCTACTAAGATATCATCATCAATTTTAGTCATGGACCTTGTGACTGCTGCTACAGAACAAGTGGCAACTGCAGATTTGGCTGCCTCATCAGCCAGGGAATTACCAACAGCGTGTGCTCCCACACGTTGAAGGCCCAAAGTATGGATAACATATGTGAGTGGCAGACGTTCCTTAAGAGTGGCCACTCGAACCCAAAGTGTTTTATGCTTAATTGCGCTACCTTTAGAATCACGGAAATCATTTTGTTTCCAAAAGAATAAGTTGTCATTGAAGGATTGTACACAGTAAAACGAATCGCACACTATAAGTGTAGGAATCTCTGGATCAGCAAATTCAAGAGCCAAAGCACGGAGCTCCACCAATTGAGCCGTGCAGTCACCAAGAGACTCTGTATGCACTAAAGAGCATTTAAAGTCCCCATTCACAATTTTTACAGCCACAAACGCGCATGCCGCCGAATAAGCATGTTTAGAGCCAACGGCTGACTGCGCAGATCCATCAGTGTAAGCAATGCATTTGTACTGAGCAAGAGGAAGTAATGACAGAGGAGGCGGGTGAACAAGTCTATATTGTAAAAATTCCTGTGTCTGCAAAGACGGGTCAAATATAAAGTTGACACCAGCCGACGCCAAAGAACTAGCCCATTGTATCAAGCGTGGATGCAAGGCTTTAGAGTTCGGGACACTAGCCTTCGTAACTGCTTCTAAAGCAGGGACCGGCAAGACCATGAAAATGCGTTTACCCTGAGCCAGAGAGCGTTCTTTCAGAATCGCCATCTGGACAGCTGCCAAAAATGTTTCTGTTGGAGAGAAACGCATCTCAGCCGATGTGTACAAATGTGATTTATATGCAATGGGGACCATATCCCCCTCATTGAAAGTCAAGTAAGTGAAACCTAACGCGCCTGGTACAATCCTTATGACCAAATTTGTAGAATTGTCACATGTTAACAATGAGCTGGTCGCAAGCAGATCAGACTGCAAAGACCGAAGAATTGCAGTATGTTCCGGAAGCCAACAGGAAGCAGAGAAAGAAGTTTGTATCAAAGAGTAAAGTGGTTTGATATGCTGGGCATAATCAGGAATGTATGTCCTCCCGAAATTCAGAAAACCGAGCAAAGATTGTAACTTTTTAAGAGTAGAAGGAAGTTGCAATTGAGCACATTTCTCCAGAAAGTGGGGGCCAACCTCCTACCTTCATTGGTGAGTTCGTAACCCAGAAAAAGAACTGCCAAAACGGCAATATGCGACTTGGTAAAATTGAATTTGTATCCCAAGTCCGCAATTGTGACTGTAAAATCCATTTGAGATATCAAGAGTCGTTTTATATTTTTTTCGAACAATGGTATCAACTAACGCAGAGCTGTGGGTGTTCTGTACCACGAAGGTACGAACATGACTGTTCAAATGACGGTAATCCAAAACAATACGATATGAACCGTCCAGTTGCAATATCGGAAAAAGAGGATTATTCATGTTTGTAACACAGGGTTCAATTACACCCTAATATTCCAATTGGGCCAAGATTTCACTGACGGATGCTTCACGTTTGATTGGATATTGTGGTTGGGGTTGTGGCATTGATCGCAAAGGAATTTCATGTGCCGGGGACTCCATATCCCACCCCACCTGATTACGATACACAGCCGGGGCAAGCGCTAACGCCCACTCCGACGCATAAGCTTGTTTAGCCTCCTCCGAGATATAATGCGAAAAACTCGGGAGAGTAACATCTTCCCCCTTTAGAAGAAGCTAGAACAAATGGGGGAGGCCAATCAACCTCCGCCAACAAAATATCATAAGAAGAGGTAAGGTTGTCCCAAAAGACCGCCTTAATTGTGCGTTTAATAATGCCTTCAATTTGGAGGCCTATTTCACAAAGCCTATCAGGGGGTGCAACTTGTGTGCCAGCTGTTTCCCCTGTAATAAACCTGTCAGTTGCTTTCACCTCCAGACACTGGTGGACTATGGTAGCTTCCGCCGCGCTGTCGAGGAGTGTTACCGCCCATCTCCAATCGAGGAGCAGGGTTCTCACCGTCTGAGGCATACTTTGCAGTCAAAGCGCCAACTTTTTTCTTCTGATATGTGGCACAATATTGAGGTGGTCCCTCTGGTTTCCTTTCACGTCAAACTGGCGCTGCGGGTCACGTCTTGGCTGCGCAGACTCGCCTTCTCTGCGATCCTGACGTCCTCCCCCACCGAACTGTTGATCCGACGATTCCTGAAAGGAACGAGGAGAACGAGGATCAGGAACCTGAATCCTCTTGGGTGTTTTAATTTTAGAGCAGTCACGCAAATCATATCTACGTTCAGAAGCGTCCGGTGTTGGTGAACCAGCACGAGAACTAGGCTTCTGCTGTTGCTGCAGCTGATTTTTATTCCATGTCTTTTTAGGAAAGACTGGACGACCCTCCTTGTCTGGAGGGTGTTTACTTAGTACCTGAGTATAAGGTCTTACTCCCAAACTATTGCGACCCAATGATGTATATACATCTGCAATAATGATCGGTAACTGCCGCTGCTAATCAATGTCCGCCACCGCCGAGAGGCGTTGACGCACTTGTAAGCTAACTGCTTCACCTTTGACATTGGCCAGAATCATATCGGAGACAATAGGGAACATGCCCACTAATCTCATCCCCAATTCCAGGGCTGGACCAGCCCCGTGTTCATCTTGAACCTGCTTTAGAATGCTCATGGAGGGGGTGCCAAAGCACAGTGTATACATCGCAGCAAGCACCGTCCCCCAGGTGGTGCAATCAGCTAAAGTGGGAACGATACCACTCTGTAAACTCATTGTAAGGATCCTGTGTTTCTCAACAGGTGTAGTATGGGGAAAAATAGCCTCGAGTTGCTCAAATTTTTCTGCAAGCCAGTAAGGGAAATCATCCCTATTCTGAGGACGCGGACGCTTGCCCATCACTGAATTAATCATGATGGGACTAATGGAAAGACCATCACCATGTCCAGGTGGTTGAGGAGCGGCTCCAGCCGGAGCCACTTGAATATTATGTGACATAAACTACTAGTATATGAATCAACGATGTATGTAATTGACGTAGCTCTGCATGTGTAACATTTAGATAATTTGGGTGTGGTGTAAAACAGCCAAAACAGGCCACGTGGCTCCATCGACTAATAAGGGGCCTAAACGGACCACAGAAACGGGGTGAGGAAGGGCGCCATTAAACCATATGGTATGCTTCCAGGCTGTCAACGGAACTTGAAGTAATCGATAAGGACCAGAATTCGGCGGAACCGCGGCCGCAGTATACTCAAGAAACAAGTTATCATGTAACCCAAGAATAGAAAACCTCGAAGTGGTAAGCTGCAACCGCCTCGACTACAAAGATAATAGGAGCCACCGAATTAGGTACTCCATGTTGAGTCAAATGTGCTGTAACCGCAGTGCGGTCAGGAGCTGCAATAGCGACCACCATAACAACAAGAAACGGGATAAATCAGCAGAACGGTAGCGCAAAACCGGGTCAGAAAGAGAAACAAAACCTTTTAAATCTCAAGCTTGAAAAACCTATAAAACACAAATATAGGAGGCTAAGCCCCCCTACCACGTACGTCTCCAGAAACCAGTGAGAGGGAATTGGGACAAGCACAAGTCCTACTCGGGGGGTCTCGCGAATAAGTACCAGACCAATTGTTGGTGGCGCCATGTTGCAGGGATTCTGCACAAATACAGAACTATGCGCAGGAAATGGGACCTTGTTGTATAGGGACTGAGTCTTCCTACCACCTTAGTACCCACGATCCCAGGACCGACTAGCTACAGTGTCACACTTGCTCTCCTACTCACTCGCAGAGAAACAAATGATTAGACACCCCAGAACACAACACTCCCAGATCTCTCAGGAATCGCAGTAACAAGACACACCTTTTCACTCACTCTCTTGTACTCGTCCACAATAAGATCTGACGGAGACACAAAACAGTTTAAAATATTTATTTTAACTTACGTGCCCTAACATGCAGTATGCATGCCACAACAAGCAGGAAAATGCATAGTACAAATATTGTCAGCATAGCAGTCAGTCAATAAATCATGAAGGGAGATGTCATCATAAAAATCAATGGAGAAAGGACTGTAGTGCCTAACGTTCCTCCCCTTGCTAAGAAGAAGTATTATTATATAATAGGAGATCTATGGGCTTTGTCAGCAGACCCCATACCTTAGCCTATAGATGGTAGATCTACATCATGGGTGCTCTTCTCCCTGGAAAGGTCCCTCTCCAAGTGTGTCTCACCTATTTGTGCACCCCACTAAAAACCAAGTACGCTGTCCAAACAACAGCTGCATCGGTATGTTTTCTCTAAGGGCTAAGGACTGGCCAGAACAAAATAACAAGGGGCAATGTTGTTCGACCTTGCACATAATGTTCAGTCAAAATCTCAGGAACATGCAGAGAGCGAACACAGCGATGAGTTCTCATGTGAAAGCAGTCTTTGAAAATATCGCAAAAAATAAAGACCTGTTGTAACGTGTGCAAAGCAGCAGGCAAGCTGCAACAAGCTCATGCTAAGTTAGTGTAAAACGACAATGCCCCTATGGGCCACGTGACATTAGTGCAGTCAGTTTAGCGGGATTGGGTCATGGGCCCTGTTTCAAGAGGACCTGCGTCTCTGGACATGACTGGAACTTCAGGACATTTTCCTGGTGGTTGAACATTTGACAGACTCTTTGAACACCAGAGCAGATGAACTCAACCATCGCTGCCTAGAGGATCATGAATTGTGTCTCCATCCGGATGTGGTGCAAGATCTCTTCTCCTTCGAGAATGAGGAGACCGTTTTTTAGATGTACTCGCCACCATTAGAACACCCAATGCCAACATTTCCAGGGCAACTCTCGCTTGGTGATGCGTTTCGTCTCGAATGGAGTTTAGGCCTCCTATTCGCCTTCCATCGATACCACACCTGCCCAGAGCTCTCAAGAAGATCAAGAATGACCAGGCCCAAATCATTCTTGTGGCGCCGAATGTGGTACAGAGAGTCTGAGCATCAGGCCTTCGATCAAGCTGCCCACCCGGGAAGAACTTATGTCACAGCTGCAGGGCAGGATCCTTCACGCAAACCTTCGAACACTCCGCTTTCATGCGTGGAGATTGAGGTGCAGCAGCTGATAGTCTTTGTCCTTGCTTGGGAATCTGTAATTCTATTCTGGCAGCCAGGCATCCCTCAAATAAGATCGTATGGGCCTGCCGATGGGAAAAATTTGTGGCATGTGGCATCTTTATCCAAGGTGTTGTTCATTCTTTCTTTAGCTCAGCAAGGCTTTGCTTGGGCCCAATTAAAGACTATCTTTCAGCCATCTCTGCTTTCTTCCGTTTGCTGGATCAACCCTCCTTTTCCAAGTCACTTGTGACTCATTTCTTGAAAGAACTTCAACGTCTGTTCCCACCAAAACCCTTCATTGTGGCCCAATGGGACCTAAATTTAGTCCTAAATTTCTTGATGTGCTCGCCATTCGAGCCCCTGTATAACTGTCCACTCCATTTGTTGACCATCAAAATAGCCTTCCTGGTGGCCATAATACCGGCCAGAAGGGTCAGTGAACTGCATGCACTATCCGTGCACCATCCTTACACATCTTTTTCCCAGACAAATTGGTTTTAACACATGCTTCTGTTCTACCAAAGGTTGTCACAGAGCATTGTTGTTTTACATTGATGGTACCAGAGAGCGCTGGGTGGATGATCAGCTCTTCATTGGTCATGTTGGGGCGAAGAGAGAAAAGGCTGTGCAGAAATGTATCATCTCATGATGGATTGTGATCTGCATACAAATCTGCAACACATTGGCCAAGAATCAACCCAGAGGGCTTGCATGCTCATTCCACCAGAGCCATGGCTGCGACCACTGCATTAATTTGCAGTCCCTGTTCTGGACATTTGTCCGACTGCAACGTGGGTGTCTCTGCACACTTTTATTAAGCATTACTGCCTGAACTGTGAAGTCTGTTGTGGCAATCATTTTGCCTGTTTGGTGCTCCAGGATTTTGCAGAGCCACCCCTGGAGAGGTATTGATTGGGTATCTATTCTAAGGTAAGTATTCTGCGGCTAAAAGTCTCTGCCAGATGAACAAGTTACTTACCTTCAGTTGCACCTTTTCTGGTAGAGAATCTATCTAGCTACAGATTCCTTACCAACCCACCCACCCCCCGCTCTGCGAACGGATTTCTCTGTGTAGGTGACTCCTTTGAAGTCCCTAGTGCCAGCACCCTGATATATTAGCCGACTCTGTGCTTCTGGAAATGTCATGAAAAGTAACTGATGTCAGCACGCTGGGGTGGTGCTTATATAGGCCTGTGTACAGCACTTCTGTCAGGAATGACACTGACGATGCGGATGAGGAGCTGACTTATACCAGCTACTGCCACGCGGGGGTCTTGCTTGAAAGTTTCTGGATCCAGTCTGATGCTTGGAGGATATCCTAAATAGAAGGTAAAGAATCTGTGGCTAGTTTGAGTCTCTGCCAGATAAGGCATTACCGAAGCTAAGTAAGTTGTTCATCAGAGTCATTCTGGGCATAATTCGGTTTTGTTTCTTTCACTGGAAAGGAGAGTCCAGGACATTCATGCTATGATCCTGATCTTTCAGCCTCTATCCTGGATTTTAGTATGGTCAACTTTGAGGTTGCTGGGACTGATGACTTCCTGAATGCTCCTCATCGAGTATGTCTGGTGGCATATGCCTCTCTGCAGTTTGATCTGAAGTTTCAGAGGGCCCAACACCATGGGGTCCTCTCCAACCACGTCCAGATTACGGCAACAGATGAATGCTTTCAACCTTCCTTCAGAGGTGGTTGATGTCAGCCTGGCAACCAGACGTCCCTCTACAAAGACAGTACACTTCCTTCGTTGGGCCAAATTTGTAGCTTGGAGCAGCACACAGACCCCGTTACCCCCTTTCCAGACAGTTGTGTGATTTTTTTGTTGTTTGTTTTGTCTCTCGCCCAGCAAGGTCTTGCCCTGAGCACAGTTAAAGGGTATCTTTCGGCTTTTTTGTGGTTGCAGGGTCAACCTTCATTATGTAAATCACCTGTTGTGAAGCATTTTTGGAAAGGCAAACAACCTCTACCTTTGTCATGCTACACTGGGACCTTCACTTGGTTCTTACATTTTTAATGTGTACTCCTTTTGAGCCGCTTTATAGCTATACTTTGTGGCTTTGTGACAAAGGTAAGCTTAGACAGCATGCTTGTGAATGGGACAGTCAGAATGCAGAAAATATATATTTAAACATGGTATAACGTGCTACGAGATGTTTTGCAAAAGACCAAAATGTATTGTTAATAGTTTGCTTTAAACCTAGTCAATTCCGAAAGCCTGCAGTACTTTTTATTTCAAGTTCTCTTTCCACTCTGTGACACGTATGACCAACATGGAAACTATTATTGTTTGAATTTTACAGACACCAGTGTTGGGGAGGCTCTGAAAGTAGATATTGGCGAACCCCACAGAAGGGTTTGGAGGAAAAGCCCTGCTAATTCTCTATTGAAGGCTCTTGGTGAAGCAGAAATACAATGTCAGACTACAACTCTGCTTGTCCCCAGTGGTAAGTAGTAACATACCTGCTAAGATTTCATATTGGTAATCATCAGCTTCTTATGGACGTCTCTGCACAGGGCAGCACAGGTTTAAAAATGGAATTATCTGGAGCACTAACAAAAACTATTGATATTCAAGGTGCATTTTACGTCCTCCACGTATTATCTACTTACAGATAATTAATCTAACCACTTCATATCATTCTAATGTGTCTAACTTGTTTTATGTAGTCTAACCAAGCTTTCATTTGTTGGGGGGCAGGGGGCTGATATGTTATGGCCTCTATATGTCTGTTTAAAACCTGAATTTTTCAAAAGGGTTTGCTGGTAAATGTTGAGTTGATTATTAGCAATTGAAAATGCTAAGTAGTGTTCTGACACCTTGGTAATAAGAGAATACCCAATACCTGCATCCACCAGTGGTACTTACCTGTCCAGGATTTACTGCCAGAATATTAAACATAAGCACAATTAAGGCAGTTGCTTGTAACCAGATGAAGAAACATTTGCGAGTGCATTCTCCTCCTTTGGGAGAGGTAGATCTTTACTAAAATCTCCTGTAGCAGCGAAGTACATGCTCCAGAAGCCTCGTTCCCTGGGTAGAGAAAAGAGAGTTAGCCACTCTGGTAGAGGAAAACAGAGGAAAGACTCCAGGCTGAATAGTCTCAAAATCCTCTAATAAGCCTTTTGTGTTGTATGGCATTTCCCTGTTCCATGTGAAAACATTGTTTAAATCTTCTCATTGGCGATAAATGTTAACCGCTATAACTAGTAATTTATCTTTCCTGATAACACTCGGAAGTCGCTACCAGGTATCTAGTACCCAGTTGGAAGGAAGAAGGAATTGCTAAAAGACATCACAGCTGGTAATAACTCAATATTATAGCTTGAAAAAGGTTAACACCCTACCTCATCCCTTAGGAGTTGGCCCTTACAGAGCATGCTTTAAATCACAAAGCACCATGCTAAGACACAACCCTTACTAAAACAATAACTTCTCAGACCGAGTGTGGCATAAGACCCACCCCCTTCATCCATGACCTTCATAAGTAACACTGTATTGCATCTTAACATAGATAATAACACTTATAAAATATAACACATCTCATTTATTGGTTCTAAAAATAAATACTTTGATAAGGTAACACTTCCCAAAGCGTTTGTTCTTGAAATATATTGAATTGATATAATTAATTCAACATAATGTATATTAATATAATATTAGTATATATTGAGGTCAGTATGAAAGAGATGCTGGATTTAAGGGTATTGGTTTGCGGTTAGAGATGTAGGATTCAGAGTTTGGGGTATAGAATTAAAGGTTAGGGATATAGGGGTTTAGGGTATCAGGTTAGGGAGTAAGTGTTAGAGATTAAGGATATAGGGTTATGCTTTCAGGGGTTATGGATATGCAGCATAGGAATATGTGATGGGGTTAAGGTTACTAGTTTTTGGGTTATAGGGTTAAGGTGTAAAGAGTTGGTGTTAAGGGCGTCATGTTAAAGATATAGGGTTTTAGGTTTCATGATATTAGGTTAAAGGTATAGACATTCAGGATATCGGTTTATGGTGTAAAGCTTTTGGGGTATAAGAGTTATGGCTAAAGGGTTAGGGTGACTGGGTTTAGAGTATAGTATTGATAGCATGCGGAATAGGGGTTAAGGTTCTAGGGTTAAGGGAATAGAAAATTTAGTTATACGGTTATGCTTAAGGATAAAGCAATAGAGTTAAGGTAAGCACCACTGGAAATGTGTTTATGGATGTTCATAATTGTCAGTTATTTTAGTGTTCTGTAAAAAACAAAAAAAATCAAGTGTACCTTTTCATGGTAACACTACACTTAATTCATTTCAGTGGATCACACTATAATTTGGAACTGACTTAATTGGAAATGTTAAAAACAAACTGATGCTATGTCTTAGGAAAAAAACTGTTCAATTATTAAGGTACAACCAAAACCAGCTACCTCAGACTGTGTGATGAGATAACTCTTCCACCCCTGGTCTACTCGGGGGCCACATACTCCCAGATTGATCAACTTTTCTGTCTTTATGGCTAGCACTTTCTTTTTGCACTGACGCATTTCAAGATGCAGTATGTAGTACAATCCATAGTTTAATTGCCTGTCAAAAATCTGGTCGCAAACAGTGGCTAAAATTGCACACTGACTTTTTGCAATCTGTCTTTAATTTTGATACAAAATACTACCAAAAAGCCATTTCCTGGTCACAAACCCTGTGATTTTGTAAATCATGGGGTTTGCAAGCGCAAAATGACTTGTATATCTGACCCTTAGTCCTTTCTGCTCTCGATTATTCTCACTGAGCCATTTTGTAGGCCTATATAAAGCATTCGGTTCCTTGGTAAAAGTAGTTTTTTTTCTTTTTTGTATATATTCTTTTTATTAACAGTAAAAGAATTATCTACATTAAAATAATAAATGAGAAATAATAGGGAGGGGTGTAATCTTGTGGGGTGTTGATATCAGACATTTGCTAAAACAATCTTCTGGTTGTTACACATATATCGTCCAGTTTCTGTGATTGAATCACAAGAGTGACATGATATTTAACATTTCGCTTGCAAGCGTATTCATGTATCCAGTTGGTGCATATCAGCGAACACGAGAGAAAGAATAAGAACCCCCATTTAAAGAGGGGGAGGGTGAGGAGGAAGGTGAGGAGAGGCCTAGCATAGTAGACATGCTAGTGAGTAGGTGGTGGGCTGTCTACAGGGGGTACCTGACTAGCATTAGGGTGCCCGTCTTCCAGTGTGAAAGCATAGCCGTCTTCAAAAAGTTGCAATGCCCTAAGTTTGGGTGGATTGAAGCAAGTGTACTCCAATTTAGAAAAATGGTTTAACAATGGCTGCCATATAGTTGTGAATCTATTTGCCGTGAGAGTGATGTGGGCCGTAAGGAGTTCCATGGCCATTGTGTGCCAGAGACGGGTAAACCATATGGCACTGGGGGGAGTATCAGTTTTTTTCCAATATAATGTTTAGCCTGTTTGGCCGCACCGAGCATGTGCAGTATTATACACCAATCAGCTTGGGTCATTGCGAGCAGAGTCGTGGGTTTGAGCCCCAGAACGGTAACCACTGGATTTTCGGGTATAGGAATTCCAATAACATCCTTAATATGGCTAAGGATCTCTTTCCAATAGGTGGCCAGCAGCGGGCAGTGCCACCATATATGTAGGAAATCCCCGACTGCACTGTTAAATCTCCAACAATTGGGAGTGGTGTTCGGGAACATTTTGTGTTGTCGCTCGGGGGTATTGAGTCATGAGTTTATATGCCGTCTCTCGTTGTGCTATGCTTCTATAAGTGGTAGGGATATCCCACCACAATTGTTCCCACTGTTTCGAAGAGATTTTCGTATCACTATGTAATTGCCAGCGTATTTGGTAGTTATGAGAGTTGCTCAGGGCGGAATGTTGTAAGACATCGTAGGTCTGGGAAATTAAGCCCCTGGATCAGTCATAGGATCGGACTAGGGTTTCGAACTGGGTAAGGGGCCGGGTCGCCCCCTGAGTGTTAGGGTGTGCGTGCTGCCAGTGCCGTATTTGGAGATATTGCAGTCGGGCACGCTCCGGGATACGAAATTCCCTTTTGTATTGTTCGAAAGATTTGAATTGATCGCCCTCAAAAAGGTCTTGAATTACCTGGCAGTCCCCCTCTGACCACGCCTGGACGGAGTGTGGTTGTAACGCTGGTGGGAAGTTTGGATTGCGTGCCAGGGGAGTGTTAGGGGATGGGAAGGAAGTTAATCCCTTGGGGATCGCAATTTTGTCCCAAATTTCCAGCACTTTTTTTGTGGGTGTAGCTATGTATGCGCTGCGCGGTCTAGAGCCTGGCGGAAGCCATGCTAAATCCCATATGGGTCTGCAAGAGACAGCCCTATCCATATGGAACCAGTGCTTTTCACTCTCGCGGACCGTCCATTCAGAAATATACCGTAGGTGTGCCGACCAGTAGTATTCTAAGATGATGGGGCAAGCTAGTCCCCCTCTATCACCGGGCAGCATGAGAAGTTTGTTTGAGAAGCGTGGTCGCTTGCCCCCCCAGATGAAGCTCGTAAGATCCCGCTGTAGATTCAATATGTGTGATTGCGGTATAGATGTAGGCAGTGTTTGGAATAAATATAAAAGTTTAGGAAGCACTGTCATTTTGATCGCGTTTAACCTGCCTAGTCATGATATCGGTAGGGCTCTCCTTATTCGTAAGTCTTCATGGATTGCTTTTCTATAGTCCTGCCAGTTCGCCTGGGCCATGGGCTCACCGTGGGGGTTAGGTTGAGTCCAAGATATCGGATTGAATGGGTAGCCCATTGTAAAGGTGTAAGAGATTGGAGTTCTGGCAGTTCCGCCGCAAGGATAGTGAGATTCAAAGCCCAGGACTTAGCAGAATTTATCTTGAGGCCTGAAGCTGCCTCAAATTGCTGCAGGAGCGTGAGGAGGGCCGGAAGTGCAGCGGAAGTGCAACGAGGATAAATCAGAAATCCTCCTGTTTGGGAGTCCCCCCCTCAGTTTAGGGAATCACTCTGGCCGGCAGAATATCCCATGCCTGTTTCGGCTGGTCAATCCGCTAAAAATCTTGGGATAGGGTTTGATGAGAATCTGTTTTTTACTACTCAGATCAAGAAGCTTGCCGGGCATTGCTTCGGTATACTTAAATCCCTTAGAAATGTCTCCCGCTCCTCCCTAGGGCGGCCAAGGAAGCGGTTACTCGCGCCCTGATACTCTCTCGTATTGACTATGTCAACGCCTTGTACGTTGGCTTGCCGGGCTATCTGCTGAATAGACTGCAGGTAGTCCAGAACGCAGCGGCCAGGCTTCTTTTTAACATCCCTATAAGAACCAGCATAAGACAACATCTGCGCAAACTCCACTGGCTGCCTGTGGCCGAAAGAGTTAAGTTCAAAGCTCTTGTCCTGGCACATTCTGCCTTGTATGGATTTGGTCCAATCTATCTAAGGAAACGTTTCAGGTTCTATGTTCCTGCTAGACAGCTGCGCTCAGCTTCTCAGCTTCTTGCTCACATTCCTCGTTTCCGTCTCAAGAGAATGGGTGGCAGCTCTCTTGCTTTCATGGCCGCTTCGGCCTGGATTTCGCTTCCATTTGCCTTTCGTAGCACCCAGAACCCCATTCTCTTAAAAAAAAGACTGAAAACGCTTCTTTTCATCTAAATCGGCCCTTCTTTACCCTTTCTTGGCTCGCGCCAGGACACTCTTTGGAGTATCTGTGCGCGTTACAAGCTTCAATAACATAACATAACAAGTGAGGTGCGTGGCTTTGATAAAGTAAGCAATAGGTCGTCCGCGAACAGAGCTATTTTATGTTCCTTTCCTCCGAAGGGGATACCACTAATATCGTCTGCTTGTTGTACTGCCATGGCTAGTGGTTCTACCACAAGGGCAAAAAGCAAGGGGGATAGGGGACAGCCCTGCCTAGTGCCCCTATGTATGTGTATCGGATTTGTGAGTTGCCCATTAACTCTAACCTGAGCTTGCGGGGAGACATAAGATGTCATTATCCTAGAGATCATGGTGGGGCCCAACCCAATTTTTTGTAGAACAGCTCCTAAAAGCTCCATTCCACTCTGTCGAAGGCCTTTTCCGCATCTAATGATATTAGACAGGCCGGGATGCTCCAGTGGCGGGCCTTCTCTACTAGGTGTGCTATTCGCCTAACGTTGTCTGCGCCCTGGCGGTGTCCAATAAACCCCACCTGGTCCGGGTCTATAAGTCCCGGTAAGTGTGGTTCTATGCGGTTGGCTAGGATCTTTGTGTATATTTTAAGGTCTGTGTTAAGGAGCGTTATGGGGTGATGGGATCAGCATTGGGTTTGGTCTTTGCCAGGCTTGGGTATAAGTGCGATCTCTGCCATGTTCATTGTAGGTGTCGGGCCCGTTGTTTCTGTGAATGAGTTAAAAAGGCGTAGCATCTGATCTTGGAGTTGTGGCAGGAAGATGTGGTAAAAGTGAACTGGCAATCCATCTGGACCAGGCGTTTTGCCTCTCGGTAGTCCTTTTAGAGCCCGTTTTATCTCTTCTAGTGTAATTGGATCTTCAAGGAGTTGTGAGAGCTGTGTAGCTAATGGGGTCCATGAGCAGTTGTCTAGGACTGTCTGTATCTGAGTTGGGTGGGGAGTGTCTTGGGTGTACAGGTCGGTATAGTATGTTTGAAAGGCTGCCAACTTATCTTTTGCCGCTGTGGCCCAGGTGTTATATGCAGTTTTGATTTTAGAAATGTGTGCTTTCGCTGCCTTTTGTCTCAGTCGGTGCGCCTGAGTTGCTCCCAATTTATCCCCTCTGTCATAGTATTTTTGTTTTAAAGTCAGCAGCGCCCGCTCTGCTTTATTGGTTCCAAGTGCCCTTAATTGCCCCTGGAGGATGGCCAGGTGTCGTTTGTGGACACGTGAAGGGGCTTCCTGATCGACCTTCTTCAGAGTTTTTATGTCGCTAGTAAGTTTATTTTCTACCAATCGGGATTCTCGGGTACGCGTTATCGCAATCGATGTGATTACTCCCCTAATGGTCGCCTTGAAGGCGAGCCACACTATTGGGTGGGTTGTTTCGGGTATGTCGTTGGTTTCGAAATACGTTAGGATAGCCTTTTTTATTTCCGCCAGGTCTACCGGGTCCCGCAAGACGTATGGGGGGAGACGCCAGCGGGGGGTAGGCCGGTGGAGTGGGCAAACGTACGCAGCGTCAATTTTATGTGGCCGTGGTCTGAGATGGAAATATCTGACATGGAGACAGTAGTCCTATCTCGCACTAAGGAGTGAGAGATGAATATGTGATCTATCCGGGAGTAAGAACGGTGTACGTGTGAGTAGTAAGAGTATCCGCACACGTCAGGGGAGTAGTATCGCCATGTGTCGATTAGGCCTAAATCGTCAAACGTGCGCTTTAGCGCTGCCGACATGGCCCCCGCTCCTTTATATGAGTTAATTCTACGGTCATGTTCCGCGCTGCAAACCAGATTCAAGTCCCCCTCAAAAATAAACGGGTGATCTGTGTGTTGTATCTGCTCTTTTAGCAGGTTTCTAAGGAAGAGGTCCTGCACCTGATTGGGCGCATAAACATTGAAAAGGGTAAGTGTTCGCGTCCCCAATTGGACTTCTAGCTTTATGAATCTGCCCTCTCCACCCGCACTGCACCCCTGTTGATTCCAGCCTTGCACAGGATTGCCACGCCAGCAGTTTTCGTTGGTGAGTATGCCCAGCATTGTGTAGGGTATTTGGGGTGGGCCATGCGATGGGTGTCTGCTTTGAGGAGGTGTGTCTCTTGCAGAAATATTATGTCCGGGTCTTGAAGCAATAGATAGCGCCAAATTTGTCGACATTTTGCGGGGGCATTGAGACCCTTCACATTTAGGGAGAGGATCTTCAGGTGGGGGTCAGAGGTCATGGTCAGTGTGTGCTGCAGTGTTGTGCGAGTCAGTATTATTGCGGAGAGAGAGGTCAATGGACCTGGCATATGACTCAGCCCTGTCAGAATAGCTTCTAGGGCGTCGGTCGAAGAGAGTCCCTTCCGTACCCAAGGAGTTGTATGGGAGTGTGTCCTGTGACTCAGCTGACGAGGAGCAGAAGCCTGGCTACCCAGAGTATAACATCCTATTGGCCCTCCAGTGCATAAGGGGAAAAAGGAAAGGGAGATTAAAGATAATAGAAGGAAACAGAAGAAAACAACAACAATTAGGGGCCAACCAGGCCAACAAGGTCTATTCCAGTCTCGGAGGGCAGAGCGCAATTGCTCGTGCCATTCCAGAGGTGTCACTCTCTCTGGAATAGAGTTCAAGGAGGGTGGGTCCTGCGGATCAGGGTCAATTTCTGTCCGGGGGTTCATCCGCCCGGCCGCCAAGCCAATGCCGGACGGGGGGTTCATCAGAGTGCAAAGAGATCAATGCAGAGGGGCATCCACACGAAGAGGCCAAAGTCGGCCAGTTCCTTATCAGTCCCAGTCAGCATTGCCATCATTCAGTTACTTCTTGCGAGGGGGCTGGTGTCGCCCTTTCGTCCATGGAGCGGAGGTGCTTTATAATGTCTTGCTTGGCTCTAGCGGAGGCTCGGCCCCCATTCCTGGTCCTCCTACGCTGTCTGAGAACCTCAGCCCATTCCGGGCGAGCGGGCTGCCTGTCTGGTCTCTGAGAAGTGGGCACGTCTGAGGTCTCAGGAGAACCTGGGCTTTGCAAAAGTTGTTTGGCTTCCTATAGGGAGCGCAGCGCCCGCCGTTTGTTCTCCCAAGTGAAGAGAAGGGCAAAAGGATGACCCCATTGGTATCTGATGCCAAGTTCTCGAAGCTTTTCCGTAATTGGTTTAAAGTCTCTACGCCTCTTGAGCGTCACCGGGGAGAGATCCTGAAAAATTTGGATGCTGTAGTCCTTGTATGTCAATTCAGTTTTGCTCCGGAGGCCTGTAGTATGGCTTCTTTTTCTGGGGAAAAATTAACCCTGGTTAAGATATCTGCGACCAACTCAGGGCGACCCGGGGGAGTCTGGACCCTGTGTGCTCTATCTAATGCTGGCGGGGAGGCGTCGTCATCTCCCTGATGTCTTGTAGCAGCTCGGCGACAAAGGTCATAATGCTCGATCCCTTCGGGACACCTCTGATCCGTAAGTTGTTTCGCCGGCTTCTGTTTTCTAAGTCTTCTTGCTTCATCTGTAGCTCGATATGTTGTTCCTCTAGGGCTGCCAGGCGCTGCCAGAGCTGTTCCTGATCTTCCGTACGATTATCTAAGGTCCGCTCCAGGTCGTCAACTCTTTCCCCTATCTCTGTGATGTCCTTCTTCATCTCCTTGAGGCATGTCTTGACGTCTGCTTTAAGAGAGCCTATTTCTGTTTTAATTTCCTGAAGGAAATTGATCATAAAGGCCTGGGTGATGGGCTCAGATACCTCCTCCAGATTCGACGCCATAGGGGCTGCTGTAGCGGCGCTTGTTTTTTCCCACAGGGACATCGCAGGATTGCTTTTAGCGGGGTCTACCTCGGTGCCTTTTCCTGTCTTGGTGCGTGGCATAGTCCACAAGCGGCGTCTATCCCAGCGGTTAACCCTGTCTGTTGTGGATGACAATTGCTATGCGGTTGTATTTTTCGCCAATTTAGATTGTTTCTTTTTAAGCCTGGTGGGCGTATGAAGGGGGGACGGACCCAAGCTTGCAATGCTAGGGAAGGCGATGGGGTCTTACGTTGGCGCACGGCACAGGGCCTGTCTCCGTCCGCTGTAGCATTAAAGGAGGGGTCACTCACCCGGAGGCCCAGCAGCGGCACCGGGGAGACTGTATCTGCAAAGTTGCAGCGGCTCGGTTTCTATTGAGGAGGGATGCTCACCGCACCTCTGCGCGTCACAAGCAGTCTGACACTTGCTGGGGTCGCTGCATAAATGTCCTCTAAAAATATTTTTGTAAAAGGAGTTCAGTGCCTTACAACATGAGGGGCTCCATGTGTCTGTGCTGCTTTGCCCCCTGTGCCAGCCGCTAATGTACCCAGGTGACGCTTGCCGGGTACATAATATTAGGACCCCCGGGCCCCCTCCTCCGTTGAGGTGAATTGGGAGCGCGGCCCACAGGGTCTGCCTCCACGCCCCGGGCCGGAGATGCCTGTTTTAGCCACCTCACCTCTGCTCCTCAGATTTCAGCCAGGATCGGGGGTGTCCCACCTGTAGATAAGTCAGCCTCCACAGGTCCACAGGGCCCAAGTTGGTAGGCGGCGAAAAGGGCCCCCGCACTGGAGTCAGGGAGAAGGGGGGAAGGGCGAGGGACGATCCCTATCACGCAGCAGGTCCCCGCCAGCTCCAGCACCATGCAAGTTGGCGTACACAGCGCCGCAGCGGCGGGTCGTCAGGTCGCAGTCCCTGCGGCGCTTCTCCCAGCCTCCTCCACGCACAGTATAGCAGCCCGCAAGTGCTCCGCGAGCGAGCCGACCTCCACAGGGCCCAAGTGCTTAGGGCGGGGAGCGGACCCCCCGTGCCAGGAACGGAGAGGGAAGGCAAAGGCAAGGGACGCTCCCCGTCCCGCAGTCGATCTCCGCCAGCATTGTCACCCCGCAGGCCGATGCCCACGGTGCCGCATCAGCTGATCTCCGGGTCGCAGCTCCAGCGGCGATCCGCCCGGCCTCTGTCACGCCCAAAATGGCGACCCCTGATTGCTCTCAGGGCGGTCACCGGCGAGCCGAGCCCGTCCACACTCTCCCGTCTATGGGGACGTCCAGTGACGTGCCGTTCTCTGCAAGCTCAGGCCCCTCTGATCACCCCGGGGGAACCGCCGGGATCTTCTCCTGCGTCCTGCGAGGGACCCAAGATGGCGGCCGCGGGTCGAGTCGCAGGTAGGAAGGAGCTCTGCAGTAGTAGTGGGAGGCGGTAGCACTAAACCATCTATGCTACCAATTCCGCATCGGCCCGAATGCATATGGCACTGTCCGGAGTGGCCCCCTCTGCCGCGGAGCCCATTAAATTGCTCTGCGAAGTGGTGGCGGCACAGAGCTCCCCGGACACACGTCCTACTCCATACGTCGCTAGACCACGCCCCAAATCTACAGTTTTACACTGACTTGATGCCATGGTTGCTCAGCAGTTTAAAGTCAAGAAGCTGCATGATTGTATGTATAGAGCTACTGTGGGACAGACATCTGAACTTTCTGCAGGTCACAACACAACCCCCACTTTTGTTGAGTGTTTCTAGACAACTCCCACATTCATCGGGACTCGAGCTAGCTCAGTTAGACTTTTGACTCCCAAAATCTTAGAATACGGTCACTTAGTGTAAGTAACTGACTGGCAAGGCTGGAGTGAAAGAGCAGTAAAGGCTTCACACAATTTAGCCAAGCTTGGTCAATGTCGTTAATCAGCAGATTGGAGTTAGACGGAGATCATCGGTGTTACTTAACTGTCACTTAATACACCTGTAGACCATTTTCAAGATTCTGCAAGAGGTGCTGGGAAAATAGACATTAACTAGTAAAATAGCAGTACTGTCAAGAGGTACAGTAAGTAAAATGCAAACAAGTATATTTATATAAACATAAATGTCTTATAATTGCATACCACAAAAGGTTTTGGTCTGATAAGTGAAGATTAAGCAATACATATGTTTAGTAGAAAGTCAGTGGGGTGGTGTTTTATAATGGATTCCTATGATCAATAGGATGCTAGGCAATGTTAAGAAATCCTGTAAGGCCTTTGATGGCTCTTTTCAGCAGGCCAGGACCAAAGGGAAGTCCAGACCATGAGTGACATCAGTGGCAAATCGGGAACTTTTAAAAAATCTGGGTAACAAATCAGTTATGTGGATGCTGTCAGTTCCCTTATCGTGTTCCACAGCTACATAAAAATGCTCCACAGTAACTCTACTGTAACATGCTTGCAATGTGGAAAAAGCTCCAGAAAGCAGAAGACTGCTAAATAGCCAGAACTGGATACATTTATGCCAGATACACCAGGTGGGTATCTCCTAATTGATTTATAAATAGATGGCCTTCCACAGAAGATTTTACTCCAGTAGGAGTTGGCCACAACTGGTGTTTCGCAATTGTCTAAGGCCTTGGATTGACCCTCTGGGTCTTTGCAGAATCAGTCCGCATCAGGCACTGTCAGCAGATGAAGCAGTCTGCGAGGTCCCTCAGTTTCTGCAGTGATTTCTTTTTTCAGTCCGTTCTTATTTGCCTCTTTTGAAGAGATAAAGAGCAGAATGTTTTGGTAGATTACTACAGCACAATACCTGTCTTTAGCTGAAATAAGAACATCACCTCTACAAAGATTTTAGGCATCATCATCATCACCGGTAAACACACTTTACTATCTGATAGAGACTTCTAGCCACAGATTCCTACCTTAGAATAATCCCCAGGCGTCCGACTGGATCGGGAAATATTTAATGAGCAGTACCCATACACACCGGTAGGTGTCGTTGTCGGCTCCCCGTGGTGTCCTCCGCGCCGGAAGTGACGTGTGCGATGCCTGTACAGATGCCACCCCAGAGCGCTGACGTCAGTTCTTTTCTTTCCATGCTTGTCAGTGCAGATTCGGAGAGAGCTACCCCATTCATTTTTTGACTGACCTTTTTGTGACCTTTTGTGGAATATTTTTCAAGACTTTGTCTACTGGGTAAGGATGCCCACCAAAAAGGCAGGTTTCAAACCATGCGGTTCCTGTCACGGTCAGATGTTGGTGACAGACCCACACTTGGTTTGCCTTTGGTGTCTGGAGCGTAATCATGGCGCCAAAATATGCGAGGATTGATGAACCAAGCATCCAAAGGCACTGAGGGAGTGGTTCCTCAAGCTACTCGCAGATGACTGATCCTGTGACTTTCCAGGTCCCGAGATCAATCGCGGAGCTGCACCAGGTGATTGTTGTCCCATTCGAAGTCATTGGGAAAATCCAGTAAGTTCCAGTAAGAAATTGTCTAAGAGGTGTTCGACTTCGCTGTGCAATTCTGCAGATTAGTCACGGGGCCATCAACACACGAGGCCTAGCTCTGTGGTGGAGCCTGCGCCTGGTCGTCTCCATGCCTCCCGAAGTTTCTGGGAGCCAGAGCGACCACCGCCCAGTTAAAAGAATTTTATGAGGCTATGCACCTCATATTTAGACAGCCCAACCCCTCTGGACCCTCTGGAGGGGCCCTTACTGGTTTTCCACCAGCAGGCTTGTCCTTGGCATCAGCCGGGCCCCAGGGATCTAGTGACGTACCCAGAGCGGCGCTGGTCGAGCGACCTCTACCTTCCCTGGCGCCTTCTCTAGTGCCGGCTCCCCTGTGCGACTGCTGCCCATCGGTGACGCCCCCCCATAATCATTCCCTACTATGACGTGGAGCAAGACTGGCGCTGACCGAGGGCATACTCCCATACTCCCTGGATTGGGTGATGAATGGGAGGACTCTGCGGACCTTTGTGGTTAGCAGCCTTTAGAAGACCTTGAGGACACCTGGCATGAGAATCTGGCGTGTGCCAGTGGACTGGACACCTCATCAGCCACTGGCCTGATCTCTCCTCCCACCGCAGAACTACTGGCTTTTCGGGGGATGTCCAAGCCTCGCTCATGGACATTCCCTTAAATGGCTCTTGCCTCTTTGGAGAAAAGGCACATTCAGCGCTGGAATGCTTTAAGGACAGCAGGGCTACAGCCAGGTCTTTGGGCCTTTCCATGGCCCCTCCTAACTCCAGTCTGCCTTCTACCCCTTTCCAGGGCCACGGAAGGGGGTTCCAGCTGCGTCTTTACCCTCCCAGCCAACCTGGCCAACAGATTGTCCAAACTTTTTGTGGCGAAGGACGCAGTTCCCACAGACCACGTAAGACAGGTATCCAGAAGTCTCGCGAGTCCACCACACCCCCAAAAGCCACAGCCTCTAAACCCTTTAATTTGCATTTCAACCATCATGGCCATCCAGTGGGGGGCAGGATACGCCATCACCTGCACCACTGGAGGTGAATAACATCAGATCATTGGGTTTTTCAGCTCATCCATAGGGGTTACTCCCTCCTCTTTGTGACCACCCTTCCACCCAGGCCATCCACTTAACGACCGACTGACGGAGGACCACCTATCCTTTCTCTGTCAAGAAGTGTCGGCTTTCTTGGCCAAGGGGGCCATAGAGAGGGTGCTGACATCAGAAGTAGGTTGTGGTTGCTATTCCTGCTGCTTTTTGGTGCCAAAGAAGAAGAGAGGCTTCCGTCCTATAGTAGACCTGCGCCTTCTCAATTTCTTCCTCAAGAAGGAGAAACTCAAGATACTCCTGCTCGCTCAAGTTCTGTCTGCCCTGGACCCAGGAGACTGCATGGTAGTGTTGGTCTCGCAGGGCGCATATTTTCACATCCTCGTCCTGCCTGCCCACAGACGTTACCTGCGGTTCACTGTAGGGCAGGAGCACTTTCCGTTTGCTGTGCTCTTTTTCCTTACCAGCACCCCTTGGGTGTTCATCAAGGTGATGGCGGTGGCTGCAGCACGTCTGCGGAAATCAGGGGTGCCAGTCTTCCCCTATCCTGACAATTGGCTGTTGAAGCGAATTCGCCCCAGGCAGTCGTCTCCCATCTCCAGACTATGGCAAACCTTTTGCAATCGCTGAGGTTCATGATCAACATGCTGAAGCCACACCTAACGCCTTCTCATATGCTCCCCTTCATCGGAGCTGTTCTAGACACGGTGCTTTTACCAGCCTATCCTCCCGAGCAGTGAGTCCAGGATATTCAGGCTATGATACCGATGTTTCAGCCTCGATCTTGGATTTCGGTGAGACTGACTCTGAGGCTGCTGGGCCTCATGGCCTCCTGCATCCTGCTTGTGACGCATGCTGATTGGCTTATGCAGGCTCTGCAGTGGGACCTGAAGTTGCAGTGGGCGCAGCATCAGAGCATCAAGGGAATCTTTCTGACATGGTCCAGATATCGGAGGGAACTGCTACAGATCTGCAGTGGTGGCTGACGAACTGTGATTGGGTCAGTGACAGACTCCTCTCCCTTCCCTAACCAGAGCTGACTGTAGTAACAGACCTTAAAGGTCTCCAGTATATGCTCTACCAGTGCCTTTTATTATGCCCAGTGGGACCTTAACCTGGTTCTTACATTCCTTATGTGTGCGCCCTTTGAGCTGCTCCACAACTGCCCACTCTAACTACTAACCATCAAAACGGCCTTCCTAGTGGCGATAATATCTGACCGTAGGCTCAGTGAGTTACAGACACTTTTTGCAAATCCTCCGTACCTTACCTTCTACCCAGACAAACGGGTCTTTCGAACTCAAGCATCCCTCTTACTGAAAGTAGTAACTCCATTCCTTGGAGACCAGTCTATCACTTTGCCTACCTTTTACACTCTGCCTCATCCCTCTAAGGAAGAGGAGAGACTCCACCAGCTGGACCCAAAAAGTGCGTTGCCGTTCTATCTTAATCACACTTGCGAGTGCCAAGTGGACAATCAGCTCTTCGTGGGTTACGTCAGAACCAAGAAAGGGAAGGCGGTGCAGAAGCAGACCATCTTGCGATGGATAGTGCTCTATTTAAAATCTGCTACGCATTGGCCAAAAAGCAGCCCCCTAAGCATTTGCGCGCTCACTGTACCAAAGCCAAGGCTGCATTCACTGCGTTAGCCCGCAGAATTCCTGTCCTGGACATCTGTCAGGCAGGGACGTGAGCTACCTTGCACACGTTTATGATGCACTACTGGCTGAACAGTCAGTTCTGGTGTGACGGTCACATTGCCTCTTCGGTTCTACAGGACTTTTAAGTCTAATTTGTATCACAGCCCCACCACCGGGGAGGTATTGCTTAGGTATCTATTCTATGGTAAGGAACCTGCAGCTTGAAGTCTCTATCAGATTAACAAGTTACTTACCTTTAGTAATGCTTTATCTGGTAGAGAGACTATCTAGCCGCAGATACCTTACCCACTCTCCCATCCTCCCCGCTCTGTGAGGGGTATATTGTGTAAAGGTTTACCCTTTTAAGGCCCTAGCTTCGCACATCAGTGGTCAGTGTTCCTCGTGGGTCTGATCTTCTGGCGTGGAAGGTGGCGAAAAGAAACTAACATCTACACGCTGGGGGTGCGCCTATATAGGCACGGTGCATGTCACTTCTGGCGTGGACGACACCACATGGTACCGAACGACGCCACCTCCTGATGCTCATGGGTACTGCTCTTCAAAAGTTTCTGGATCCAGTCTGATGCGTGGGAATTATTCTAAGGTAATGAATCTGTGGCTAAATAGGGTCTCTACCAGATAAGGTGTTACCGAAGGTAAGTAATTTGTTCATTACCATAACAAGAAACCAGACAGCATGAGAAAGACAAAAGCACTGACAAGTTTTTCTGAAACTTATTAGCAGACACGTGAATACATTGAGTCCTTTACTCGTATCCCTTTTATTCTTGGTGATTGTGGCTTCACTTGTGGGTGACTTTTCCTCCTGTTTGCACTGCAAATTTGGATGGGATCTCTTCCACCAGCTGTGTGTTCATTAATTGCTAAACACCAAACAATGCGGTGTTGCAGCATTCTTGCATGCCTTGGGTAGTGTATACAACTATCCATTGTCATACACTTGTGTGGCTGTCACCGGATCCTATTATACCTATATCTAATTAGCCTTAGATGCATTGTGGTGTTTAACTGTTATGGCTTGTGATTTGGGGCATCTCATAACTTATTGCATGACAATGGGACATTTTGCTCAAAGTAGCAACTCGATTAAGGCAACTAAGAAATCTCTTAAGACCAGCTTGTTCAGTCGTCAGAGCACAGTGCATTCAGATACCATCAAAGTTATGTAATAAATGTGTTACTATAATTCCATTATGGTGATGGACTATAATTACATTATGGTGATGGATCTGTACTGTGGTAGTGTGATCTAGTTACAACAGTTGCACTTTAAAAACAACAGTTAGCATAACTCGTATATTAATAACACAGTCTAGACGTGGAACAAAAGAGTCTTTAAGTTTCTGCTCAAAGATCAGTTGGTCCTTATTGGTGTGTAATGCCAATGAGAGTTTGTACAGCATTTCTACTACACACACTGAGAAAGATCTTCCCCTGCATCCTCTACTTGTGTGCATAGCAGGAGATAGGAGAAGGAACCGAGAGATTTGGCCTGCAGGTGTAATTGTCAAATTTCTGACACTGGAAGGAGAGAGGCCTTTCTAAGAAATCATGTGTATTCCAGATTACTTGCAATTACACTCTCTGACCAGGCAACCAGTGCAGTGAAAAAAGGGCTGAGGTGATATAGTTCTTCTATACAAGTCACAAAGCTGCTGTGTTTTGCAGACCCTGGTGTTGCAGTAGCAGATTGTTGGAGATAGACATTATTGCTGTAGTCAATGCAAGAAACAACCAACGCCAGGATACCTTGTACTTTATGAATGTCGGCGAATGGAGGAAAGATTATTCTTCAGAAACCTAAAATAAAACAATGATGTCTTAGAGACATATATCTTTGTAGCCATGAACGTATCCATATTGAGGTGTAAATGTAAACCTCTCACCTGATTGAGCTAGCTCATAGTGTGACAGATTTGTTTTTCAGCCATTAAGTGCCGCAAAAAAGTAAATTTTTTGATTTAAAGATGTTTATTTTTAATGTGTTTAAGGCCATCCTTGGATCAATACAATCAACAATCAAATTCCATCTGAAGTCCTTAGATAATGGTTTCAATCTAAAAAGATGCTGGAGGTCAAAACTTTGTGCACTGAAGATGTGAATTTAATTAGAAGAAAGCGAGATATAGTAAATAAAAATGGAATATATGACAGACCTTTCTTGAACCTTAGAGTTTACATCTTGAAAGACAGATCTAAAGGGGGAACCAACACATCTTGTTCTGTGCCACAGGAAATTACTAATCCAATATAAGGCTTGATTATACACACCATGCCCAAGCAAATTGGGTAGTCATTGGTGTCAAAGGTCGTTAGCAGATCTAACAAAACCAGACACCACAAATACAACTTCTATGTATTGAGTTTAGCTCATGGTGCTGTCACTACCAGCATGTAACCATTTAGAGAATTGAACACTGCCTTGACAGAATTAGGCAATTATTTTCCAGGAAGCTCTCAAGTTGCTTAACCATATACCTTTCCACCTGCTTTAAAAAATATGGTATGCTCCATGTATGGCAGTAGGCAGTTTTACTTCTCCACCTGGCATTTCATTAAAGGCAATGTAGCTCTCAGCATTATAATTATGAATTGGAATCCTGAGTTGTACTGTATTGAAAATTGCTGCACGCCAGGGTCTGAGAGGGAACTTTGAGCGAGTCCTGTGCTGCGCCAGCTTTATCAACTGCAAAGTGGCACAATTGTGATAGCATTCGATTATGGGGAAAAAACTACTTTCAAGGCCTCCCTTTGGCAAGGGTTGAAGACACTTTTCTCAAATTTTATTAACATATTTTAGTTATTACCTTTTTTACTATAACATACAAACACAACCCCAAAAGTGGAGGCTGCCCTCCTGCCGTAGTAGAGTGCAGTACATCTTCATTCAAGCTATTAATGTTCGCTTCCATGATGTACAAAGATCAGTCTATAACACTACCATTTGGCATCATACTTAAGTGTACAGTTTTTTCTTGTCCCATTACACACTTCCCACATATAACCATTTTACTCTTCCCCTGTCTCTCCCTTTTAGCAAAACTATTCAATGTCTTTTTATTTCAGTCCAGGCTGAGTCTCCTGAAAGGCTGTGTGCAGTTTCTATCAGCTCTGAATAGCATTTGTCATGTCCGTTTCCTCTCTTCCTTTTGCTAGATAATTTTGTAACAGTGCCTACATATATCTTTAGGTCTGGACTGAGGTGGCGTGAGCTTTGAGTATGTCTCAAGCTACTCATCACTGCATGCTGCATCTCTGAGCCTTTCTGATATTTTTGATGTTAGACCCAGTCTCCAACATATAACCTAAACGGTGCCACAAGCTGCCTTTCTGACAGAGAGATGTTGTGCATGTATCCCAGCAGCGCGAATAGCGTGGTGAGTATGAGGTGGATTAGAACATCTGATAGTGTTTCAACCACTCTTGTCCCATGGTTGTGTATAATCGGGCATTGCCAAGCCAGGTGTAAGAACACTGCTGCTAGGTCTCCCCACCTAACGTAGTGCTCATCTGGTTTAAGGCCTAGTATATGAAGGGCTTGTGGCGTGTCGTATGCCCTATGTAATAAGTTGAAGTGTATCAATCTAAGTTTCTATTCTGGGGATAGGTCTCCTGTGTGTGCACAGCAGTATTCCCATTGTGAGTCTGTTATTGGCATTTGATCCTCCTCCATCCATTTATGTTTGGCCATGGGGAAGCATGCAGGAGCCTAATCTTGCGTCAATTTACATATGCAGGACACCTGTTTTTTAGGAGTTGAAGTTGCTATGATGCCCTTCAAGGTGCTGAACACCTGGTGGGGGGGAGGGGGGGCAGGGGGGGAGGGGAGGGGATTGGCATTTACCTGTCGGCATGCCTCTCCAATCTTATAATACTGAAAAATGTCCAAAGCTATATGTCCTTTGTGCTCGAACACTAATCTAGGCTGTATGAACGTCCCCAGATACAGGTCGCCCATGCATTTGAGGTGCAGTGAATGCAGCTGCCTGCACTCCTTTAGGTCACATATTGGAGGGATACTTCAGTTAAAGGCCAGTGACAGACTGGGAGCATATATTGCATCTAATTTTCTGTGGTCTTTAAGCTTCTCCCAAGCCCATATAGTGCATCTTGAAGTGCTGATTTCAGCTATTGTTTTTTTTTTTTTAAATAGAAGAGCAAACTATTGTATTCAGGCATTATGGCTTAATATTATCTGTACCCACCACCACATGCGGCTGATGTGGAGTTGGAAAATGCCAGTAGTGTATGTATTGCGCCTGAGCACTTAACTAATACAGTTTAAAGTCAGGTGCTGCCATCCTGCTTTGCTTGCAGGGGAGTATCACAGTTTCCCACCTTAGCCTAGGTTATTTGCTTGCCCATATTAAGCAGGTCAGGCAGTCACAAAAAAGGCTTTATTCAGTGGAACAGGTATATTACAGAATAAGTATCTAGTCAGTTGCACCATTTTTGTCAACGCCAGGTGCCTAGCCACTGGCAGGGGCAGTTTTATCTATTTATGTATTTGCTGCTCTTTCTAAACTGTAGCTTTACCATGGTTCTGACATACTATATATATTTTTGTTTACTTTTTATTAAACATCGCTCAGCATACAGTGGATACAGTGACTAAATTGCAGCAGTCATCTTGCATACATTTTGACCAGACCAAACAATGCAGGGTCAGGCACACTTATACATTTGTATGTTAGAAATGGAGCCTATTTGGCTGTAGATAGCTTTAATCCACAGACGGTAACACGTCAAAATGCAGTGCTCCCACCCACCCCCCCTTCCACCCTGTCATCTTCCCCCCTGCTCAGCACCCACGAAAAGCATTCCAGGGACCCCACACCTTCTCCCACTTCCTGAGGAAGCCTCTGCTTTGGTAAACAGCATGCTCCGCCCGCTGACACCAGTCCAAATCTGATTCTCAGTCCTTGACTCGTGGGAGGTATGCTGTACCCCAAGCTCCTGCAATATTTTGTTTAGCCACCCCGCTGCAAGCAGCAGCCAGACTCTTTGATATTTCGGCCAGGAAGCCTCCCCTGCTATAGACAAAAGGAGCCATCTCAGGTCAACAGCGCCCCACTATTATAGGTGTTTCTCACATAATGAGTAACATCATCCGCATGTAGTGATATTATGAGGCACCTAAAGGTAAAGTATAGACCACTTGCAATAGAAAATTAGATGGAAAGAGTGGGCAGCACTGTTGCATCCCTCTAGTTATGGTCAACTGCTCTGATATTACCTTCTTTTGTCTAATTCTCGCTATGGGTCCTTTATAAAGAAGTTTAATCTGGCGTATTAATACCCCCCACACTGCAGCCCACTCACTCCAGTAACCTGAAAAAGTACAACCACCATCAAATGATTTCATAGCATCTAAGAACACCTCTGCCGCTTGGGTCAGTTTGATGTAACAGTGCAAATAGTTTCTGGGGATTGTGGGATGTAAATTTGCTAGGTATAAAGCCTGACTGGTCCGGCCTCACCAGGCTGGGCAGCAGCGGTAGCATTCGATTTGCAAGACTTTTTGCTAGTATATTTTTGTCTGCATTTATTAGGAAGAGGGGTCTGTGCAAGTCGCTTTTTTCATTAGGTTTTACTATAGTCATCGTCATGGCTTCCCTTAAGGATAGGGAGAGGCAACCTTTCTGGAATGACACTTTGTTCATGGCTAGGAGTCATGGCACTAATATATGCATGTATTACTTATATAACTGTGCTGGGTGTCCATTAAAGCTGAGGGACTTGTCATTTGGAAAGTCTTTAATTACTTCATTGATTTCTTCTGTGGTATTTGACATTTTTATATACTGCCTGTGCAATGTCCCCAGACAAGCCAGTTCTACGGTGTCTAAGAACTCGTCTCAGTCCTCTACACCTGGGCTAGCTTTGGTGGTATAGAGTTTTGCATAGTAGTAGTGGAACCCCTCTAATATGTCTCTGGCCTCTGTAATCCTTGAACCATCCTCTCTCTCTAGTTCTGTTATAGCTGAGTTTGCCTGTTGATTTTGTAGCAAGCCTGCTATAGATCCCTCTCTCCCTCTCCCCATGTTCTGGCCTTTGCATCTTTACCCAGTTTATTTAACTTTCTCTCTGCCATTTTCTTACATTCATCTAGTTTAGATCTCAGTATGCCTAGTATCTCTGTGGCACCCCTTTCTAGGTAGTTTATCTCTAGTGTTCTCAGTTCAGTCTCTAACTTCATCAAATGAACCCTAATTGCCATCATGCATGTCACCCACATTGTTGAAAGACTGTGAACTGATTGCTCATTGAAACATCTCATTCTCATGTCTGATTTAATCTTTGAACACTGTGTCTAGCAGAGCTTCACGTGGGAGTCTCCAAGCAAACGTTACGCCTGTCTGCCCAAGTATATTTAATTCTAGTGTCACTGTAGATAGGTCTGATAAAGTCCTAGAGAGGTGGTCATCGTCACTGGTCCACATAAAGACATCTCCAGCAAAAAGCCAATAGTCTAGCCTGGACCAAGATTAATGGGAATTGGACATACAAATGCCTTCTCTGGCCTCTGGATTTCTTGCAGGCCATATATCTATCAATCGAAAACAACAGTAGGGAACCCGCCGTACGACTTGTCTGTCCCTTTCTTACACCTCTCCTAAGGGAACACACTAAAGCGTTTAAAAGGACTCTCACCCACTGGGATTCCCAGTGGCATGCTTTATCATTGAGTCTTTTTCTGGGAACCTAGTAACTGGACAGGCTCAACCATGGAACCCAAGAGGTGTAAGGAAATGCTGAACATCAAGAATAAAAATAAATAGTGGAATCTAGAGAAAATCGCACATGTAAACGGGTTCTCTAGACACAGTAAACGTCCAATATCCAAACCGCAATATGAAACATTTCGGTAGTTTTTGACAAACAAACGATGTGAACATACCAAAAACACACATTGCGAGCACTCAGTCAGTCAGTAGAAGGAATGTCTGTATGCATTGATGTATTGGCGTCAAGTGATGCTGAAATGATGCCGGTTAAAAAGGCCAAAGCAGGATCCCATTTTAAGATGCGGGGAGGAGAGGAACTAATAGGTTACAGGCCAGGACGAGCCCTTTGACGAAATAAGTAAGGACGCGGCAGGGGACTCTGGTGAAACCATGGATATGGAGATTTTTGATTTTCTTGTCACGGTAACCTATTAATATGGGGTGCCCACACTCTGAATTTGTATACCGTAGTGTGTGACAACAAGGTCCTCCTGCCTCTTTATCTCTATGGAGCAGTGAATGGAGTTTCTCTTTGTAAGGATTATGAGCCTATTACCATGTAAAAACTGCATGTACAATGAAATGCACATGGGACTGCGATAACAGCGACAATATTCTGCATCTTGTAGCTATTGAGTGCACACAATACAAAACAAGATTACAAGTTAATTTGAAAAAATGTTTACTTCACTGATTGGTCATGCAGTTGTCCTGCATCTTGTGCAATTATCACTTTAAGTCACATATAGACCTAAGAAAAGTATACAGTATAATGATTGTTTGCTTTATTAATTCTGTCATATAATTTGCATGAGTTGGGTTAATGAATATTTCACACTTTGCTGTGCACGAATAGTATTGAGCACCTGGATGAGATCCTTATAAGGCCCTGAAAAAAGCCAATTAGCACAGTGAGGTATTGATATGATGGCTGATACCGAAGATACTAGTTTCCTCAATGAGTGTCCCCACCTATTTTTTATCTTGTCAGGGTGCCCCTAACAATAAACTAAACCTTTGGGACACCTTAGACAATTTTAACTTTTGGATCCCCATTGCAATCAAAGAGCTCCCTTGGGTTCCAAAATCTAGCCCGGCCAGATCTACTAGGTATCTAGATGAGGACTCAGTGATGAAGCATGCCTTTGGGAATCCCAGTGGGTGAGAGTTCCTTTAAGCACTTTAGGGAGTTCCCTTAGGAGAGGTGTAAAAGAGGGATAGGTAAATCAAATGAGGGATTCCCTCCTGATGGTTTAGATAGTCAGGCTTTGGGAAGGCGAGCAAACCCTGGCATTACTTCTCCCCCCTAGCCCTTCCTTTTGGCATAAAGTATATATCTGTCAAGCCCTTATCAGTCATGATCTCCTCTATTAGTTTGCAGCGAGTGGGTGAGCGCCTGCTCACACTTGATCTGTCTTCACTTAAGTCTAGTATAAATTTGAAATCCCCTCCCCATATAGCAGACCCCGAGTTAAACTGCCTTGCCTTAAGCCATAGTTCTTGAAAGGAGGTCAGTCTATCTGCATTCGGGTTGTATGTACATATAATTGTGATTAGCTGTGCATATATAAGTACATGTGGTATAATGTAAGTGCCTTCAGGGTCTAGAACGTCCTGCAGAGGACAGTTCGGGGCACTATGCATGATTTAAATTGCTGTATCTGAAAGAGACACGTTAGTGATAGATTCCTTACCTTAGAATATCCCCAGGCGTCAGGCTGGATCCGGAAAGTTTTGCGTAGCAGTACCCTTGCGCGTCGGTAGGCGGCGTCGTGCGGCTCCGCGTCCGTCGTCGGCGTCGTGATCGCCGGGATGACGTCGCGGGCAGTACTTAGACGCCGCCCCTGCGCGCTGACGTCAGTTCTTCTTTTCCGCGCCAGTAAGCGCAGATCCGGGAAGAGCAGTGCCCTGGTCAATTTTTGACCATACTTTTTGGTGATTTTTTCACTGTCTTTTTCCACCATTCAGGTGTCGTAGGGATGCCCGGCTTCAAGCGATGCGGCGCCTGTGCGCGGATGATGTCCGTCACCGACCCGCATTGGGAGTGTCTCTTCTGCCTCGGCCGAGGCCACGACACCGAGTCTTGTCCCGAATGCCAGGCCCTCAACCCGAAGGCTTTGCGAGAGCGGTCTCGAAAGCTCCTCGAGGCCCGGCATTCGGCTCCGCGGAAGCCCCGGTCGCGTGAGAGGTCCAGGGGTCGCTCGCGGAGTGCACACCGGTCGTCGGCGTCGAAGTCTTCTTCGTCCGGTAAGTCTCGACACAAGAAGTCCAGGAAGCATCGTCGCTCTCGGACTTCGCCTCGCCGGTCTCGCGACTCGGCTGAGGCCCCTCCCGGCACCGTCCCCGCCCCCGCGGCCCCGGACTTGCCTGTGGAGTCGCCCCGTCATACCCGCCCTTCCCGGGTTCGGGGGCGGATCCGGCCAAGGTACAGGAGTTCCTGTCGGCCATGGCCCGCCTCTTCGGGCCTTCAGGCCCCTCCGGTGCGCCTTCGGGCCCCGCGGGCCCTGATGGGGTTGATCCGGCGTCGCCGGCGGCTCCGGCCCCGGCGTCGCCCGAGCCTCCAGCCTCGATCCCGGCTCCGGCTCCGGCCCCGGCCTCGATCCCGGCTCCACAACTCCCATCGACGCCGGTCGACCTCACGACACCTCCGCCGGCGCCGATGTCTCCGGTGCCGTTCTCGACGCCGCCCTGGGCTCCGGGCGGCGTCGTCCCCAGTTCCTTCCGGCTCCGGACATGGTCCCGGAGCGGCGTCGCTCGACGCCGGCTCCGGCGCCGATGGGACCTTGGGTCCCAAATGTCCCTCCTCCTCCTTATTTTGAACCAGAGGAGGACCAGGAGGACTGGGAGGGTCTGATGACCCTCTGACACGCAACTGTCAGTATGATGAGGACTGGACAGAGAGTCTAGGGGAGGCCAGTGGTCTGGATACTTCTCCTGACACTGGCATGCTGTCTCCTCCCGTGGCTACGGAGGAGGGGGCCAATTTTGGTACGGTGTTGCGTAGGGCTGCTGGGGCCTTACGTCTCCAGCTCCCTACTTTGACGGTCAAGACTAACATCTTGACAGAGGTGCTTCAGCCGGCAGCCTCCTCTGCGGAGACTGTGCTGCCGTTTAACGACGCCCTCACGGACGTTCTTTTGGGCGCCTGGTCCAAGCCCAACACAGGGGCTCCTGTGGATCGGAACGTGTCACGACGCCATCGCCCCGCTCCGGGCGACCCCTGTTTCTTTCTGTCCACCCCACTCCTGAGAGCTTGGTTGTCCAAGCCTCCGCTTCCCAAACCGCCTTCCCTACCGCTCCTCCGGATAGGGAATCCAAACGCCTGGATCAGTTTGGGAAGAAAGGTTTTTCTTCCTCCAGTGCTGGCTTGCGGTCCGTTAACACCGCTTGTCTTTTGGGCCGATATACCCACTCTCTGTGGGATTCGGTGGCGGATGTTTTGCCCCAGTGCCCTGAGGAGGTCCAGGCACTGCTTTCCCGCGCCATTGCGGAAGGAAGGGATGCGGCCAAATACACTATCCGTTGTGGCCTTGACACCGCCGACTCGCTGGGCAGGTCGATTGCAACGACGGTGGCGCTCCGTCGCCACGCCTGGCTGAGAACCACTGGTTTTTCAGGGGATGTCCAGAATACTCTCATGGACATGCCCTTTGATGGAGTCGGTCTTTTTGGGTCCAAAGCAGACCATGCGTTGGAGCGCTTTAAGGACTCACGGGCTACTGCCAAGTCCCTGGGCCTTTCTGCTACACGCCCTCCGCTGCCTTCTGCTTTTCGCCCCTATCGTGGCCACGGTAGGGGCGCCCCTTCACGTCAGCAGCCCAGCCACCGGCCCGCGCAGCAGGCGTCTTCGCGTGGCCGAGGACGTGGATTCCGCCGTGGCGGATCGGGCAACCAGCGTGCGGGTCAGGCCACCACCTCCAACCCGTCCGCGGCCTCCAAGCCCTCCTAGTCCCTCCTTTCAGGTGCACGGCACGCCCGTAGGGGCAGGGTCCGCCATCACCTTCCCCACTGGCGCACCATCACCTCGGACAGGTGGGTCTTGGACATTGTCCGAAGGGCTACTCCCTCCCCTTCGAGACCACCCCCCAGCCATGCCACCTCAATTCCACCGCATGTCAGGGGATCACTTGGTGCTTCTACAGAAGGAAGTCACGGCCCTCTTGACCAAGAGGGCCATCGAGCATGTTCCGACCCCAGAAGTAGGGCGTGGTTGCTACTCCCACTACTTTCTGGTGCCCAAAAGGACAAGGAGGACATGCGTCCTATCTTGGACCTCCGGAACGTCAATCGCTTCCTCCGGAAGGAGAAGTTCAAGATGCTCACCCTAGCTCAGGTCTTGACTGCCCTCGACCCTGGAGACTGGCTGGTAGCGTTGGACTTGCAGGACGCATATTTCCACATCCCCGTCCTGCCGGCCCACCGGCGTTACCTTCGGTTCACGGTAGGCCCCGAGCATTTTCAGTTCACCGTGCTCCCCTTTGGCCTTACCAGTGCCCCTCGGGTGTTCACGAAAGTGATGGCGGTGGTCGCAGCTCATCTGCGCCGGGCCGGGGTTTCAGTCTTCCCCTACCTCGACGACTGGCTGCTGAAGGCGGGCTCGTCCCAGGCAGTCGTCTCCCACCTCCAGACTACGGCCGAACTCCTGCACTCGCTGGGGTTCTCCATCAATGTGCCGAAGTCGCATCTAATTCCTTCTCCACAGCTCCTTTTCATCGGAGCAGTTCTGGACACGACGCAGTTTCGGGCCTATCCTCCCGAACGGCGAGTCCGGGATATTCAGGCTATGATTCCAATCTTTCAGCCTTTATCCTGGGTTTCGGTACGGATGACCCTGAGGCTGCTGGGCCTCATGGCCTCCTGCATCCTGCTGGTCACTCATGCCAGATGGCATATGCGGGCTCTGCAGTGGGACCTGAAGTTCCAGTGGACGCAGCACCGGGGCAACCTGTCCGATCACGTCCAGATCTCGGAGGGGACTGCAAAACAGTTGCAGTGGTGGCTCTCGAACCGGCAATGGGTCATGGGCAGATCCCTCTCCCTTCCCCAGCCAGAGCATACAGTTGTGACGGACGCGTCCCTTCTGGGATGGGGCGGTCACATGGGAGAGGCGGAGATCAGAGGCCTCTGGTCTCCGGCGGAGTCCCGGCTCCATATCAACCTTCTGGAGCTCCGGGCGATCCGGCTTGCACTCAAGGCATTCCTTCCCTCTGTCAAAGGGAAGGTAGTGCAGGTGTTCACAGACAACACCACCGCCATGTGGTACTGCAACAAACAGGGCGGGGTGGGGTCTTGGACCCTTTGTCAGGAGGCTCTGCGCCTCTGGACATGGCTGGAACATCAGGGCATGTTCCTGATGGTTCAACACCTGGCAGGTTCTCTGAACGCCAGGGCGGACGAACTCAGCCGCAGGTGCATGATGGATCACGAATGGCGTCTTCACTCGGAAGTGGCGCAAGGACTCTTTCTACAGTGGGGAGAGCCTTGGTTAGATCTATTCGCCACCGAAGAGAACGCGCAATGTCATCAGTTCTGCGCGTTGGAATTTCCAAGGCGGCACTCGCTCGGCGACGCTTTTCGTCGCGAGTGGAGTTGCGGTCTGTTGTACGCCTTTCCGCCTATACCACTTCTACCCAGAGTGTTGAAGAAGATTCGGCACGACCGGGCCCAAGTCATTCTTGTGGCTCCGGACTGGGCTCGAAGAGTTTGGTATCCCGAGCTACTCAATATGAGCATAGATCCCCGATCCGTCTGCCTCTTCGGGAGGATCTTCTGTCGCTGCAGCAGGGGACGGTCCTCCACCCGAACCTGTCCAGTCTACACCTGCTTGCGTGGAGATTGAGCGGCGGCAGTTGATTCCTTTCGACTTGCCTCCCGAAGTTTGTGATGTGATTCTGGCAGCCAGGCGTCCCTCCACTAAGGTGGTATACGCCTGCAGGTGGAACAAATTTGTGGCATGGTGCACAGCAAAGGCTGTGGATCCCCTTTCTGCCCCTCTTTCTGAGGTCCTTCTGTTCCTTCTCTCTCTGGCCCAACAGGGTTCTGCCCTGGGTACCATCAAGGGTTATCTTTGTGCTATCTCGGCCTTCCTCAGGCTCCCTGATCAGCCCTCCCTGTTCAAGTCCCCTGTTGTTAACAGGTTCTTAAAAGGCATTACTCACCTCTTCCCTCCTGTTCCGTTTGTAATGCCTCAGTGGGACTTGAACTTGGTTCTTACCTTTTAATGTGCGCTCCCTTTGAGCCTCTGCATAACTGTCCTCTTCGTCTTCTGACTCTGAAGACAGCCTTTCTGGTGGCCATCACCTCCGCTCGGCGGGTGAGTGAGCTCCAGGCTCTATCTTGCAAGCCTCCCTTTCTGTCTGTTCATCCAGACAAGGTTGTTCTTCGGACGCGTCCGTCCTTCTTGCCAAAGGTGGTTACTGCTTTCCACATTGGGCAGACCATCACTTTGCCCACCTTCTTTCCGCCTCCGCATCCTTCCAGAGAGGAAGAGAGGCTCCACCGTCTGGACCCAAAACGTGCGCTCTCCTTCTATATCGACCGCACAAAACACTTCCGGGTGGGTGACCAGCTCTTTGTTGGCTACGTGGGCGCCAAAAGGTCGGGCGGTGCACAAGAGGACCATCTCCCGCTGGGTTACCTTGTGCATCAAGACCTGCTATTCTTTGGCCAAGAAGGAGCCTCCTGTTGGGCTGCGTGCCCATTCCACCAGGGCAACGGCTGCTACCACGGCCTTGGGCCGCGGTGTTCCGCTGCCGGTTATCTGTCAGGCAGCTACGTGGGCCTCGCTGCACACGTTTACTAAGCATTACTGCCTTGACAGTCAGGTCCGGAGGGACGGCTTCTTTGGCCGTTCTGTCCTCCAGGACTTCCTTGTCTGATCTTTGTTCGCAGACCCACCACCGGGGTTGGTATTGCTGGGGTATCTATTCTAAGGTAAGGAATCTATCACTAACGTGTCTCTTTCAGATGCACAAGTTACTAACTTGTGTAACGATATATCTGTAAGAGACAGTAGTTAGTGATAGATTCCTACCGCCCACCCATCCTCCCGTTCTGCGAACTGATTTCTAGGGTTAAGGACATCCCTTTCAGGGCCCTAGTATTTTTCAGACACCTGTGTCAGCTTCTTGCATGGCTCTGCGTTCCTGGCGCGGAAAGTCGTGTACAGAACTGACGTCAGCGCGCAGGGGCGGCGTCTAAGTACTGCCCGCGACGTCATCCCGGCGATCACGACGCCGACGACGGACGCGGAGCCGCACGACGCCGCCTACCGACCGCGCAAGGGTACTGCTACGCAAAACTTTCCGGATCCAGCCTGACGCCTGGGGATATTCTAAGGTAAGGAATCTATCACTAACTACTGTCTCTTACAGATATATCGTTACACAAGTTAGTAACTTGTGCACCACAACCAAAGGACGAATAAGATGCAATGTATTTTGCTTCGACCCATTTGACTCAAAGCCAGGTCTCTGTTGTTCTTGTCAATTGTACCTCCTATAGGAGACATATATCTATTTTGTGTCTTTGCAAGTAGGCTAATACTTGGTGCTCTTTCCATGGGTTATTGAGCCTGCGTATATTTCATGTTTTAATTTAAGTGGGCGCATTACTTTAGTGTATGTGGGTCGTGTCTGCATAACAAAGTGGCTGTGTTAGGCTCGTGCAGGCTAGCATCGACCAGTGGTTGTAGTTGAGAGTAGTTTCTTCCATGGTGTCTGTGCCACACTAATTTCCTAATCCACCCCCTCTAGCCACCCAAACTTGCCAGAGAAATCAGCGTTGCCCTTTCACCACCCATTTAACCCCAGTCACAGTCTGTTGCTTGTAGAGCTAGTTAGCTTGGAGCCTATACAACACATCCAGCTTTTCACATTGTGCCATCCCATCTTGCTATCCCCAGGCTGGGGGCACTTCTAGTCAGCTGTGAAAGAGGGGGAATCCCTAGGGTGAGGAGGAGGAGACTAGGAGCAAGTAGGACACCTAACCTCATCGTGAGTGTTGCTAATCTGAAAGAGACACGTTAGTGATAGATTCCTTACCTTAGAATATCCCCAGGCGTCAGGCTGGATCCGGAAAAGTTTTGCGTAGCAGTACCCTTGCGCGTCGGTAGGCGGCGTCGTGCGGCTCCGCGTCCGTCGTCGGCGTCGTGATCGCCGGGATGACGTCGCGGGCAGTACTTAGGCGCCGCCCCTGCGCGCTGACGTCAGTTCTTCTTTTCCGCGCCAGTAAGCGCAGATCCGGGAAGAGCAGTGCCCTGGTCAATTTTTGACCATACTTTTGGTGATTTTTCACTGTTTTTTTCCAGCCTTCAGGTGTCGTAGGGATGCCCGGCTTCAAGCGATGCGGCGCCTGTGCGCGGATGATGTCCGTCACCGACCCGCATTGGGAGTGTCTCTTCTGCCTCGGCCGAGGCCACGACACCGAGTCTTGTCCCGAATGCCAGGCCCTCAACCCGAAGGCTTTGCGAGAGCGGTCTCGAAAGCTCCTCGAGGCCCGGCATTCGGCTCCGCGGAAGCCCCGGTCGCGTGAGAGGTCCAGGGGTCGCTCGCGGAGTGCACACCGGTCGCCGGCGTCGAAGTCTTCTTCGTCCGGTAAGTCTCGACACAAGAAGTCCAAGAAGCATCGTCGCTCTCGGACTTCGCCTCGCCGGTCTCGCGACTCGGCTGAGGCCCCTCCCGGCACCGTCCCCGCCCCCGCGGCCCCGGACTTGCCTGTGGAGTCGCCCCGTCATACCCGCCCTTCCCGGGTTCGGGGGCGGATCCGGCCAAGGTACAGGAGTTCCTGTCGGCCATGGCCCGCCTCTTCGGGCCTTCAGGCCCCTCCGGTGCGCCTTCGGGCCCCGCGGGCCCTGATGGGGTTGATCCGGCGTCGCCGGCGGCTCCGGCCCCGGCGTCGCCCGAGCCTCCAGCCTCGATCCCGGCTCCGGCTCCGGCCCCGGCCTCGATCCCGGCTCCACAACCCCCATCGACGCCGGTCGACCTCACGACACCTCCGCCGGCGCCGATGTCTCCGGTGCCGTTCTCGACGCCGCCCTGGGCTCCGGGCGGCGTCGTCCCCCAGTTCCTTCCGGCTCCGGACTTGGACCCGGAGCGACGTCGCTCGACGCCGGCTCCGGCGCCGATGGGACCTTGGGTCCCAAATGTCCCTCCTCCTCCTTATTTTGAACCAGAGGAGGACCAGGAGGACTGGGAGGGGTCTGATGACCCTCTGACACGCAACTGTCAGTATGATGAGGACTGGACAGAGAGTCTAGGGGAGGCCAGTGGTCTGGATACTTCTCCTGACACTGGCATGCTGTCTCCCTCCCGTGGCTACGGAGGAGGGGCCAATTTTGGTACGGTGTTGCGTAGGGCTGCTGGGGCCTTACGTCTCCAGCTCCCTACTTTGACGGTCAAGCCTAACATCTTGACAGAGGTGCTTCAGCCGGCAGCCTCCTCTGCGGAGACTGTGCTGCCGTTTAACGACGCCCTCACGGACGTTCTTTTGGGCGCCTGGTCCAAGCCCAACACAGGGGCTCCTGTGGATCGGAACGTGTCACGACGCCATCGCCCCGCTCCGGGCGACCCCCTGTTTCTTTCTGTCCACCCCACTCCTGAGAGCTTGGTTGTCCAAGCCTCCGCTTCCCAAACCGCCTTCCCTACCGCTCCTCCGGATAGGGAATCCAAACGCCTGGATCAGTTTGGGAAGAAAGGTTTTTCTTCCTCCAGTGCTGGCTTGCGGTCCGTTAACACCGCTTGTCTTTTGGGCCGATATACCCACTCTCTGTGGGATTCGGTGGCGGATGTTTTGCCCCAGTGCCCTGAGGAGGTCCAGGCACTGCTTTCCCGCGCCATTGCGGAAGGAAGGGATGCGGCCAAATACACTATCCGTTGTGGCCTTGACACCGCCGACTCGCTGGGCAGGTCGATTGCAACGACGGTGGCGCTCCGACGCCACGCCTGGCTGAGAACCACTGGTTTTTCAGGGGATGTCCAGAATACTCTCATGGACATGCCCTTTGATGGAGTCGGTCCTTTTGGGTCCAAAGCAGACCATGCGTTGGAGCGCTTTAAGGACTCACGGGCTACTGCCAAGTCCCTGGGCCTTTCTGCTACACGCCCTCCGCTGCCTTCTGCTTTTCGCCCCTATCGTGGCCACGGTAGGGGCGCCCCTTCACGTCAGCAGCCCAGCCACCGGCCCGCGCAGCAGGCGTCTTCGCGTGGCCGAGGACGTGGATTCCGCCGTGGCGGATCGGGCAACCAGCGTGCGGGTCAGGCCACCACCTCCAACCCGTCCGCGGCCTCCAAGCCCTCCTAGTCCCTCCTTTCAGGTGCACGGCACGCCAGTAGGGGGCAGGGTCCGCCATCACCTTCCCCACTGGCGCACCATCACCTCGGACAGGTGGGTCTTGGACATTGTCCGAAGGGGCTACTCCCTCCCCTTCGAGACCACCCCCCAGCCATGCCACCTCAATTCCACCGCATGTCAGGGGATCACTTGGTGCTTCTACAGAAGGAAGTCACGGCCCTCTTGACCAAGAGGGCCATCGAGCATGTTCCGACCCCAGAAGTAGGGCGTGGTTGCTACTCCCACTACTTTCTGGTGCCCAAAAAGGACAAGGAGGACATGCGTCCTATCTTGGACCTCCGGAACGTCAATCGCTTCCTCCGGAAGGAGAAGTTCAAGATGCTCACCCTAGCTCAGGTCTTGACTGCCCTCGACCCTGGAGACTGGTTGGTAGCGTTGGACTTGCAGGACGCGTATTTCCACATCCCCGTCCTGCCGGCCCACCGGCGTTACCTTCGGTTCACGGTAGGCCCCGAGCATTTTCAGTTCACCGTGCTCCCCTTTGGCCTTACCAGTGCCCCTCGGGTGTTCACGAAAGTGATGGCGGTGGTCGCAGCTCATCTGCGCCGGGCAGGGGTTTCAGTCTTCCCCTACCTCGACGACTGGCTGCTGAAGGCGGGCTCGTCCCAGGCAGTCGTCTCCCACCTCCAGACTACGGCCGAACTCCTGCACTCGCTGGGGTTCTCCATCAATGTGCCGAAGTCGCATCTGATTCCTTCTCCACAGCTCCTTTTCATCGGAGCAGTTCTGGACACGACGCGGTTTCGGGCCTATCCTCCCGAACGGCGAGTCCGGGATATTCAGGCTATGATTCCGATCTTTCGGCCTTTATCCTGGGTTTCGGTAAGGATGACCCTGAGGCTGCTGGGCCTCATGGCCTCCTGCATCCTGCTGGTCAATCATGCCAGATGGCATATGCGGGCTCTGCAGTGGGACCTGAAGTTCCAGTGGGCGCAGCACCAGGGCAACCTGTCCGATCACGTCCAGATCTCGGAGGGGACTGCAAAACAGTTGCAGTGGTGGCTCTCGAACCGGCAATGGGTCATGGGCAGATCCCTCTCCCTTCCCCAGCCAGAGCATACAGTTGTGACGGACGCGTCCCTTCTGGGATGGGGCGGTCACATGGGAGAGGCGGAGATCAGAGGCCTCTGGTCTCCGGCGGAGTCCCGGCTCCATATCAACCTTCTGGAGCTCCGGGCGATCCGGCTTGCACTCAAGGCATTCCTTCCCTCTGTCAAAGGGAAGGTAGTGCAGGTGTTCACAGACAACACCACCGCCATGTGGTACTGCAACAAACAGGGCGGGGTGGGGTCTTGGACCCTTTGTCAGGAGGCTCTGCGCCTCTGGACATGGCTGGAACATCAGGGCATGTTCCTGATGGTTCAACACCTGGCAGGTTCTCTGAACGCCAGGGCGGACGAACTCAGCCGCAGGTGCATGATGGATCACGAATGGCGTCTTCACTCGGAAGTGGCGCAAGGACTCTTTCTACAGTGGGGAGAGCCTTGGTTAGATCTATTCGCCACCGAAGAGAACGCGCAATGTCATCAGTTCTGCGCGTTGGAATTTCCAAGGCGGCACTCGCTCGGCGGCGCTTTTCGTCGCGAGTGGAGTTGCGGTCTGTTATACGCCTTTCCGCCTATACCACTTCTACCCAGAGTGTTGAAGAAGATTCGGCACGACCGGGCCCAAGTCATTCTTGTGGCTCCGGACTGGGCTCGAAGAGTTTGGTATCCCGAGCTACTCAATATGAGCATAGATCCCCCGATCCGTCTGCCTCTTCGGGAGGATCTTCTGTCGCAGCAGCAGGGGACGGTCCTCCACCCGAACCTGTCCAGTCTACACCTGCTTGCGTGGAGATTGAGCGGCGGCAGTTGATTCCTTTCGACTTGCCTCCCGAAGTTTGTGATGTGATTCTGGCAGCCAGGCGTCCCTCCACTAAGGTGGTATACGCCTGCAGGTGGAACAAATTTGTGGCATGGTGCACAGCAAAGGCTGTGAATCCCCTTTCTGCCCCTCTTTCTGAGGTCCTTCTGTTCCTTCTTTCTCTGGCCCAACAGGGTTCTGCCCTGGGTACCATCAAGGGTTATCTTTGTGCTATCTCGGCCTTCCTCAGGCTCCCTGATCAGCCCTCCCTTTTCAAGTCCCCTGTTGTTAACAGGTTCTTAAAAGGCATTACTCACCTCTTCCCTCCTGTTCCGTTTGTAATGCCTCAGTGGGACTTAAACTTGGTTCTTACCTTTTTAATGTGCGCTCCCTTTGAGCCTCTGCATAACTGTCCTCTTCGTCTTCTGACTCTAAAGGCAGCCTTTCTGGTGGCCATCACCTCCGCTCGGCGGGTGAGTGAGCTCCAGGCTCTTTCTTGCAAACCTCCCTTTCTGTCTGTTCATCCAGACAAGGTTGTTCTTCGGACGCGTCCGTCCTTCTTGCCAAAGGTGGTTACTGCTTTCCACATTGGGCAGACCATCACTTTGCCCACCTTCTTTCCGCCTCCGCATCCTTCCAGAGAGGAAGAGAGGCTCCACCGTCTGGACCCAAAACGTGCGCTCTCCTTCTATATCGACCGCACGAAACACTTCCGGGTGGATGACCAGCTCTTTGTTGGCTACGTGGGCGCCAAAAAGGTCGGGCGGTGCACAAGAGGACCATCTCCCGCTGGGTTACCTTGTGCATCAAGACCTGCTATTCTTTGGCTAAGAAGGAGCCTCCTGTTGGGCTGCGTGCCCATTCCACCAGGGCAACGGCTGCTACCACGGCCTTGGGCCGCGGTGTTCCGCTGCCGGTTATCTGTCAGGCAGCTACGTGGGCCTCGCTGCACACGTTTACTAAGCATTACTGCCTTGACAGTCAGGTCCGGAGGGACGGCTTCTTTGGCCGTTCTGTCCTCCAGGACTTCCTTGTCTGATCTTTGTTCGCAGACCCACCACCGGGGTTGGTATTGCTGGGGTATCTATTCTAAGGTAAGGAATCTATCACTAACGTGTCTCTTTCAGATGCACAAGTTACTAACTTGTGTAACGATATATCTGTAAGAGACAGTAGTTAGTGATAGATTCCTACCGCCCACCCATCCTCCCCGTTCTGCGAACTGATTTCTAGGGTTAAGGACATCCCTTTCAGGGCCCTAGTATTTTTCAGACACCTGTGTCAGCTTCTTGCATGGCTCTGCGTTCCTGGCGCGGAAAGTCGTGTACAGAACTGACGTCAGCGCGCAGGGGCGGCGCCTAAGTACTGCCCGCGACGTCATCCCGGCGATCACGACGCCGACGACGGACGCGGAGCCGCACGACGCCGCCTACCGACGCGCAAGGGTACTGCTACGCAAAACTTTCCGGATCCAGCCTGACGCCTGGGGATATTCTAAGGTAAGGAATCTATCACTAACTACTGTCTCTTACAGATATATCGTTACACAAGTTAGTAACTTGTGCGTCAAGTAGGTAGGTATATGCCTGAGTGACCAGTTACAATCCTGTGTGCCCTGAACACTTGCACACTTTGCATTCAGTTTGACACCATATCTCAAGGTGATTTCTGGTAGTTAATCCACTAGCATGTGGACATTGCGCATATATATTTTGAGTATTTAGTTGCATGTGTACCAAATTATTGCTAGGCTGTCGTGTTGGACCTACGATGCAGCAGTAGCAAACCTCTTTTCTCACAAGGTAAATTCTAGTTGTCGATGCTCATGCAGATGATTTTGTTGTTTTGGATCCTCTCTTCTTGTGTCGGTGACTGCAGTAGATTTTTCCTAAAGAATTTGCTAGTTGGAATTTGATTCAAGAATGCATGTGGATTTCCGTTCATTTGTATGCAGGGAATAGAGTAGGTTATATTGTATTCCTGCTTCGGCAGGGTGTGTTTTACTGACAGAAATTCTCTGTGTACTGTCTGTACTGAAATTGTAAAATCAGGGTGGATGGATATGTGATTGCCACTGTATCATATTGAAGATCCTGTTGCTCTCTAGTGTATTGAGCTTCAAAGTTAAACAGGGTGCAATGATCGGGTGAGCAGGTGCCTCAAGGGCGGCAGAGCCCTAGTGATCTGTGAGCCCTTTCTATTGAAAAAAGTGGAGTGAATGGGGCAACCATGAAGCCCTTCTTCAGCATTTTCTGTACATATTCTTCCATTCTTACCATGTTCGTTGACTCTGGAATCCCTGGAAAATGCAGGTTATTTCACCAAAATCTGGCATCAAAGATATTTGTTTTTGGCTCTTATTACTTGCAGTACTTTCTCCATCTGGAATAGTTCCTCAATATGCCCTTTTACAGCATCCTCAATGTCTTGATGTGCGTTGTTTAAGCCGACCGAGTCATTTGTTGTAGATGTCCTTGTTTTCTTTCATGCGTTCCAGGCGCTCCATAAGGGTATCTATCTTGGATTCTAGTTTTTCCAGGCTGTGTTTCATTTCAAGTAGTAGCAGTCAGAGGTCTGAATATGTCTCTACTACTTGATGGTTATTTGGGTTTTTAGAATGGTGCACTGTAGGTGATATTGTCTGACACAGCCTGTCCCCCTGTGCACGGCTACTTGAAAGTGATCTTTGTTTGCTGTCTATCGTGCTTGCCTATGTCGCGTTTTTGCCATTAGGGAGAAGTGATGAAGTAGTTATCCCACTGGCATTTCCTGTACAGTGGATCTCACAAGCTAGTCAGCCCCGGGCCTGCATTATCCTTTGGCGCGTGGGCCTCGCGCTCGGACTGTAAGACCCTGCTGGGAGACACTCTGCGCACTAGTACAACCCTTTAAGGGCACCAGGTGTGGCAAAGGCACTACTGCTATCATCTCCCATGTCACAGGTGATCCCGCTTCTCCCCCTGTCACACCTGTGTTTTAATGGAAGACATGAGCAGATCAATTTAACTCTGCAGTTTAATGACAACGTTTGGGGGAGAGGGGGGGTTTATCTCCTTTGTCCTGCCTCTGCACATCCCAGGGAGACGTAGCGCAAATTTACATAGGCAAACGTTTAATCCTTTACCTGGCACAGTTTCAGTCTCCTATAAAGCACACTTTATTCTCTGCCTTTGTTTATTACAGTGGGCGGTCAGGATGATCCCTCTGCCTTCCCAGAGATCGAGGTCCCATGCCCCCACCGAGGATAGATTTATCGGTGCACATTGCCCTGTTGATTTCTTCGCACGAAACACGTGCCTCTATAGTCTTTCAGGGCTTAATATTAACCTCAGTGACAAAGCGTCTCTGTTATAGCTATGCATGCCACCTCTTTAGCCCCTTGCTCCTTGTTGCACTAAGCCCAGTCATGCCTCATCTCATGCTCTGCTTCCAGCTGGACTCCTATAATGTCTGTGACCCTTGGGCGCACGTGCATCATGTTGGGCACCGATCTTGCGTCCAGGAGGCCCACGTAGCTCGCACTCCTTTATTCTCAACTGCTCTCTGGGCCGCCTCGATGTCCAAGAGACTACCCTCACTCCTCCAACCCAGCCACCGCCCGCTCCCCTATCAAGGCAGGCCGTCACCGTGTCAGAATCAGTAGGAAAGTGCCATTTTGTAGGTTCATCCCCCCCACACACACACCTTTTGCTCCAATGCTAATGGTTATGACTCTGAAAGTGCACTGGAGCCTGCTGCCCAGGCCCCAGTGCCAATGCGCTCTCCCTAAAACTGTTAAATATGAATTGGTAATCCCAATTGGCAAGGACTTTCGCCCCCTTATAAGTCCTTAGTATATGGTACCAGTGGTACCCAGAGCATGGGTGTTAAAGGACCTGAAGCACTGTTTGTGCCACCCTGAGTGACCCAAGTAAACTACTGACAGCAAGCCTGCCATTGCAGACTGCACGAGCACTACAAACTGCTCGAACTCAACTTTGCCCTCAGACCCGAGGTTGCCAGCTCCGTTATGGTACCGTCGAAATATGTCATGTTTGATATCAAAACAATGTGCCTTCTCACCCCTGACATGAATCTCGTGCCAGGAGCGATATGGCATGCATCCAGGTGGCTACCATAGAAGTTCGCCCACCTGATTGCCTCAGCTTTCCTGTGCTCTGGCTGGCAGCCTGTGCTTGCTGCCGCCAAGACAGGATTCTGACCTCCTGCCAGGCAGTGTGAACACTCCCAGGAGTCAGAAACAAAGGCCTGGCCATGAAGGAGGTCACACCTCTCTCCCAGGATGGCTAGTGAAGTTACATTTCAAGGCGGTGAGCTTCAAAGTCTTCACCGCCTCTGATATGCATCCAGGCTGCCTCCCAATGGAAGAAACATCCGGCCCCCAGGCACATTTACACCCGGGCAGGCGGGACAGTTAGGTAATCCAAAGGTGTATTCCCCCAGAAGGCTGGCCACACCTCTAGGGTGGGCTACCTGGTCTGTACTGCAAAGGAAGATTTCTGCCATTTTGAAAAGTGGTACACTAGAGGGTTCTGGGTAGAAAAGGTGGCCTTCACCCCCGTATGTGGTCACTTCAGGCGTGGATTAGCCTCTGGGGCTAGTAGCCCATTGGCCACTTGCCCCCACACCCCTAACGCCCCTAAGTCTAGGATTTAAGGGACACCCCTGACAGCAGAACCTCAGTTTTGAATCAAACTGCAAGGAAGAGGACAAAGAAGAAACCCGGGTATGCGACAACAGGACTTGCACTAACCAAAAGATGGATACTCTGCACCTGTGGCAACGCTCCTGGAACTGCCTGATCGAGACTCGTCCTAGGCTAAATCTTGGTTCCCCCAGACAGAAGGACCCCTGTGAGAGCCTGAAGTACCCTCAGACTACCCACTAGTCTCCTGCAAACTGCAGGTAAAACAACGCTCTGGAACCAAAGAATCACTGGCCATCAGCCCCTCTGAGGGACCGCCGAAATCCAGATTGTCTAGTGCAGTGTGGGAACTGTAGTTCTGCCTTCCACGAAGTTATGTGCAGCTACAGTGTTCCCCGGGACCACTAGACGTCAAAGTATCCATCTGCTATGCTTACCGCTGCCAAGGCTTGTTTGTCACCAGTCCGGCAACCGACCCTGCACCTAGGTGCACTCAATGCTGCACCTAGAGGGAACTCCATCTGATTTTCAACCGATGTCAACAGCGACCCCGTTGTGTTTTTGCATCTTGTTCCCTGCAGCACTGAGTAAGCGGTAAAAGGAGCTTTGAATTGCTGTCATTTATGTTTTCTTCTGAAATCCATAACTCCGGTTGTATGTATCTGATCACGTTTGTTTTGGTGCCTAAATTAAAATAAAATTCTGCTTTATTTTTATAAACTGGTGGTGGATTTCTTTCGAGTTGTGTCAGTTGCTTATCGTCCATGTTGGTATTCTGAAAGGCTTAACGCATGTTCCTCTAGTAATGCCTGACTGCTCTTTGCCACACTACCAGGACTGAGCTAAGGAATTAATAGTGTAAATCCAAACACCATCTTTGGGTTTTGTGATAGTATTGCATGGTGAAGCCTAACCACCATCACCACATAATATTCCACCTTCCTAAAGAATCCATATGGCGTTCCAAGATGGCAACTCACAACGCGTTTTTTTGCCGTAACATGCCGATCTTGTCTTCGCTGCAGCGGGAATCCTCACAATCATCAGCATTTGCTGCAGTGTATTGTTCGATAGCTGCACATTTCCTTCTTATAACTGGATAGCCACTCAAACAGCTGATTCATGGTGGATTCTTTCCTCGGCTGGCAGAGCCTCCCTGCTGCCTACTATCTGGCGCCCCCTCAGGGTTAAGTGCAATTGTAACTAATTACTGAACAAGGAATGTCTGTATTGAATCACAAAGTGATTTGGACTCAACATCTTTAAAATAAATGACTAGGGGACGCCTTTGCATTGTTTGGGACCTACCGTGAGGGGAACGGTTCTTGCTCTCTCCACGCTGCCGCCGTGAGGGGAACGGCCCCTGCCTACTTTACGCTGCCGTGAGGGAACGGCTCCTGCCTACTCTACGCTGCCGTGAGGGGAACGGCCTACATCTCCCAGCTGCCCCAGCTTCTCCCGCCAGGATAAAGGCGCGGCTGCCCTCCGCAGCGCGGGACGCCTTGCATTGTTTGGGACCTACCGTGAGGGGAACGGTTCTTGCTCTCTCCACGCTGCCGCCGTGAGGGGAACGGCTCCTGCCTACTTTACGCTGCCGTGAGGGGAACGGCTCCTGCCTACTCTACGCTGCCGTGAGGGGAACGGCCTACATCTCCCAGCTGCCCCAGCTTCTCCCGCCAGGATAAAGGCGCGGCTGCCCTCCCGCAGCGCGGGACGCCTTTGCATTGTTTGGGACCTACCGTGAGGGGAACGGTTCTTGCTCTCTCCACGCTGCCGCCGTGAGGGGAACGGCCCCTGCCTACTTTACGCTGCCGTGAGGGGAACGGCTCCTGCCTACTCTACGCTGCCGTGAGGGGAACGGCCTACATCTCCCAGCTGCCCCAGCTTCTCCCGCCAGGATAAAGGCGCGGCTGCCCTCCCGCAGCGCGGGACGCCTTTGCATTGTTTGGGACCTACCTTGAGGGGAACGGTTCTTGCTCTCTCCACGCTGCCGCCGTGAGGGGAACGGCTCCTGCCTACTTTACGCTGCCGTGAGGGGAACGGCTCCTGCCTACTCTACGCTGCCGTGAGGGAACGGCCTACATCTCCCAGCTGCCCCAGCTTCTCCCGCCAGGATAAAGGCGCGGCTGCCCTCCCGCAGCGCGGGACGCCTTGCATTGTTTGGGACCTACCGTGAGGGGAACGGTTCTTGCTCTCTCCAAGCTGCCGCCGTGAGGGGAACGGCTCCTGCCTACTTTACGCTGCCGTGAGGGGAACGGCTCCTGCCTACTCTACGCTGCCGTGAGGGGAACGGCCTACATCTCCCAGCTGCCCCAGCTTCTCCCGCCAGGATAAAGGCACGGCTGCCCTCCCGCAGCGCGGGACGCGCGCGGGCGAAGCCCGGGCCAAGGGCGGGCCCGTCTGCGCCCGTCAGAGGCCGAAGGAGGCCGGGCAGGGCCACATTATTGATCGTGGTAGTTGGAAATTTATTGCTGTCCCAAGAAAGCCTTCCCAGTATTCCCAACCACCCTGCATGTAAACTGACTGTGAAAGAAAAGGCGATTTGGGACGTTTTAAGTCAGTATCTTTCCCGCAGTATTAGACTGGGAGCCGTGAGGGAAACGGCCAGCGTTGTTTGGTGCTCGTTACTGCAAACTGACCCCCTGTATTTTAATATTTCTTTGTTGCCATCGTTTTTGGTTTTTATTCCTTTTTAACATTTTCCTGGTTTTAATTTCCCATTTTTAACATTGTATTGTATGTGTGACACTGTGGGATTTTATATATAATTATGCGATATATCAATTTTGCTTAGCACATGTCACTTTAAGGATTACTCTTTTTGCACTTTATTACTAACGGACCATTTAAACATCAAGTCCCAGCATAGTGAGTACATTTGTGTGGTAGATAGATCTATTTTGTATTGATTCTGTAGGTTTCTGATTTGTAGCCCAATAGTTTTATTGTTGTACCGTTTTCTTTTAGTACACGCCATTTTATCTAAGGTTTATCGATTCTATATTTTATTATTAGTGGGTTGTTTAAACCCCAAAGGTTATGTATAGTGAGTTTGCCTATGGAAGACTAATCTATACTGTGTAGCACGTGCCATTATATAGCCAACCTACTTTGTACTTTATTTTTAAAGGTGAAACCTTACAGCAAGAGATCCATTAAGGGGGCAAACTTCTTGTTTAGTATAGATTCAAGGCATTAAGATTGTAGGAGGTTAATTTACTGCCTTGTATCGGCCCTCCTAGTCTTATTTTAGCCACTGTATCATATTCGGGGAAGTAACCCCTATGCCCTTGTAGGCACTTTTATAGGGACACATATTTATCATTCGCCCGTATAGCCCTCTTTGTAGCATCCTCATGGCAAGGAGGAAGCTAGCCAAGCCATTTACTGCTAAATCATGTCCTACGATCGATTCATTTTTGGTTAAAGCGGTCAATGTCCTCACTGAGGAAATTGACCGTACTGAGAGGCGTCTCTCTATGGGTTCAAGTTTTATCGGGGTAGAACAGGGAAATGGGGCTGGGGCCTCTAGTGTGAGCGGATCCAGTAAATCGACCAATAACTCTTTGGCGGTCGAGGAGCTTGAGCCGGTCGTTATTGTTTCGGGAGGGATCAGTGGGGATCTTACTCGAATATCTATGACCCCTAACTTGACTGCCCTTGAAAGCCCGCCGCTACTGATAAAGACCAGGGGACGTAGAAAGAATACACTAGAACAGGGGAATTTTAATTCTAAGGCCAAAGCTAAAAATGTTGAGTATTCGTAATGGGAAACCAGGACTGCCTGCTGATCCTTTGTCTTGTACAGACCCTATATCTCAACAACCAACATTAGCGACTATCTCTGATAAAATAATAGAGCTTTTAAGACCGCTTTATGATAAATTGGACATTTTAGCTAGAGAAATCCATAAAATTAGTGGAGTATTGGATATAGTTAATTGTAAATTCCAAAAAGAGTCAACTAGGGATCACCAAAAGGATGTTATTACAGGTCCTATTGACCCGACTATTGTCGTAGGTAACGATCGTAGTGATTGTAGCAAATATCCTAAGGAGCGGGCCCCCATTATACAAGCGGATAATAGGGAAAAAGATAGAAATATAGTAATAGGAAATCCAATTACTAATAGTGGATTTGCACCACCCCAAAAGGAGCAAGTAATGAACAAGCCAGATAAATTTAAATCATCTGATTCTATAAAGCCTGACGGTCCAAGACCCTTAGCCCATGGGGATAGGATAATAGCCTCGGTTGCAAATTTGCCTCCCGAATGTAGTCCCTATGTTGCAATTCTGGCCAACGTCCCCAAACTTCAAATTGGGCAGGCAGAAGAACATGGCTCACTTATGAACAAAGTAGTGTTTTGGCTGACCAATAGTTGTGGTTATCCTATGGAAGGAATAAACCAGATTTTAACAACTCGTAGAGTGGGCTGGATCGGGCCTTTGGAAAAATGCTTTGATGGGGACTGTATTATTATCAATTTTAGATCACCAAGATGGGCATCTAATACCCTTAAAAATGCACCACCTCCCATACGGGGGGAATTTAACATCACTCTTCTCCCTCTGGGGTACTTTTATAGACATCTGAGGGTGATGCATGGAAACGTAAGCTGGCCTCCAAATGGATCCTTGTTAGCTTCTTCTCAGGTTTCTACCCTGCCTTATTTTGCTATTCCAGTAACTAATAGGTATCAGGCTCTGAGTAATTTGGATACCAATGATTGATGTGAGGGACTGATACAGGCTAGTGAGGTTGCATTGGAGAGTTATTTACCTAAAAGTCCCACAATGGAAAATCCAAATGCTAAGAACATAACTAGTAAAGTTGGTCTATGCATGATAGAGCAGTGTGAGTCGTTATCCACTAACGTATTATGGACAGTTAGTATCATTAGTAATTCAGAAAGTATTCCAGTAGAATCAATTATTACTAGTAAAGAGGTGGGATATGAAGTACCCCCTCAGGAATTTTATGAAACGAATATGGACAAAGGGTACCAAGTTACTACATGGAACATTGCTGGGCTTAAAAGCAAAATAGGTACACCATCATGGTCTGATTTCATCTTGGCCCAACATGATATTATATGTTTACAGGAGACGTGGTGCACCGATCCAATATATGTAGAGGGTTTTACCTCATATTGGTTACCAGCCCAGGCCTCCCTTTCGGGTAGAGCTAAGGGCGGCCTCTTGATTTTGATTTCTACTAATTTGAATAAATGTAAAGTTAAAGGTTGTATTACTGTGGGAACTTATGCTCAGATTATGTGGATGGCTTCCACTGTGGGTAATGATGTTATTTTGATCAATTTTTATAACAATTTGTTTAATTCCCTACGTAGTTCTATTGTCCATACCCTGGAAAGGGAACTCGAGAAGCTGACTAGTACCATTAGGAAACCGATTATTATTCTTTGGGTTGGCGATTTTAATGTTCAAATATGCCCACTGTCCCTGACCAAAGTTTGTGGGCCTAGGAGGGGGAATTTGAAGACGATTGTTATATGCATTTCCCACATTGTGAATATGGTAGGGCCTTAAATGATGTTATTGCTAAACTGGATTTAGAATTATTGCATTGTGCTACCGATAAACACAACATGATATGTCCCACATTCACAGGTAGGAATGCAACGTCTAATATTGATCACATTATTATTTCTAGTAATAGTGTACATTTATTTTCAACCCCCTGGATAACGGACCAACCAACTAGTGACCATAATAGTATCTCTTTGTATTTATTATGTTGGGGCTTTAAAAATATCACCAGTGTTCCACATAGCCTATGTATTGCCCCCACCAGACCGAATGGTGTCCGGATAAAATGGGCTGGTCTGGACCCATCTAAAATCCAGTATGATGTTATTACACAGTGTCAGAATGAAATCCAAGTTTGCTTAGGGGACGAGGTTGACCCAGCATTGTTGCTTGATAATTTTACAAGGATCAATAAAACTGTGGAGAACCTTTTGTTGAAACCAGTGTGTAGAAATAAAAAACCTAAGGTGGGCTGGTTTGATGATAACTGCATAGGGGCTTTGGGCTGTCTTAAACAAGCTCTGGGGTGTAAGCCAAGAAACCCGGATATTATTAAGGCCTTACGTGCAGAATATGCTTTAGCCCTAAAAATTAGGAAATCGGAACTCCAAAAAAGAGCCTGGGAAGACTTAAGTCTGGCAGCCGATACTAAAAATAATAAACTTTTCTGGGATACTGTCAATAGTACCTTTTTGAAGGATGACCATATTCCAGAATTTAATTCTTACATTAACTGTAATTCTTGGGTAGCCCATTTTTCCACTATTTTTAATCCATTTGATAAAGATGTTCCATTCACTTTGTCCAACCAAAATCCTGTTGAATGGCCTAAATTGCCCTTGTCAATTAGTATAGAGGAAGTATTTGAGGGCATAACTAGTAGTAAGGGGGGTAAGGCACCGGGTCCCGATGGGGTCCCGATAGACTTTTATAAAAATGAAATGGTTTTATGGTCGCCGTTCTTAACCAGAGTTTTTAATGTCGCTGTTGAGACTCATTTTCCTTTATCTTGGGGCCAGTCAATTATAATACCAATTTATAAGAAGGGTGTTAAGACCGATGCTTGTAATTATCGCCCGATCTCTTTATTGGACTCGTCTATAAAGATCATGAGTAGGGTCATGTTATCGAGACTCGAAACCTGGGTCCAAGAAAAGTCAGTCCTTACCCAAGTGCAATATGGGTTTAGAAAGGGAGTTGGCACACTGGAGCAGTGTGTCAACTTGGATCTTTTGATCGGCAAGTACACATTAGCTAAGGAGGGAAATTTATATTTGTGTTTTGCTGACCTTAGCAGCGCTTTTGATTTGGTAGACCACTCCATTTTATGGCCCTTATTGTTAGATATGGGTGCCCCCAAAGAGATAATATTTTTTTGGGCTAGATTATATGGGGAGCTATCAAGTAGGGTGCGGTACGGTCATTTAGGCGAATATACCCCGCCTTTTAAAGTCAAAAGAGGCATCCGACAGGGCTGCGTCTTAGCCCCATTACTTTTTTCATTGTTTATCAATGAAGTTGACGCAGCACTGAAACTGTTTGAGTCGGATGCCCCTAGGGTGGATGGGAAGTCTGTCCCAATCCTTTTATATGCCGACGACGCGGTTTTACTCTCTCGCACCCCTATTGGGCTACAACGTCTTATTGATAATTTTACTGTTTTTATTACTAAAAGAAAACTTTTAATCAATAAATCAAAAACTTTTGTTATGGCTTGCGGTAGGAACCCTATAACATCTAGCTCTTACTTTATTGAAGGTTCCAAGGTCCAGATAGTCAAGACATTTTGTTACTTGGGTATTACATTTGCAGGGAATAGGTCATGGGCCCAGGAACAGGATAACGCCTGTTCTAAGATGCTTAGAAATATAAATGGTATTTTTAGATTTGCGGCTAAATTGGGCAATCGACGCATTAAAGATATGTTGACAATTTATGAGATGCGATGCGTCACCGCAGCTCTTTATGGGGCAGGTGTTTGGGGTCACCTTCAAGGTAATATATTACAACAAACTGAAAATTCGTTTTTAAAACGTTTACTTTGTGTCCCTTCATCTGCCTCTACGGAATTGATCCACCGGGAGGTGGGCATCAAATATATTTCAGACCTGGCTTCAACACGACCCCTTTTATTATGGAAATCTATATGGTCAAAAGAGGAAACATTATTTACTCAATCTATTATACGGGACTGCCTCAAATTGGAGAATTGTTTAAGAATACCCTGGCTTAACTATATTATTTATTGGTTTAAATCTTTATTTAATTGTGACATCAGATTGGATCCTGGGTGTACTCTCTCTGTTGCTAGAGCTGAGATTAAACTAACCATAGTAGCGAATAAAATAGAGGCTCGTTCACGTGTTATTAAGAATCAATCAACCTTCCTCTTTTATTCGCAATTGGACCTTAAACAGGGTTTTCAAACTTATTTGTCAGCCGTGACCAGAGTTTCACATCGATTTGTGCTGACACGTTTAAGATTGGGTATTGTACATCATCTTGTTAATTTTCCAATTATGAACCAGTGCTCTGTTCATGTGTGCCCATGTGATGGAGTCCCAAGACAAAGCTGCTGCCATTTGTTATTATTCTGTATATTTTATTCTCATTTTAGGAGATTTTATTTAAAACCCTTTTTTCTACACTACAACATAAGATCTACTACAGATGCCTTGAATTTGCTCTTCAGATTGGATGACCCACGATTATGCTTTTATTTAGCTACATTTTTTCTGAAATCTATTAGTATTAGGAAATCTATGACTATTGACATCTGATTGTGTGTTTTAAGGGTATCATGTAATTATATGTAATTATATGCATTTGCACTTTTGAATTAGGATAATGTATGATCCAGTAAATGTTTGGACCCTTATGTGAATTATGCACTTGCACTTTGTATCTGTATTAACATGTTTACGCACCTTGATGTATTCGCACTTTTTATCCCACTGTTTTATACCTTTTCAGATTTTCTTGTAGATTGAGCTTTTTTTATGTCTGTATTGCTTATATGGTTGATCTATTTAACCGAATAAAAGCTCTAAAATCGAATCGACTAGTTGATTACTGTGTTTGCGCAAGAAGCCCCAAATATATGTTTTAAATAAGGTGGCCCTTTTTTGCATTGAAGACCATTGTCCTACAGGTGCTTACATAACTGAGATAATCAGATCATGCTCCAGTGTCGTAGTTCTAACTATATAGCATCTCCAAAATTCTTTCATTTTTCTTATATCTGTGAACCTTTTATTGTGCATTATTTTCATGCTTTGTATTCATTTTGTTAGGATTTATTATTATTATATGAGATTACTTTTGTTAGTATTTATTGATGAAATGCAGGTATTTAAGTCATTCTTATTCTTTTCCTTCTGCCTTATGTCTGCACCTCCCTTGTTCACAACGGTGCTGACATTGGGTACTCATCTGCAGTAGTGCCCATAATTTAGTTACTTTGCGACTAGTTTATGAAGGATTTTTCCCAGGGAGGGGTTTTATTTTCATTCTGTAGATGACAGTGGGGCTGCTGTATAGTTGTCCCCCAACCTCCCGCCCACACAGATCTCCCAAAATTGGAGCGCACAACAACCTGAAAGAATCAGTTTATTGGAGTAATTGACTTCTTTTATGAAATCTTTTCAGCAGATGATTATCCCATTTATACATGGTATTACTATTCAGGCCATTAGCTTCCTGAAGTTGGTAGACTTATTGGTGTCCTTTGTTTTTGCTAGTAACACAGGCAAAACTGAGGATTCTGTTGCTTCTTTGGTTGATGGGTACTCCATTGTTGCAGGATTGAGGGCTTCTTATAGACACCCTCTCGGTATCTAGTGTACTGAAACCATTTTGACCTACTTCTAACACTGTTTCTGAAGTGTTGAATGTTTCTTTTCAAAATGCCAAAACATTCCTATTGAATACAAATATAGTTCCAAAAATAATTTTGTTTCGTAACTTTGTTTTTTTGGATCATCTGTTCCCTTTGCAGATCGTTTATCTTGCGGCCATCAACAAATCCTTGGGCTTAAAAATTCTGATGTAATGACATCTGCTTAGAATACAACTCTTAAATTATTAGATTAATCACAGAGATCATGTTTCAGAAAATGTTTCAACTCCTCACCAGAGGCTAAAACCTAATGGAAAACGACAGCTGAAAACCTAATTTTAGGAACTAAGCAAATATTTGCTTGTATTTCAGAAGTTCAGAAGGGAATTATGGACAAACTACCAGTAGTTGGAGAAGAGAGTGAAGCAACCGTGGATGCAGCTGAAATGGATAGTACAGCATCTGAGAGGGACCAGCCCAAGGATGGAGAAGATGCACCAGGTTCTCCTCCACTGGAACCCATGAGCGCTGTGAAAGAAAGTAAATCAGAAGGTGTGCATGTACACTGCTAGCTATATTCAAATAGTGAACGATCCTGATCAAGCATTAACATAATAGATGTGCCAAAAAATAATTGTGCATCACTGTTTTTATAAATACCTAATCTTTTGATTAGCCATGTCTGACTGTTTGTGAATGTTCGCATACTCAGTAGAAAATGGAAAGTTTAAGGAACATTGTGCTTGAAGCACAAGACTCAAGGAACTTAGAAAATGGGAACATGAAAGGCGGTATGATGATGTAGCCCGATGATTAATATTTATTTTATATTTGATCATTGAAGCAATGTTCCAGAATTATTTCTGGTTGGTCTTTTTAGTGCTTGGCCATCTCCTGTGCTCAGTCTGGCTCTATACATTCCAGACTTCCAGAGAAAGGGACTCAGATGGTATTGATAGCTGTGCGCCACCAAGAAATTAGGTTGCCCAATAAAGGTTTCACCACGTAGCATACTTTTCTGTTCTTTTTGATTAATCAAAATTATTCTCTCGCTAACACATTCTTCCTCCAATTCTGTGCATATTTTTACAATACTTTTTATTGTTTTTAACAGTGAAAAGAAGTAGCACCACCACACAGCATAGTATCAGACGTAGAAAAACATATTAATATATCTCAAACACAGTCCATATGTTCATTGTTCAAACCAGGTTGTTTTGAGAATAATTCAACCACATACCCACACGTTCATATATTTTTGCACACATCACCTTGATTTACAGACATATTCTTTTTCACCAGGCCATTCCATGTGACCATTCTTGAATGGAGAAGCTTTATTAGATCATCAGCATTGAGCAATGTCACGTTTTGCAATTAGTAATCCCATTGCCTCCAGGGTCTAGGGACCTGTTGGCTAATTCTGTACATATTATGCAGTTAAAATGGAAATGTGTGCTTGGTCTTTTGGACACAATAAAAACTTATTAAACAAGATGATAGACTGTTATATTTTCAGAGGCCCTCTTTCCAAATTAGGTGATGTATAAACTCCGCTTCCTAGCACCAAATTTAAATATATAACACCGGGTAAATTGTCAGTTGATTTTTGAATATTTTCGTAAATTGAGAAATGTTTAAATAATAAGAACAGTTTGTAAATTTGTATAGCGCGGTTTATCACCTGTGAGGGTATCCAGGCGCTGTCCATGGGCACGGGGGAGATTAAGTGATTTGCCAAGAATTATAGAATGTTGAGCTGACACCGAGACACGAACCCGGATCCCCAGCTCCTGAGTCGGCAGCTCTGGCTGTTGCACCAGCAAGCAAAATATAAATGACATTTGATTGAATAGACCAATAGATGAAGATAACTGTCACAAAACCCCTCTCTGTGTGTATTTTTATTTTTATTTTTTTACATGAGACCGGTGAGGTAAGTAAAGTTGTTTGATTGTTACACCTAAATATTGAATGGATGATGATTGCTAAATGCTGGTCAGTGGCTGAAAGTCTTTTTTATGAAGTGGGAAAGGAAAATATTTGACTGTGTGTAAACGTAGTACAGATCCTTGCTACAGGATATTTGAAGTTAGTTTTTAGTGAACCTTACTTTGGACTCAGTTTCAAATTATGAATTCTATATAAAACAGTCTTCCTTAATAACCATTTCCTCATTTGGTTTTTTATTTACATTTGTTTTTAGATGAGCTAAACATGAACAAAGCATAGGTTCATCATTAGAACTCTTAAGTTTTCAAGATCCTACATATCTACTATTCCTCCAATAAATTCATTTTTGTTTTATATTTCCAAATGCATTCATCCAACTTAATTTAAGGGAGATTGCTGTAATGTGTGGAAGTAGGCAGTGAGAAGGAAAAAAATTCTATTGAATGTACTCTGCTTCTATGTTGGAGCACTCTGTAGTCCTCCGAATTCCCAACCACTTTGCATCAAAATTCTCCTTAGGAGAGCAGCTGTTAGTTGCTGTATGCCTGGATGCGTTTATACTTAATGTTGAGCCTCTTTATGATCGCACACTCCCCTGGACATAACTGCATTGTCCATTCTATACAAGGCATCCAGCACTGCTAACAGTACTCCTTTTGTTGAGGTGTGACTAGTTTTACCATAAACCTTCTAAGAAAATCTTGTTATAACTAACACAACCTGATTTGGTGTACATCTCCTCAGCCACACCTCTTGCCTTATCTTTTGTAACTTCTGTAGATTTGTTCTACTTAGTTTGAATATTTTTATTCAGATCTTAGACTGCTGAAGGTTGGGCCTTGCGAGGTTTTGCTAGTTTTTAGAATGATGTCAGTGGTCTGGTTCACCCTCCTCCCCCCAACCTGGGGCTACACCTCCCACCTGAAGTCCAGATTAGTTCTTTGCCTAGGGGAATGATTTAATAACTCCCTTAGGAAAGAGGTTTCCCACAATTACTCATCCATCCCAACTCCATGCCTGAAGATCCATCCCTGGATTGCCTGACAATCCTTCCCCAGAGAGCATTCTGTGATTCCTGGAATCAATCAATCAATCAATCAGGGAATTGTAAGCACGCTACTCACCCGTGAGGGTCTCAAGGCGCTGGAAGTGGGGTGAAGGCCAGTGGGTAGAACATAAATCCCCCCCGATACCCACATTGTTCATACAACATGGGTCCCTTTCTCGCTGTGCCACTGGATTCAAGCTGGCCTGGCTGATGAGGGGTGATTTCACGAAACCGGTCCCAGGATGCTTGTTTCCAGTCTAGGAAGAACCTGGCCTGGCAGTTCGGGCTGGACTGTTTCCATGAGGAGCAGAGTCAAGTTGCATACAGCTGGGCCCAAACTGGGGTGGCATGGTGAGCAAAAGAACGATGGATTTAACTCAGGTCTCTTGACTGGGGGTGAGTGTTTGAAAAGGTTCAGCACTCAGTCCATCATCTTCTTGTGTTTTCTAGTAATATTTAACCCCTTGGATTTTACCAAGTTAATTTTTTCCTGGAATCATTCAAGAGGGATGACATTGATGTCTGTGGATTGATGAGCGTGAAAATGAAATCATCTGTGAAAGCTGTGGTTTAATAATTAGAGTACCCAATTTCACCTCCTGCGTATTGCTAATTCTTTGTAACAAGGGCTCAACGACCATGGTAGATAATACGAGAGACATAAGACACTCTTGTGTTAGGCCTATCCTTAATTGCACTGTTTTCTTGAGCCTCCCATTAACCTTAATCCGTGCTCCCAGGTTCTGATATTTTGCCAGCACTCCAATATATAGGTATCCAAAGCCCATTTCTCACAGTACATTAGCCATGAAAGTTTAATCTACCCTGTCAAATGCCTTTTCGGCATCTAGCATTAGGAGGATTGCTTCCTTCTTACCTCTCCTAGCTATGTCTAGGATGTGTAATACATTTTTAATGTTACCCTTGGCTGACTGTGTGTAAGATCCGGTCACTGTTTTTTCCCTCTTGCTGCCTGTATTTTAGCGAAGCGTTTACTGCTTGTGTTTAGAAAAGAAATGGCTCTGTATGGTTGACAAAGAGTGGGGGTCCTTATCCAGCTTGCTTATGAACTGTATATGCTTCGTTTATCGTTAGAAGTAGGGTTGCCCCGGCGAGTATCTCATTTATTAGGCTTTGAGGGCTCCCAGCACAAAGGGTGGGGCCATCCCTTAGAAACCTGCTGCAAGCCAGATAAGGTTGTCTCCTTCAAATATTATTTTCTTGTGGCATAGTGTATTTCCCATGGCGTGCAATTCGGCAAAATATGGTGGAATCTACATAGTTTTTCTGTTGAAACATACCCACTGTCTTGTTAATCTCAGAAACAAAGCCCAAAGTCTGCTTTGCTTCACGTTTGGGAGAAAGCAGGCAATCTGCTTTAGTCCCCTTTATATGATATTGTGCCTCCAATCTTGACCAATGGCGCCTGGTGAGGTGTTAAAGTGGTGGAGCGTAAAATTATCACTTGTATTCTTAGCGAGCGAGAACACGTTTGAGTGTGGTAATATCTGAACATTTTACTATAAGCAGATGGCATTGTCTCCACAGATCCCCCACTGAATCCCCCATATCTGATAGAGACATCTATCCGCAGATTCCTTACCTTTGAATTTTCCATTCCTCAGACTTAATCTGGAAGATTTTTCTTCGAGCAATACCACTGTGCGCCGGCAGGTGGCGTCAGTTGGCTCAGCGTAACTCCTTCTGCGCCGTAGTGACATCCACGTTACCTATATAGGCACCACCTCAGCACGCTGACGTCAGTTCTATTCTTTCCATGCCAGCCAAGCGCTGATCCATGAAGAGAGCTACCCTCTGTCACTTTTTGACAGGCTTTTTTTTAATGTTTTGTTGACCTCTTTTTTGGTGTGTAGATTTTTTTCCCCATCATGTCCAGGAAGACTTCTGGATTCAAACTGTGGTGCGCCTGTCAATGCGCCATGTCTGTGATGGGTCCACACCTGGTTTGCCTCTGGTACCTGGATCACGACTCGAAGCGGTGATCATACTGCCAGGCCATGGCTCCAAAAGCTTTGAGGGAGCGGTCCCTAGAACTACCGGAGGCCCGGCACTCGGCACTTTATCGAACAACTCCTAAGAGGTCTCGTTCTCAGTCCTGGTCGAGAGGAAGGTCTGGACAACGCTCTGGGAGTCCCAAGTCCTTGTCCTCCCACTCAGTCATCGGGTAGGTCAGGTAAAAGGCATAAGAAACACAAGAAGTTGAATCGTGCTTCGACTTCTCACCTTCAGTCAGCTGACGTGACGGAGGAGCCTCAGTGTTCCAGGCCTCGTTCTTCTGAAACTGTGCCTGAGTTGGCTCTACGCTTCCCCGCCTTTCCGGGAATCCGAACGTTCCCCGTCCATCTTAAAGAATTTTATGATGCCATGTGCCTCATTTTGGGCGGCCTGACACTACTGGTGTGTCTACGGACCCTGTAGGCTCAGCGCGTGCTCCATCAGGGTCTGTGCCAGCGGCTCCAGCCCCAGCGCCTTCCCCCATGAATCCGGTCAGGCGTTGGTTGTGCCATTGCGACCGGCCCCGACGCCAATGCTCCTGGCGCCGCTAATAACCCCCAGCGGAGCCAGCCCCATTCTGATTCCAGATGACCCGGAGCCGGTACCGTGTTGACCGATAGAGGCGTTGACAGACCCCAGGTCCTAGGCCATTCTCTCAGCCCTATTCCGAAGGGCTAGGAGAGGAAGAAGATTGGGAGGGGTCGCTAGACCCTTTAGAAGACCAGCCTTATCATGAAATGGACTGGTGTGAGGAGTTGGGTGAGGCCAGTGGATTGGACACCTCTCCAGATTCTGGCATTCTTTCTCCCCCTACTGTGGCTACTGAAGAGGGAGCATCATTTGCTATGGTGGTGCGAAGGGCGGCTGAGGTCCTGGACCTTCAGCTCCCTTTGGTGGCGGTCAAGACTAATATCTTGACAGAGGTCTTACAGCTAGGTTTCTCCACTTCAGAACCCTTGCTACTCTTTAATGAGGCCCTTACAGATGCCCTACTGGGTACCTGGTCCAAACCCTGCATTAGGGGTTCCTGTGAATAGGAAATTCGCCCGCCGCCATCGCCCTGCTCTGGGGGGACCCAAGCTTCTTCACCACCCACCCTCCCCAAGAGAGCTTAGTGGTCCAAACCTCTACCTCCCATGGTGCATTCCCTTCTGCTCCCCCGGACAGGGAATCTAAGAGGCTAGATAGTTGGGGGTAAGAACTTTTCCACCAGCGTTGCATTGCGGTCGGTGAACACTGCATGCTTATCGGGCCGTTATTCCCACTCCCTGTGGGAAACGGTTGCGCTTTTGCTGCCACAGGTTCTGTAGGAGGCCCTGGTCATCCTCTCCCAAGCGGTACCAGACGGTGGAGATGCAGCAAAGTTCGCCATCTGTTGTGTTTTCTACACGACCGACTCACTGGGCAGAGCGATTTCATCAGCGGTGGCTGTTCAACGCCATGCCTGGTTGAGGACTTCTGGCTTTTCGAGGGATGTCCAGGCCTCTCTCATGGACATGTCCTTTGATGACATCTGTCTCTTCAGAGACAAGCCAGACATGGCGCTGGAGCGCTTTAAGGACTCACGGGATATGGCCAAGTCCTTGGGTCTCTCAGTAGCCACTCGTCCCCAGCCTGCCCAAGGAAGGGGTTTTCAGCCGTACCTGCCTTATCCCAGCCACAAGACCGCACAGGTTCAGCAACCTCGGCACGGCCGAGGGCGCGACTCATTCTGACCCCCTGGGTCGGGCAGCCAGAGGTCGGGTCAGTCCCCCCCACCTCCCACACCCCCCTCAGCCTCCAAACCCTCCTAGTCTTGCCCTTCAAGATCATGGGCGGGCAGTTGGTGGCAGGATCCGCCATCACCTCCACTTCGAGACTACCTCTCGCTCCATACCGCCATCTTATGACCGGCTGATGGAGGATCATGCTTCAAGAGGAAGTCATGACTCTGTTGGCCAAGGGAGCCATAGAGAGGGTTTCGGCCCCAGAAGCAGGCTGTGGTTCTTATTCCCGCTGGTCCTGAAAAAGGACAAAGGCCTTCGTCCTATCCTAGATCTATGAGCCCTCAGCTTCTTTCTCAAAAGTTCAAGATGCTCACATTGGCTCAGGTCCTGTCTGCCCTGGACCCGGGAGACTGGATGGTGGCGCTGTACTTGCAGGATGCCTATTTCCATATTCCCATCCTGCCTGCTCATTGATGCTACCTGCGTTTTATGGTAGGCCACGAGCATTTTCAGTTCATCGTGTTCCCCTTTAGCCTTACCAGCGCCCCTCGTGTGTTCACCAAGGTGATGGCGGTGGTCGCAGCTCATCTGCGCCGATCAGGTGTGTCAGTCTTCCCCTATCTCGACGACTGGCTGTTGAATGCAGGCTTGCCCACGGCTGTCGTCTCCCATCATCAGACTACGGCGGACCTCCTGCACGCCCTGGTGTTCACTATCAAAGTGCCGAAGTCACACCTGATTGCCTCTCAGATGCTTCCTGTCATCTGAGCTATTCTGGACACAGTGCAGTTTCAGGCCTATTCTCCCGAGCGGCGAGTTTAGGATATTCAGGCTATGATACCAATGTTTCATCCTCTATCCTGGATATCAGTGAGAATGACTCTGAGGTTGCGGGGCCTTATGACCTCCTGAATCCTGCTAGTTACACTTGCCAGATGGCATATGCAGGCTCTGCAGTGGGACCTGTAGTTCCAGTGGGCGCAGCATCAGGGGAACCTCAATAACATATTCCAGATCTCGGAGGGAACTGCACAGGATTTGTAGCTGTGGCTGATGAGTCGCGTTTGGGTCAGAGGCAGACCCCTCTTCCTTCCCCAACCAGATCTCACAGTAGTGACACATGCGTCACTCCTGAGATGGGGCGGACACATGGGAGAGGTGGAGATCAGAGGACTCTGGTCTCCTGTGGCATCAGTACTCCACATCAACCTGCTGAAACTCCAAGCGATTCATTTGGCATTAAAAGCCTTCCTCCTTCTATCAAGGGGAGGCTAGTACAAGTGTTCACAGCTGACACCACTAGTAATGGTACTGCAACACACAGGGAGGAGTAGGGTCATGGACTCTTTGTCAAGAGGCTCTGCGTCTCTGGACTTGGCTGGAACACCAGGGTATATCCCTGGCAGGTTCTCTGAATGCCAGAGCGGACAAACTCCGCCATCGATGCCTAGCGGACCACGAATGGCGTCTCCATCCGTAGGTGGCGCAAGGTCTCTTTCAACAGTCGGGAGAGACTTGGTTAGATCTGTTCGCCTCTTCCGAGCGCTCAATGTCAGCAGTTTTGTGCGCTGAAGTTACAAGCCGGCTTTCATCTTGAGTGAAGCTCAGGCCTCCTGCACGCCTTTCTGCCCAAACCACTCCTGCCCAGAGTTGTCAAGAAATTCAGGAAGAACCGGGCCCAAGTCATCCTTGTGGCTCCGGATTGGGCACAGAGAGTCTGGTATCCAGAGCTTCTGCAGATGAGCATTGATCCTCAGGTCAGGCTGCCCCTTCTGGAGGATCTTCTGTCGCAGCAGCAAGTAAGGGTCCTCAATCCGAACCTGTCAACTTTAAGCCTTTGTGCGTGGAGATTGAGCAGCGACAGTTGACAACTTTCGACATTCCTCCCGAAGTCTGCAGTATTATCTTGGTGTCAAAAAACAAAAAGAGGGAGTGTCCCCAGGACTCAGCGTCCTAGTTGTCTTGAAAAAATCCCCCCCCACGGTGTCCATGGGGCGAAACTACAATTAGTTTCCTGTGAGTTTATCTGAATACCTTGGTTCCTCCTATTGTCTGTCGCTCTTTATTCACTGGCACTAATGAGCTTAAACATAGCTACATAGGTGATGCATGACTAGAAATTCAGTCAGTCACTATGCTTAACGCTCCTAAAACATAGGGAGCCGCATGACACCCACTTATAATTCTTGAATGATTGTGGGTATGGAATGGACGATAGGAATACACCCTAGACTCCTACTCAAAGACGCATCACAGAGATAGTGCATGAGAATTATGTCACAATGCATACGACATACACAATTTGTGTGTTTCAAGATCACTTACTCTTGAATAATGGAGAGTTTATTTAACGAGGATGGAGTAACATACTCACCGTAGAAATGTATATAACTGTGTGCATATGTTCTGCTCTGTCTTTTTCAGAATATTTTCTTTTTCCCTCCTTCACTGAAGGCTGTAACGTTGCCTAACCGTAAGTACACGGTCTGGCGAATTGCGGAACCAGGGACGGGTGTGCCTTAGCGTGCGCAGACCTCCCGGTTCACAAATTTGGTCCTGACGAAAACCTTGTACTAACACTAAAAGGTTGAAACATGTTGACCGACAATCTTTTCACTTAAACACCGATACTTTTTGGTCAATAGAGCCATTTTAAGTATCTCACTTGGTTTTAAATTTTGTCTTGTTGCTCCAAATAAAAATCTTAGGGAATACAACAAAGACAATTTTAATCCACTTACACATTTTCTTCACATTACTCAATAAACCAGCTCCGCTGTAGTTCAGGCGTTGAAGCACACCCAAGTGGCATTCGGCTACTTGGGTGGACCCCGATGATGAAGCATGTCACCAACTAGGTGGGTGAGTGAGGGGTTTCTTAAATAAAGAAAGAATTCTTTCTTTACTATCGCTCTCTATTTTTTCAAGACAACTAGGACGCTGAGTCCTGGGGACACTCCCTCTTTTTGTTTTTTGATATATTGACCTTAGGGGACCGGGAGTTTGTTCTCAACGAATTACCCTTACTCTCTCTTTGTTTAGCTAAGTATTATCTTGGTGGCCAGGAGTCCCTCCACCAAGACAGTATACTCCTGCTGGTGGAACAAATTTGTATCATATTGTACAGAAAAGTCTATTGATCTTCTGTCCGCTTCCCTTTTCTGATGTGTTGCTTTTTATTTTGACCTTTGCCCAGCAGGGCTTTGCTCTGAGCACCCTGAAAGGGTATCTTTCAGCTTTGTCTGCCTTTCTGAGGCTGCCAGACCAACTCTCCTTATTTAAACCACCCAGTGTACATAGATTCCTGAAAGACCTTTGTAGGAGGATGTCTTAGTATATGGTGCACACTTATTAAAGTGAAGCACCTTGCACTAATCCAGACACCCCTTTTGGTGATTTTAGTGGCCTCAGACAACCTTAGTAAGCTCTCTAAGTGGTAGCTGTGGAGAGTGTTAAGCAGCTTGTTTTACCAGATCTAATCATGTAGTGTAGGTTAAACGAAAAAGGACCACACAGTATAGATATAAAAATATGTCTATTACACAACACTCACTAACACATTGGCATACCTCCTACCCGGAGATATCAACACAATACACAACAATACTTCAATAGCAAATAGGTAATTAAGCACAATACACAATGGTCTCCAGGGGGAGACCAAACCATATACTAAAAAAGTTGAATGCGAACTGCGACCGAAGTCGGGACTTGGACCAGGAGACTCAGAAGACCTGAGAACACATGGAACCATTCAGGGTAAGTACCCAGGAACCCCACAGAGGCTGTTTTCAGAGTGGAAACACAGCTGCGTACTTAATAGAAGTCAACGGGAAAGTCGCGGTTGCCGTTTTGAAGAAGGACCTTTCCCAGTGGACCCGGAAGAAACCCCGTGGAAGATGGAAGGTTGGACAGTCACCCCACCCGTGGATACACGAAGGGACCAGGAAACCTACTCCAGGGAAGCCAGGAGCATAGGTGTGAAGTGACGTCCGAAACTGCCGTAGACCACAATGGAGGACTTCAGCAAAGATGCCACTGGCACTGACTGTGCAAGAGTCAGTTGGAATCAAAGGGTGGATTCTTGAAGAGAAGAACCAGCAAGTGGGGGGACAGAGTCTATGCCACTCGGAGGTGACCAGGAGGCACGGAAGAGCAATGCCCACCAGTATTGGAAGATGCAGGAGTGACGACTGTGACCTTGTCGCTGCAGCTGTGAGGCCCAGGCGATGCTGAGGAAGACTAGAAGCTGTGCATGAGCTTTCCCACGTCAGAAGTCGAGAACCAGGGGGTCGGTGTCCGGCGGAAGCACCAACAAGCCTTGGCAGCTGCAACAGGCGTGGAAAGGGAAGAAGGAGCAACGTTGGGACCAGCGAGCTCCAAGGGACTCACCACAACCAGGAGAGTCCGAGCAGGCCCGAGCTAGCAGGGGAGCCTACCGAAGCAGGAGAAGAACCTTGTGAGGACCCACAGGCCAAAGGCACAAGAGTCGCATGAGGACCTCGAGCAGCTCACCAAAGATGAAGGCCCACGGTGCATAGGATGCGGTGATGAGTATGATCTTGGCAGGAAGAGACGCTGGAGCTTCTTGCAGCCCGAAGATCTCTGGGGTGCAGAGCCAACAAGCCTTGACAAAGGCAAGTTGACGCGGTTCACAGGGGTCCGGTTCCAGTGGTTCCGCGAGGGATACTGGCCTTAAAATTGCAGAGAGGACTGGTCAGGCCTCGAGGGAGTTGCAGAACCACCACCTGGGTTGCTGAGCCTTTCGAACTCTGTGGGACATCAGGAGCAGCAGACCGGTCAGCTCCGTTGCGGTGCCTGCAGATGCAGGGGATTGAATCCTACACTGCAAGGGAGATTACTTCGGGTGTCCTCGATGCCCACAGGTCTGTTGAAGATCCTGGACGAAACACAGACGAAGAAGACTTGCAGAACAACAAGACCAGGAGCAGCAGGAGTGTTCCTTGATGCAGTCTCAGTTCCAGGTGAAGTCCAGCGAAGTCCAAGTGTCCAGACGGTCGAAGAGTGACGTGGTTTCAGACTTGAGTCTTGTCCCACAACAAATCTGAGGACCCACCCACAGGTAAGCCCTTTTATTCTCTAAGAAAGGGGTTAGGACAACTCAGGAGTCCCTCCCAGAGCAGGGGCTGGGCAGAGCGGAGGATACACCCATCCTTTGTCGAGTTTCGCGCCAGATCGGAAGCCAAGGACCCCCTGAACTGGCTCAAACCGGAGTATGCAAGGAGGGCACCAAATGTGCCCTTCAAAGCAGTCTGGTGGTGCTGGCAAGCGCCCCCACCCCAGACCAATACACTTAAGTCCTGTCTGGGAGGTGGTCACACCTCCCTGTGACAGGAAACTTATTGTTCTACCTTGCCCTGCTTGAACTCAGCTCATGAGCAGGAGGGCAGATTCGTGTCTGGGGTCGGCAGGAGGACTAGCTTGCTGGCAGATCCTGGAAGGCTGATACCGGGAGTACTGGGAGCTTCCCGGTGGAGCCCCCCAGTGCATGGAATCATACCTCGAACACCGGTAACGGTGAGGGAGTATGATTCCAACATGTTTGATACCAAACATGCCTAGGTTCGGCACAGCCACTATATAATTAGACATTGCGTAATGACGGATGGCCACTATATGTATCAAAATGGCTGACCGCACTTACAACGCCTGGAGAATCGACTCTGAGGTTTGTATGGGGTGTCCTGTACATGCAGGGGCACCCTCATACTTATAACCCAGCACACTTCCTTCAGGATTGAAAGGCCTGCCCTAGTAGTGACATAAGGATTTTTAGTGTAGTAACCTCAAATATAATAAAACTTGTATCTGTCGTAAGTGGTGCTAGCATCAGCTTATATAGGCTGCAGTGGCAGGCCTGTAGTCACAGTTTGAGTGGTCTCTCATGGGTGGCATAATACATGCTGCAGCCCATGGGAGACCACTTGTGTACCTTTGCCCTGGGTACCTCAGTACCATATACTAGGGACTTATAGGGGTACACCAGTAGCCAATTGTGGAGGTACAGAAGTCCTTACCATGTCAAATTTAGGGAGGAAGCACAGTCACTGGGGTCCTGATTAGCAGGATCGCAGTCAGACTAGCCACAAAAACATACTGACACCAGCAAATAAGTGGGGGTAACCATTAAAGCAGATCCTACTTTCCTACATCCGTGTACATATGTTCCCACCTGTCCCTCTTATTAGGCCTCAGTGGGAACTTAATTTGGTTCTCACCTCCCTCGTGTGCTCCTTTCGAGCCCTTGCATAATTGCCTCGTCCGGCTGCTCACAATCACAACAGCCTTTTTAGTGGCAATTACATCTGCAAGAAGGGTGAGTGAGCTTCAGGCTTTATCATCCAAGCCTCCCTTAACACTATTCGCTGACAAGCTGGGGCTTCGCACTAGGGCCTCTTTACTTCCGAAAGTGGTTACACCTTTCCATGTGGGACATTGTCACCTTGCCCATTTCTGCTCTCCTCCGCATCCCTCTAAAGAAGAGGAGCGACCACCATCTGGACCCAAAAAGAGAATTGTCTTTCTACCTAGACCACACAAAAGAGTTCCTGGTGAACAACCAACTCTTTGTGGGGTACGTTGGAGTGAAGAAGGCATCTCCTGAAAGGTCATCCTCTGCATCAAGATTTGTTTTGCTCGGGCATACAAGCAGCCTCCCGAAGGCTTAAGGGCTCATTCCCCAAGAACTAAGGCTGCTACCACTGCGTTAGCATGTGGAGTCCTAGTCCTGGACATCTGTCAGGCAGCAACGTGGGCATTCCTGCACACGTTTACCAAACATTACTGCCTAGACAGGCAAGTCCGTTGGGATGGCCATTTTGGCCGTTCATTACTGCAGGATTTCCTAGTCTGAACTTGTCCGCAGTCCATCCTCCGGGGATGGTATTGCTTGGGTATCTAACAGATGGACAAGTTACTCACCTTTGGTGATGCCTTATCTGGTAGAGACATGATCCAGCCGCAGATTCCTTACCGACCCATCCATCGTCCCCGCACTGCAGACAGGTTTCTAGGGTCAGTGCTGGTTCCTTTCGGGGCCTAGTTTTCCAACACACCAATGTCAGTAAACTTCATGGCTTCGTGCTTCTGGCATGGAAAGTTGTGAAAAAGTAGCTGACGTCCGCGCGCCAAGGTGGTGCCTATATAGGTGACATTTAATTTACAGGTCCTGGGCACGTGTAGTGCACTTTACTAGGGACTTATAAGTAAATTAAATACACCAATTGGGGATAAGCCAATATTACCATGTTTAGGGGAGAGAGCACAGGCACTTAACACTGGTTAGTAGTGGTAAAGTGTTCAAAGTCCTAAAGCCAGCCAAAACAAGGCCAGAAAAGTGGAGAAGGTAGGCAAAACGTTGGGAGGAAGGACTAGAGTGTATTTGCTGTAAATGTTACTGTGGATCTGTTTCTCAAGCACAGCTCAGTGAAAGGCTCCTGGAACTGCAGACTTCATGCATCAGGATGTTGCCTCATGTCCGTCTAGATATGTGCTCCTTCTAGCTTCAATTAGCAGAACACTAGGGTATGTTGGTGCACACTGAGTCCCAAAATGGCCTACAGTAGTGAAGCCATGCTCACAACATGCTAGTAGGCCGAAATTTTAGTTTATTAAGACCCCGGAACGTGGACATAGCAGCTTTCCTAAGTTTGCATTTCGGAGATCTGTCTCATGCAGTGATTATACAAGGGATCTTGTATAATCACTGCATGAGGCAGATCTTACCCGGCCTGTAAGGTCTTTGTCCATTGGTCATGTATTCAGTGGATATTCAGTGGAGGTGATGTACATGAGTTTCTCCACCCTCATATGTATACAAATTAGGGGGAGTGGTCATTTCCCTCTATTTTTCCATCTACTTGTTACACTGGCCCATTTTCAAGAAATTTATCTCTGTTTACCTGACATTACCAACAGTATATTTTGAGAGCAGAGCAGAAACACAAAGGAAGCAACTTGCACTAAATTAGGCATTCATGCACTTGATCTTTAAGGCATGGGGTTAATCTCACAAAGACCTATTTGTGACAGGTTTTATATGAACATTTGGCAATTTTCCTTACTAAATAGTAGAGGTTGTGGACCATGGTCATATTGGATTTTCCTTCTTAACTATCCACTGACTTGATTGGTGAAGTCAACTTTTATTCTAGTGGCTTCAACTTAGCCTTGTCAGGGATAAGTCTCTGACCTCCTACACTTCTTCAGTGGTTTGGAATCTCACTCAGGTAAGCCCTTTCTCAGATAACCTGAGTATTCTGTTGGCTGACTGGAAAGTCAGCACTACATCCATCACCGCTAGGTTCCAATAATTGAACAAGTGTCTTTAGTTCCTCAATTGGGCCTTGCCCAATAGGCTCAGTTCCCTAAACCTCTCCTATGTACAATATAATGTCCTTCTCCAGGTGCCTGAAAATCTAAATTTGTTTTCCCTCTGAAACATGCCGTTTTGCTTATTATCTCTGATTAGAAGGCTAGTGCTAAGGTGGTGTTTGAACTGTGTCCTCGCCAGTCTCCTGCATAATCTGTGCAAACTGAAGTGACCTTACATGTGTTATTGTGGGAGAAAGCATTTCTTGTCACACTTATGTCTGCAAGGTTTATTATTAAGCTCCAGGCCCTAGATGTTTCAGATCCCTGCTTGGGTTTTATCTTCAACTCATGTAGCATATGAACTAGGAGTAATGGAGTCCTTATGAAGATAAATGTTAAAATTTGGGATGTAAGGGCCATATTAAGGAGTAGACACCGGCTGGACCACCTCAGCCATCATGTCTTCCATCCACTCCGGGGCACCCACCGACCCCCTGCCCCTACCACCTCTACAACCTCGCAATAAACCCAATCAGCCCGCAACTCACCAGCATCCTCAACACTTCCATCTCCACAGCAACCTTCGCAGACAGATGGAAACATGCAGACGGCGGACCTCTCCTAAAGAAGGCCTCCGCCGACCTCCGCGATCTCAAAAATTGTCACCCGATCTCCCTGCTCCCTTACCTAGCTAAAGTACTCGAGAAAACCATCAACCAACAGCTCACCGAATTCCTGGAACAAAACCACCTACTGGACCCCTCACAATCAGGATTCTGAGCCAATCACAGCACTAGGACCGCGCTGATTGCTGCCACAGACGACATCAGAACACGCCTCGACCATGGAGAAACTGTGGCCCTGATCCTCCTCGGCCTCTCTGCGACGTTCAACACCGTCTCCCACAACACCCTCATCAACAGACTCTACAACATAGGCATACAGCAAGAGGCCCTCAAGTGGATCGCCTCCTTCTTTACAGGTCGCACATTGAGCATCTGACTGCCTCCCTTCGTCTCCGCACCCAACGACATCATATGCGGCGTACCACAAGGATCATCCCTCAGCCCCACCCTGTCCAACATGTACATGACCCCCCTTGCAGACGTCGTCAATCCCACTGACTCAACATAATCTCCTACGCAGACGACACTCAACTGATGCTCTCACTCACTGAGGATCCCTCCAACGCCAAAACCAACTTCTGCAACGCCATGACCAACATAGCCAAATGGGTGAGACGCAACTGCCTCCAACTCAACTCCGACAAAACTAAAGTACTGATATTCGGGAAGAACACCTCTGCATTGGACCACTGCTGGTGGCCCGCAGAACTCGGACCTACACCCACACTGACCGACCATGCACGCAACCTCATCTTCATCCTCGACAGCCTACTGACCATGAAACGACAAGTCAACGCAATCACCTCTTCCTGCTTCCACACTCTTTGCATGCTCCGCAGAGTCTTCAGATGGATCCCAACCAACACCAGAAAAACCGTCACTCAGGCCCTCGTCACCAGCTGCCTCAACTTTGGCAACGCCCTCTACGCCAGCATCTCCACCCAGCTTCTCAGAAGACTTCAGACCATACAGAGCACTGCAGCCAGATTCATTCATTTCCTCCCCAAATGAACCCATATCACCCCCCACCTTAGAGACCTCCAGTGGCTAACCATCCACAGAAGATGCCAGTTGAAGATCCTCCCTCACGCTGTGCAAAGCCCTCCACCATCTAGGACCTGCTTACATCAACCACCGGCTGAACTTCCACCAATCTTCTAGACACCTGCGATCCTCTTCACTCGTCCTCGCACACACCTCCCGCATCCTTCGCAGCTGCAGCGGTGGCTGCTCCTTCTCCTACATCGCTGCCAAGACCTGGAACGACCTTCCCCTCCAGCTCCATACAGCCCCCTCGCTGGAAGACTTCAGAAAGAGACTCAAGACCTGGCTCTTCGACAGAGACACAGCGCCCAGATACCCCTAAGGGTGACAGTGTTGCTCTCTACAAATGCTGTTTGATTGCTTGATTGATGGTGACAACAGTAACTTCAAGGATTTGTTATCTTTCTTAGACAGGGCAATGATCACTGTTTCCCAAGGGAGATATCAAAGTTTTACCAGTGATTACATATGGTTGTAGTTGAAGGATTCATGTCAGGGGATGTTTTTAAATCATTGTCACAAATCAGTTTTAGTGCATCTTTAGTATAGATAGATATGCATTGGTGGCCATGTTTGAATACTTCTGGTGTATATGATTTATTGGATAATTTATTGATTAAGGAAAAGAGATGACTGTGTTAAGAACACCTTTGCAAATTTTGTCAAGTTTTTTTTTATTTTTAAAAGGTTGTACAGGTGATGTAGAATTTGAACCCAAAGGGATGGTTAAAGAAGTACAAACTAAATAGAACGGCCTCAATGGCAGTGGAATGAGCAAGAGCAGGTTAGGGAATGTGTTTAGTCCTCCTGAGGATAAAACCCAGCCTGATTACAACTGGCTATTTAAATTGCCATCCCTGCGCAAACCCCTGTTTGTGCAAAGATAGTAATTATGAGTTGTCACAATGTTTTTCACACCTCGTAATTATTAAATTTTGGCAGATCAAACCTGCCACATTTTAAAAAGGGGAACAGGCCCTAGATTTATTGGGACATGCAAACTTTAGTGCTGTAAGCACCAAAATCCGCTTGTTATCCCCTGAAAAGCCTGAATAGGCAATACTTGTCTCATCCAGCAATGGATATTTGTAATCAGGTCCTATGCGTAGACTAAGGCGTGGTTATTGAATATGGGAACAGGAGTTTTTGTCAGCCATGCCTATGTGAGAGGATGACCTATGTGTGAAACACATTGCTTATTTATAAGCAGGCATGTATGTTTATTTGTTCTGTTTGAAACAGGACACAAACCATGAATTCTAGATGAAGCTCATCATAATAATGTAGGGTATAAAGAGTCAAATAATGGATCATAATTTGGCGGAGTGGGCGGAGCAAGAGATATATCAAACACCTGAAGGGCTTGATATTGTACAATCATGTAGTATTGTTCATAGAAATAGAGATGCTCCAGAAGGGGCTGAAGTATAATTTTGACTACTAGAAAAAGTATCTCAGGATGTGATTCAGCTAAAACAAAAGCAGATATTGGTAAGTGAATGAAAAGCAGGCGATCAAGCGGGGTGTACAAGAAAATTAGCAGACTGATTTATAAGAGTTTCTGTTTTGTTTTCTGAAGCTTGCTGTATTTGTTGGATCTAAAACTGCAACACAATAACTGGTAGTCCTAAGAGTAAGATATCCATTTGTTTATTGCAGACGTTCATGAAGGTAAAAGTGCAAAACCCTTACAAATTGAAGAAGAAATTGAAATTAAAGTTTCTCCTAATCAGGAAATACCCACAGCAGGAATGGATAGGGAAACCCACGTGAGCATAAAACCTCATCTAACAACATCTGTGCCTACTGAACTAGAAATTAATTCAGAAGGTATGAAACTGTTCTTTTGACTTACATCAGAAAATTGTGTTTCCTTAAACATATGTGTTTCTTTTGGAGAAATGTTTCGTGGATGGGTGACAGACCAATAAATGTGTATTTGAGCTACTAGTCGGCAAATACTACGATAAAATAATATTTGTTTTTGACTATTTCAACACATATTTATGGAGATATTTATGGAGATCTCAGTTAACCCGTGTATTTTGTAGTTTTGTAGTCACTAGGTCTGTCAATTTCAAATCTCTAGAATGATTTACTTACCTGAGTGATTCTAAATTTCTGAAAGCCTTTCTCTGTGAAACTTTGGTCTTGTTGAGTGTTTTAGAAGGGATTAACCTCCATCAAAAACATCTTTTTGCATTCCACTTACTTCAGCTATACATTTTTCTGTTGTAGGCAAATCAAATAAGAATTACCATTTTCCTCAAGCAATATTATTACTGTTTTTGCCTTATTTTGTTACTATGAGCCCAACATATCTGTATTTGGAAGCCATTTACTGGATACTGTCAACTGTTTTTTGTAGGTTTGGCCAACGGCTTAGAGAAGCAAAGAAGGAAAGGACAAATTATATTAGATTCAAAACCAGCTGCTTTGCCGTAAGACATTGGAGCAAAATGCTGAAAGCCATAAAAAGGGGGAATCCCCAAGCATTCTGGCAATTGGTTACTAAAGAGTTAGTTTGAATACTATTGGGGTAGTCCTAGCACCCTTGAAAGTGAGTGATTTGGTTGTTTAAGATCATGTTAGAGTTCTAGGCGCTGTTATGGTTATCCCTGATATTGTAGGCTGGATACTCCAATAACCTAGATGAAGATAGAAACACTACGTCATCCCTTTATAATAATTGGGCAGTGGGTCCTCATGGAATTTCCAGAAACTGTCTGAAAACAAATGTTGAGCCGTGGACAGGATTTCTTTTATCAGCCTTTAATGTTTGTATGAGATCAGCAAAGTTTGCAAAAACATGGCTTGGTTCCACTGTCATGCAGTTTTATAAGAAGGGTACATGAATGTTTTGAAATCCATCTGGTTAGTTTTCTTGTTATGAATGATCAATAAGGTATTTGTAAAAAGTATTCTAAATATATTTAAATGCTGGTTAAAGTCTGAGCGAATTGCCCCTGCCACTCATGCAGGCTTTATAAGAGAGCAGTCCATCACAATCCGCTCTTTGGAGCATATTCAAAAACTGCAGGTTGCAGTACATTTAGTATTATACAATTGTACTACTAAAATACTACAAAATACCTCGGGTATTGTTTCTATAGGTATATCCTCATACATGTAAGTTTATTACTTAGTAGTAAATGTGGGAGGGAGCAGGGGGAGTAGCTGGAACAAATTGCATACTTACAAATCGGGTGGGTTTAGGGTGGATTAAGAAGGGGTTAAGGGAAGGTTATGGAGGAGTTTAGGGAGAGATGTACGTCCATCCACAAAAGAGTCAGCCGATTCCTATTCAGAAGCTGTACTTCTAAAGTTGCGGCAGCTAAAAAGGGACCCAAAACAGTGGTAAATTACTCCAGCTCAGAGCTGAAGTAAGTCCAGCACCACACATTGCCAACCACTGGTACGATAACACCCTCCCATAGAAAATAATGGAAATGGGGACTTAAAATAAAAGCTCATAGGAAATAATGTTAAAGTTAATTTGATTATTTAAAATTGTCAAAATATAAAATATAATTTCATGTTTAAAAAAATACCTAGAAAGAAAACATATATATTATTTTATTATAAAATATGCTAACAACATTTTTTGAATTAAATAATTATTGTAACATTTATTTGTATCAAAATATAATTAAAATACTTTACCTTATTTCTATACATCACTTTTAATTAATATTAATGCATGATAATAGACATTTTTTGTTACTTTAGATGAGAAGATATTTTTTAATTTGAATTTCAGAAAAATAATGTTTCCTTTAAATTAATATATTTAGCTTAATTATGGATTTGATTCAAAATTAAGTCGATAGTGCTGTAACATTAGTTTCTTTTGTTCTACATTTAAAATCAATATATACATTTCATTTACATTAATAATTAACATACACATATTTTTATTAATTCTTTTCAAGTTTAATAAACCTTTGAAGATTTCCCCTATACTTTAACATATGGAGTTATCCACCACTAGGGTGAGCTATTAGGCCAAAAGAATTAAATGACAGAGGTGCAATTCTACGCCTTGCATGTAAAAGACACTTCAGGAACAAAACCTTGAGCAAGAAAGATAAAAAAGAATGTCTGTAACTGTTTTCTCATCCTACCATTTCTCCTTCTTACCTTTGTTTTTTGTATTTATTTTGATACTTGGTTTTGTGAGTGATGGGCCCCTAATGTGAGGGACCTCTTTGAATAGTAATTCTATTGCCCCCCATTATGTGCCCTCGAACTGTGTGGTATCCCCTGGGATAGAAAAGACTCTCAAACAATCATCACAGCCCACATATCACCAGGATGTAGCCCATTTTAACCCTCTTCCCCAGGCCTTGCTGGTGGCAGAACTTTAATCGCTTTTGCGGTGCAGCAAAGCTGCACTCAGGAGAGATGCATTCATAACCCTTTACTTACAGTTAAACCAGGGCTGTAGATTTCCTATTGTGAGATCCCTATGACATGTTGTTTGAGATTGAGGACAAGTCTCCATGTTTATGTTGTTGACAGGGCAAGGAGGCTCAAACCCTTTGGCAGCCAGTTTACAGTGGGACAGTATGGTTGTGGGAAAGATGATTGACTGCTGCTTAGGCAAGATATGTATCTTTATTTATAAGATGTTCAAAATGGTATATGTGGTTAAATAATGTAACCCCTTTAGCTTTGGGGTAAGTGTTCTACGAAATTTTGGCGAATCCACTTGCATTAATGACACTGCTTCTAATATACAAATGTGTGCTTATTTTTGCACAATTTACTTATATATGGCTATTTATAATGCCTCAGAATGATCCTTTATTATATACAAATACATGTAGAAGAATGTAAGCAAGATGGTGATTTTATTACTTTGAAAGTACACAATATAACAAGAAAATATTTGTAACCTGGGGAAAAAAAGTTTGCAGACAGTTTTCTAAACTATAGTGCAGTTTTTAATGACAGCTTTAAATACCATTTCTCTAAAGCATCTTTTAATTAAACATGCTTGATGCATGCCAATACTTTAAAAAACAATAGTGGCGAAGCAGTGTAATACCAGTAAGGGCCCTTTTTTTTTAAAGAAAGTCACCCTCAGGTCTTTGACCTTGAATTTGTGGAGATTTGTGACTTTCAGGAATTTACAACAATTTACAGAAGTATGCCTGAAAATCTGTAACAGTTACAATTTTCCCTGCATACTCCTAGCAAACATTGTGTACTCTTTTTTGCTTGAGCAAATATATATTTGTATGTTTGCTTATACAAAAATATGCTGAGCAAGTGCAAATTCACTTGTTGAAACGTTTATTTATTTTTCTCCGGGGAGAGATAGTTTTCCCCCCATGGATAAACTTCCTTCTCACATTGCAGAAAGTTTTACTCCTGCTGTTGTCAGAAGCACATTTTTAACTTTTTCAAGGGTGGGAAAGGGTTGCAGGAGAGTTGGTCAATACCAATAAACATGGTCATCACCAATAAACATATAAGTCTGTGGATGTGCTCAAACTCAAAGGACAAACATGTCCTGCCCACTTAAGCACCTCTGACTAGATTTGCTTACATGAAAAGCTTCATGTGAGTAAATCTTTTTATGAGTGAAAAACTACTTTTGTGTATGTATGACAAACCTCCATAGGTAGCCCATAGCACTTTGCAGAGTTTAAAATGTAAATATCCAGTCATTAGTATAGCACTTAATATGATGTGCTACCAAGGGAATATGGTGCAGTGAACTGAAGTGATCTGCCCAAGCATTACACAATGTCAGAACGGGTGGCGATTTCCTTCTTCCTCGGTTAGCAGCCTAAGTGCTGGACATCAGGTAGAATCCAGTTTTTGTACAGTAATATTTAGGAAAGCAGAAGATGACAAAATGAGGGTTCCAGATGACAGAAACCCTTATGTTGACTTTGAAGCAGAGACATCCTCTCTCTAGTCATGCGGGCACACTGTGTGACATTTAGAGTAGCAACCTGACCCAGAGACAGACCCTTCTTAGTAACACTTGAACTGCATTGATGGATTCTTCAAGGTGCATCTCCAAATTTGGCAGCAAGCTTCTGCATTGGCAAAGATGTAGGCGGAGGCATCCAGACACATAGGGTTGGGATGTGTACCTGCGAGGAACCAGTGGCTTCCAGTGATGGGCATGTGGCGCCAACCCTCACCATTTCAGTTTCAAACTCCGTATATACTGCAATGCAGACTCCTCTATGCTGATTCACTGTTTCATATGTGGTCTCCCACTGACCGCTCTGTCCTGGGAAGAGAGCAACTTCCTTGAGGGTGAAATTTCTGCTGAAGAAATTAGTAGCATCTTTGTCAAACTTTCATCGGGGAAGACCAAAGATCTTATTGTGTTTCACTTGGTACTATTCAAGAGGTTCTGCAACATAACAACTCCACAAATGCTTGAAATATTGAAAGAAGCTGCAGTGTTGCCCCATGACCTATACAAGGATATCCTAGTGGTACTCCACAAATCTGATAATCCAACTAAGTTGTGCGCTTCTTGTGGGCCTAGTTCATTGATTAACGCACAGGTCAAGGTTTTCACCAAATTACTGGTCAGTTGTCTGCTGGAAGTAATTATCTCACTGGACCATTCACACCAAAGTGGTGGTATGGCCAGGAGATTAACATGTCACTATATGCTTCACCATCATAATGCATAGGGGCATAAGTTGGTAGACTTGCTTGTAATGCTAGGAGTTGATTGATTCGCCTGTGCCACCCATCCATTGAGTTAACTGTCTCACTGTTGCCTACTGTGATCCATGCTACATCTACATTGAGTCATCGGTAGAAGTAATGTTTTTTTGCAAACTGTGCAAAACCTGCACTGATTCAGCTGCACTTCCCTTCCATTGAGTCATGTTTGTTAACCCAGCAGTGACCTAGCTGTTCCCCTAATAATTCATACACAATAGGAAACCCTGATGGTACCTCTCTCTTTGTTACCTTGCTGTATGCCAGTCCACTCCATTCCACCACAGAAACACACCTGCCACGCATGACAATACACATCACCAACTGCCACAACCTCATCTGCTTTGTCATATAACATACCCACATTCACCCCCACTGATCAACCCCTTATCACTCATGCTGCTTACTACTGAGACATGCAGAAGACATAGCAGGACTTCATTATAAATGACAAAATAAACATTCTATTATTTTTTTTACTAAGACCCAGCTTATGATCTTCTAATCCCCTTCCTTTGTAGTTCTCATGCAAGATGCCTACATCTTTACACACTTTTCATATATCCACAAAATTGATGGAAGTCTCATCACTCATAGACCAACCTAAGCTTCAACTCATTACATCCTCTTTAACAATTGTATCCTCCGCTTAATACCACTCTACATATCCACCCCGCATACCCCCCCTTACCCCTAACTGGTCATCTGGTTTACAGACCATCTGGATAAAACAAATGCTGCTTTTCATAATTTTCTGAATCAGTGTCCTTGAAAGGGACATTAACTCCTTTGGGGTTTCACTATAAAATCAATCAATTTTAACATTGCAGACCTAAACACATCTCTGCAACTCACTTCTCACAGATCAGATTGAACACTGGATTGTGTCATCTCAGCACTACACACTCTAGTTCCGTTTCAATAAAGTTTATTTAGATAAATTATTGTCTGTTAAATGAATACATCAAATTGATCACAATTAATTGATAAATTATAAAGTTAAACAGTACTCTTTCACAAAAACATCCAATGTCGATTGTTACATCAGTGCAGATCAACCATAAGGTTTATTGCAGGTTGCCGAGACAGATCACTTCATTATAAAAATCTATGTTTTAGAGCGAAAGTTAAAAACTTCAGGAAATCCATCCGTATATGAGAGCTTGTGCATTTACAGTTAAAACACATATACTCTTCCTTTTGTTTGTTTTTGCCAAGGCAGAATTTAAGATCTCTGTTCTCTACCAATGGTCACTCCCCCCACCCCCCCACCCCCAAGCGCCGTGAGACCCTCGCGGGTGAGTAGTGCGCTTACAATTCCCTGATTGGTTGATTGATTGAATGGTCAGATAACAGATCTATACTTGGGAATCGTTCTTCATTTCCTAAGGAATATAAACTAAGGGAAATGGAAGACTTCCTGTCAAGAATTTTAAATCTGTTCTAATAGAGACCTCTAAAGCTGACCTTCTCAGTGGCTGCTTCAAAGGAAATGGATTTCATTGCTCAGGCTTGACGATTTTATCATGCAGCTCTTTATTCCGTTTTAGTAATGACCTTGGCCATTTTTTTTATTTGCGTGTACCTCTTCCCAGCAAACTTGAGAGATTATTAAATTTGTCACAACAATATCATGAATGTAAATATTGTGCTAAACACACCCATGCAATTTAAGTAAATGATTTGAAATTTTGCTTGCATCATCAAGCCAAAACTATCACATTAGAAGAAAAGTTTAGAATATGCTTTAGACGTCGATTCTCAAATGGATCGTACAGACTTTGTGGTTAAAAGCCATCAATTAGGCGTCACATAAGACAAGAAGAGGTATTTTATCCTTTAAAAGACACAAAGGGAGGTGTTGTTGAAAGGCAGCTGCATACTTAATGCAATCTATTTAAAGTACCTTAAAATAAAATCATAATTTTGACAGTCACGTGTTTTATGTACTCTTCCAACATAGAAAGTACTAGAGAAGGTTAAGCCTACATATTTGTAAGATTCTACTCTCTGTACGTTTTTCAGCAACCTGCCATGGGAACTTAACATGACCAAAATGTTTGTTTTATTTACATTATCATAAGGTAACTAGCAATTCAATAATTGAGTAGCACTGCCAACTTTCTTTGCAGTCTCATTTCGGTATAGTGCCTTAACACAAGATTGTCTGCATATAAGAGACAGGGTACATGGGCCCTACACATTTGGGGAGAAAAATATTTAGTCCTACTTAATTTCAGAGGAAGGTCTGCAAGTTATAGGCTTAATAATGTTGGATTTACTATGTGACCCTGACCTAAGCCATCATTGATTGATATGCTATGGGAAAGATGGCCTATTGAGTCCAACTCCACCTGTACCTAATTCAAATCATAGAACGCTCGAAGAATTGGGATGAAACCTGGAAAACTGTTCAGTGTGCCCAGGTTTTCCCAGGCACACACTCTGTCTGATAAGTAGAAAGCCACTTGGAAGTCATTCCAATTTAGTTCAGTTACCTCTATGCTGTGGCCCACAGAGTAAAGCAAGGATCAGTGGTGGAGTGACTCTCACAAAACCTGCCTTGTTCTTTTGGATTTAGCTTATGGTCCTAAATCCAAGCATTGAGGTGCATAGAACAATGTTAAACTTTAGCATTAGTATTAGTCAAAGTAATCATCCTGCAGTTTGCTTGAGTCTGGCATCACCTTTCTTAAATATATATTAATATTCTTAAATATTAGCTTAAATATGAGCAATTCCGCTAAACAGGAAATTGTCTAGTTTCAGTCACCCTCAAAAACAGAAGTTGAGAGTTTCCGGGCCTACCAGTTCAAATCTGTTTTTTCACAATTGCCTGAACCTTCAGTTCTTCTTGCCATCTTTTGTATTCTGAATTGAAAATTAGTTTACAATAATATTGTCTGCTGTTTAGGCTTCTTTACTTGAGAGTACAGAGTCTATTAGTCTGGCCATATATATTCATCAGGTGAGTGACCCAAGAATCATCTGCCATTGTATAAACAAAGGAGATGGGATTTCCCACACAACTTTTATTAACTAGATTTCAGAATTTCCTTGCGTCACCTGATTGAATTGCCTCATACATGGAACACCAGTTCTTGCGATAAAATATTTGTCTGATCTCTCTTGGTAATGATTTGTATTGACTCTTGAGCTTCTTTAATTTCCAGTGAGACAACTTTTTAGAACCTCATTTTTGTCCGGTACTAGATGTTACACAATTTACATTTAAGTACTTGACATGATTTATCAAACCATTAAAGGTGAGCTGAGTTCATTAATGGATATGTGGTGATTAATGAACACATTCTGTCCGTGGATGTAGGTCCTAGACATACCATAACTTGCTTTATCATTGCTGAATACCAATCAAGGTAATCCTTTGTATGATGAACATCAACTACCTGCAAAAACACTTCTTGAAGAGAAGCGAGCTGCAGTAAGTGATTTCTATCAACATCAAGGGCCCTCTCCTGGTATGGGTTGAGCTAAAGTTCAGAGGTACATTTCTAAAGTAGCCAGTGATTACATCCTTTATGTGATGAGATTTTTAAAAATCGCTTAAATACAGAATGCTACAAAGATAAATTGAATTGGAAAGAGTTGATGACCAATCCAGAATGTTTGACTTGCCTGCAAGTCGGTTTTACTAACGCAAATCATTCCTTAACTGGCGATTAGCTTGCACATTTTTAAAAGACCACTTAGAAATATGTTAATGTGGGAAAATGGCAACGTGAACATTAGACATTTGTAATAGTTAACTCTTAGACTGATCAACCTGAACAGGTGAACTTCAGATTAAAATCTCCTGCAATAATAATTAGAGCCTTTGGGAATTGAATCATGTTATGAATATCACTTTCCATCCTCCTCTCCTCACAGTCTCAAAACACTAACACATAAACAGTTATCACTGCTCATATATGGTCTGTGCTGCAATGTACATGTAGGTTAGATGAGATCGTATAGTTTTGTGTAATTTGCAGTCTGGTTGGTGGATAAAATACAGAGACAAGGAAAGTCTTTTGCTCTATTTGTTGGTTACAATGTTAATAGCATATAATGACATTTACAAAATGTTGGTTATGTTTCCTGACACCAGCAAACAATGCTGCCTGGTACTCCACCAAATGTCGAGTTAGTAGATGTCACTGTGATGTTTTGTATAATAAAGCTGGCAAAGATTGTACTATGCATAACTTGTTGAAAACCAATAAGGACATTTAAAAAAAAAATGAATATCACTTTCCATGGGCGCCAACGGATTACCTGCAGGAGGGAAAAGTTGTAATATAAATATACACATTTATCAGAATCATTGCTGAATAATTCAGTCTATAAGGTAACATACGAGTTCCCAAGATCAAAATTCAAGGGCCTTCTCTTACCAATAATTGCACTACATTTCCAGTAACAAGAAAATATTGTTTTGTGCCATGATTTAATTCAGGAAATCACCTCATGGTATATGTCTAAAGCACTTAGTTTACGAGAGCTCCTCCCATATTATGACATATAATTTAAATAAGATCCATTGGTTTGATCGATGTAGTTACTAGAAAATTCAACCTAGTGGTTCTTGAGTATCATCATCAGAATATGGCCAGCTATTTAAAGTCTCTGTGTTTGATATAACAACCCACAAGTTTCCCCTTCACATTGATGATAGTATTGGATTTCTACTGTAATACTTCTCATTGGGTTGGATATTAAAGGATCCATAATCAAAGTTTACCTGCTGGGATATTAATCCTCAGTGGTACTTTAAAATGTGTGGCTTCTCAATGCAGAATGTCTTTCTTTGGAATTACTGCTAACTTGAAGCCAAGCAACAGTCTGAGACTTTAAAGGCCAATAATTTGGCCAAAGAGAAAAATAACAATACTTTGATAACTTCCCACCATCCAAGACTTTTTTTTAAAGCTGATCAATTTTAAATTGGGCAAGATAATTTCTTAAAGCAGCACATTAGTTTAAACAACAATAATGTTTTTGAGTGATTCAGAGGACATAATTCATGTCTTTCTTACCTTTTATACTGATGTCAAAGAAAATGTGTTACGCTTGTTCTAATATAAATTCAACTAATCCTGAATATTTTGTGGCCACAGAAGCAACAAGGCTGCATCTGATATCAGAGCTTTCCTGCTTCTTACATTGCAGGGAAGTGCTTTTTTACAACGTGTTTCTCCTGGCCTTTTAAATTTATGATTGAACATGGTTTATGATTTGATACTATTTCAATCTGATTCTTTTGCTTGAACTTGAAAAATGATTTGCTAGGCTTAGCAGTCTCCTTTGTGGCCACCTTTATTTGAGTGCCATTCTTCTTAGATTTGGAGCCATCAGGGAAAACAGACACGTGAACTGGGTAAATTGCATCTTATGGCAAAACTTGCCTTCTTATTCTGGGTCAGATACAGTCGTTACCAAGGTAGGCAGGCAACTGTTAACTGCGCATGATTCTGCCTATATCTTTCAGCAGACCTGATTGAATTTGTTGAAATTTAATTTTTTCTGTTCACTATCACCAGTGCTTTAGGCATTCCTCGTAAAGTGTCTTGCTTCAATAAGAAGATATAAAGCATTAAGAAGACCAAGGAAGAAATGCATTCAGGATTTTTGCCAAAAGTGAATTAAGATAATTTTCTGTGCCATCCTCTTCTAAGCAGAAGTAATTAACCACTTATCTTAAGATCAGCATTCACTTGCAAACAAGTTCCTCATCTGCCCCTCATAAATCCTTGCTAGAAAATATGCAATTAAAAAAGGAGATGAGTTGAAGACTGTTTCTTAGTGACAGAGAAAGAAAAGGGATTGAACCTTTCTCCTGAGCTTCCAGAACTTGATGGTCCTGTTGATCCATATTCTTGCCTAACTAAAAAGGAATATTAACCTGTCCTGAAGTTGCACTTGAAGGGCTAAAATTTGTGATCTGTACTTCTAACTGCCAATTCCTCACCTTTTGAATTCCCCCAGGTGTCAGATTTGATCCTGAACTTTTTCAGCAATTGCTCCTACGTGCCGGTAAGTTGCACAATTAGACTCCAAGGCAGCATTGCACTGTCTCCCAAAGTGACAGCATTGAGCTCTATTTAGCCTCCATCCCTGATCTTTGACGTCATTTCCTTTCTTTCCTCACCCTTTGACACTGATCAGAAGCTCCACTCTCCGCGATTGGAGGAGAGCGGGCCGGGGCCACAATTGAGGTCTCTCACACACATGAACCCAGAGGAGGCCACCACTGACGGGGGTCGGAGCAGGGACCGGGCCAGGAACATCGAGGCGAGGTACCCGGGTGCGCTACGTCGAGGAGCCTCGTGGCGCTGATCCCCTTGCGGAATCCCTGGTGGGGAGACCACGCTGCAGAAGCGAGGGAAGAGCAGCATAACCCACGTGTGATAGGCCAAACATTGGTGGGGTTGAAGATTTCGGGTGTGGTGCCCAGGAGGCCCCTCGACTAAGAAAGGCCCTACAAGATACCATACAACACCACTAGCTGGTCAACATGGGGAAAGACAAAGTGACGAAGGCGCAATCAAATAAAATATAGAATTATGCACAACCTATATCACACGGTCCAGATGCCAGAGAAGAGGATCCCGAGCGAGGAGAAGGCGTGCCGGGGGGGAGCTGCAGAAGACCCACCAACGTTAACGGATGTTATCCGGGCCATCCAGTCGACCAGAGACGACATGATCCGGAAGATAGACGCTGTGGCCATAGATGTTAATTTACTGAGGTGTGATCTTCGGAAAGTTTCAGAGAGAGTGACAGTCACTGAAAAAGACACGGATGCCCTAAAGGAGGGAGTAAAAAACCTCAGTGCCGCAATGGTGGACTTGAAGAGACAAGTGATAAAGCTGGATGAAAGGGCAGAGGACTCAGAAGGAAGGTCAAGGAGAGGGAACCCGAGATTTGTGGGGTTCCCCAAAAAATCGGAGGGCCCCTCGGTAGAACTGTTCCTGGAGGACTGGATCGTTCACAAAATGGCTCCCAAACAGTTGTCAAAGTTTTTTAGTATCGAACATGCGGATATAGCACTGGTGGCCCCCCCTAGACCTGGCGCACCTCCCTGAGCAATTATTGCGAAGTTATTTAATTACAAGGATCTTATCCTCCAGCCCTCTCGCAGTGGACAACGCTTTTTCTTTGAAGGTCACTCCATAACGGTGTACCCAAATTACACCCAAAGGGTCCAAGAACAAAGAAAGACCTTTGTAGCAGTCAAACGGAGACTGAGAGACCTAAATTTAAAATACAGACTTATGTTCCTGGCAAAACTGCGTGTGGAGAGTGAGGGCCGCGCCCTGTTTTTCTTTTCAGCGGAGGAGGCGAGAGACTGGTTGGACACCAGGGCCCCGGAGGGGAGACGTCTGGTCCCTTCCACGGTCTCCACTGGGACGGCTTCGGCGGGATCGGCCCGAGGGGCCGCAGACAGTTTACACGGCAGATACAGCACAAAAGGACAACGAGCCCGGGCCGCATCACGGTTCTCCAGGACGGCACGTTGCAGGCCTCGGAGATCGTGCCGGACTCCGTGGAACCGACACCGGAAATTGAGGTCAGAGGCCCAGGCAGCGGTCAAGAATGAGCTTGGCACGCCGAATACCATAAATGGAACTGTACATATAAGTCCTTATGTATTTCTGGTGGTGTGTAGGGGACCTTGAGAGACTGAGCCGCAAACTACTGTTGGGGCCCCTAGAAGACTTGACATTTGAGGTCATATGTGCGGCCTCCTCGCCTCTCTATTCTTCCTATCCTACTGCACTTAATTAGAATGCACAGACCAAGGGCCAGGTTGATCGTTAGTCATGATATTGACATGGGCTGCCGCTGGTGTAGCGTCCCCCCCACCAGAGTCCAGGCCTTTCGGGGAAGCTTGAGAGCAATCTCGCACCCCCGCGTAGCCAGTTCTCTTGCACAGCACCTGAGTGACATTAACATTTGTATTTCGGACAAGGCAGGACTGGGCCTTTGCCCTGGGAACAGTCAGGCTGATGTTGAAATGTGTACAGGGATGGGGGGCAAGGCGGGGGTATGGGGCGGTGTAGGTGGTTTTTCCTATGGATCGTAAGATGTACATTGAAATTCATACCACTGCCCATGGGGGGGGGAGGGGAATGGGATTGTTTATTTCTCGAAAGTTTGTTCGGGAAACTTGAGGGTCGTATAGGATTACACTATGTCACACAGTCTACTGGGTCGACGAGACGAACTCTCTGGGAAAGGGGGGACATTCTTTGGATACTCATCACCAAACTATTATGGCAGTGCAAACATTGAAGGTTCTTAATTGGAATGTTCAGGGGATGGCTGGCCTTGACAAACGTCATAGAATACACGCCTTCCTAAAGAGGTACAAAATAGCAATAGCCGGACTCCAACAAACACATATATGGGGAAACACAATAACAAGCTTACGAAAAAGATGGCGGGGTCAGATATATGCCACCTCGTATTCTGGCTTTGCGCGAGGGGCGCTGGTGTGGGTGGCGCCGGGGGTCCCATTCCAACACCTTCATCACGTCCTGGACCCTGAGGGGTGCTACGTTGTTTTGTTTGGGAGATGGGAAGGAAGGGAAATGTGTATAATAAATGTCTATGCGCCTAACTTGGACTTCCCTGACTTCTTCCCAGCAGTCCTGAAGGCAGCGACACCGTATATGGGTGCTGAGATTCTCCTCTTCGGAGACTTCAATTGCGTCTTTGACGGGGATTTAGATAGAGAGCCTCCTAGAGAGAATACTAAACCCTGCATGTTGAGATCCTGAAACTGCTCTGCACCAGACCGACGGCTCGGGTCCACCTTCGTAATCAGGTGTCCGATAGCTTCGAGCTCCGGAGGGGTACTCGTCAGGGCTGCCTCCTGTCACCAGTCCTATTCGCCCTTGCGATGGAGCCCCTGGCGATCACCCTCAGGAACAAGATGGAACGATGGGGGATTCAGTTGGGAACTGTCACCCATGTGGTGTCAATGTACGCTGATGACACACTGGTGTATCTTCGACATCCAGATGAGGCAGTACCTGTACTCCTTAGGGAGCTGACTGGCTTTGGAGAAATATCGGGTTTGTGCCTTAATCCGGGGAAGTCTAAACTCTTTCCCATGGGACGCCTAGCGGAAAAGTAGGAGGGCGAGCTGCCCCTGGTGGGAATGCGGTGGGTCAGGGATGAAGTACGTTATCTAGGGATCCGGCTTGTGCACACACAGGCTGCCTACCTGGAGCGCAATGTTGAGAGGTGTGTGGAGGGCATTCACAAATCAAATTGCTTTCTGGCGAGACTTACAGTTATCCCTGATGGGCCGAGTTGCCTTGACAAAAATGGTGATCCTACCGCGCTGCCTGTATGTCATGCAGAACTCTCTTTACCGCATACCACAGGCATATTTTCGATAGTTAGACCTACTGGTGGATTACTATGAGGATCCAAAAGGAAAAGGGTTAAATTAGACACACTACAGAGGACATGGGAACAAGGGGGACTGGAGGTCCCTCGCCTGCGCCTCTATTATATGGCAACACAGCTTCAACATGCAATACACTGGTTGGACGAAAACGATAACTGGGAGAAGCGGTTACTGGAGGGCACTCATCGGGGGATTCATCTCCCTGACCTCCTCATGTTGGGTTCAGGGCAGCCCGAATGACTCCCGTATATTTTTCGACATGTGGCCATAACATGGGAATCCGCAATCAAATTTGTGGTGAAACGGGCGCCTTATGCCCGGGATGCCCCGCTGTGGGCAGTGGTACTGTTTAAACGTTTAAGTCATACTATGTCCATTACTAAATGGAAGGAAGGAGGATGCCGTATGATGGGGGATTTGTATTCTGGCCAGCAGTTCCTCACCAGGGAGGAGACAGAAACGACATTTGAGTTGGGGAGGGGGCAGTACCTTCAATATGCAAAAATCTCTGCAGTGGCCTGCGAATTGTGGCCGACGTTTCCACAGGATCCGCCCATATCCGCTACACTACAGGCTCTCTCGACATGGGCGGGGAAATGCAGGCTGGTTTCCCACATCTATAGGGCGCTCAGGGGGGACATTACTACTGACCCACTCTTAATACACGCTAAATGGGACGCGATAATAGATGAACCTCTAACAGACTCGGAATGGAAAAGGGTACACGAGGGGGTCAAGCAAATCAGCTCCAACGCCAGATTTAAGCTCACCCAATACAATATTGTCCATCAGACTTACCTGACTCCACGAGTCCTACATAAAATATTCCCGGACCGCCCTGACCACTGCCCCAAGTGCGGCTATAGGGATGCCCATTTCTTACACATGACCTGGGATTGTCCGGGACTGGTGTTATTCTGGAGGTCAGTGCTAGATAGCCTACAAAAGATTACTGGGTAGACGCTGCCGTACTCCGTTAAGGAGATACTTCTGGGACTCCTCCCTAGAACTAAAGGGAAAAAACTTACAAGGAGGTTCCTCCAGTTGGGGTTGATATTAGCTAAACGGATAATTGCAATCAAATGGATGAGCTCGGTGCCCCCCACGATGGAGAGTTAGGCTAATGATTTGCGGGAATGGGTTACAGCGGAGCTAATCCGCATGAGGCGAGTTAGGAGAGATGAAAAGTTGGAAGATGATGCGAGGTCCTGGTATAGCATGATCACAGAAGTTCCGATGAGAGAAGTCCCGACCTCGCAAGAGATAGCGGAGACTCAGGATGACCTAGCTAACTCGGGGGCGGCGGCACTGTCTGGGGGCAACCGCAGTCCGAGAATGTAGTCGACACATATAGCAGAGAGACGTAGTCTGACCTGGGATGTATGGTATGAGGGGGAGCTTCCTTTATGCGACTCTGGGGGGAAGTGGGGGGGTTGTTAAGAGTTAACTGTTATGATATATTTCCTTGGGACAATGATGTTATATCCAGACACTGTGATCTGTTACAATAATGCAAGATATTATTTATGTACATGTCTTATCCTTGAAAGAAAATGTTGAATTTTTTAGGATAATCATCTGCGATGTGTAACTGTTGATACGACTTTACTGTGATTCTGGATGACTAATAAAACAAAAAAAGAAGAAAAAAAAGGTAGTCAAGTTTTCCCATTAATCAGACAATCAATTTCCCACTCTTTTTTCCGCACTCAGAAACTGTGGTGGAATGCACTCTAAAATACTGTAGATGTCAAGAGCGCGCTAATGTACTATGTTGACAGACCAAAATCTTTCAGTAAGACACAACAGCTTTTCATATCCTACTCCAAGCCACACAAGGGGTGTTTCCAGCTCCAAGGCAGGTGTTGCACGTTGGTTGGTCAAATGAATACAGACTTGTTATGACAATGCTAAAAGAACTATGTCCTCCCACCCAGACCTCGGTCTACTCGTAAGAAAGGGGCTTTTATGGCTTTCTTAGGTAATATACCATTTGCTGACATCTGTAAAGCAACTACTTAGTCCACCCCTCATACATTTACCAAACACTACTGTGTGGATGTCCTGTCCAGACAACAAGCTAGAGTCGTTCAGGCTGTCTTACGTACTCTTTTTCAGTCCTGCAACATCTTCAGGATAAGCCATCGTTTAAGGAGGACTGCTTTACAGTCTATGCACAGCATGTGTATCTACAACCACACATGCCACAAATGGAAAATGTTCCTTACCCTGTAAGCATCTCTTCATGGCATGTAGTGCTGTGGATTCATATGCGACCACCCCGGTTGCCTGACGTTCTTGCAAATATCCTTTCCTTTCGTTATCTTTAATACTTTGCTCTGCATGGGCATCTTTACTGTATTTTAGGCTCCATCTCCACTATCGCCCTCAATGCGGAAAAAAACAATCTAACAATGGAGCCGATGCTCATGCATAATACTGCTAATAGGTGGAGTCACTAGGTCAAGTACTCAAAAAGACTTACTTGGAAGAAAATCAAGTTGTACACGTCCGAGCCCAACACTAGATGGCAGAAATATGGACAGCATGTGAATCTACAGCACTACATGCCACGAAAAGATGCTTACAGGCTAGGTAACATTTTCCATATGCTTGAATATATGTATGTATATATTTTTTTAATTTAATAGTACATTTATTTTTTTCTTTTTGGGGGAAAACCCATACAAACACCCCCCTTTTATAATTTACTTGTGAACTTACTTTACCACTACCCATTCCTAGATTCTAAAATTACCACTGCCACCCTTAAACCCAAAATTGACCCTTACCACCTTTACCACTACCCCCCTAAACTCTAATTGTACCCTTACTACCCCATAAACCTAAATTTACCCTTACCACCTTCCACCACCAAGAAGTAATGGGTGTGCGTAGTGGGTGTGAGGAGGGACTAGCCTCTCCTATCAGACCTCTCTCTCAGATGACGAGTGTGCATATTAGGGTGTGGGGAGGAAATGGCCTCTCTGCTGAGACCTCTCCCTGTAATGATAGGTGTGTGTAGCAGTGTGGAGAGAGACTGCCCACTCCTTTTAGACCTCTCTCTCAGATGACAGATGTGTGTTGTAGGGTGTGGGAAGGGACTAGCCTGCCTGCTGAGACCTCTCTCTGTAATAATGGGTGTGAGTAGTAGGGTATGGGGAGGGACTGGGCTCTCCTTTTAGACCTCTCTCAGGTGATGGGTATGCATATTAGGGTTTATGGAGGGACTGGCCTCTCTGCTGAGACCTCTCATTGTAATTATAGGTGTGTGTAGTAGGGTGTGGAGAGGGACTGGGCTCTCCTTTCAGACCTGTCTCTTAGATGACTGGTGTGCGTAGTAGGGTGTGTAGAGGGACTGGCCTCTCTGAGGAGAGCTCTCTCTGTAATGATGGGTGTGTGTAGTAGGGTGTGGGGAGGGACTGGGCTCTCCTTTTAGATCTCTCTCTCAGATGACATGTGTGCGTACTAGGGTGTGTAGAGGGACTGGCCTCTCTGCTGAGACCTCTCTCTATAATGATAGGTGTGCGTAGTGAGGAGGGACTGCCCTTTCCTTTTAGATCTTACTCTCAGATGACGGGTGTGCATAGTAGGGTGAGGGGAGGGACTGGCCTCCCTGCTAAGACCTCTCTCTGTAATGATAGGCATGTGTAGTAGGGTGTGGGGAGGGACTGGGCTCTCCTTTCGGACCTGTCTCTTAGATGACTGGTGTGCGTAGTAGGGTGTGTAGAGGGACTGGCCTCTCTGCTGAGACCTCTCCCTTTAATGATGATTGTGCGTAGTAGGGTGAGGAGAGAGACTGGGCTCTCCTTTGAGATCTCTCTCTCAGATAACTTGTGTGCATAGTAGGGTGTGTAGAGGGACTGACCTCTCTGCGGAGACCTCTCCCTGTAATGATGGTTGTGCGTAGTAGGGTGTGGAGAGGGACTGTCCTCTCCTTTCAGACCTCTCTCTCAAAAGACGGTTGTGCGTATTAGGCTGTGTGGAGGGACTGGCCTCTCTGCTGAGACCTATCTCTGTAATGATGGGTGTGCATAGTAGGGTGTGGTGAGGGACTGGGCTCTCCTTCCAGACATCACCTACTCCTTCCCACTTTTCATGATCCTTCAAAAGTCTTGCTCGATCATAACATTTCTTTTAAAAAAAGATTTAACTTTATAATCATCACAGTACTTTTCTCTTACACACTTCCTCTCAGAAACAAGGACCACAATATGCATTCCTAGTAATAGAATGTATTGACAACTCATCTACTCCTTTTTACTATTCACAATATCACAAGAGTCCCGCGAGATCATAAAAATAAGTTAAAAACAATATAAATGCATTATCTTAACAGTAGTTATCCCTGTGCCACCCCATGCAACTCAGGACCATCACCTCACTTCCAGAATTCTGAATGGCCCTCAAGACCTGGCTGTTCGAATAAGCCTCCGGGACCTGCAAACGGCTGGATACCCCATTGGATGATTAGCCATGCTTTATAAATCCTGACTGATTGATTAGACATCTCCTCTCTAAATCTAGGGGACAGCATGCCTTTCTGCTGCCCCCTTTTATAGCTTTTTTGCTTAATTTCCACAGTAAACAGTAATGGCGGCCATTTCATTTCTGTCATTCCAACAGCCAGCTAATCAGATTGCTCACTCTTGCATGCGGGAGCGTGAAGGCTCACGGGAAAAACTGCCCTCTCAACCAATCAAAAGGCTCCATTTTTCATTTTGCGCTCTTGCGTGACGCACGAGGGGCTCTTGCGAGCCCAACTGCCAAAATATTCTATTATTTTTTACCCTTAATATCTCAAAAACTACTAGACCGATTTACACCAAATCAGACAAAACCCAATCAGATGACCAAGATCTAGCGTCCTGCCGAGTTTGTTTAATTCTGTTCAGCAGTTTTTGCTATAACCTGTCTTAAAGAAGTCTATGAAAAACGCTTGGGGATTTTACCTTTTGGGACCCTCCCTTTTTTCTCGGCCCCCCCATGTGACGATCACCCTGAAACTTTCCAGGAAGGAGCTGCGGTAGATGAACTTTTTTGGGGGGAAAGTTTCATGAAGATTCGTTAAATGGGGCCAAAGTTATTAGCAAAAAAAAAATTGCATTATGCTACAACTGTTTGCCCCGGGAAGGTGGCGGTCCCCTGGCTGTAGGGAGCGTGTGGCCCCCGCATTAAGTTAGCATTGTTTGTGCTGGGAAGTTGTGGTCCTCGGGCCTGCGGGGAGGGGGGCAGGCGGGCCTCTCCCACATTAAGTTACCATTGTTTCCCCCGGGGAGGTGGCGGTCCCCAGGCTGTTCGTGGGGGGAGGTGGCGTGGCCCCCCGCATTAGGTTGATATTGTTTGCCCTGAGGAGGTAGTGCTCCCCGGGGTGTGGGGGGGGTAACGCGTGGGCACCCCCACATAATTAAAAAGCAGTGCCCCCGGGATTTGGCACACCAACTTCTCTTGTAGGGGATTTCCGTGTATAGTCATAATCATGTGAATAGTCTCGCCCATGTGCGTGGACCCCGGAGCACTTCATTAGATATATCTTCTTAAGTCTTCATCTTCTGCCTTTCTTCAAGAAGGCCTGCATAGACACTTAAGAGATAAAGAGACAATAATGCAGCCTAACTAACTAGGCTACACTGGCCATTACTTCATCTTGAAGTGAAAAAAGATAGCCAGTTAACTTTTAAATTTAGCAATTTTACTGAGTTTCAACACATAGAAAAACTCCCCTTCACAAAACTCCTTTTTTCATGATAGAGATGAAAGGGTTGGACAGAGAAGCCCCCATAGGCTGCCATTATGTGTCTGCAAATGGATACCGTGCCTTTAAGAGTCTCCAGAGACCCCCAGTATCCCATGATGCCCAGCCAGAGGCAGTTACTTTCAGTTATTTTTTCCGGCTCCTGCTAGCAGGACCCTGGAGCATTGAGCTCTACCTTTTTTGGTATTTCCTTCAAAATTTGCTTCAGTATTTGAATTTTTGCAACTTCACTCGACGTCTTTGGCCTGTATCTACCTTCTGCTGTCCTTTTTTGGCAGAATTTCTACAGTTTTCTTGTCAAAATGCCTTCTCTGTTTGACAAGTGTCCTGACTGTGGTAGGAAGAAGGCCAAGTCTGATGCACACAGAGTCTGTATTCTGGGTCTGCCTGTCTCTCATGTGCCTGACACCTGCTCTATTTGCAAAACCTTTTCTAGGTGCACCCTGTGTGACAGGGAGAAGATTCGACTCCAAGGGTTGGAGCAGCGAAGACAGAAGGCAGCATCTATAGCCTCTGGACAAGGAGAGGGTAAGTCCTCTACCAAAACCCATGCTTCGACCTCTGGGGGGATCCCCAGTCGAAAAACGGCAGAAAAACGACGCCGGTCCCGATCGACGTCGAAGACGACGACGACGTCAAGAGCAGGTATGACGACGATATGCTCTCCGTCGACTCCGGGCTCTGGGTCGAAGCGACGTCGAGGAGAAGGACGGCGAGATCTCGGACGAGATCGCCGTCGCGAACGTCTCCTCGTTCAACGTCGACTCATCAACGCAGATCATCGTCGAGGCATCTTCGTCGTCGATCAGAGTCACGGAGGCACCGGCGGTCGCCGTCGATGCGTCACCGTCATTCGCCTTCGACATCTACGAGAAGGTCGACGAGTCACCACCGACGTTCGACGTCGAGGTACCGTTCCGGGACTCGCTCCGTAGTGAGCCTGTCGACGTCGACGGGGAGTTCACGGTCCAAATGACTTCGCCGTCGAGCAGTAGATCGACGTCGAGGTCTGGCGTTGAGTCCAGGGCGCCTTCTTCGCAGCCAGCGTAAAACGGAGGAGGCTGGTCTCTTCTGCATATTCGGAGTACTCCCGTACCTATTCACCATCAAGTACTCCTCCTGCTCCTCGTCAACCGGTGGACCTGCCTTCAACACCGCCGCCTCCGCCTCCATTTCCTCCTCCTCCTCTGGCACATTCTCCGCCTCCTTCTCTGCCTCCGCCTGGGCCCACAGCTCCTCAGCCCACGCGTCCTGCAGAGCCTCGAAGACCAAGATCACGGTCTCGGCCGAGACATTGTTCCCATAGACACCTCCGGTCTTCCATGCGATCTCATCGCCATTGCTACGAGAGATCTCGCTCCCGGCATACCAGGGACATGTCTTCCACGAGTATGGGGAGGTACTCACCTACTCTAACGGACTCTCCTCCACAGAGAGTGTCTCCCGTTGATGATATCACCACCTTTCAGGAGGTTCTGGTCAGAGGAGCGTCAAAACTTAACATTCCCTTGTCTGCTCCTATACCGTCGACTTCAGTTATATTTGAAACCCTCCAGCAGAGACAAACATCTCGTCCCTTGCTTCCATTGGTGCCTGGTTTATTGGAACCTGCTATGGAACTGTTCCTGACACCATCTTCTATAAAATCTGCGCCTTCTAGGCTACAGAAGAAATACTGCCCTCCTGATTCGGACCCTGCCTTCCTCCGACTGGACCCCACCCCGGACTCTGTCATAGTGGTGGCGGCAAGGAAACAGCATGCTACGGCTCCGACTTCAACGGTACCACCTGATAAGGAAAGCCGTAAGCTGGATTCGGTGGAGAGAAAAGTTTGCAACACCGCAGCTACATCCATGAAGGCGGCCAGCTCTACGGCCTTGCTGGGCCGGTGTGACCGATTCCTGTGGGAGTCGCTTCAACAATTTGTGGACCTCCTGCCCAGGGACAAGCGGGAAGATTTTTATGAGATATTGAACGAAGGACTGATGGTTTCGAATCAAATCATCAGTGCTGCAGGGGATACTTCACTCCTGTCAGCCCACGGGTATTGCCACGGAGTTGCTCTCCGGAGGCATTCCTGGCTTCGTCTTACCTCACTGAAGCCGGAGGCGCAACAGCGCATCTCTAATCTACCATTCTCTGGCACGACCCTCTTTGGTTCCCATGCGGATGACGAGATGGCCCGCATGAAGGCGGAAATGGAGACTTTGAAGGCTGTAGGTCTAGAGAAGCCTAAAGAACAGCGCAACACCTTCCGCCCATTCCAACGGCGTTATTCCTCCCAGAGGTTCCAACGATCTCAAGGCCGTCAGACCAATCAACAACAGCAGTTTCAGCGGTCTTTTCAGCTGTTTCAGAAACGCCAGTCGCGAGGACGGTCCAACCAGCAGTCTGGCCAAGTGAACAAGGCCCCTGCTGGTTCCAAGCCCTGAAGGGTTACTTCCCCCTCTTCTGTTACCCACTCCAGTGGGGGGAAGCATTCAAAATTACCTGGCAGAGTGGCAGTAAATAACTCAGGATAATTGGGTGCTGAATATTGTTCGCAATGGATACTCGCTACGTTTCACAAGCCCTCCTCCGTCGATTTCTCCAACTCACTCGCGCTACATGCTACGCAAGTTACAGGGGGAGACCAACATCCTCTTACAGAAAAGGGCGATAGAACCGGTTCCTCTTGCACAGAGAGGAACAGGACTGTATTCTCGGTTCTTTCTAGTCCGCAAGAAAGACAAGAACGAGTTCAGACCCATCCTCGACTTGCGACATGCAATCAAATGGATTCGCAGAGAAAAGTTTCGGATGTTGTCCTTGCATCAAATCTACCCTCAACTTCATCAGGGAGACTGGCTATGCGCAATAGATCTGCAAGACGCATATTTTCACGTGCCCATAGCGAGGAAACATCGCAAGTTCCTGCGGTTCGCCGTAGGCAACAACCACTATCAATACTCCGTGCTTCCCTTCGGCCTGAAGTCAGCGCCCCGGACATTTTCCAAATGCATGGCCGTAGTTGCTGCATATCTAAGGAAGAACAAGGTGTTCGTCTACTCATATCTAGACGACTGGCTGATCAAGGCAGCTTACGTCTCAGGAAGTGCAACTGCATTTCAATTGGACTTCCAATCTCCTTCTTCGTTTGGACCTCCACATCAACCTTACGAAGTCTGTCTCAACTCCTGTTCAATGTCTACAGTACCTGGGAGCCACCATCGATACTCGCACGACAAACGTGTGTCCTTCGGAGGAGAGACGCTTATCGAGCCTTCGGAAGGCTCAGGCTCTCATGACCTTGCCCTCCCCGACGGTGAGGAAGGTATCTTCTCTCCGAGGCTCCATGGCCTCCTGTATCTTCCTCACTCCAAATGCACGCCTCCATATGAGAACCCTGCAAGAATGTCTGGAGGATCAGTGGGACCAGAAGCTGGGGGATTGGGAAGACAGGATTCAGCTGTCGCAGCAGGTCCTCCAGTCCATCCGATGGTGGTGTTCTTCCCGCAATCTCCTCCGGGGGATTCCCTTCCACAAGGAGATACCGACGCAAACCATAGTGACGGATGCGTCTCTCCACGGCTGGGGTGCGCATTCCGACCACCTTCAGATACAGGGCACGTGGTCCCGGAAGGAGGCCACATACCACATCAACTTCCTGGAACTTCGAGTGGTTCATTTGGCGCTGAAAGCCTTCCAGCCGTCATTTCACACCGGTTCCCTGCTTGTCCAGACGGACAATACGACAACAATGTTCTATCTCAACAAGCAGGGGGGCTCGAGATCTCGGGCGTTATCTCGGGAAGCCCAGACCATCTGGAAATGGCTATTGGCCAGGAACCTGACCATCACAGCAACTCACCTCCCAGGTGTTCAAAATGTTCAGGCAGACGCTCTCAGCAGACTCATTCAAGAAAATCACGAATGGTTCTTAAACGACGAAGTGGCTCGAGACATCTTCGGAAGATGGGGTACTCCAGAGGTCGATCTGTTCGCTACTGCGGAAAACAGCAAATGCCGCGACTTCGCTTCCAGGTTTTACCAACCGGGGACTCTGGGGAATGCACTGTGGATCAACTGGTCAGGAGGCTTTCTCTACGCTTTTCCTCCAATTCCCCTGATCACGACAGTACTGATCAAGCTCTCACAATCAGGGGCCAAGATGATCCTCATTGCTCCGGAGTGGCCCCGTCAGTGGTGGTTCACAGACCTTCTCCACCGGTCTCTCCTGCCACATCTCCGTCTTCCATGCCGGCCGGACCTTCTAACGAAGTTCGGCAAACAGATGGTGCACCCCAACCTCTCGTCGTTGAATTTGGCGGCATGGCTCCTGAGTTAGTACAGTACGGACATTTGAATATCCCTCGGGACTGCATGGAGATATTGAAGGAGGCAAAACGGCCAGCTACACGCACTTCCTATGCATATAAATGGAAGAGATTTTGCATCTGGTGTGCGTCTAAGAATGTGGATCATACCTCCTGCAAGGAAGATGTCATCCTTCCTTACTTGCTACACTTAGCTCAATCTGGCCTCCAGTTTCATTCGATTAAAGTTCACCTGGCAGCTTTGTCTGCTTATAGGAAATGTCCTTCACAAACTTCCAGTTTTAAAATCCTAGTCATCAGAGATTTTCTTGAAGGTTTGAGAAAAGTGTTTCCTCCCACTAGGCGTCCTTCGCCTCCTTGGGAGCTTAATGTGGTTCTTTCTCGTCTGATGAGGGAACCGTTTGAACCCATTCATAAGGCTTCTCTTCGGCATCTGTCTTGGAAGACGGCTTTCCTTGTGGCCATAACTTCTGCCCGCAGGGTTAGCGAACTTCAGGCACTCTGTTATCGAGAGCCATATACAGTTTTTCATTCCTCTAAGGTAGTTATAAGGACTCAGCCTAAGTTCCTCCCTAAAGTAGTTTCAGAGTTTCATGTGAACCAAACTATTTCATTGCCTACATTTTTTCAGAATCCCTCTTCTCCTGCTGAGAGGTAGCTTCATTCCCTTGATGACAGGAGGGTCTTGAAGTTCTATTTGGACAAGACTAAGGATATTCGTAGATCAGACCAGCTCTTTGTAAACTATGGCTCGGTTCGGACTGGTCTAGCTACCTCCAAACAATCCATTTCTAGGTGGATTGTTTCCTGTATTCAGCTGTGTTACCAGAAAGCCAAAAAGACTTTTGTTAGTAAGCCTAGGGCTCACTCTACCAGAGGTAAAGCTGCTACAGCGGCTTTACTTCGTAACATACCTATTTTGGAAATCTGTAAGGCTGCCACTTGGAAGTCAGTCCATACATTTACTAAGCACTACTGCCTAGACACTGATGCTAGGGCAGATGCTCAGGTTGGGCAGGCTTCACTTCGGAATCTATTTGCACAATAGTGAGGTTATTCTCTGTTTCTTCCACCGCTGGGGAGTTGTTTTTTTGGGATGGGCTTGCTAATCTATTCACATGATTATGACTATACACGGAAATCCCCTACAAGAGAAGGAATAGTTTCTTACCTGTAACTCCAGTTCTCTTGTAGGGGTATTTCCGTGATGGTCATAAGCAACCCTCCTGCCTCCTTGGTGGCAGAAACAGACGTTCCCAGGACTCAGCAGGCATTGCTACTCTATGCCTTCAAAAAGAACTGAAAGTAACTGCCTCTGGCTGGGCATCATGGGATACCGGGGGTCTCTGGAGACTCTTAAAGGCACGGTATCCATTTGCAGACACATAATGGCAGCCTATGGGAGCTTCTCTGTCCAACCCTTTCATCTCTATCATGAAAAAGGAGTTTTGTGAAGGGGAGTTTTCTATGTGTTGAAACTCAGTAAAATTGCTAAATTTAAAAGTTAACTGGCTATCTTTTTTCACTTCAAGATGAAGTAATGGCCAGTGTAGCCTAGTTAGTTAGGCTGCATTATTGTCTCTTTATCTCTTAAGTGTCTATGCAGGCCTTCTTGAAGAAAGGCAGAAGATGACGACTTAAGAAGATATATCTAATGAAGTGCTCCGGGGTCCACGCACATGGGCGGGACTATTCACATGATTATGACTATCACGGAAATACCCCTACAAGAGAACTGGAGTTACAGGTAAGAAACTATTCCTTATACAGCCACTCACACACCCATACACACAAGGATAGATACTGTCACACAGCCACTCACATAATATATAGTAGAAGTAGTATCACTCAGTAGTAGTGCACCTAGTATACTAAATTTTACTTTTGTAGTAGGTTAGTATATATGTTTAACTCCCATAAACTCTTAAAAACACTTCTACTGACTTAATGGTGTCATCAGTGATGTCATTTGAGATGTCATCAGTGATGTCACTGACCATGTCATGAGTGAGGTCTTAAGCAATGCATTGTGGGGCCGTACGTTATAGCTAGCTCAGGTAACTATAACTGCTGAATTTCACTGGTTTTGTACAAGTGAAATCCGAGCCTAACTATAACATCCCTGTAACCTTTGTCTTTTTAAGTGAATTTCTAAGATTTTTTAAAATTCTATTTCATAACTATATCGACTCTGTAAGTGTATATTTGTGTGTGTATATATATATATATATATATATATATATATATATATACACACACACATATATATATATATATGCTTTACTTACCTTAATTATGCTTACCATGCATCGAGCAATCCTTCCCTCTTCCTCAAACTTTTGCTCTCACCTCTTTGTCTCACAAAAGAGCTGTTCGTCCATCTCTTCTCTACATTGTGTCACCTACAAACTGAACGTCTATGTCCGCCCATGATAGGCAACTTTCTTTTTCCCCCTTACATCAGAACCTCCCTCCTCCCATTCTAGTTTTTATCGTGTGTAGCTCTGCTTCTGTGTAAATAGCTGTGTGTACACTTTGTAACCATGCAAGCCTGGTTTTTAGCTTTTATCTTGTGCAACTCTGCTGCTGTGTAAATAGCTCTATTTACACTATGTAACCGTGCATGAAAGGCTCATGTAATTTTTGCCTGTAACTATGGAAATGGCCTTGGGTAGACAAGTAAGAATGCATTCATAGACTCATGCTTTTTGCCATTTTTGGCCAGCTTTGCTCTGTTTAAATACACCAGTAAAAATCAAACAAATACCCCCAGTAAAAAAATAGTGTCCATCATTTGCCACAGAGGCCCACCAAACAGTGACCCTTGCTATTACCGCAATAAAAGAGACTTCTCTTCTTCCACAAATAATTATCCTTATTACCACTGCCTTGAAACCAGAATTAAGTACCTTGGTGTCTACAACATCAGCTGATTCACCTTTCCATCTTTTTGTCTCTAATATTAAAAGGCTAAAAGTTGCTAGAAAATATTAATATTTCTTTATTTTTAATTTTTTTAAGGCACCAAATATGTCACCTTACAGCCGCGATGTCCTGTTAGTTATGAAATGCAAAGTGAAGATTTTGTGTTTAGTTTTAAAACATTGTCTTTCATTCAGTTAGTTGTGCCAGTTGTACCACTCACAAGTACTCTTCCAGAGAGTGAATACCTGCTTTCAGTCTCTTTCACATGTATGGTCTTTCTGCTACATGGCAGGACTTCCAGAGTATATTGAATCATCTCCTGAATCAATGATGTGTCCTGATGCAAGGCTATTCCATGGTGGTTAAGGGGAAAGCAGTTAATTATTAGAGACCTACCCCTTGGAAAATTGCTGTTAATTTCTAGTGGTTATTCTCAGTTTGATGAGGATGTTTGTTATAACCTGTTTGCTTAAAGACTGTGGTCTGAGCACATTGTTTTCACCTCCCAGTGTCCCTTCTGTGAAGTTCTGGTTAAGTTGGGAAAGCAAAGGTGCTAACGAGAAGGATGTGACACATTAATCATTCTGAATACCAGTGCTCCTAATCTGCATTAAGTGATCTCTTTTATGTCCAGCATGTAACGTGGTCAGAACCGAGAGCGAGGCTTAGACAAAACAATTTGGAGAATGTGATACATAATTTCCCTAGCTAGTACCTTCAAGTTCTATACGCAGATATGTATTGTTGACTAGTGCCTCAGGACTCTGTGTTGGCACGTGTTGTGCATCCTAAATAGCACTGCCAGAATTATTACTTTGACTATCCTTTCCTTTCATCTTTTTGGAGACCTCCAAGAATGAGCAAAATACTTTAGTGGCAAAAGCACATGCATCAGTGCTCACTTACAGTTTTTTCCCCCTGGCCTTGTATTGCAACTTTTTAATCTAAAAATTAAGTTTTGGCTTTCTTCATATCCTACTTTCTCTTTTGAGAGATTATTTACTAGGAGTTGTGAATCTTTTTCGGAGAATGGCATTTAATGGCAAGTAAAATAAAGGGTAGGTGTCTTGCTTGCAATGTCTTTTTATTTTTAAGATAGTTTATGAGCAATTCTTTTCCTCACCAGCCTCCATTTAGTTAAATTTTAGCCTTTTGTAATGGAGATGTCCCAACTGACCGCTTAGAAGTGTGATACTGGTAGTAACCTTTTACTTTTGTGCAAAGTATTAATATTGGCCTCCTATATAGCGATCTCAACTAATGAATTGTCTCCCTGTGCTTAAATAATTGGTCTTACTTTTATGAAAAAGGGACACTGGCAACATTTCTTATTCCAAAGCTGTTTTTTTCTTATTATTTTTTGGGACTTGATTGTGGTATTAATAATTCACAAAACGTTGCCTTACTTTTTAGGGTAAGAGGAACAATCTTTTTCTGATTGATACTTTTTACCAGAGCTTCCTCACCTTTATAATATTCTCAGGCTGAATCCGGAAGATTTAACGGCATTGCTCCTATGCGCACCTGGTGGCATTGTGCAGTTCCCTGTGACTTTGTTCTGCCCCGGAACTGATGAACAGATATATATGAATAACTGAATATAAGCTCCACCCCTTCCCTCTGATGTAAGTTCCCAACATTTTCCTCATCTTTTTACGAGTTTTTTCAACAAACTCTTTTTCCAGTGTGCAAGGGTTATGTCCTCTGCTAAAACTACAGGGTTTAACGATTGTAGGAACTGTTACAAACACATGTCTATCACAGATCACCCACTATGGAAGTCGCAACCAAGGTTATAACAGACTTTTTATGGCCTAGAGAAACTTCATCAGAGCATTTACTCCCATTTAATGAGGCCGTAACTGACACACTTATGGGCACCTGGTCAAAGCCCCATTCCTGCCCTCTGCTAATCAGGCAGGCTGCGAGACGCCACAGTCTGGCGCCGGGTGACCTTGATTATTTGGCTCAGCAACCTACAATAGGGTGTTTGGTGGTTCAAGCTTCCACTAGTAGGGTGAACCTAATTCTTTCCCCACGGCTTCTCCTGACAGAGTTGAAACACCTTGAGACCTTTGGGAAGCTGATGTTTTCCTCGGCCAGCCTTGCCCTCCGGTCAGTCAATGCCAGCTGCTTACCAGGCAGATAAAACTATGCTTTATGGGACATGGTTGGTGAGATCTTGCTGGGAGTCCCCAAAGAATTAAGGACCAATTTGACTCAAACCATCCAGGATGGTCAGTATATTATTAATAGCTCTGGGCTGTACACTACTGACTGCTCTGGCATAGCACTTGGTTCTAGGATGGTGCTTCAGCAGCAAGCTTGGATGCAATCTGCAGGCTTTTCTGGAGACGTGCAAGCCTCTTTAATGAACATGCCATTTGATTTGCCGTTAGAATGCTTTAAGGAAAGCCGGGCCGGGGTGCATTCCCTAGGCTTTTTTACCCCAGCGAGACAGTACCCTCACCACCTTTGCCCCTTTGAGACTACTTCAGAGGATTGGCATACTGCCCGCACCAAGGCTCACCACCCCATTACAACAAGCGCCCAAGTCCTTCCATGATTAGGGACAGGGATCAAGCAGGCAATGCCCAGGGGACCCGTGGCAGCAAACTTGCCAGTCCCCTGCCCCTTCGACATCTACTTCCAAGCAGCTTTAGTTTGCCTTTAACAATACACAACCACGCTGTGGGAGGCAGGATCAGACATTTCCTCCAGGAGTGGCGAAATAGTACATCCGACAGATGGATGCTCCAAGTCGGCTAATGAGGCTTTTCCCCCTGCCTTTCATTTTCGACCCGCTACACCACCCACCCACATCTGAACATCTCTCAAAGGAGCACTTGTCCATCTTGCTCCAAGAAGTGCAGGCTGTTTTTGACAAAGGAGCCATAGAGAGAGTTCTGGTTCAGAACTGTCTGTTACTCCTCTGTTATTTTCTCATGTCGAACAAAGACAGAGGCCTCCATCCCACCAGAATGCCTTCTTGTGGTAAGACGAATCCAAGTTGTTAACACTGGCCAAGGTTCTGTCTGCCTTGGATCCAGGCAACTGGATGGTGGCTTTGGACCTGTAGGGCACTTACTTTCATGAACCCATCCTGCAGTCCCACAGACACTACCTGTTGTTCAAGGTGGTCCAAGGAGCATTATCAATTTGCTGTGCTTCCTTTCGGCCTCACCAGTGCCCCATAGGTGTTCCAGAAAGTAATGGTGCTGGTCGTGACACACCTTTGAAGGTCAATGATATCAGAGTTCCCCCAATTTCGATGACTGGCTAGCGCGCTCACCGTTATCATTTGAAGACCATTTCTAGACAACTACGAACCACCTGACGTTGTTGGGGCTCACTGTTGACATGCCGAAGTCACACTTAACTCCTTTGCAGAGGGTCCCATTATTTGGAACCACCCTGGATACTGTGCAGTTTTGGGCCTTCCATCCACCATAGCGAGTCCAGGACATTTGGACTATGATCCTGATGTTTCAGTCTGAGTCCAGGATCTTGGTGAGAATGGCGCTGAAGCTTTGTGGCCTCCTGTATCATGCTAATCATCTGTGCCAGGTGGAATAAGCGGGCTCTGCAGTGCAACCTTAAGTCTCAATTGGCCCGGCACCAGGGGAACCTATCGGATTCTATCAAGGCTTTGGAGGAGATTGGAAAAGACCTGCAGTGGTGGCTAAACCACAATTGAACCGGCAGCAGACACCTCTTCCTGCCCAACCGAGAGCCAAAGGTCATCTGGAAGAGGTGGAGATCAGAAGGTTCTGGTCTTCAGTGGAGGACCACCTCCACATCAAACTGTTTGAGTTGCAGGCCATTTGCCTGGTGCTGGAGGCTTGGTTCAGGTTCTCACGGACAACACCACTGCCATGTGGTATTTCAAAAATTGGGTTGGGGTCTGGGCCATGTGCCATCTGGCGCTTCACTTCTGTAGTTGGCTGGAGAATACGGGCATTTCCCTAGTTGTGAACTACCTGGCGGGATCTTTGAATACCAGGACGTACGAGCTCAGCCGACGGTACCTGGTTGATCACGAATGTTAGTTACACTCTGAGGTGGCCATGGGCATCTTTTAGCAATGGGGAGATCCCTGGCTAGACCTTTTCGCCACCGAAGAGAACGTGTGATGTCAAAACCTTTGTGTGCTAGATTTTCCAAGAAGGCTCTCTTTCAAAGACTCATTTGATAGAGGGGACCACAGAACTTATACGCCTTTCTGCCACTACATTTCCTGACACGAGTTCTGAAGAAGATCAGGAGTGGCAGGTCCCAAGTCATGCTAGTGGCTCTGGATTGCGCAAAGTAAGTGTGGTATCGAAAACTTTCGGTCATGACCATTTGACCTCCAATCAGCCTACCGCTTTAGGAGAACCTCCTGTTGCCACAGCATGGCAGGGTTCTGCACCCAAACCTGCACAATCTGCATCTCCATGTGTGGAGATTGAGTAGCAACAGCTGACTATGTTCAGTCTTCTCTCACATTTGTGGATGTTAGCCTGGCAGCCAGGCGGCCTTCTACTAAGTTTGTCTATGCTGGGCTCTGGCACAACTTTGTAGCCTGGTGTGGAACCTGCCATAGTGATCCATTGCAGGCCAAACTGTCAGATGTCCTATTGTTTGTTTTATCTCTGGCTCAGCAAGAACTTTCATTGGGCACTGTTATAGGTTATGTTGGCCCTTTTGGCCTTTTTACATTTATCAGACCAACCGCCCCTGTTCAAATCATCTGTTGTGATGAGATTTTTCGAAACCTTTGACTCATTTATTAACTCCAAATGCCCTTTGTGATGCCACAGTGGGATGTTAACTGGATTCCTAATTTCCTCATGTCCATGCCATTCAAACCCAGGCGCAGCTGTCATTTACATCTTCTGACTTTGAAGACTGTGTTTCTCGAGGTGGTGGCCTTGGCTTGTGAGTAAGCGAACTCTAGCACTCTCGGTGCTGCCACCTTATACCACTTTTTTCCAGAAACAGTGGTACTGCAGACCAAGGCAGCCTTTTTGCTTAAAGTTGTTACAGCTTTTCTTGTTAGACAATCCATCACTCTTCCAAACTTCTTTGCTCCGGTTCTCCCCTAGAAAGAGACCCCATCAGCTGAACACTATAAAAGAGCTTTGAGTTTACATTGATCCTGCTGAAGACCATCGGGTGAACAATCTGCTCTTCGTATGGTTTTCTGGGGCAAATAGAGACAAGGCAGTGCCGAAAAGGACTCTGTCCGGGTAGATAGTTCTCTGCTCTATGATCTGCTATGCACTGGTTAAGAAGCAGCCTCAGGCTGGATTTTGGGCCCACTCGATGAGGGCCGAGACTGTGCTGGCACATGTAGTGCCGGACCTGTCAAATTGTGACAGGGGGGTCTGTACACATAGTAACTAAGCACTACTGCCTTGACAGCTAGGTCCAAAGGGAAGGGCATTTCGCTCATTCAGTCCTGCAGGATTTTTTAAATGGAGCCATTTCACAGGCCCACAACCTTGGGACTTACTGCTTTGGGAACTATTCTAAGGTTGAGGAAGCTGCGATTGGAAGTATCCATCAAAAGAATGTGAAATGCTCTTTCTGTTGGATATTCTACCTAACCGGATTCCTTACTGCCCACCGGCTCCCTATTCTGTGGAATGGTCTCCTTCCCAATCTAAAAAGACCCTAATCTAGGAATCTCCACACTGGTATTATTGATTATTGTTACGCTCCTTTGTCCGAGGACGCAGACAGAGTCTAGAAAGAAACTGACATTAGCACGCAGGGGTTGTACTTACATGCGGCTCCGTTCATCACTTCCGGTACGAAACAAAGTCGGTGCTGAGACATATGATGCTACCTACGAGCGCAGGAGCAATGCAGTTTAAATCTTCCTGACCCATTCTGCCCTGTTGGGATAGTCTAAAGGTAAGTAATCTGTGGTTAGGTAGAGTATCCACCAGAAAGAGCGTTATCGAAGGTAAGTAAAACGTTCTACAAGGTAGCAACTAGTCCCCTCCACCTCGCACTGTAGCAGTGGTTGAAAGTTCCCTCAATCATAATTCCATAATGAGAGCTGTGACCTCAGTTGTGTGTAACTTGTGTTGGTGAGAGTCTGCGTTGTATTTTTTCCCCTGAGCCTCTTTTAATCACTAATCAAGCATGAAAGCCTTAATGTGGTAGTGTAGTGACAGTCTACAGATCCCCAATTCTGCTCTTTAAAGAACTTTTTCTTTTTTAGTGGAAGATCCAGAGGATTTAGAAACTGAAATATTGGAAGAAAATAAAATGGATAAAAGCAGAATATGTCCAGTTACAGTTGTTAAAGTCTGGGATAAAGAATTTAAGGCAGCAAGGTAAAGAGTCAAAATGCATACATTATTGAAAAGATGATTGACCTGCTATGCCGTGGTGTTTAAGTTGATATCCATTATTCTTTTTGTAAGTAACGTAGAGGCACTCTTATGTTACTAATTTGTTTAATGTGCATTTTCTAAATATTGTCTGTCTGTTTTATCAGATGTCTAGGGCTTTATGTAACAATGAAACCAGGAAGCAAGCAAGTGCTGGAAACTAGAACCTCCCCCCCCCCCCAATGAAACATTACAGCTTTCAGTGCCCAGTAGTGTATGCTCCGTAGACTGTAGTGCATTTAATTTGAGAGTCTTTTGGGGTGGGGAGTGTTTGATTGAAAGAAATGTATGTAGCCTGGGATTCAGTTTCCTTACAAAAAGTAGGATGAGAATAAATCCAGTATCCTAGATTGGGAAGTGAGGTATCAAAGACAAAATAATTGGATTATGTTGGCATTCTGTCTTGTCAGAGATAGCACGAAGTTACGGACCAAAAACATTTATTGCAAATCATTAGAGTAGTTTAGTGGAATAGTTTAGGAGGGAACCTTCAGGGTTCGCACCCAGCTGCCAAATGAGCACATCTCATTCGGCAGTAGGGTGTGGACACGGATAGTCGTGGTGATTCAATGTTTTTAAACATACTGCTGCCAACCACTGTTGTTTTTTTAAATTTATTTTATTGGTGAAAAAAAAAACATGCAGGATAGTTGACTGGACAAAGCACATTACTTTTGTTCAACATCACTTATTGCATCTTGTTTTTACATCTCTTTACAATATGGCATAGTGATCTTGCTTTGCTGGTTCAGTGTATTGTACTATATACATCACGTTGCACCCACTTTTACAGTGCCCTCCTCTTGGTACAGTACACCAAGCTTGGTCCCATATCCCCCTGCATCCTCATCTACGTGGCGAGAGCTGAACTCGCTGCAGCTACCTTAATGCGCGTGCTCAGTGGGTGTTTGCTGACTTTGTGCCGGCATCGTCGTATGTTGTGTCTCTTGAGTGTTTGCTCCCACAGGCTCGTGTCTCCTTCCTCAGTAAGTATGTACGGTAGCTCTCCCATATGTTTTTGGGTCAACTACGTAGGGAAAGTAAGTCGTTGTATATCTCGGACGGAATATGGCAGTAGGTCATGTCCCTGTGCCATATTTCAATTGTGGGCATTGGGCCTTTAGCCCATCTCATCGCTATGCATCGCTTGGCCAATAATATCCCCACTGCTATCAGTTTACGATATGATTTCCCAACATCTTTTGTGTATTCCAGTAGGGCCATAAACTGATCTGCCTCTAATGTTATCCCCGTTATCTGTTCTAGCTCTCATAAAATAGCCTCTCAGAAGGTAAACACCTCATGACAATGTCAGGCAACATGTATGAAATTAGCTGTTGGGTCTGCGCACCTATGGCACGCCGCTGTACTCAGGTGCCCATATCTGTGTAGTCTCTCAGGAGTTTAGTAGATCCTGATAATGTACTTGAATTGTATTAGCCTATGACGACCATTTTGTGACACGCCCGTAGTCAATTCACAGCAGTATTTCCAGCTCCCGTCATCAATGTTTCTGCCTTAGCTCCCTTTGCCATTCTTGCCTAGCTTTGGTCATGAGTGGTCTACGGGCCTCCTGCGCGGCAGAGTAAAGCTTAGTGACAAGTTTAAAGGGCTCACTTTCTTTTAAAATGGTGGATAATGCAAGCATGTCTAGGGGCTCTAACATGTCTTCTCCTAGGATTGTCCGTAGCGCCTGTCTGAGCCTATGGTAGTGGAAATGCATCATGCTCGTTGTGACGTCCAAATCAATTACAATCATCTCCCAGCTCTTCACTGTGTCCTCCTTGAATAGATCCCCCATTTTTGTGACTTTCAGTGTCTTCAAGGCCGCCGCCACCTCTCGTTCCTGCCTCAGCCTGAATCACGAACACCAGTCTATCGTATAAGAGGGGAGTATAAAAGTGAACCCGCCTGTTTTTCTAGAAGGCGCCACCAGGCATACACCGTGGAATTCAGGGTGTCAAAGCACCCATAGCGCCTCTTTGGTGGAGAGAATATTGTTTGGGGGAGAGTAACGGGTGTGGCGGCATCTCGATGCAGTAGTTCCGGAGGTCAATGAAACCAGTAGTGCGTAAAGGAGCTTTGCACAGCTTCATAATATATTTCAAAGTCCGGAGCACCAAGTCCTCCCATATCATATGGCAAAGTGAGAGTTTCCCATTTTGCTTGTGATTGTTTCCCAGCCCATACCAGTTTAATTAAAATAGAGCGTTATGTTGAAATAAGAATAAAAATCTCGGTAGGATCACCATTTTCATGATGGCTATATGGAACAGTGGGAGCTTTACCAATGTTCAGTGTCTTTTTATAGTATGTGCATTGCTTTCCTATAGTTACCTCTGACTACTACTGAAGGTTCCGTATGAATCTGTATGCCCAAATATCTGACCCACTCAGTGGACCAATTTAGTGGAAACTCAAGAAGAACCGACTGCATTACTGGGGTAAGAGGAAATATTATGGATCTTCCCCAATTGACGCGAAGTCCAGACAGGGCTCCATATCGCTCGACTTCTCTAAGTACCGGAGCAAGGTTCTTCCCCGGGTCATGGATGTATATTAGTGTGTTATCCGCATATGTGGAGACGATGAGATTGTATCCAGGGAAGCGAAGCCCTCTATGGCCATGGTATTCTCGTATGGCACTTGCCAGAGTTTCCGCTGTCAGGGCGTATAGTAATGGTGAGAGGGGGCATCCCTGTCTGGTACCTCTCGTTATCTGCAGTTGTGGACATACTGCATTCCCAACACATACTCTAGCTACAGGGCTATTATATAATACATCTACTAGTGCTAGGAATATATAACCCACCCTGATGCGGCGAAGCACAGAGCACATAAAGGCCCACTCGACCGAATCGAAGGCCTTCTCCGCTTCTTATAATATCGCTGCAGATTTTACCTCCGGGTTGATCTGTTGCATGGTTGCAAAGAGGGGGCGGAGGTTTGAAGTAATGCTTCGTCCCAGAACAAACCCAGACTGTTACTGTTTTATCACTCCAGGCAGTATTGGAGATAGTCTGTTGGCCAGTATCTTAGCATACAATTTGGTGTCCACGTTTAAAAGGGGCTTGTATGAAGCATACTGCGTGGGGTCTTTGCCTGGCTTTGGTATAGTTACGATCAATGCTGCGCGCATAGTGGGGGGCATAGTTCCTGCTGTTGCCATTTCCTCAAAGAGTTATCAAATGTGGTATGGGGAGATCCTGAAATGCCTTTTAGAAGGCTACTGTAAGACCGTCTGACCCTGGAGCCTTGCCAGATTGCATGCCTGCTAGTGCCCGCTTTATTTCGTCTATGCCATCAGGTGCTCCCTATGCTCGTTGGTGAGCCAAGTCATGGCGATATGTTCAAGGTAATCTCTCATTGCCTCGTCATCTGGGGTGATTTTGGTTGTGTAAAGATTTGAATAGTATTGATGGAATCTCCCCGCTATGCGGCCCTATCATTTCCCCTTGTTCATCTGCCAATGTGGTAGTGCCTCCTAGGTCCTGCCTACGTCGCATAAGTGCTGCTAAGGTTGCCCCGGGCCTCTCCCTACCCCCATAGACACGTGCTGTAGCATATTTCCCCATATGCAGCACTTCACTATCAGTTGTCTCATGGGAGATAGTAATCTTGGCTTTAAGTTCGCCCAATATCTGTTGGTCATCTGTGTCTCTATGCCTGAATCTCTAAGGCAGCTATTTCCTTTTCTAGTGCAGAGAGTCTGCCCCTGAGAGATCGAAGGACTCCAGAGTGTTTAGTTATTGTTATGCCTCTAATGTAAACCTTAAATGTCTCCCAGACCGTTGTGAAGCTTTCTACTGATCCAACATTATGTGAGAAAAAGTCCGCTATTGCTGCCGTAGTTCGATCCGAACCACCTGATCCTGTAATGAGTATGGGGGAAATCTCCATGTGAACAGGGCAGCCGTCTGTCCTCTTAGTTCAAGGTCAAGCACTATTGGCGAATGATCCGAAAAGGTATGTGGGAGCGGTTCGCATCTCCTAACTCGTGGTGTTAAGTCTCTTGATATTAACCAGTAGTCGATCCTGGTGTGTATATCGTGTGCTGCTGAGTAATGTGTGTATCCGGTGCTCCTGGGGTTCCGCTGCCTCCAAGTATCTACAAGGTCTAGTGTACCTAGCATACCTCCAATTACTCGGGTCGCAGCAGATAGGCGTCGGGGAGGGCCTTTGGATCGATCTAAGGTTGGGTCTAGTATACAATTAAAGTCCCCTCCCCAGATCTGTGGCAGTGTGCTCCAACGCGCTAGACGTGATCCCAGCGCCTCATAGAACTGTGGATTATCGAAATTTGGACCATATACCCCTACCAGGACCGCTGTGTTGCACCATGCTATAACAAATCTGACCCCCCCCCCCCCCCCGGGTCTGCAAACACCTCCTGTAGCTGGATTTTGGATCTACAATCAACCCAGATCAGAACTCCCCGTGCATGTGATGTGAATCCAGTAGCACAGTACTGGCCACGCAACTGCTGCCAGGATAATGTACTACTGTTTTTTTTTTTTTTAGTTGTTTTTATTAGCATTTTTCTTAGACTTAACAACATACATATAAGCTTCAATCGATTTACATCACATTACAGTATATATCTTCCAGGATTTCAATTATAGCAACCTTTCTGTAGCAATATTGCAGGAGTTTACAATTCTATCTCTGGTTGTTAACTCCTATACCACATATATGCTATACTGCTGTTCATTCAGTCATTCCCGCCTTGCTATGACATCGTCTGCCAGGAGGAGCTGTGGTTGTCTACACCCAGCAAAGCCATATCTTGTTTTCCTACACAACAAAACTATCCCAATTCCTGGGGAACCATGTATCTAAATACTATCAAGTGGTGTTTCATACTTATCTGACGTATTCTATTTATTACCATGGGTTCTGTGGGTGGTGGGTTCGTCGGTGTGGGAATCTCGCATTCCAAATATTTATGAACCTATAGAGGTATCACTATCCCTTTCGGTGCTCACTTCTATAACCCTGCCTTCCTCTCCAGGGTCATTCTTCCTGCCTGTCCAGGCTCTCAGTATTTCTGTCCATAGCTCAGCAATGGGACGTCTACGAAAACCCCATGTTCTCCTCCCTTTGTATGGCGCTTTCCTCCATCCTGGCACTGTTATCTACAGTCTGTTCCCATAGCGCTAGCGGAGGACCTTCCGGTGTTTCCAGCATCTGGCTATCTGCCTGCGTGCCAAAACCAAGGCCAGGTCTGGGGAGCGTGAACCCACCTTCCTAGCCTTCGGCCTGGGAAACAGTCCCAGAAGGCATACCTCCACAGTGCATGCAAGCTGTCGGCCCAGGGTGGAGTTAATCTGAGACAGTATCGCCTCCCAATACTCGTGTAGTAGCCCACACCCCCATGTCATATGTATGAACCCCACATCTTGCTGCTCACATCTCGGGCAGCCTCAGGTTTCCCCTCCGTGCATAACATTTAATCTGTGGGGTGTGAGATAAACCCTATGCACATAGTTAAATTGGATGAGTTGCAATGCCGCATTCCTGGATATTTGCTTTGGGCTATTCAATACCCGAGACCATTCCTTGTCCCGCAAGTCCCTCCCCACTGCTGTGTTCTATCTGGTTCTTAATCGTTCCAGAGGTGTTTTCACCATACCAATCAATGCCCTGTATTGCCATTTCACCAGGTGTCTAGCAGAACCCAGTGTTACCAACACTTGTAGGGTCTCATGTGTTTGTGGTTCCAACCGGGCGCTGCCCCATAATTCTTTAAATGTTTTAACCACTGCATGGTAAGTGAGAAACTAGCCCCCATCCAAACCATACCGGTCCAGAAAGTCCTCTAATGGGATCAACATACCATCCTGATAAGTCTCCCACCGATGTTACACCAACCTCCATCCAACCAGCCATTTGAGTACTCTAAATACGGTAGGTGGTTCCCCCCTGGAAGCCCTATTAGGGGCAGACACAGTGCATACGGTGGGACTCCCACTGTGCGCCTACAACATCTCTTCCAGCTATACACTGCTACTCGTAAGAGTATCCCCGGGTCTTGAACCACCCTCAAGGGATGTACCAGCCTAGCCAGCAGGTGTTTCTGGGTAACAACCAAGTTCTTTGCATATAGAAGCTCCAGGCTCTGACCCTCCAGCCACTGGGCTAACCACTGCAATTGGGCCGCCAAATAGTATAACTCGAAATCTGGGGCCCGAGTCCTCCCTCCTATGGAATTCTCTGCAATGTGGCCAGCAACACTCGACACCGCCCCCATCCCATATCCGCACACGCGCCATTCTGTTAAGTCCGTTGAACCACGAGGGTGTGATTATCACCGGTAAACTCACAAAAAAATATATCTGAAAGAAACACGTTAGTTATAGATTCCTTACCTTAGAATTACCCCTAGGCGTCAGACTGGATCTGGAAAGATTTTTCGTCAGCACTACCTCTGCGCGTCGGAAGGTGGCGTCGGTCGGCTCCGCGTCCGTCGTCGTGGTCGACGGGATGACATCACTCCATATATTAATCCAACTGCTGACTGCTGAACTTTGGCTGCGCTACAAAATCTAACAGAATAAACTCTTTCAACTGAGAAGTGGCTGAGGACTGGAAATTTATTTACACCGTCCAATAAAGCACCAGAGTTCATTTACCTATATCATTTACCTGTATCTCTTGATGATTATTCACCTTAAACAAAAGTTACAGAACGACGATTGATTTGACATATGTGTGTCAATTGTAATTCTTGAATCTTTGGAAACATCATTCAGGGGTCATTTGTTATATTTATGGTAGTCCTGAAGATGGTCTCATGGACAAATGCATAGAGACCGAAACGTCGACACTCACACTCTCTTCTGGAAAATAATGTACAATGAGAAGAAGTGTTTACAATAGTGGCATTGAAGGATCATACAATTGTATCTATTTTCCTCGTGTTACATTGTTTATATAACTGTGTAGTACCCTTGATAAATTTCAAAAGATAAAAATTTGTTTTCTATATATACCCGTGTTTTGAATATTCATTGTTCCGTGATTGATTAATTGGTCCTTATGTTTTTACAAGGAACAAAATTATTATTTTTTAGATAAAAGATGTTTGAATAACATTTCTGTGGCAAGTTTATCAACAATTCTTGCAGCTAAAAATATTTATCAAAAGCAATAGAACGGAGTATTTCAAACAAATCCCTTGAAGGCGTTGTTTACCCGTTTATTTGAATTGCCCAAGCCCTCAAGGGTAGATTGGGTTTCCCATTATATTGAATTGGGATGACATCACGGCAGCTACTTAGACGCCGCCCTCGCGCGCTGACGTCAGTTCTTTCTTTTTCCGCGCCAGCCAGCGCAGATCCGGGAAGAGCGGCACCTCAGTCAGTTTTTGACTAACTTTTTCTCGACTTTTGTCGACTTCTTTTTCGAGTCTTCGACTCCGAAGGTGCACGAGGGATGCCCGGTTTCAAGGCCTGCGGTTCCTGTCATCGCATGATGTTGGTGACGGATCCGCACTGCGTGTGTCTTCTTTGCCTGGAGCGCGACCACGACCCCAAGTCGTGCTCCGACTGCCGGTTGATGGCGCCGAAGGCTTTGCGGGAGCGGTCCCGAAAGCTGCTTGAGCACCGGCAGTCGGCTCCGCACCGTTCGAGGTCCCGGTCGAGAAGGAGGTTGAGGGACCGGTCGCGGAGCCATCACCATTCCGGTTCGAAATCTTCGAAGTCTTCGCACTCGGGGTCGGGTAAGTCGAAGCATAAGAAGAAGTCGAAGAAGCATCGTCGCTCTTCAACTTCTCGTCGGTCGGCGGATTCGACGAGGCACGTGGGTGGTGCCCCTCCCGCGGCTCCGCGCGCGGAGCCCGAAGAGTCGACTCCGCGTTTCCCTCCCTTTCTGGGACCCGGAGCGACTCCCGCCCAGCTTCGTACGTTCTACAAGGCGATGCATGACATCTTTGGGCGGACCGACCCCGCTGGCGCGCCTTCGGGCCCCGCGGACTCCGTTGGGGGGTCTAGGCCTTCTCTGCCGGCGGCTCCGGCGCCGCAGGCCCCCCTTGGATCCAGGCCTGGATCCGGATCGGCGCCGGTTGACCTCGTACGCCTCCACCGGCGCCGCTTCCGACGGCACCACTACCGCATCCGACGCCGGTCGGCCCCCCGGCCGGCGTTGACCCCCGCCTCCATCCCGACGTGGACACTGAGCCGGACCGGCATCGCCCGACGCCGGATCCGGCGCCGAGTGGGGTTTTTGTGCCCCTGTTCACTCCTGGGACCCCTTTTCAACCTGAGTGGCAACCAGAGGATGAGGAAGAGGACTGGGAGGGGTCAGGTGACCCTCTGACTGACCAGCTGGACAGTGAACAGGACTGGAGAGAGAAACTGGGGGATGCCAGTGGTTTGAATACCTCCCGTGACCTTGGCATGTTGTCTCCTCCTACCGTGGCTACGGAGGAGGGAGCGTCGTACGCAGTGGTGTTGCATAGGGCGGCCGAGGTTCTCAACCTCGAGCTGCCTACGGTGGCGGTCAGGACTAACCTCCTGACAGAGGTACTTCAACCGGCTGCGAGCTCTTCGGATCCCTTGCTGCCGTTCAATGAGGCCCTCACCGACGTCCTTTTGGGCACGTGGTCCAGGCCCAACACGGGGGCTCCCGTGGACAGGATGATTGCCTGACGCCACCGCCCGGCTCCGGGCGACCCCACTTTCCTCTCCCAACACCCCACCCCGGAGAGCTTGGTAGTCTAAGCCTCCACTTCCAAAAGCGCATTCCCTACCGCTCCCCCGGAAAGGGAATCCAAGAAGCTGGACCACCTTGGGAAGAAGATTTTCTTCCGCCAGCTTAGGACTGCGGTCGGTAAACACTGCATGTCTCTTGGGCCGTTATTCCCACTCGGTGTGGGATACGGTGGCGCAGGTGCTGCCTCAGTGTCTGTAGGAGGCCCGGGCAGTGCTCTCGCAGGCTGTGGCCACTGGGAGGGATGCAGCAAAGTTTACCATCCGTTGTGGGCTGGACACCGCCGACTCTCTGGGCAGGACCATTTCAACGTCGGTAGCGCTTCGCCGCTACGCCTGGATGAGGTCGACTGGCTTTTCAGGGGATGTCCAGAACACGTTGATGGACATGCCCTTTGATGGCCGTCGCCTTTTTGGCGACAAAGCAGACAACGCTCTAGAGCGTTTCAAGGACTCACGGGCTACGGCCAAGTCCTTGGGCCTCTCCACTCGCCCTGCACAGACTGCTTTTTGCCCCTTTCGTGGCTACGGAAGGGGTGCCCCGCTACGTCCCGCCCAGAGCCACAGGCCGCAGCAAGTTACCCAACCTTCGCGCGGCCGGGGACGTGGGAACAACCGTCGTGGTTCCGGGGGCGAGCTGGTGGGCCAGTCCACCAACCCCCCCTCCGCAGAAGCCTCCAAACCCTCCTAGTCCGACCTTTCAGGTCCATCAAACGCCAAGGGCGGCATGATTCGCCATCACCTCCCCCACTGGCGCACCATCACGACGGACAGGTGGGTTTTGCAAATAGTCCGAAGGGGCTACTCCCTCCCCTGCGAGACTACCCCTTCAGCCATGCCACCAAGATACCACCGCATGTCGGAGGATCATCTGACCCTTCTCCAGCAGGAAGTTACGGCTCTCTTGGCCAAGGGAGCCATCGACCGCGTTCCTGTCCCAAAAGTAGGTTGTGGTTGTTACTCCCACTACTTTCTGGTCCCCAAGAAGGACAAGGGCCTGCGTCCTATCTTGGATCTCAGGGACGTCAACCGCTTCCTCCGGAAGGAGAAGTTCAAGATGTTGATGCTTGCTCAGGTCTTGTCTGCCCTCGACCCACAAGACTGGATGGTAACGTTGGACTTGCAGGACGCTTATTTTCACATCCCCGCCCTGCCGGCCCACAGGCGTTACCTACAGTTCACGGTAGGCCACGAGCATTTTCAATTTACTGTGCTCCCCTTTGGCCTTACCAGCGCCCCTCGAGTGTTCATGAAAGTGATGGCGGTGGTCGCAGCTCATCTGCGCAGATCAGGGGTTTCAGTCTTCCCCTATCTCGACGACTGGCTGTTGAAGGCGGGCTCGCCCCAGGCAGTCGTCTCCCAACTCCAGACTACGGCCGACCTTCTGCATTCTCTGGGGTTCTCCATCAATGTGCCGAAGTCACACCTGATTCCCTCTCAGAAGCTCCTCTTCATCGGAGCGGTTCTGGATACGACGCGGTTTCGGGTCTATCCTCCCGAACAGCGAGTCTGGGATATTCGGGCTATGATTCCGATCTTTCAGCCCCTATCCCGGGTTTCGGTCCGGATGACCCTGAGGCTGCTGGGCCTCATGGCCTCCTGCATCCTGCTGGTCGATCATGCCAGGTGGCATATGCGGGCTCTGCAGTGGGACCTGAAGTTCCAGTGGGTGCAGCATCAGGGGAATCGGTCTGATTTCCAGATCTCGGAGGGCACTGCACACCAATTGCAGTGGTGGCTAACGAACCAGGATTGGGTCAATGGCAGATCCCTCTCCCTCCCCTAACCAGACTACACTGTGGTGACGGACGCGTCCCTTCTGGGATAGGGCGGCCACATGGGAGAGGCGGAGATCAGAGGCCTCTGGTCTCCGGCGGAGTCTGGGCTCCAAATCAACCTTCTGGAGCTTCGGTCGATCCGTCTTGCACTGAAGGCATTCCTTCCCTCTGTCCGAGGAAGAGTAGTGCAGGTGTTCACGGACAACACCACCACCATGTGGTACTGCAACAAACAGGGCGGGGTGGGGTCGTGGACCCTCTGTCAAGAGGCCCTCCGCCTCTGGACGTGGCTGGAACGTCAGGGCATATCCCTGGTGGTTCAACACCTGGCAGGTTCCCTGAACGCCAGGGCGGACAAACTCAGCTGCAGGTGCATGATGGATCACGAATGGCGTCTCCACTCGGAGGTGGTGCAAGGTCTCTTTCAACAATGGGGAGAGCCTTGGTTCGATCTATTCGCCACCGAAGAGAACGCGCAATGTCAGTAATTCTGCGCTTTGGAATTTCCAAGGCGGCACTCGCTAGGCAACGCTTTTCGTCGCGAGTGGAGTTGCGGTCTGTTGTACGCCTTTCCGCCTATACCACTTCTGCCCAGAGTGCTGAAGAAGATCAGGCGCAACCGGGCCCAAGTCATTCTTGTGGCTCCGGATTGGGCACGAAGAGTCTGGTATCCCGAGCTGCTCAACATGGCCATCGATCCTCCGAACGGACTGCCTCTTCGGGAGGATCTCCTGTCGCAGCAGCTGGGGACGGTCCTCCACCCTAACCTGTCCATTCTCCACCTCCTTGCGTGGAGATTGAGCGGTGGCAGTTGACGTCTTTCGAACTGCCTCCCGAAGTCTGTGATGTAATCTTGGCAGCCATGCGTCCCTCCTCTAAGACGGTATACGCCTGCCGGTGGAACAAGTTTGTGGCATGGTGCACAGCAAAGGCTGTGAATCCCCTCTCTGCCCCTCTTTCTGAAGTTCCCTTTTTCCTTCTTTCTTTAGCCCAGAAGGGCTCTGCTCTGGGTACTATCAAGGGCTATCTTTCAGCCATTTCTGCATTCCTTCGGCTGCCGGACCAGCCTTCTCTTTTCAAGTCCCTGGTAGTTAACCGTTTCTTGAAAGGCTTAACGCATCTCTTTCCTCCAATCCCCTTCGTTATGCCTCAGTGGGACTTGAATCTTGTTCTTACCTATTTAATGTGCGCTCCCTTTGAGCTGCTACATAACTGTCCTTTGAGACTCTTGACTCTTAAGACTGCTTTCCTGGTAGCCATCACTTCTGCTAGCAGGGTGAGTGAGCTCCAGGCCCTTTCTTCCAAACCTCCTTTCCTTTCTGTCCATCCGGACAAGGTGGTTCTCAGGACCCATCCATCCTTCCTTCCTAAGGTGGTCACTACCTTTCACATCGGGCAGACCATTACTTTGCCCACTTTCTTTCCGCCTCCGCATCCTTCGAAGGAGGAAGAGAGGCTCCACCGTCTGGACCCAAAACGTGCGCTTTCGTTTTATTTGGATCGCACAAAACAGTTCCGGGTGGATCACCAACTCTTTGTTGGCTACGTGTGCGCCAAGAAAGGTCGGGCCGTACACAAACGCACCATTTCTCGATGGGTCGTTTTGTGTATTAAGGCATGCTATTCTCTGGCTAAAAAGGAGCCTCCGGTTGGGCTACGCGCCCATTCCACCAGGGCAACGGCAGCCACTACTGCCTTGGGGAGAGGAGTTCCTCTGAATGACATCTGTCAGGCAGCTACGTGGGCATCACTGCACACGTTTACGAAACACTACTGCCTGGACAGTCAAGTCCGGAGAGACGGCTTCTTTGGCCGTTCTGTTCTCCAGGACTTTCTGGTGTGATCTGGGTTCGCAGACCCACCACCGGGGTTGGTATTGCTGGGGTATCTATTCTAAGGTAAGGAATCTATAACTAACGTGTTTCTCTCAGATGAACAAGTTACTTACCTTTGGTAACGATATATCTGTAAGAAACATTAGTTAGTTATAGATTCCTTACCGCCCCACCCATCCTCCCCGTTCTGCGAACTGATTTCTAGGGTTAAGGACATCCTTTCAGGGCCCTAGTTTTGTGCACCAGTGGTCAGTATCTTGCATGGCTCTGCGTTTCTGGTGCGGAAAGTCGTGTACAGAACTGACGTCAGCGCGCAAGGGCAGCGTCTAAGTATCTGCCGCGACGTCCCGGCGACCACGACGCCGACGACGGACGCGGAGCCGACCGACGCCACCTTCCGACACGCAGAGGTACTGCTGCCGAAAAAGCTTTCCTGATCCAGTCTGTCGCCTGGGGGTAATTCTAAGGTAAGGAATCTATAACTAACTAATGTTTCTTACAGATATATCGTTACCGAAGGTAAGTAACTTGTTCAACAGTCTGGGGAACATAATAATTTTTGTCAGCGCAATTCGAGCCATCATGGGAAGCCTAAGCGAGTGCCAAAACAGGACACACGCCTTAAGAGACCGCAGGACTGGGCTCAGGTTTCCCTATCGCAAATCCTCTATCTCATGGAACACCTGTATTCCAAGGTATCTAAAGGAACGGGGAGCCCAGTTCAAATCAACCGCAGGTCTGCTGGGCGCTGTGCCTCTCCCGATATCAGGAATATATGCCTTTTTGTTTTATTTATTTGTAACCCTGCCAAAGCAGTGTATTTCTCCAGAAGAATCCGCGCTTGTGGCACCCCCTACTCCCGCCTCCCAGATATATTAGGAGGTCGTCCGCATAGAGTGAGATAATTTGATCACTCCCTCCTATCCGCATCCCATATACTGGACCATTCAGTCTAAACAGTTCCGCTAATGTCTCAATTGCCAGAGCGAACAGGAGTGGGGACAGAGGGCACCCCTGCCTGGTGCCCCTAAATATATTGTATGATTGTGATATCGACCCTCCTACCTTTACCCGAGCCGTAGGATTAGTATATAGCAATTGGACCCACTTTATCCACCCATCTCCTAGTCCCATTCTGGACATCGTGGCACATAGAAAGTCCCATCATATCGAATCGAAGGCTTTCTCCAGATCGACTGACATTATCAGAGCTTCTGGATATCCCCTCCGGCCTGGGTGATGTATAATATGAAAGAGCCTACGGATATTAGCAGATGTAGCCCTCGCCGGAATGAACCGATTCTGGTCCGGGTGAACCAAGTGCTGCATATGTGGGAGGAGTCGCGATGCTTACACTTTGCTTAGGATTTTAAAATCGACATTCAACATGGAAAGGGGTCGGAACCACGATACTCGCGCCCCCCCTTGTCCCGTTTTTTCAGGGGTATCACCAAGGCATTTCTTATTGACGCCGGCAGTGCACCCATTTCCAGAGCCTCTGCGTTTAATATTTCCAATTTAGGAGTCAATACATGTGCCATTGCTGAGTACAACTCCACCGGCAGGCCGGCAGGCCCCGGAGTCTTAACCAAGGCCATCTCTCTAATAGCTCCCCTTATTTCATGGATTGTCACTGGTCCTCCCAATGCGTTACGTACTTGCGGGTGTAACGTCCGTAGTGGCAGCGGCGTCAGAAACTCCCTTATGTCCCCTATCGGTACCTGGTTCGGGGCCGCATATAACCTTTCATAATATGAACTAAATGCCTCGTTTATTGCTTTAGGGGAGTATAGGCTCACCCCAGCTGCGAATGTGATATGCGTAATGGGTGTCCCTCTCGACTCCGGTCACACTAGCCAGGCCAATAGTTTGCCTGCCTTGCCCTCTTCCTCATGCACCCTGGTATGGTATTCGTGAAGGTCAAATTTACGTAACCTCTCCAATGCACTGTTATATTCCTTTCTCGTATTATCCATTTGCTTATGTGTTTGTGCGTCATTGGACAGTTGGAGGCCTTGTTCATGTAACGTGTCTTCCAACTGAGCCAGTTCAGTCAATAGTTCTCTTCTCAGCCCCACTGTCTGACCCAAACAATGCCCTCTTACCACCACCTTAAACACCTCCCACTCGGTGGCCCTGCAGTCTGTTGAGTCCTGTTTATGCTGGAAGTATTCAGTGATTGCCGTGTCGAGAGAGTGCCTAAAGTGTTCGTCCGTGAGAAGATTGGGATTTAGCCGGCAAGTTGGAGTAACAGTCGGTTCCGCGACTGGGTGTATGGTAAGGAGTAGTGGGTTATGATCCGTAAAGTTACGCCTAGATATTCAAAGTGCGTCACTGCCCCAGTTAAATGATCTGAACAGACAAACAGATCCAACCTAGTATTCAGATCATACAGATGCGAACAGTAGGGATAATCTCGCTGTAAGTCATGTTGTACCCTCCAGACATCTGTTAATTCCCACTGTTTCAGCCAGTCGCCAAATCTGCATGCTAGTTTAGAGACTGATGTGCCATGTAGCGCAGGAGTGGATCTGTCCAGTGTGGTATTCACTACGCAGTTAAAGTCTCCCCCTAGGAATAGTTGGGCCCAAAGCAGATAGCGGTGTCGACAATTTTTCGAAGAAGCTAATTTGGCCGTGGTTAGGCTCATATTTGCTTCCTAAAGTGATCTCTTGTCCCAACAGCCTACCCTGCACCAATACATATCTACCCTCTTTATCTATTCGTGCATGTAGCAGTTCAAATAGTACCCCAGCTCTTATCTATATTAATGCCCCCCTAGAGAAGGTGGTAGCGTGTATCTGGCCTCGCCACTTCCGCCATAATCTAGTTCCCTCTTCCACAGTCAAATGAGTCTCCTGCAACATGGCTATTTGAACACCCCTTCTAATGAGATAACTGTGTATCTTATGGTTTTTAGCAGGTGATCCCATTCCTCTTACATTCCAGGATATAAAATTAATTTCGTGATGCGAGTCTTGCATGTTCAGTTCAGGCATGTCTTAGAACCGTTCCTTACCCCTCCCCGCCTTCTCCCCCCCAACCCCACCCCATGTTGTGACTGCACAAGCACCACTGTATACGAACTAAACTCAACAACCCAACAACTCCCCTTCCCTAGAGCAGCTTCGCAACAGCTGGCTGCCAAAACTTGTAACGTACTTAAAAGAATATAGAAATAGAAGGCATCTAACCACATTGTGGTCAAAAGAATCCGCTACTCTCCTGTCCCTGCCCAGGCTTCGGGTGTAACTCCGCTGCAGTCCCACCTTTGTCCCCAACTAAACCCCATCTCCTTGCTGCCCCCTTGTATCTCTTCCATCTGATAAAGACACTCCCCCCCCCACCCTTTTTTGTTTTTGCCCCAGTTACATCATATCTCTCCCGCCATCTCACTCGCAGCAATCTCGCCACTGCACTCATGACCTCTCTGGCACTTTGAGCTCTAGCCCCCCTCAGCTCCGACTCCCCATCTACATCACCTGATCCTGATAGCCCCTCGAGTCCAGTTCATCCAGTGAACCAGGAGTAACTACTGGGAACCGTGCTTCACTCCTCATCGAGTCTCCCGTGTCCGATTGGCCAGTTCCACGGTCAGAGTTTTCCGCCATTCTGCCATCCTCTGGCAGTGTTGACAGTACCTCTGCCACTGCCTTGAGGGCTTCCTGTCGCTCCCGCGATGTCTGAGAGGTAGTAGGTTTACACAAATTGAGTCGCTTGGTTGCTCTCCGTAGCCTCCTCCGTTGGGGCTTGGGTGCCACCTTCAGGCTGTTGCATGGTTCCGTGGGCAGGGAGTCCGCCCTGTAGTTCTCCAACCAGAGCCACACCTCCGCTGGAGAGTCATGGAAGTATGCTCTCCCCTCTAGCTGTATGCGGAGCCGGTCCATGAACTGCAACGAGTACTGTATCCGATCAGCTCTCAGCGCCTTTTTTACTTCCAAAAATGATGCACGTTGTGCCTGTAACTTCGCTGTAAAATCGGGAAACACCAACACTTTACTGTTGTCTATTACATATGGACCATGGGCTCGTGAGTGTTGGATTATAGCATCTAGGTCTACATAATATAACAGTCGTGCTACCACTGGCCGCGGGGGCCGCCCGGACGCCAGCGGCCGCGATGGGACCCTGTGTGCCCTTTCAAGTGCAAAGGACGTAGAAAGTGCCCCTGTGGGCACCATCTCTTGAAGCCATTTGTCTAGGAATGCCACCATATCTGTCCCTTCCGTGCCTTGTGGGATCCCCACCACTCTAATGTTGTTGCGGGCGTTGCCCCCCTCGGCATCTTCAGCTTGCTTTTCTAATGTTGCCACCCTATCTTTTAGTTTGTCCAGTTGGTGGGCTGTCTTCTTTTATTCCGGTTGCACTTCTTCCAGGGCAAGTTCTACATTTTTCATTCTGTCGGCCAATTTGTGGTGCTTTGCTTGCAGGAGTTCCATCCCTACCAACACTATCCCTATGTGGCCTTCGTGTCCGCTATGGCAGCCAAGATTTTGTTAAGATGTCTATGTTTGGATTGTCCATGCTCATCTACTTCTTTCATGCCAGTGGGAACACTTCCCTAGGAGAATTCTCCCGTTTCCGGTGGTCCGCTCCCCTGTTTGGGTTTAGGCTTGCTCATCTGTGACCTTTAATTGGTAACGCCACCTTAACCAGCGCTGGTGTGTGTCTGCAACACTCACTTCCCCGCCACGCCCAGATGGCCCCCAGCCAGGGCTCCCAGCTATGGCCGTGCTGCACACTGCCGCCAGCAGTGAATATGAAAGTACTGCTTCTCGCGGCCCACTAGCAATCAGTGGTGCCCCTTTTCAGGCCTCTTAGAGTCGTCGATCCTGTGGCGATCCTGCCCCCAGTGCACTCCCTTGCGCTCCAGTCACTCCCTCAGTGTTCACTATTGCCTTGGGCCGGGACGTTCCTTTTATCGTCGGTATGTTTCGGTCTTCTCCAGTTGGAGAGCCCCCTCACCAACCCCCTTCTAGTGGCCCCATCGCTGCCTGCCCTTTGGGCCTCAGGGGCATCGGCTGCCGAGCGCCTAGACCAGTGCTCTTTCCAGTTTTTCCGGCGCAGGTCTTCTCCCACACCCACGTGCGTCGCAGGTGTGCTGCACACTACGTAACAGGGTCGCAGCTCCCCCGATGTCGACTCTACGCCGCACAGGCACTACACCTTCATGCTGCCATGGTACACTAGGGCCGTATCGCGCTATGTATCACATCCTGTTGCCGCTGTCTTGTCCCTTAAAATGCTACCACCAGTGGTCCCAGTCCACCATAGCTGCGGCCCAACAGCAGCCGACGCTCCTCCTCCTCCCAGGCCAAACCACCGGCGCAGATTCTGTATGCCCGACAGTTTCCTCAGCTATATATGCGCTGTATTGCAGTGTCTCCCCGCCTCACCTTAGGCAATGCCAAGCACTTGTAATCCAATCGCCCTGGTCGGCGTCTGGTTCTCCGTTGGGTTTTTTTTTTTTGCTTTTCTTTTTTTTTTTTTTTTTTAACTGTCTTGCGGCACCGCCCGGGGACAGATGCAGGGGCTCAGCACACGGGATGAGCAGTAGCGGCCCGACTCCTGAAGCGATGGCGTCAGCAGCCTCCTCCAGTCTGAACTGCGGTTCAGCGTCGGCCCTGGACCTGCCTCTCAGGTCCGATAATCAGCGCGGCCCAAGGTTCTTCTCAAGCAGTGCGCTCGATTGTTCACTCACCGCAGTGTCGCATCTCCCTACGGCGTCTCCGGCCGGGTGGGCCCCCACGCCCTATACGTCCCGTTCAGTATCTGGCTCACCAGGTACGCCCCGAGCCCGGGACCGCTGCCGCAGCTGGAGGACTCATCACCAGGTGTAGACAGCAGCGGCGGGGCCCGCTCGAGGTCCCCGCACTGTGTTTTTCAGGATTTTTGGCCTGGGCTGAGACGGAGCTCCTCACCGAGCGTCCGTAGCAGTCACCATCTTGGCCACGCCCCGATAATGTACTACTGTTGTTTGCTAAATGCGTCTCCTGTAGGAACGTGACCTGCACCGAGTGTCTCTTGAGGTATGCAACTACTTTGCGGACTTTACGTTGATCGTTGAGTCCCCTAATATTCCATGTAAGGAACCGTATCTGCATGTAGGTCTGTTGGGTCTCTATGTCATGTCCCATATTGTACTGTGCGATGTCTCTTAACATCTGAAAGAGACTGTTAGTTATGGATTCCTTACCTTAGAATTACCCCCAGGCGTCCGACTGGATCCAGAGAATTTTTTCTTAGCAGTACCCATGCGCGTCGGTAGGAGGCGTCGGTCGACTCCGCGTCCGTCATTGGCATCGTGGTTGCCGGAATGACGTCGCGGTGTCTACGTAGCAGACGCCCCTGGGTGCTGACATAATTTCTTTTTTTTTCCGCGCCATCCTTGCGCAGATCTGGAGAGAGCTACCCCTTTAGTCATTTTTTAACTATGTTTTTCTCGACTTTTGTCGAATTCTTTTTTTAGTCTTTCGACTCCTGGTGTACGAGGGATGTCCCATCGACGGACCGGGTTTAAGCCGTGTGAGGCCTGTACCCACCTGATGTCGGTTACGGACCCCCACCTCGTGTGCCTTTGGTGCCTGCACACGTTCACCAAACATTATTGCCTAGACAGCCAAGTCCAGAGAGTCAGCTGTTTTGGACGTTCTGTTCTCCAGGATTTTCCGGGGTTGGTATTGCTGGGGTATCTATTCTAAGGTAAGGAATCTATAACTAACAGTCTCTTTCAGATGAACAAGTTACTTACCTTCGGTAACAATGTATCTGTAAGAGACATATGTTAGTTATAGATTCATTACCGCCTCTCCCATCCTCCCTGTTCTGCGAACTGACTTCCAGGGCCCTAGTTATGTGCACCAGTGGTCAGTGTCTTGCATGGCTCTGCGCTTCTGGCGTGGAAAGTTGTGTCAGAACTGACGTCAGCGCGCAGGGCGGTGTCTAAGTAGACACCGCGACGCCAACGACGTCGAACAGCACCACCTACTGACGCGCAGGGGTACTGCAAAGAAAAATATTCCGGATCCAGTCTGACGCCTGGGGGTAATTCTAAGGTAAGGAATCTATAACTAACATATGTCCCTTACATATACATCGTTACCGAAGGTAATTAACTTGTTCACTAGTGGTAGTCACAGTCTGTCCGATAATGGTTTCACGTTTTTTCTTTAACATTAAACAGAATAAATCCTCTAAATACTTCCCTCCCATTCCATTAGCAAAAATCTCCTGCTTGGCTGAACTTTGCTGCCCCCCCCTTCCCTGCAAGCCCATAGGAGGACTAATAACAATCCCAACTTAGTATTTTGTGGTAAACACTTAGGGGTGGATGTCGCCAAGTCCCAGGCTCCTCCCCGGCCATAACCAAATATTGGCATCAATATTTACAACTCTAGCTACGCCCAAGTGTCCCATCATCTAGTGGCCCCCTTCGGGCTGGACTTTTAGTGCACAAGTGTCAATGTTCAGGGTTGTGGGGGGGCGCATCTCCATTACGCCCTCCCCTAGCCTAGCCATAAAGCCAGATGTTGAATGGGAACAGTCTTACCATGCATCTGGCGCTGGTTCTTGAGGCCTTCTTGTAGGTAGCAACAAATATCTCATACCGCAGTCTGTTCTTTAGCCGCAGTCTCTGTGCCCGAGTGGCCCATGGCTGGATCTCGCACACCGGTCCTCACAGGAAGTCTGCTCACTGTGCATGTTTTGTGCATCACTGTTCCTCGTCGTCTTAAAGTACCTCTTCAGCAGAGGCTCTGTGTCTTGGGGAGTTCCGTCGCACTCCGGCTTTTTCCCGTTTGCTTGATTAAATGCCTTACTTGTTTTGGGTCCGTGAAGTAGTGAGTTTTCTCCCATCTGCAAGGACACGCAACTTGGCGGGATACAGCATGCTGTACTCCAGCTGGAGATCTCGCAGCTGTCGTTTGGCTGTCTGAAAGAGTCGACGGGCATCCTGGACTTGTTGCGTGAAGTCTGGGTATAGTGAGATTTCTGAACCTTCATATTGTAGGGATTTTAACTTGCGTGCTTTAAGCAGTTTAACATCTCGATCCCTGTAATTCAGTAGGCGTGCAATTATTGGCCTTGGATTAGCCCCCGGGACCGGGCGTGGTGCCAAGGATCTGTGTGCACGTTCCACTACAAATATTGCAGAGAAAGTGCCCCTACCCAGTACAGTGCAGAGAAGGTTTTCGATTAATTTCTCCTTGTTTTCTATATTAGTGGACTCCGCCACTCCTACGATGCGGATGTTGTTTCTCCTGGATCAGGATTCTAAATCTTCCGTTTTAAGCTGCAGTGCGTGAATAAGTTTGTCTGCTTTCTTAGTACTCACTGTTTCAGCCAAATCTGTATCTTCCACATTCGAAACCATTTGTTCCACCGTGTCAAGTCTTTCAGTATGTTTGCAAAGGCGCTCCGTCATCCGGTCTATTCGGAACGTTAATGCGTCGATCTTGCCGTTAATTTTAGTTAAGCTTCTCTGCATAGCTGAGAGTATTTGCTTCAGGTCTGGATCTACCGCGGGCTCCTCAGTTTCCGGTTCCGAATCTGCCGATTGCGCCTCCAGCTCCCTTTGCCTAGGGGTCTTGCGGGCTCCAAATTGCAATTTGATCTGTACTTTGTCTGCTTTGCCAATAATTATTGATTTTATCGGGTGGTCCCCGTGCAGTTGATGTGCTCACCCTGTTGGGTCCCGGGAACCTACGCTGCCCACCAGGTTGCGTTAAAATCAAAAGGAGCCAGAGCCCCCAGGGCGCCCCCTCCGTCAGCCTGGATCCGGGCCCCCCCGTCGATCCTGCCCAACTGGATTCTTCATCAGTAAATTGTGGAAAGTACACCCATGCAGGGGGCACCCAGACCAGGCATCAGAGACACAACAGATGAGCACTATCGCAGGAGGCTCCTCCGCTTCAGTGCAGATAAGGCTGGCAGTGGTTAGATATTCGTTTGGGTATCTGCAGATCTATAACGTTATTGACCTAACTCCCGTTGGTCTCCTTAACGTTGATAGCGGTGACACAGCCCTATGTTAGGGGGTAGGCCCTAATGGTGTATATACAGAGGCCGCCTTGCAGGAAGAGCCGACAGGGGTCTCTGCCCAGTGTCCTTCCAGGACCTGAATGTCACACACCGTACAGCTTCCCAGTGCAGGAGCAGCCTCCGAATGTGGTGTCCACCCGGGGCACTTAGAATAGCTCCTTATGAGTGCGGCCCCAGCTGCCTCTCTCAGCTCTGCATGTCTCCACAGCCCCGTCCGGAGACCCCTCCCTCCCCCCCGCATGGGCACACCTAGCTATAATAGGGAGCTCACCGCCAGGCCGTAAACTTGATTTCCACTGTGCACCAAGTCCGTCTCTGCAAGTGGGGGGTCGGCCATCTCTACTCGCGTCTCAGCCCAGGCCCGGTTCTAAGGGGTGGGCCGGGTGGGCCAGGCCCACCCAAAAATGAGCCTGGCCCACCCAAACATGAACCTTGGCCCTCGCAGTGAATCTGCCACCGATGTACAACAACAATAAAACATGTTCAGATAACTGGTGATTTATGATCCTGCTGGAGAGCAATCATTTGTCTGTTGGTAGTTTTTAAATGCAGATAAACTGAATTTTATGGGGATAGCTCAGTGGGTCACTGCCTTTGTCACAGAGATCCTTGTGTTACTTGCAGTTCAGAAGTTACTATCCTAACATAGGACAGTGACCTATGAATTGTCATTAAAGAGCTGCATGCAAACTTCGCTTTTTTGTGTTGTGATATAGTTAGAACTTCTCCAGTCTTTCATTATTCTAATGTTGCTAAAAAGAGTTTGTTTGGGCAGTTCTACATTTTTATCAGTAAAGCCAACCCCCAACCAATGGAGTATTCTTGAAATCCTGAGTTTGTGCTTCTCCAGACCAAACCCTCCTAAAATATATTGCCCACCAGTATGGATGACGTGATTCCTATACCTTGTAATCCTCATTGGCTTATGTGACATTCCCCGTAGACTGATTTATTGTCTCTATATAATGTGTGCGTGATGTAAAGTACTGTGACACCCTACTCTGATATGAGTAGCGCTATACAACAAATGAAATGCATATGAGAGAGGGGCAACGGAGAGATGAGGGGCACTGTTGGAGGGTGGCAGTGAGGGAAGCCGAGGAGTAGGTCATGGGGTGAGGGGCTATGGAGCGATGAGGGGCACTGGTGGAGGGTGGCAGTGAGGGAATCCGAGGAGGAGGTCATGGGGTGGGGGTGGAGCTACGGAGAGATGAGGGGCACTAGTGGAGGGTGGCAGTGAGGGAATCAGAGAGGAGGTCATGGGGTGGAGCTATGGAGAGATGAGGGGCACTAGTGGAGGGTGTCAGTGAGGGAATCGAGGAGGAGGTCATGGGGTGGGGGAACTACGGAGAGATGAGGGGCGCTAGTGGAGGGTGGCAGTGAGGGAATCCGAGGAGGAGGTCATGGAGTGTGGGGGAACTACGGAGAGATGAGGGGCACTAGTGGAGGGTGGCAGTGAGGGAAGCTGAGGAGGAGGTCATGGGGTGGGGGGAACTACAGAGAGATGAGGGGCACTAGTGGAGGGTGGCAGTGAGGGAAGCCGAGGAGGAGGTCATGGGGTGGGGGGAGCTACGGAGAACGAGGGGCACTAGTGGAGGGTGACAGTGAGGGAAGCTGAGGAGGAGGTCATGGGGTGGTGGGGAGCTACGGAGAATGAGGGGCACTAGTGGAGGGTGGCAGTGAGGGAAGCCGAGGAGGAGGTCATGGGGTGGGGGGAACTACGGAGAGAAGAGGGTCACTTGTGGAGGGTGGCAGTGAGGGAATCCGAGGAGGAGGTCATGGGGTGGAGAGCTACAGAGAAATGAGGGGCACTAGTGGAAGGTGGCAGTGAGGGAATCCGAGGAGGCGGTCATGGGGTGGGGGGCAGCTATGGAGAGACGAGCGACACTGGTGGAGGGTGGTAGTGAGGGAAGCCGAGGAGGAGGTCATGAGGGAGAGGGGCTACGGAGAGATGAAGGGCACTGTTGGAGGGTGGTAGTAAAGGTATCTACGGAGAAAGAGGTCATTGGTGGGGCCCCAAAAAGACTTTTGCACCAGCACTAAAGCAAGCCCTGTCATGGCCTTTCTGTTTTCGTTTATTTAATTAACAGTCGGGTGATTAGGACAACTGTGGAGCATACTTTAAAGTGCATGCTAATTACATTTACTGCTATATTCAATGTTTCAAGTTTGAAGGTGATTTTACTAATGTTTTTTACCGGGAATAATGAAAGTGGAACCGGATGGTGGCTGATATGGGGCTGGAGCCCAAGGTCAGCTGCGAGATAAGATGCACTGGAGAGGGGTGGTAGAAAAGTGGATAATCAAGCCTGTAAGGGAGTGCGCTGCAGAGTCAGGGGTGAGGTGAAGGTAGTAATGAAGAGGGATTCTCCCTGAAGGCTCGCACAGAGGGTGCCCGAGTAGGTAAACAGCCATTATTACGAGTTTTTTACTTTGCGATACCATTACAATGCATGCATTATCACGCATGCTTTGTACATCGCGAAGTAAAAAACTACGCATTTTTTTAGAACGCATGGTCATTTACCACGCATGCCTTTACAACAAATTTCGTTGTAAAGGTATGTATAGTAAATGACCATGCGTTCTAAAAAGATGTAGACGATCAACGTCGTTGTAAGGAAACAGAGGCTGTTCCGTTTCCTCATAACGACGTGCACCGCCCCTCAGAGACGACGTGAAGCAGGAACCAGGAGGAGAGAGGAACCACAAGGAGAGAGAAGTAAGGGGGATTGGGCATGGGGTGGGGGTTACTTTTTTAGGGTTTAGGGGGGTCGGGGGGATCGTGCGGGGGGTAGTGTTTTTGGGTTTAGGGTAGTGTTGTGGTGTTTGTGTAGTGTAGTGTTTTAGGGTTTAGGGTAGTGTCGGGGGGGTCGTGCAGGGTAGTGTTTGAGTGTAGGGACCGGACTGGGGGTGGGGGGGTAGTGCTGGGTGTAGTGTTTTAGGGTTTAGGGTAGTGTTGTGGTGTTTGTGTAGTATAGGGGGTCGTGCTGGGGGTAGTGTTTTAGGGTTTAGGGTAGTGTTGTGGTGTTTGTGTAGTGTAGGGTAGTGTTTTAGGGTAGTATTGTGGTGTTTGTGTAGTGTAGGGGTTCGTGCTGGGGGTAGTGTTTTAGGGTTTAGGGTAGTGTTGTGTATGTGTAGTGTAGGGTAGTGTTTTAAGGTTTAGGGTAGTGTCGGGGGTCGTACAGGGTAGTGTTTGAGTGTAGGGACCGGACTGGGGGTCGTGCTGGGGGGTAGTGTTTTAGGGTTTAGGGTAGTGTTGTGGTGTGGTGTATGTGTAGTGTAGGGTAGTGGTTTAGGGTAGTGTCGGGGGGTCGTGCTGGGTAGTGTAAATGTAGTGAGAGGACTGTCACTTACCTTAGAAACTTTTACCACGACTATACCTTTCCCACGCATGTTTTTGCGTTGTAATGGCATGCGTGGTAAAGGTATAGTAGTTGTAAAAGTTTGCGTTGTAATGGTATCTCGTAATTGACAACGCGTACTAATACCCGCGTTGTAATGGTACGCTTTGTATTGGTACGCGTTGTAACGAGTGCTATTCGCCCGAGTAGTGTCACTTGCCTGATACTCCCACCTTAGAAACCTCCTCTTCCCATCAAAGGGACATTACATGGAAAAAGAAACACTTTTTGAGAGTGATAACATTTAGAAAGAGATTTTGAAAAGAGTGCATTTTACTGGGCCTTGTAAGACTAAGGAGAGATAAAAGAGGGCCCAGAAGCAGCCCTGCCTAGACATATAAGCAGCAAATCGGGCCCGCAGTGGCCCACCCGAATGCACCCTTGGCCCACCCAAATAAAAGTTCCTGGAGCCGGGCCTGTAACTCAGCCGCGCAATCAGTCCTCTGTCCCACACGATCACCGCGGCCTGGCGAGGAGCGGCTTCGCACAACGCACGTCGCTTCCAGTAGGAGGGGACCGGCCCAAACCTCCTTCAGACCACCGGAGGACGGTCAGGCAAATTCAGGGCATCGGCCCGGCACCAGCCCGCAGTCCACTTCAAGGGTTCTGGGTGATCTATCTAGGTAATAGCTCCCGTGTCTCGTGCCGATGCGGAGACCTCGGCCCAAGGTACATAGCTGCTCTATGCCACCGGTAGGCTGCGTCCGTCACTCAGGCCCACAGACGGACAGCGCATAAAACGTGCTTGCCTTCGTGGCCTAGCTGCGCTCTTTCTACAGTCGGGGGGGTCAATATCTGCCTCCGGGCACAGCCAGCGTCTGTGATGGCAGAGCGTTGCAATTTATGCAGGATTATGATTAATTATTGTCTAGGTTGATCGGAGCCTTGTTACTATGCGGTCATCTTGATGTCGGGCAAGCTCCGCCCCCCAGCCACTGTTGTTGATATATGTTAATTAACCCAGGCTCTTAATAGTGAACAGATTTATTCCTGTTCTTGAACAGATGTTAGCAAAACAACCGGTATTGGTACAGTGAGTATAAAAAGATATTATATTGCAATGTTTAATATTTTCATGCCTCTTGAAAGTTACTCTTTGGTCCTAAGTAAACGCTAATTGTAAATGTGTTCCCTACTCAAATCTTAAGTTAAATTTAACTGGTATAAAAACTGAATACAGAATTAGAAATTACTGTTTGGTTAATCAAAATATACCTGTTGAATATTGGTCCAAAAATTGAGTTAGTTAAGAGTCATGAGCATGAAATTTCACATTTGAGGATTCTTTACTGATACCAAGAATAAATTAAATGGCAAATCATTCTAAAGAACACATTGACTAATAGCACATTTCTCTGACAAGCTTGATTGGAGCTAATCCCAAAATACGTTTGTAATGGATTCTATGTCTTCAACAGATATAGCAACACTCCACCGTATTAATGGTGCTACCATGCCTAAACCTCTTATACCCCATTTTTATGCTCAAGAAACAGGGCCCTGGAATGCTTTGTAGTGCAGTTTTTAAAACTGCCACACAAGTTATTTTTATTTTGTTTGGTATTTTCTGCACCCAAATTGAGCAGGGCGTTTTCATGTTTCGAGGCTTATAACAAGTGCAAAGACATATTTCCATGACACATGCCGTTTTTCACAGTTAGCCATGATAGGCAAAACTTTGTGTATTGTTTTAGGCCAAAGAAGCAAGTTTTCATCTAGGAACTGCAAGGCCCTGCCCAGTAAGGAAGCATCTTGCTTCCTCCATTCGTGGAAAAGAGACTTTCAGCAAGATCATCATTGAAAAAAGTAAACAAAAAATATAGATCTCTGAGCACATGCTGGTCATCCTGACATATAAGCATTCTTCTTAGAAGAAGAACTTTTCTAGACCAGGAGACCAAACTGTAATCAGTCTTGGAAACATCAGAAAAATGTGTAGGATACTTCTAGGTTATTTTGCAGTTTACTCATCTTTACCTACTCCTTCCAATGGCCATAACGGATCCAAAAAACTTTCAAACCAGCAATGACAAACTCCAGTTGCTAGATGTGCCACTGAAGCTTCTGCTGTGACTCCAGAGCTCCGATGGACAGGAAACTACAGACTCATAAAAGGCTCCACTACGCTCCCTGGCATCAGAATCTAATCTTATTCTGTGCTGCACAGACGCTAGGAGAATAGAGGAATGGTGAGCATAAAAACGTATACGTGAAAAAAACAGACACCAATGTGCATACCACAATCAGCTGGAAGTTGTAGCATCCACTAGAAATAGTGTTAATAGTGTAACGCATTCTTCTAATTTGGCCTGGTCGGTGAACTCTGCTGAGTTTGCGGAGTTTGCCGTGCCCCACGGACCATGCGGGGTTATGAAAAACGACACTCTGCTACGTTAAGTTGGTGAGGAAAATCCAATGCTAGACCACCTCCCAGCGAGATTCCTCAACGTGGGCAGTCGTGGATGGTCACTACCGCTCGTGTTGAGAAACCTTCCTTTCGCGTTGAGGAAGCTGCCGCTCTAGTAGAACAGCTACTCGAGCAGCAGAAAGAAGCAGCCTCCTCTTGCGCTGCACATGGTGCAGTTCGCGCTGATTTTCTAGCGTAGGACAAAGACCCGGCGCTAAAAATCAGCGTGAACAGCGCAACTAAAGCACTCCACCACTTGTGGAACACCATGTAGCGCAGTGGAGTTTCTTGATCACTTCTCAGAGTTCCGCTTAGCGGAACTCCGCAAACTCTCCCAGGCCTACTTCTAATGGATGCAACTTCTTACAGATTCTTCTTTGACTGAGTCCCAAGTAGTACTCTTAATAGGAAGTGGGCTCTGAGGTAGATATCTTATTCACAGAATAAAATCTCATGGAGCTGCCCTAATTAAACGATCCTCACTTCTAGAATGTACGTCGAAGCAATAATGACTTGTAAAAGTGTGCTATGATAACCATTTGGCAAATATTAGACAGTTGAACCTCCCTTCTTCTCATCACCTTATCCAACCAATTGTTGCTTATCCACTAGCAAATATTTTGTGCCCTCAGTGTAGTAACTTAGTGCCAGATATACGACCATCCCGTTTTGTGGGTCGCTAATTGCAATTTTTTTTTACTTAACACATTTCTTAGACACATTTAGCAATTCCCAATGGGGTCGCAAATGACCTGCCTCATCAATATTCCGAGGCAGGTCGCAATTTGCGACCCATTGGGAATGGGCAACAATCACAGGGATGGTGGCCTGCTGGGGACAGCAGACCGCCTTGTCTGTTTGCTTTTAAAATAAAGCAACGGTTTTTTTTCCAAATTCAGCCCGTTTTCCTCAAAGGAAAAAATGAAAAGTTTTCTTTTTATTTTTTAAGGGCAGGCAATAGTCCGTGGGACCACTGCCTGCTCTTAAAAAATATTTTTACTGCCAAAACAAATGGGGAGGGGTCTCCTGGGGACCCAATCTTGTTTGCGTCTGGCTTAACACCAGTTTCAAATTGGTGGTAACTGCAATTGTTTTGTGACTGCATTTGTGGTCGCAAAACAATTGTACATCCCCCTGCGACTCGCTATTAAGAAGGGACGCCCTTGGCACGCCCCTTCCGAATAGTGACACGCAAACCCTATTTTGCAAGTCGGAATTAGGTTACCGACAAGCAAAATAGGGTTTGTACATGCTACAACCCTTTTTTATCTGTCGCAAACGGCCCAATTTTCCATTTGCGACAGCTAAACACTGTCGTACATCTGCCCCTATGTACTCTCTTGGGGAATAGACTATGCGATGTGCCTCTATCTTTGAGGGATACAGCAGTGAGAGATTCTTAGGTTGTCTTAGCCTTTGAAAGACTGTAGGATGATCTCTCTTTTGGGGAAGAGGCACATGTTCTGACAGCAACTGGTCTGGTAAAAAAAAAAAAACATATCGGGAGACTTGACTGACAAGGCTAGTAGCACTCAAACTCTTTGTGCTTACATAGCAGCAATTGCAAAGAGTAACTCTGTGCATGTGCATAAAAGAAGATGTCAACAAGAAGTTAATGCTGGCTTTAAATCCCATTCAGGCATAGCAAACGTTGTTGAAGACAATTTATGAACTAGATCTTCTAGAAACCTGGCTGCCAATAGTGACTTTAACAAAAAGATTGCTAGTGTGCAAGACACTCAAAAGGGAATAACACAGGCAAATATTTCTTCACAGTTACTAAGGTGAAGCCTTGAGCAGATTGAGGCAGGGCAAACCTTGCCACTTCGCTGCTTAACATTTAGAGAATCTGCATTGTCAAGAGCACACCAAAGAGTGAAAAGTCCTTACTGGGTACAAAGTTTTATGATTCTGGTCAACACATCTAAATGCAAATTCCTCATCTTTAGAATATGCCCAGGGCACAGACTGGATCTGGAGAATTCTTCAGCATTTCTCCTGCCTGATCACCATGTGGCCCCATGGTGACTCCTTACCACGCCAGAGGTGACAGAATGGAGCTGTATTAAGCTCCACCCCTGCATGCTTATGGCAGTTACTTTCTTACACACCCTTCACCTCTGATCGTTAAGTCTTCCAATAACTCCCAAAAAAATTACACTCTACTGGGGAGCAAGCCATCAAAAACAACAGGATTCAAGCCGGGTTGAGACTGCAGAAAACAAATGTTGGTCACAAACACGCCTCAGGTATGCCTGTGGTGCTTGGGCCCCAATGATGACTCCCAAGTTATGTGACAAGTGTGCCCTTATGCATCCATAGATGATTTGGGACGAGAAGGAAATACTCTATTCTGCACAGGTCACTCTTCCACTCCAAGTCACGGACCCGATCGCGGTCCCACTCATAAGGTTGCTCCCATGAAAAGTCCACTTCCCGGTCTAAGTTTTCTGGTAAGTCCAAGCCAAATCCTAAACATAAACTCAAGAAACAAAGTTGTCTCAACCCAATCAATGCCACTTAATTTCTAGCAAGAAGGCACAAGAGCACCAAGATAAAGATCGCACTACTAATGTCCTCTAAATCTGAACCAATTCTGCAACTGGTTCTGGCATGCTCAGAATTTACCAGGCTGTCATTGACCCCTCAGCCAAAACAGATAAGTTTCAAACAGTGTAAAGACTGCCACAAACAGCGCATGAAGTGCTGCAGTCGTTCCATGCCATGGGCAATGGATGGCACCTTGTTAGATGGATTGTCAAAGCATTGCTGACCCATACTCTGATTCCCATTGGGGCATTGCGTTTTAAATAGAAAGCAGAATTCAGCAGACCGCTGCATAATGCTGAATGGGACTGAGCTCCCTTTCAACCATTCACGGTCTCTAGAAATGCCTGGTTAAAACCTATACATTTGTTCGTCCTACACAGGACTTTCCTGACCCCAGGGAAGATTAATTAATTATTTCATAGTGCTAATGCCTTAAGTCCTCAATGCCGCTTGTTGAGCGCTGACCTGTAGCACATGTTCTGCTCATGCCCGGAGCTAATTAGCTTCTGGACTGCAGTCACCGACCAACAGCAACTTTTATCCAGGTATGAACACTTGCACCAGTGGGACTCTTCATATTCCCTAAAAAGCTGAAAGCCCTTTTCCGCTTTCTTGACCTGGCGATTGGGCTTGTGATTCGATCGGTCACGCACCTCTAAAGAGTACGCTGCCCCCTTTCAAGGCTCTGTGGCAACAAGGGGTGATGGCCTGGGCTCTCCCTCAGTAGATCCCACTTGTGGGGCCCTCTCCTGTGTAAAGTGGGTGCCTGAGACTCCTCTTACCCTGCAGTGGTGGATGTGATATAGCTTGGACCTCCAGAGTACTGCTGCGCTGACGCAAATCTTGTTGCTCACCTCGTTTAATGCCTGTAGTTGTTGATTTATTTGACACCTCTGGTTAAATCACACGCAACATTTGCAGCGCTCACACTCGCCCCTCAACACTACCTTTACATGTCGCAGTGCTCCGACCCACCTTGTCCTTGCCTCCTGTGCTTACATTATAATTTTCTCAATGTTGTTTAGCATTTCTTTTTTTTCTTTTACCTGTTTCCCCTGATGTATTTCAGTGGCACACAGCGCTGACTATTAATCAAGACATGAGTTGTTTGTCCCCGCTGTTTCCACTATAACCATCCCTCAGCCTCCTAATATCGCGAAAGACAATTCAGAACAATACAGCACTGTATTGTATTGTTATGTTCTGAAAAGCTCAACAAAAATATATCCCCAAAAAAAGAACTGCCACAAACTGATGATGTTGGTGACGGACCCTCATGAAGCCTGTATCTGGGCTCCAACCACGATTCGAAGTTGTGCGACAAAAGTGCAAAGATAAACCCTAATGCCACCTGAGATCGCAAAGCCAAGTTGTACATCTCAGAACACCATCAGAAATCGAAGAAATCCCTGTCGAGGGCATGGACGATTACCTTTTCCCAAGGCCAATCTTGTGATCAATCATCTACAAGTCATAATCTTCAGGTAAGTCTAAGTAGAAGCAGCACAGGAAGTTGAAGTATGGCTTCGCTTCATCCCACCACTCCCACCATGAGGAGTCGGGCAACGTCTGGGGTACTGACGGGCTGCAAACTCAGTCTCTATCTTTGGAACCCATTCCAGTTCTCATCCTCATGCGCTATGATTTTCTGGGTCCATCTGCAATGCTTTAATAGATCAGAGAGTTCAAAGAGGCCATGGATAGGACCATTGGTACCTGACCGGATCCTTTTAGAATTCCTGTGGGCCCTAAGGATCCGCGGTGGCCACTTCCCAATTGGTTTACTGCTGGTGGATTTGTCTCTAACCCTGAGTGCGCTACTAATCACCATCCCGAAGTCTTCCCTGATACAGGGCATAGAACCAAGTTTGATGCCCTTTATAGCCACAACTGATGCCGCAACCCCAAGTATCAACATCTACGCCACCAATGTTGTAGGGGGAGCCAGTTGTCCTTTGGGACTCTGAGCTAAATTCACTGCAACTCCTATTGACATCACACACACTTCACCCTTCCGTTCAGAGAGGCCCTCACTGACACACTTCTGGACACCTGGCCTATGCCAGGATCTTGCCCCCCCCAATTAATATGCAGATTGCACAACAGAACAGGCCTGCGCTTGGGGATCCTGCCTTCCTTCTTCAACATCTGACACCAGAGAGCCTGGTAGTACAGATCTCCACGAGCAGGCTCAATCCAAATGCATTTCTGTCCACCCAACCAGACAGAGTTGAAACACATGGGGGCTTTTGAAAAACATATGTTTTCCTCAGCCAGCTTTGCCCACAGATCAGCGAACATGAGCTGCCTTAGGGGAGAAACTTGCATGCTCTATGGGACAAGGTGGTGGACATCTTGCAAACCATCCCAGAAGACACTAGGGCCACTCTCACTCGTCACTTCCAGGATGGCCAGAACGCAGTGATGTACTTCATTCGTCTGAGTCTGGAAACTACGGTCTGTCTGGGAAGGGCAGTCAGGACCAGCATGGTGCGTCTGATAGAGACTTCTAGCTTCAGATTCCTTACCTTTGAATTTCCCAGGCGTCAGGCTGGATCCAGAAACGTTTGCTGAGCAATACCCCTTGCGCCCGACGTCGGGTGGCTCCATTCGGCTCCGCGTGTCGTCGATGACGTTGGTAGCGTCGGTTATGACGTTGCGATGCCTACATAGGCGCCACCCAGGTGCGCGGACGTCAGTTCTTTTTTTTCCGCGCCAGTTAAGCGCCGATCTGGGAAAAGCTACCCCTCTGCCGCTTTTTGGCAGGCTTTTTTCTCGACTTTTGTTGAACTTTTTGACAACTTCGTGTGCAAGGGATGTCAGGTAGGAAGACCGGTTTTAAACCGTGTGGGACTTGTTCCCGCACGATGTCGGTTACCGATCCCCACCGCGTTTGTCTGTGGTGTCTTGAACGCGACCACGATTCGAAGTCATATTCAGACTGCCGGGCGATGGCTCCAAAGACCTTGAGGGAGCGGGCATTGAAGTTGCTCGCGGCCCGGCAGTCGACACCGTTGAGCGAGACTCCGAGGAGGTCACGATCCCGTTTGAAGAAGAGGAGGTCGCGGGATCGCTCTCGGAGCCCTAAGTCCTCTTCCTCCCATTCGAGGTCATCTGGACACTCGGGAAGAGGCACAAGAAGAAGAAGAAGTCCAAGCGGACGTCACCTTCACCTCAACTGGCGTCTGTCGTCGAGAGAGGTAAGGAGCACCGACGCTCTAGGCATAGTAATGCGGAGCCGGAGCCCGAGTCGACTTCGTGCCTCCCTCCATTTCCGGGAGCCGGAGCGACTCCCGCTTCAATGTCGTCGGCTTCGGCCACGGCGCCGGTGGGGCCTCAGGGGTCCGATCTCGGATCCGGTTCGACGCCGGTCATACTAACGCGACCTTCCCCGGCGTCGAACCCGAAGTCTGTGCCAACGGCGTCGCCGGCGGCTGTCGGTGGCGCAAGCCCCATCCTCATCCCCGACGACACGGAGCAGGAACAGCGTCGTTTGACGCCGATTCCGATGTCGACAGAACCCAGGGGTCCTATGTTGTCGCCTGAGCACTTTGTGGACGTGCTAGGCTCAGGAGAGGAATGGGAGGAGTCTGGAGACCCTTTAGAGAACCAGGATGTCTCTGAGGAGACAATGGACTGGTATGGGGAATTTGGGGAAGCCAGTGGTTTGGATACTTCCCCAGACACTGGCATGCTCTCTCCACCTACAGTGGCTACGGAAGAGGGAGCGTCCTATGCTATGCTATGGTGGTTAAGAGGGCAGCTGAGGTCCTTGGACTGGAACTGCCCCGAGTGCAGGTCAGGACAAATCTCCTGGCTGAAGTGCTTCAACCTGGGGCTTCCACCGCTGAACCCCTTTTGCCCTTTAATGAGGCACTTACGTACGGCCTACTAGGAACTTGGTTGGGGAAGAAGATGTTTTCTTCCTCCAGTCTGGCATTGCGGTCGGTGAATACTGCATGCTTATTGGGCCGTTTCTCCCACTCTCTTTGGGAGACGGTTGCGCAAGTGCTGCCACAAGTCCCGGAGGAGGCCCGGGCTGTGCTCTCCCATGCTGTCAAGGACGGGAGAGATGCAGCAAAATTCACCAGTCGGTGTGGTTTGGATACGACCGATTCGCTGGGCAGGTCTATTTCAACGACAGTGGCCTGAGGCGCCACGCCTGGCTTCGTACTTCTGGCTTCTCGGGGGATGTCCAAGCCAATTTGATGGACATGCCTTTTGATGGAACCGTCTTTTTGGGGAAAAGGCTGACTTGGCCCTGGTCAGGTTCAAGGACTCTCGAGCTACGGCCAGATCCTTGGGCCTCTCTTCCACTCCTCGTGGCCAGTCTTCCTTTTGCCCCTTTCATGGCAACGGAAGGGGTTTCCAGCCGCGTCAGCCCTATCCTAGCCACCGTCCCGCACAGACTATCCAAGCCATGCGTGCACGTGGACGCGGCACATTCCGTCCTCGGAATGGAGGTCAGAAGTCGTCCGCCACACTGCCCCTAGCAGCCGCAGCCGCAGCCTTCAAGCACTCCTAGGCTGATTCTGCAGGACCACACTACTCCAGTGGGTGGGAGAATTCGTCATCATCTCCCCTGCTGGAGATCTATAACAACAGACAAGTGGGTCTTGTAGATCGTCCAGGAGGGCTATTCTCTTCCTTTCCTTTATTTTCCTCCTAATATTCTGCCAACTCAGGAATGGCTGGCGGAGGATCACTTAAAGCTGCTCCAAGAGGAAGTTACGGCTCTTTTGGCCAAAGGAGCTATAGAAAGGGTTCCAGTTTCAGAAGTAGGCAGTGGCTGTTATTCCTGCTACTTTCTGATTCCGAAGAAGAACAAGGGGCTTCGGCCCATTTTGGATCTTCGGACCGTCAATCTCTTCCTCAAAAAGGAGAAATTCGGGGGGCGTGGCCAAGATGGCGAGCGGGTGAGACGTGTCCCGTTCGTCTCCCCGTCCTCGCCCGACCGTTCAAGGCTCTCCGGCGGTAGAGCGCATCGCAGACCCTCCGAAATTGAAGGGGTAAGGGGCGCGACCCCGGGAGAGCGAGCAGACATCACCGACGGAGTCGGGGGCGGCCCGTAACGCTGTGAGAGGGCTCCGGAGCGCCGCGAGGCAAGATGGCGGCCAGCTCGGAATTAGCGTAAGCGGAGTGGAGGCCAGCCGTGGTGTAAGAGGACTGCGGGCCCTGGGGCACGGAGGCGGGGGCTCAATAAGCCCAGGACAGGAGCGACACCGGTCCCGGTCGGGACCTGAGTGCAAGCGGAAGCCCGGAGGGGGGACTCCCTCCGGTGAAGGATACTGCTGGGGTGGCCTCGGGAGCATAGAGGCGAGGCACGGCTGGCAGCGCGGGCGCCATCCTGGGTCGGGAGGCGTCCGCGGGCGGTGCTGAGCAAGTGTCGGCATAGGGCTCAGAGAGCTCTGACGCAGCGGATCACGAGGGGGAGCGGAGAGCCCCCCCCCCCTGCAGGCAGAGCGGCTGGAGCGCCCGGGAGCGGGTGGAGCACCGGCCGTGCAGGAAAGCGGCGATACGGCTGGGGGCCGGCGGAAGGGCCCTTTTCCGGAGGTGGAGGGGAGCTTGACGCGGGGAAAATCAGCGGCCTACCCCTTAGGCAAGAGGGGCCGGGGGGCCCCGGGTGAAGATCGTGGAGCTTCGGGGCCTGGTCCCCGGCCCCTCCCCCCGAGGAGGAACAAACGCCCGCAGGCACTAGGGAAGTGCGGAGCCCAACCACTGAGGCTCGAGAGGTGAGGAGCTGGGCCAGAGGGGCCTGGGCAGGACGAGCGCAGCGTGGATACTCCCGCGCAGAGTGGCGCAAAGACCGGCGGTAAAGGGAGAGTGCCTAGAGGACAGCGGGAGGACCTGGTGCCGGCGTGAGAGCTTAGGGGGCCCCGAGGTCTGTGAGAGGAGCGGGTGACCCCGCAGGCGAGGAGCCACGAGGACGGTCACGGAGCTGGAGAGTAGTACGGAGAGGGCATAGCCCGAGAGGCAGCAGCTGGAGGATTGGGGAGCGAGGCCCGGAGAAGGGGGGGGATGAGGAGCCAAAAGGAGATAGAGCTTCTGGACTAGGGCATTGAGCGTCGACTGTCTCCGGTGTCCACGGACGACGACGAGTTATCGGAGTCAGGGGGAGCATCAGTGGGAGACGTCCGGAGGCGAGAGGGAGCTCACATAGCGACACGGCAGGCAAGAGGGAGGGAGGCCTGAAAGCAGCGGGCCAGCCTCTTATAGTCATGGCATCCGGGAGAGGCAAGAAGGATAGGACGGTTAAAGACATGTTTTCAAAGGCTGCAGGAGGGGCTGGTGGAGCTAGTCGCGCACCTTCACCCGCATCTGGGGAAATAGAGCTGGACGCCACGGAGGAACCGGTGACCCGGGCCTTCCTCACTCAGCTGTTCTCGACATTGAGGGAGGACATTCAGACTCTGAGGCAGGAGGTCTCCACTGAGATCAAGGAGGTGCGGAGAGACATGGATGCCATTGGGGAACGAGTGGCCTCCATAGAAAATGGGGATGATGCTAGGGTGGAGGAAATGGAGCACTTGAAACAGGAGGTGCTGAGATTGCAGGAACAGCAATTGGACCTCCAAGCTAATCCGAGGACTTGGAAAATCGCTCCCGGAGGAACAACATTCGGGTGAAGGGGGTCCCATGGAAAGAGGAGGGGCCAGACATGACATTATACTTGCAGGGGCTCTTTCGCCATATCCTCCAGGCAGACACCGATGTCCCTATGAAAATAGATAGAGCACACAGGGTAGGCTTGCCGCGCAGGGCTCCGGCTCCACCCCCGGACATACTGGCCTTCTTGCCGGACTATGCGCTGAAGGAGCAGATTATGCAGAAGGCCAGGGAGGCGCAGCCGATCCACTATGGGGGTCATGACGTGGCCTTGTTCCAGGATCTGGCGGCGATCACGCTGCAAAAACGTAGGGCCTTTAAACCCGTTACGATGCACCTCCGTAGCAAAGGCATTAACTACTCTTGGGGCCACCCTTTTCGCATCCTCTTTAAATGGAACGATAAACTACGTCAAATTCGCTCCCTTGCAGAGGCTTGCCAACTCCTTGGTAACGCGATGCCGCAGGAGCATGAATCTGGGACTAGCGCAGAAAGGGAACCGAGAGACGGGTGGCGGAGGGTACGTCGCCACAACCAGAGAAAGGAGTCCCCAAATAAGCCTGACCCGGAGACCATGGAGCAAGAACGGCAGAGGGTGCTGGAGACGTTGAATCAATCAATCAATCAATCATGTCTTATAAAGCGCACTACATACCCGCGAGGGTCTCAAGGCGCTGGGGGAAGAGGGGGTGGTGCTGCTACTGATCGAAGAGCCAGGTCTTGAGGAGTCTTCTGAAGGCCAGTAGGTCTTGGGTCTGTCGGAGGTTGGTGGGGAGGGTGTTCCAGGTCTTGGCGGCGAGGTGGGAGAAGGATCTGCCGCCGGCGGTCGTTTTCCGGATGCGGGGGACTGTGGCGAGGGCGAGGCTGGTCGAGCGGAGCTGGCGGGTGGGGGTGTAGAAGCTGAGTCGTCTGTTGAGGTAGGCTGGTCCGGAGTTGTGGAGTGCTTTGTGTGCGTGGGTGAGGAGCTTGAAGGTTATCCTCTTGTTGACAGGGAGCCAGTGCAGGTCTCTCAGGTGGGGTGTGATGTGGCTGCGTCGGGGGATGTCGAGGATAAGACGTGCAGAGGCGTTCTGGATGCGTTGCAGCCGTCTCAGGAGCTTAGCCGTCGTTCCTGCGTAGAGGGCGTTTCCGTAGTCCAGCCTGCTGGTGACGAGGGCCTGGGTGACTGTTTTTCTTGTTTCGGTGGGGATCCACTTGAAGATCCTGCGGAGCATTCGGAGGATGTTGAAGCAGGATGAGGAAACGGCGTTGACCTGCTTAGTCATGGAGAGGGTGGGGTCGAGGATGACCCCTAGGTTGCGTACGTGGTCGGTGGGTGGCGGGGCTGTTCCCAGTGATGTTGGCCACCAGGAGTCGTCCCAGGCTGAAGGGTTGGAACCAAGGATGAGGACCTCCGTCTTGTCCGAGTTCAGCTTCAGGCGGCTGGTCCTCATCCATTCGGCGACGGCCTTCATTCCTTCGTGGAGGTGGGTTTTGGCGGTGTGAGGGTCTTTGGTGAGGGAGAGGATCAGCTGGGTGTCGTCGGCGTAGGAGATGATGTTGAGGTTGTGCTGTCGGGCGACGTGGGCGAGGGGTGCCATGTAGATGTTGAACAGCGTTGGGCTGAGGGAGGAGCCTTGGGGTACGCCGCAGATGATCTTGGTGGCCTTGGATCGGAAGGGGGCGAGGCGGACGCCGCTTTGTGTTCTGCCGGAAAGGAAGGATGTGGTCCAGTCCAGGGCCTTCTCTTGGATCCCGGCGTCGTGAAGGCGTGTTCGTAGTGTGTGGTGGCAGACCGTGTCGAAGGCGGCTGATAGGTCCAGGAGGATGAGGGCTGCTGTTTCTCCGTTGTCTAGCAGGGTCCTGATGTCATCGGTGGCGGCGATGAGGGCGGTTTCGGTGCTGTGGTTGCTGCGGAAGCCGGACTGGGAAGGGTCCAGGATGTTGTTCTCCTCGAGGTAGCGGGTCAGTTGTTTGTTGACGATTTTCTCGGTGACCTTCGCGGGGAACGGGAGCAGAGAGATGGGTCGGAAGTTCTTGAGGTCCTTGGGGTCTGCCTTGGGTTTCTTGAGTAAGGCGGTGATCTCGGCGTGCTTCCAGCTTTCCGGGAAGGTTGCTGTCTCGAAGGAGATGTTGATTATTTTCCGGAGATGGGGCGCGATGGCTGTACTGGCTTTGTTGAAGATGTGGTGAGGGCACGGGTCTAGCGGTGAACCGGAGTGGATGGTGTTCATGATCTCGCTGGTGTCCTCGTCGTTGATGTTGGTCCAGGAGATCAGGCGGTTGGTGGTTGTGGGGGCAGTGGTCTCGGTGGTTGCCGGGGCGGTCGTGGTGTTGAAGCTGTCGTGGATGTCGGCGATTTTGCGGTGGAAGAAGGTGGCCAGTGAGTCGCACAGGTCTCGCGACGGCTGGATGTCGTTGGTGTTGGAGCTGGGGTTGGGGAGTTCCTTCACGATGTTGAAGAGCTCTTTGCTGTTGTGTGCGTTGTTGTCTAGGCGGTCTTTGAGTGAGGCCCTTTTGGCGGATCTGATGAGGTGATGGTGACTGCGGGTGGCGCTCTTGTGGGCAGCGTAGCTGTCCGCTGTCCGTTCGTGGAGCCAGATCTTCTCCAGTTTTCGGCATGTTCGTTTGGAGGCTTGGAGGTCTTCGGTGAACCAGGTGGCTTTCTTGCTGGTGTGGCTGTTGGGCGGATTCTTGAGCGGGGCGAGGGTGTTGGCGCAGTCGTCGATCCACTGTCTGAGGTTGCGGGCGGCGGTGTCGGGGTCGGAGGGTTCGGCGGGTGGGCTCAGGGCGAGGGTTGTGGTTAGCTGGTCTTCCGTGACTCTGCTCCAGCAGCGGCGAGGCATTTGTTCGGTGCGGTGGTGCGTGGTGGGCTTCCTGTAGGTGAAGTGGATGCAGTGATGGTCAGTCCAGTGGGGTTCGGAGGAGTGGTTGAAGGAGACGTGTGGGCTTGCGGAAAAGATGGAGTCTAGCGTGTGGCCGGCGGCGTGGGTGGGTGTAGTCACGAGCTGTCTGAGTCCGAGGGTGGCGAGGTTGTCGATCAGGGTGGTGGAGTTGGTGTCCTTGTTGTTCTCGAGGTGGAAGTTCAGGTCCCCGAGGAGGATGTAGTCCATGGAGGCGATGGCGTGTGTGCTGACGAAGTCAGCGATGGAATCGCTGAACTGTGGTCGGGGTCCGGGGGTCTGTAGATGAGGGTTCCTCTGAGGGTGGTGTTGGGATCGGTGTGGATCTGGAAGTGCATGTGTTCGGCGGTGCTGAGGGTGTCGTCGGTGTTGGTTGAGACTCTGAGGGTGTTCCTGTGGACGATGGCGATGCCTCCTCCGACTCCGTTGGTGCGGTCCCTGCGGGTGATCTTGTATCCGTCCGGGATGGCAATGGCGATGTCGGGGGCTGAAGCGGGATTCAGCCAGGTCTCCGTCAGGAATGCGACGTCTGGGGAGGTTGAGTCGAGAAGGTCCCAGAGTTCGATGGCGTGTTTGCGGGCGGAGCGGGTGTTGAGGAGGATGCATCTGAGGTAGTTGGGTTCTTTCCTGGGCGGTGGTTTGGCGGGGCGGGTGCTGGCAAAGCTGCAGTTCCGGCAGGTGAAGGGCCCTTGGGTGCGCTTCGGGGTGGCCTGGTAGCAGGCGTGATCTTTTCCGGGGTTCAGTGCGTGGAGGGTGCTGGCGTCGTATCGGCGTCTGTTGATGTGGCGGGCGCGGGGGATGCCCGGACCAGGGGTCTGGCGCTGGGCGCGGTCACGGCGCGGACGGGCGCAGACGGGCTTGCCTTAGGCGCGCCTTCGGCGCGCCAGCTGCGCGGCCGCACAACGGCCGCCATAAATGGGGAGGTGGGAGGGAGGAGCAGGGAATGGGGCAGCGAATGGGCAGTGAGGGGGCGGGGCCGCAGGGGCGCAGCGGCGGGAAACAGGCACAGAAGGGAAAACGAGCACAATCAGGGCATCAAGGGGGCACAGAAAGGAGAAAAAAGCGAGCACAATCAGGGGCAGCAAGGGGGCACAGAAAGGAAAAGCGAGCACAATCAGGGGCAGCAAGGGGGCACAGAAAGGAAAAACGAGCACAATCAGGGGCAGCAAGGGGGGCACAGAAAGGAAAACGAGCACAATCAGGGGCAGCAAGGGGGCACAGAAAGGAGAAAAAACGAGCACAATCAGGGGCAGCAAGGGGGGCACAGAAAGGAAAAACGAGCACAATCGGGCAGCAAGGGGGGCACAGAAAGGAAAAACGAGCACAATCAGGGGCAGCAAGGGGGCACAGAAAGGAAAAACGAGCACAATCAGGGGCAGCAAGGGGGGCACAGAAAGGAAAAACGAGCACAATCAGGGGCAGCAGCAGGGCACACAGACGGAGCTGTGTGGTGGGGGAGCGACCTACCAGTCAAGGTCAGGGGTCGCTCTCTTCACCACGCAGCGGCCGCCATAAATGGGGAGGTGGGAGGGAGGAGCAGGGAATGGGGCAGCGAATGGGCAGTGAGGGGGCGGGCCGCAGGCGCAGCGGCGGGAAACAGGCACAGAAGGGAAAACAGAGCACAATCAGGGCATCAAGGGGGCACAGAAAGGAGAAAAAAACGAGCACAATCAGGGGCAGCAAGGGGGCACAGAAAGGAAAAACGAGCACAATCAGGGGCAGCAAGGGGGGCACAGAAAGGAAAAACGAGCACAATCAGGGGCAGCAAGGGGGCACAGAAAGGAGAAAAAAACGAGCACAATCAGGGGCAGCAAGGGGGCACAGAAAGGAAAAACGAGCACAATCAGGGGCAGCAAGGGGGGCACAGAAAGGAAAAACGAGCACAATCAGGGGCAGCAAGGGGGCACAGAAAGGAAAAACGAGCACAATCAGGGGCAGCAAGGGGGGCACAGAAAGGAAAAACGAGCACAATCAGGGGCAGCAGCAGGGCACACAGACGGAGCTGTGTGGTGGGGGAGCGACCTACCAGTCAAGGTCAGGGGATGCTGACACAACGCTGGCACAACGCGCTGAGTGAGGATTGGAGATCTTAGCTGGGTCTGATCACTGCTTCGACAACGGCCGGGGCTGCCGGGCGGGGGCGGGGGCGAGGAGGAAGCCACTGGCCACAAGAAATCCCCTACTACACCTTCACACCAGGGAATTGCGGGAGACTTCTGCAGTTCTCGGACAGTGCCACACGGCATAGTTTGAAATGTTTAATGTTGTTCAGAGGGAAGGGGGGGAAGGGGAGGGGTGCCGGTAACCAGGGGAACACAGGTTGAAGTTTATAAAGAGGAAAGGCCATGCTTAGGACGGGGGTCCTTCACTATAAGGACTGGGTTCTGGGCAGCGGGGAGAGCTAGCAGGGCGGAATGGGGGGTCAGAGATAAGCGGACATCCAGGAGGGGACACACAGGAGACACCACTATGAATAAGGAGGCGGTGAAAGTTATTACAGTCAATGTCAAGGGTCTCAACAACCCCGTCAAGAGAAAGGCGGTGCTCTCCTTTTTGGAGAGTACTGGGGCAGATGTGTGCCATCTCCAGGAGACTCATTTGCTCGCCGGTGACTGTAGCCGCATGCGCTCACGAGCGTTCCCACAGCAGTATTTTTCATGCGCACGGGATAAAAAAGCTGGGGTGGCTCTCCTGCTCTCGCAGGGATGCAAGGGAGTGGTGAAAGAGAAAATAGCAGAAATCAAGGGGAGACTGATAGCCTACACGATTCAGTTTGGTACACAGACCATAGTAGTGGGTTCAATGTATGCGCCCAATTCAGGTCAGGGGAGCTTTCTTAAGGCAGCGATTTCGGACGCAATGCAACCGCAAAAGGGCATGACACTCCTTGGAGGGGATATGAATATGGTCATGGACACTACCCAAGACAGGTCGCAGACGTCATATTGGCAGAGAGGGGAGGCCTCCGGGGAGTGTAGGGCCTGGATTAAGGAGATGGGGTTCATGGACTTATGGAGGGAAGAACACCCACGGGCGACACAGTACACGTTTTTTTCACACGCACACAGGTCTTATGCCCGACTGGACTATTTCCTGGGCACTAGAGACGTCCAGCAGAGAATGACTGGGATAGAGATAGAACCCATGGCCCTATCTGACCACGATGCAGTGGTGCTCCGTTTGGCAATGCCGACGGGCCCGAGACGGCCAGGGTGTTGGAAGCTTAGAGAGGCCTTGCTACAGAAGGAAGAGGTGGTCCAACAACTCACTAAGAGTATCCAGGAATATTTTACATATAATGACACGCCAGATGTGTCAGTAGCCAAGCTATGGGAGGCAATGAAGGCGGTGGTGAGGGGGGAGCTTATAGCGCTAGCGGCAGCAGAGAATAGGGAGCGTGCAGACATAAGGAGGGAATTAACAGCTCAGGTTCAGGAGCTTGAGAGAGTCCACAGCCGCACCGGGGCACCCAGAGTGTGGCGACAGCTTAAGGCGGCTAGGGTCCAACTGGCTGGGATCGATTTAGACAGGGCAGAATACGCAGCGGTGAGGTTAAAGCACATGTATTATGTTGGGGGGGACCGAACGGGACGCTTGCTGGCCAACAGACTACAGGCTCGGAAGGAAAAATCGCGGGTTTCCTCCTTGCGTACGGAGGGTCAGGGGGAGGTAATGGAAGACCGGGAAATAGCTGACACATTTGTGGATTTCTATGAGAGGTTGTATAAGGCGGAGGCCGCACCTGAGGTGGACATAGAGGGATATCTGCAGTCGGTCACCATGTCCATGCTTTCCCCTGACCAGGCGGAAAGGATGGATGCCCCTATTAGGGTGGAGGAAGTGGTCACGGCAATCTCACGCCTAAAGGTACTTAAATCTCCGGGCCCGGACGGGTTCCCGCCTATATTCTATAAGAAATTCTGCCATCTAATGGCGCCGGTCCTGACTCGTCTCTTCAATTCGCTGGGGGATGGGTCCCCAATCCCGGTTTCAATGTCGGCAGCGGCCATAGTGGTGCTCCCTAAACCGGGTAAGATAAGCAGCTTTGCGGCTCATACCGCCCGATCTCGCTGTTAAATGTGGATTTTAAATTTTTACCGGTATCCTGGCTAATAGGCTTGGCCCCAATATGCTCAGCCTGATCGAACCGGATCAGGCTGGCTTTATACAGTCCCGCCAGTGCGCTGACAATACCAAGAGAGTGATGCACCTCATAGATAAAGCCCATCGTACGGCCATGGACGCTATACTGCTTACGGTCGACGCCGAAAAGGCGTTCGACAGAGTTGACTGGGGGTTCCTGAGACAAACAATGCTTAAGGTCGGAATGGGGGAAAGGTTTAGGAGTTGGGTAGGCTGTTGCTATAAGGATCCCACGGCTACTATTAGAGTGAATGGGGTCTCATCCAGGACATTTCCAATAGGCAGGGGCACTCGACAGGGGTGCCCGCTCTCGCCCCTTTTGTTCGCTCTCTACATAGAGCCACTAGCGCAGCGGGTGCGGGATAACCCACGGGTCACGGGGATACCGTTCGGAGGGGAGGCGCATTCTATTAGCATGTATGCCGACGACGTCATAGCGGCACTGATCGACCCTGCCAATTCAGTGCCGGCCTTCATGGGTGAGCTTGCTGAGTTCGGACGGGTATCGGGATATCGGGTGAACGTGGGGAAATCCATGATTCTGCATCTCAACCCCGAATTGGATCCGCGGAGCAGAGATGAATCACAAATGCATGGGATTCAGTTAAAGGATTCCATTCCATATCTGAGGCTAGAATTAGCTAATACGGTACAACATACCACACGGTTGAACTACGGGAGGCTCTCAACGCAGGCGAAAAAGGATCTGGGCGCATGGAGCAAGCACCAGCTGTCTCTACTGGGAAGGGTCGCAGCGGTCAAGATGTCCCTCCTTCCGAAGGCCCTGTATGTGTTCCAGACCTTACCGGCGCCACCACCGGCCGGTTCCATAGAGGCGCTCCAAAGAGACATTAATAACTTCGTATGGGGGGGGCGCGTCCCAGGATGAGTAGGGAGCTGGGATACATGAAGCCGGAAGAGGGAGGGCTGGGGATCCCTGATATGATTAACTATTTCCGCGCAGCGCAGTTGCGGTATTTGGTAGAGTGGGCACGGCCCGAGTCAGAGAAGAGATGGCTCTTCCAGGACAGGGCGCTAGCGCAGATTCCGCTATGGAAGGTCCCCTTTCTGCGAAAGTCCCAACGCCCGTGGGTGCTGACGGGTTCCCCAGTCACTAAGACCATACTTTCTGCGTGGGACGCGGTAGCCATTAGGAGGAAGATAACTACGTTCCCGTCGCCATTGACGCCCTTATTTGGCAATAGTGATTTTACCCCGGGTCTCAACGAGGCGGCTTTCGCGGCATGGAAAACTACTCCCTGCCGGTCAATAGGTCATCTCTATGATCTGGAGGGAGTGATTCCGTTCCCCCAATTGAAAGCCGAATATGGCATACCAGAGGCGGAAAGGATGAGATACTTGCAGATAAGGCACTGGGTCACACATGGGGAGGTGAGGACACAGGGATCCAGGAGGCTTACTGCCTATGAGAAATGGATAATCTCCAAAACTAATGATAAAGGCTTAATTACTACTATGTACACTATGATCAGGCGGAGCAGTGTGGAGAGAAAGTCCCCGAGCCAATTGAGGTGGGAGCGGGAACTGGGAGGGGAGCTTACCGTGAAAGACTGGGAAGGAATATACTACAGGGCCAAGCACACAGCGCGTAACGTAGCCAGCATAGAGGCTGCTGTGAAAATTGCGACCTATTGGCATCTAACGCCCGCACGACTTCATAAGGGCAACCCGCAGAGAAGTCCCACTTGCTGGAGGGGGTGCGATCAAGAGGGTACGATGACACGCATTTTATGGGAATGCCCAGTGCTGGCAGACTACTGGCCTCAGATATTAGACACGGTGGACTCCTATTCGATACACAGATACCAAGACTCCCAGTCTATGTAGTACTAGGGCTGCCAAACCCAGTAACATACCCCCTTAAGAGTGTGCGGGGTCGGCAGATGGGGATGGCACTGGGGGCAGCATTGCAGACGATCTTGACACACTGGGGCACCACCACTCCACCCACATACACTAGCTGGCTTCACCGAATGTGGTTCACTTTGGGCATGGAACGGATCTCCACAACACTGCATAACACGGAGGATTCCTTTAGGACCATTTGGAGCCCTTTCATATCGTTATTGTCATCAGAATTTAATGAACTTACTCAACCTAAATACCTCTGCGTCTTACGCTTATCGGCATTATGGGAAGCATCAACACAACCCACAGAGGAATAGCAAGAGAGAGGGAGGCCCTTAGAGGCACGGGAAAGGACGGGAGTGGGTACCGGCACGAGGGAGGGGGGGGACTGTTTTTTTTAGTTGTGTATGGGCTGCAAGGGATTTTGGGGTTGTTGTTTTTTTTTGTTCTTTTTGCGTTTTGCTTTTTCAGCAGACATATTGAAAGCATGCATGCACGAACTTTCGCTCCCTGACACCTGTCGGGATTTCGTGAGAGCCTTTCCATTATACCATTAAAACTATTGAAAGGGTCAAATGATGGGGAGGGGAGCCAGTACGCAAGGTGCCATGCATTGTTATGCACAGTAATGGTTTATTTGTAAATTAATAAAAACATTTAAACATTAAAAAAAAAAGGAGAAATTCAAAATGCCCACATTGGCTCAGGTCTTGTCTGCCTTAGACCAAGGAGACTGGATGGCAGCGTTGGACCTGCAGGATGCGTATTTTCACATTCCCATCCTGCCGGGCCACAGGCGTTACCTGCGGTTCAAGGTAGGCCACGAGCACTTTCAGTTTACCGTGCTCCCCTTTGGCCTTACGAGTGCCCCTCGGGTGCTCACCAAGGTGATGGCGGTGGTTGCAGCTCATCTGCGCAGGTTAGGGGTTTCAGTCTTCCCCTACCTCGACGACTGGCTGTTGAAGGCGTCCTCGCCCCAGGCAGTCGTCTCCCACCTTCAGACTACGGCGGACCTCCTGCATTCGCTGGGGTTCTCTATAAACGTGCTAAAGTCACACCTGACTCCATCTCAGACGCTCCCTTTCATCGGAGCTGTTCTGGACACAGTGCAGTTTCGGGCTTATCCTCCCGAGCAGCGAGTCCAGGATATTCAGGTTATGATTCCGATATTTCAGCCTCTATCCTGGATTTCGGTGAGGCTGACTCTGAGGCTGTTGGGCCTTATGGCCTCCTGCATCCTGTTGGTAAGACACTCGAGATGGTGTATGCGGGCTCTGCAGTGGCACTTGAAGTTCCAATGGGCACAGCATCAGGGGAACCTCACCGACATGGTTCAGATCTCGGAAGGAACTGCGAAGGATCTGCAGTGGTGGTTAACGAACCGAGATTGGGTCAAAGGCAAACCTCTCTCCCTTCCCCAACCGGATCTCACAATCGTGATGAATGCGTCACTTCTGGGATGGGGCGGCCACTTGGAAGAGATGGAGATCAGGGGTCACTGGTCTCCGGCGGAGACTGGATTCCACATAAATGTGTTGGAGCTCCGAGCGATTCGTTTGGCATTGAAAGCATTTCTTCCCTCTGTCAAGGGGAAGTTGGTGCAGGTGTTCACGGACAACACCACCGCCATGTGGTACTGCAACAAGCAAGGCGGGGTGGGGTCATGGACCCTTTGTCGAGAGGCCCTGCGTCTCTGGACGTGGCTGGAACATCAGGGCATAACCCTGGTGGTTCAACACCTGGCAGGTTCTCTGAACGCCAGGGCAGACGATCTCAGCCGTCGATGCCTAGCGGATCACGAATGGCGTCTCCAGTCGGAGGTGGCGCAAGGTCTCTTTCAGCAGTGGGGAGAACCTTGGTTAGATTTGTTCGCCTCCGAAGAGAACGTGCAATGTTAGCAGTACTGCACGCTGGAGTTTCCAAGGCGGCTATCGCTCGGCGACTCGTTTCGTTGTGCGTGGAGCTCAGGCCTGTTGTACGCCTTTCCGCCCATACCACTCCTGCCCATGGTTTTGAAGAAGATCAGGAGCGACCGGGCCCAAGTCATCCTTGTGGCGCCGGACTGGGCAAGGAGAGACTGGTATGCAGAGCTTCTGAGCATGAGTGTCGATCCTCCGATCAGGCTGCCCCTTCGGGAGGATCTTCTGTTGCAGCAGCAGGGGAGGGTTCTCCACCCGAACCTGTCAACTCTGCGGCTCCATGCGTGGAGATTGAGCGGCGGCAGTTGATGGCTTTTTCCTCCCGAGGTCTGTAATGTTATTCTGGCGGCAAGGCGGCCCTCCACTAAGTCGGTATACGCCTGCTGCTGACAGAAATTTGTATTATACTGTACAGAAAGGTCTATTGACCCTCTTTCTGCTCCTCTTTCTACTGTCTTTTATTCATTCTGACCCTTGCCCAGCAGGGCTCTGCTTTGGGTACTCTCAAGGGTTACCTTTCTGCTCTGTCTGCTTTTTTGCAGCTGCCAGACCAACCTTCTCTCTTTAAATACCCTATTCTACAGAGATTTCTAAAAGGGCTGGTTCACTTGTTTCCACCCACGCCCTTTATTATGCCACAATGGGACCTTAATTTGGTCCTCACTTATTTGATGTGCGCTCCTTTTGAGCCTTTGCACAATTGTCCCCTCTGGCTGTTGACCATTAAAACAGCCTTCTTAGGGGTGATTACATCGGCCCAGAGGGTGAGTGAGTTACAGGCGTTATCCAGCTCGTCTCCTTATTTTATGTCCTTTCAGGACAAGGTGGTGCTTCGCACCAGGGCATCTTTTTTGCCAAAGGTTGTGACCCCATTCCATCTGGGTCAGTCCATCACTTTGCCCACCTTCTTTGCTCCCCCACATCCCTCTAAGGAAGAGGAGCGTCTCCACCCACTGGACCCAAAAAGAGCGTTGTCGTTCTACCTTGACTGCACAAGAGAGTTCCGGGTGGATGACCAACTCTTTGTGGGGTATGTGGGAGCAAAGAAGGGAAAGGCAGTGCAGAAAAGAACCATCTCTCGCTGGGTTGTTCTCTGCATTAAAATGTGTTATGCCTTGGTGAAGATCCAGCCCCCTGAGGGATTAAGGGCCCATTCCACCAGGAGAAAGGCTGCGACTACAGCTTTGGCACGGGATGTCCCTGTCCAAGACATCTGTCAGGCAGCAACGTGGGCATCATTGCACATGTTCGCAAAACATTATTGCCTTGATGGTCAAGTGCGCAGGGACGGGCACTTTTCCCGTTCAGTCCTGCAAGACTTTTTAGTCTAGTCCATGAGTCCGCAACCCACTGCCGGGATGGTATGGCTTGGGTATCTGATTCAAAGTTAAGGAATCTGCAGCTAGACGTCTCTATCAGATGAACAAGTTACCTTCGGTAACGCATTATGTGGTAGAGACTCTATCTAGCTGCAGATTCCTTACAGCCCCACCCATGCCTCCCCGCTTTGTTATGTTATGTTATAGGGGTATTTGTAAAGTGCACGGCTACTCCTAAGAGTGTCCCGGCGCTAACTTAACCCTATTGACAGAACAGTTGGGAGCGGCTACGGGTGACTCCACTCTCATTGAAACAACCAGGTTTTTAACTTTCTTCTAAAGCTGAGGAGAACCTGTTTCTGTCTCAGGAGAGGCGGCAGGCTATTCCACAGCTTAGAAGCGGTCACCTGGAACGAGCTTTGCGGACTGATGTAGTGGGGTTACTCCCCTTTCAGGGCCCTAGTTTTCCACACGTTTACGTCAGTCACTTTGTGGCTCTGCGCTTCTGGCATGGAAAAACGAAAAGTACTGACGTCCTCGCGCCTGGGTGGCGGCTATGTAGGCACTGCGACGTCATAACCGACGGCACACGGAGCCGAATGGAGCCACCCGACGTCGGGCGCAAGGGGTATTGCTCAGCAAAAGTTTCCGGATCCAGCCTGACGCCTGGGAAATTCAAAGGTAAGGAATCTGCAGCTAGATAGTCTCTACCAGATAATGCGTTAGCGAAGGTAAGTAACTTGTTCTTTAGTGCTAATCCAGCTACGTCCAACAGTCCGTATGGACATGCCATTCATTGGCGCAAGTCTCTTTGGAGACAAGGCGGACTCAGCCTTGGACTACTTTAAGGACAGCAAGGCAACAGTGCCCTTCTTTGGATTAGCGCGGCCTCTTCTGCAGTTTCCTTAATAATTTTGCCCTTTTTGAGGCTTTTGAGGGGGATTCCAGCAACAACAGTGTCCAATCTTACCTCCACAGCAGCAGGCCTGCCAAAACTTTCAAGGCAGAGGTCTGGCCTTCATCGTCCAAGCCCCCTGGTGCAACAAACTACGTAAACCTCACCACCCTTCAACAGCTGCCACAAAACCGCTTTAAATTGCACCCGATGGGAGGCCATGTCACTTTTTACCTCCCCAGAAGGAGTGGCATCACACCGGACCAATGGAGGCTTCAAATTGTTCAGAATGATTGCTTCCTCCTGTTTCAGTCCAACCCTCCCAACATGCTTCCTATACCACATTGCCTCCTGGCAGGCCACTTGTTCATACTTCGAGAAGAAGTTCAGGATCTCTGGTCCAAGGTAGTGATAGAGAGGGCGCCGGCATCAGTCATCTAGACTGGTTGCCACTACACTTACTTTTTGGTGTCAGAGGGTGGTGGGGTCCTCCACCATATACTCGATCTGAACTTTTTCCTCCAGGACATATTCAGAATGCTCACCATTGCCCAAGTTCGGTCTGTCCTGTATCCAGGAAACTGGATGGTGGTGTTGGATCTGCAGGACTCCAATTTCCACACTAATTTCCTGCAGAGCCACAGGCGCTACCTGTGCTTTCTGGTATGCCACAAGCTCTTTCAGTTCTTAGTGCTCCCAGTTGGCCATACCAGTGCACCTAGGGTGTTCACAAAAGTGATAACTGTGGTCACTGCCCACCTGCGGATGTTGGGAACACAAGTCTTCCTATACCTCAAAAACTGGCTGCTGAAGATGGGCTTGCCTCCAACAGTCATAAACCACCTTCAGGCAAAGGCCAACCTGTTGACATTGTTGAGTTTTGCCATCAACGTTCCACTGTCACACCTGATTCCTTCACAACTGTTGATTGGACCCATCCTGGTCACAATGCTCTTTCAGGGCTTTCCTCCGCCTCAACGAGTCCAGGACCTTTGAACTATGATCCTGATGTTTCAGTCTTTTACCTGAATCTCAGTGAGAGTGGCTCTGAGGCTTCTTGTCCTCCAGCATCCTGCTTGTGGACCACGCCAGGTGACACATGCAGGCTCTGCATTGGAATATGAAGTCTCAATGGGCTAAGTACCAAAGGATCCTTTTGGATTCCATCCAGATGTCAGAGGAAACACCTTGGCCTCTTGCATCCTGCTTGTGGACCACACCAGGTGTCGGATTCCAACCAGGGGTCAGAGGAGACTGCAAAAGATTTGCAGTGGTGGCTGCTGGATCCCAGTTGGATTGGTGACAGACCCCTCTACCTACCCCATCCACAGTTAACAATTGTTGCAGATGCGTCGTTACTGGTTTGGGGCGGTCATCTGGGAGAGGTTGAGATCAGAGGACTCTGGTCTCCTACGTAAGCTCGTCCCCACATCAACGTTTTGTTGTTGCGGGCGATTTACTTGGCACTAAAAGTATTCCTCCCCATCTACCAAGGGGGACGGGTGCCGGTTCTCATGGACAACACCTTCACCATGTGGTACTACTACAAACAGGGTGGAGTAAGGTTGTCCAGCCTGTGCCCAAGAGGCTTCCTGAAGTAGTTGAATCACCAGGGAATCTCTTATCGCGCAACACTTTACAGGATCTTTAACCACCCGGGTGGTCAAACTCATCCGTCTTTATCTACCAGATCACGAATGGCTGCTGCACTCAGAGGTGGCAAAGGGCGTTGGCCAGCAATGGCGAGATCTCTGGCTTAATCTTTTTGCCACCATATAGAACGTGCAGTCTAAGCATTGGCACACTGGAGTTTCCAAGGCAGTTCTTCCTCAGAGACGCCTTTCACTTGGTTTGGAGCTCTGGACTTCTGTACGCCTTTCTGTTTTTCCTGCTCATGGTTCTGAAGAAGCTTATGAAGAAGGTCAGGAACAACTGGGCACGAGTCCTCCTAGTGGCTCCGGATTGGGCAAGGAGAGTGTGATACCCGGAACCTCTGGCCATGAACATTGTCTTCCAATCAGTTGCCCCTTTGGGAGGATCTCCTGTCGCAGCAGCAGGGCAGTGTCCTGCATCTGAGCCTACAAAACTTCCACCTCAATGCTCTTCCATGCATGGAGAGTGAACAGCGCCAGTTGGTGTCTTTAGATCTTCCTCCCGAAATAGTTGGGGTCAACTTGGCAGCCAGACATTCCTCTACCATGACCGTTTATGCAGGACTCTTGGAGAAGTTTGTTGCTTGGTGTTCTTCCCGCAACAAACAACCTCTACAGGCACAGTTAGCTGGCATACTGTTATTCTGTGTTTCTTTAGCGCAGCAGGGTGTTGCTGTAGCAACAGTTAAAGATTACTTATCAGCCCTTTTTTCCTTCTTGCGATGACCTGATTAGCCACTTCTCTTTTGATCACCTGTTGTGATGTGTTTTTTGAAAGATTGATTCATAGGTTCCTACCAACATCATTTGTGATGCTGCAGTGAATCTTAAATGTGGTTCTCACTTTCCTCACGTGTGCCCCCTTTAAACCAATGCACAAGGGTTTCTTATGTCTGCTGACACTGAAAACTACATTCCTCATAGCGATCACGTCAGCACTTCGCATGAGCGTATTACAAGCCATGTCTTTCCAGCTGCAGTATACAAACGTTTTTCCAGTCTGAAGTTTGTCACACCCTTCCACATAGTACAGTCTATCACACTACCAATTTTCTTCACCCTTCCTTATCCATCCTAAGAGGGAGAGAGGCTCCATTGTCTTGAACCCAAGATAGCTTTGAGCTTCTACATTGATCGCACCAAGGAACATTGCGTGGACAATCAGCTCTTTGTGGGATTCTCTGGGGTGAAAATGGAAAAGTGGTACAGAAAAGAAACGTCCCCAAATGGATTTTTTGTGTATCAAGATCTGTTATGGACTGGCCAAGAAACAGCCTTTGGAAGGATTACATGTGCATTTCATGTGCATTCCACGAGAGCAAAGGCTGCTATCGGTGTGGTGTGCCCGTCTTGGACATTTGCTAGGCTATCTGGGCGTCAGTTCACACGTTCACAAAGCACCCTCTGTCTGGAAAGCCAGGTCCAGCGGGAAGAGCATTTTGCCCAATCTATCCTGCAGGATTTCCTGGTATGAGCCATCAGACCGCCCCACAACCTGCTGAGTTAATGCTTTAGTATCTATTCACAAGGTGAGGACTCTGCAATTAGAAGTATCCATCAGAAGAACAAGTTACTAACCTTCGGTAACGCTCCTTGTGGTGGATACTCTAACCGCAGATTTCACACCACCCTGCCACCTCGCTTTTCTATGAAATGGTCTCTTTTTCCATACATATAAAGGTTTCTAGACCATGTTCTGGTGAAGTGCACGATCTAGAGATCTGCACACTGTCACATCTGATCAGTTATTGAGTTCCGTGTCCAAGGGCGCTGACAGAGTAAAGAAAGAAACTGCCACCTGCACAGGGTGAGGCTTTTGTAGCTCTGATGTCACTTCTGGTGTGGGTCTACTCTACACCATCTGCTGGCGCACTGGAACACAGCTGTGAAAACGTCTGGATTCACTGGCGCCTGGGGGTAGTCACAAGGTGAGTAATCTGTGGTTAGAGTAGCCACCAAATAGAGAGGTACCAATGGTAAGTAACTTGTTCATCGGTGCAGTCTTCTCATGCTAATAACCGATTTAAGGTTTGGCTATCAGGTAGTATGTTGAAACAGAGTCTGTTTCAAATTTCCAGGCTTGTAGTAATCGTAACACTTTACCTAAGAATGTGCTGAATAAAGTGTTTCTCACTACTATATCTGATTATTACACACCTGTTGACAAACTGAATGATTTGTTTGATTTTCTTTGTCATATGTTAACCCATGACCGTTTCTGTTTTTGCGTAACCATAATCTTTGGTTTAATGCTGGATCTTTCTTAATCAATCTCTCTATGCTAGGTTTACAACTTCAGAATTCTGTATCTACCCATCCGGAACGTCATTTACTCAATTCTATTTTTGCCACCAGCAATTTTATTATTCAACAGTTGTTCTAGTTACCTAATCTGACCACTGAGCCATTACATATCAGGGATGAGCTGTAGCCTCCTTACAAGTGATACAAAGTTTCTATTCCATACTGCAAAGTGGAAACAACTGATGATAACTGTTTGTCAGGACAACGTAAATATGGAGTTACAGAATTGTCTAACTTAATTTTCTTCTGCTGACCAAGAAACTAACTTGTTTGTTTTCATTTTTCTCCTCACAACAGTATTCAGTTGGTTGGTGCCTTTATAATTAGACCTTCAAGCTCAACCTGTTGCTTATGTTCATGTTTTCTAGTTTTCTTAAGAACGACACAATCTAAAATTGGAAACCCATAGTGCGGAAAGAAAACTGAGAAAAATGATGCACATTATGTAGCAAATGAAACAATAAGAGTCCACCCTGGTCTTAAAAGCAGGTCAAACATATAGTATAATGCATTGCTCAGACCCTTAATATGCTTAAAGAACACTTTTAAAAAATGTCTGATTTCATTAATCCACAAAGCCTTCAGGACCCACTGACTACTTCCCGATCCCCCTCACAAACACTAAACAATAATCTTTTTTTAATATTTTTGTTTTGGAAAAAGTGACATTGATTGCCCAATACATCTGAAAATTGTCCTTGTCTGATAGGACTTTTTACCCCCTTCTCTGACGTCTGGAACCATCCCCATGTTAACATCCTTTGTTCCCTTGGTACGCAGGAAGTCGCCAAGATTCTGGCTTCATCACTTACATCAGGCTCTTCAGCTGACCCCTCCCCTGCTAATCTAGTCCAGGATGTGGGAGCTGCTATTGCTTGACCATCTTTGTACGTTGTTAAATAGCTCTATGATCTATTTTGTTGTCCCAGTTGATAAGAAACACCTATCACCATATATTTATTGGAAAAAAACCACCTTGATCCTTTGACTTCGGCAATTTTTAGACATATTTCCCCTTTTCCGTAGATAGAGAAAATGTAGAAAATAATCTATGACTATTCCTTAGATAGAGAATATTTAGAAAATAATCTATGACTTCTAAGCCCCAGAACCTTGTTAAAATATGCATTATTATTGACTTTGCTCTGGCACCCTGTTGGCCAGCTACATCAAACGGACTGTGCCCTTGACCCTTAATGATGTGCGAATGGGGGTTGATGGTGGTGGGTGTGCTGATCTTCCTCAGTCTTTTGGCTGCCTTTGACTCCATTACCCATCATCTCCTCATTCAACAACAACATTACATTGTCATAGACTGGACTTGACACTCACCTTCTGTACAGGGAGTTCTTGACCCTATGGTAAAGGCAATCCCTTCCAGCAGCGATGACTTCAGACGATTAATTTAGTCCACATTGTCTGAAGCGTGGCTCCAAAAAGAAACCGCAGATCTAGAAAGAGGAAAAAGCACTTCACACAAAAAACCTTCAATTTAGATCATTAAACGGCTGGTAGTAGAGAGCCAACAGACCAGAAGAAACAAAAAGAGAAAAGACAGGTATAGAACTAAATAACACTCCAAGTAGGTCTAGCAAGAACAGACAGAAGAAATCCAAGGGTGTGAAGAACCCACTGGCAGGCCCTTCCTTTGCGTTTACAGTGCAAAAACTGGCAAAAGAGGGAGTGAACATGTATAGGTACAGGAACAAGAAATGAACTCTTGACCTAGATGAGGAAATCTGCATGATGGATTGGTCAAAGCTTTAAATAAAACTTGGATTCTGGCACTTTCTTGAAACTTCCCTCAGGGCTTTAAAAAGGGCCTTGAAAATATTTGCCCTTGCCTTTGTGCCAAGTCCCTGCCTAAGTCCCCGAGCGGACCTGCCAAGAAATGCAGATGTGCGAGCTCCGTGCCGACATGGCGCTCGCACACAGCAGGAAACCATGCAAACCTGTCTACAACTCGTCATTTGGCTGTGGTTATGAGGTAAGCACCAGTCTCCCGTAGGACTCCCTGGCATGCAACTAGGTTTTAAAGAGTCGCAGACCGTATACCTCATAACATATTTGTTACCCAGTTAATGTACTAGATTGGCTTCTTTCCTTTCTGCCTAGTAGATATGAAAATGTTACATTATCACAGTTCACTTGTAATGAAGCAGACAGAAATGCTGTGTCTCTTAGTGGGCCACTGTTTCCCCTTTATTTTTTAAAATGTTCATGCCACTATTTGCTAATCTGCTGCACACGCTATGAATAAAGTTCTACACTTATGCACCTGACACTCAACTCTGGATCAGTAGAATTCTTTGTATTCTGAAGAACACAGGAGTTCACATGGCCACCTATCTGGCCACTGTACATTGGTGGATGTCTGCAAATATATTGAAATTATACCCAGCAAAGACCGAAGCTGTTATAAATAACATATTATCTTCCTTATGGAACGCAGTTGATTGGCTTTTGCTTGTGGGCACATGCTCTGGTTCTGCCGAGACAGTACAAAATCTTGGAATTTTCCTGTATGAAAAGCTCACCTTGGAAGTGCAAGTAACAACAGTAACTAGTTCCTGAAGGTTTTACTGTGTTTTTTGTTTCCTTGATTCAGAGTACTGCATTCAAGTAGTTAACGTAATAGTTCAGTCCCTTAACAACTATGGTAATAGTGTCCATCTAGGTTTTGCTTAGAAAATTGTTAACCAACTCCAATTAATTAAAAAAGCAGCGGCCAGGCTGGTAGTTGGAAAAAAGATGTGAATCTATTTTTCCAATGCTTTGCCAGTTCAAATCTTGACCGCCGACAAAGTTATCTATTCTTATACCCCCAGTTTTTTGCTTTGTCTTTCAGTTGGTTCTCTCCATCCCACCTCTTGACACCCTGAAATATTTTGCAGATTTGTGCTTCACAGAGAATGCTCACCAAAGAAAGTAGCTGTGGCTGTGCTCTAGAACACCCTTTCCAGTCTTCATCTCTTGCTTTCAATGACCTGTTTTCGGAAAACAACTATAAACGTGGCTTTAGCCTTAGTAGTCTTTTATCTTTATTCAACTCTCTTCAGTAAAATTGTTTGGCTCGCCATATTGCAGGACTTCTCGGTTTCAGTGTGATCTACTAATTCCTTTTACATAGTGTAACTCTTGTGTGCTACATTGATTTTGAAAGGATGTTTTCTCCCTGTTAAGGTTCTCATGTTTTTGTTATTTCGTAATAGCCCAACAGATGGTTCTATCCATGTAGAAGAGGAACAGAAAAAAGATGCTGAAGATGAAGCCATTCAAAATGATCAAAGGCAGCATGAAGCAGAAACAGGTCTGTGGGTTTTCACAATTCATTCTACCGCCACTATTTTCGCTTTCCAAATCTACCCATCTTCATTCTGTTAATTGATGTCTTCTGTTTTCAATAGAAGAAGGATATCAGAGGATGTAATTTGTTGTCCTTTCTTTTTAACCCAATGAAAGAACGTTAGGCTGTTTTTCCTTGCTGCGATCCTCTAGAGGTTGAAGTATGGTCATAGAGAGTTTAAAACACTTCTTAATGCAGATAACCTGTTGGTGGTTATGTATAATCTGTATAATAGGTATTTAAGTATTGGATTTAATAAACAATTATGATAAATTATCAGGTAAAAAGATAAATGTGGGCAAATCAGAAGTTTTTCCCTTTAATTTCAATAGAAAGTGATTGCAGTCGATGGGGGACATTGAAACCTTTGAGGTATAACCCAGCATTGAAAATTAGCAAAGTCCTTGATGTAAGCAGGTAGTTGCTTGATCAAAGATGTGTGACTGCATAGCTCTGTGGTCTCTGAGCTTCTAATGTTTAAATATGAAATTAAAACTGTGGAATGTATAAGACTTCATAACTTCTGCAACTCATTTTATCTCTTTCGATATCTAAGATTTCCTTTGACTTACTTCTTGAACCTATCTCCTGCCATATTATTAAAAATTATTTTGTTTGTGACATGATCATGCACAGTAATAGCACGCTTCACATTGAGGAAATGTCGATTCTAAAACGAGCTTTTCTCAAAGCAAATTTTTGAGCCAGGTTGAAAGATATTGGTCCAGTTTTCAAAGTTTCTCGATGGCCTGCACGTTTGTAAAGCTATTAATCTTTAAATTCTTTCAGCAAAATCTGGTTTTCAAATTATACTGGAAAATAGTCCAAATGGTGAAGCTAGGTTTGGCTTAATTTTTAGGTCAAATGATATGGTCTATAAGTATGATTAAGAACCTTTTGTTCATTTTGGTTATTTAAAGTTTGACAGCTGCAGGACATTTGGCAAAAATTGGCAGATGTTCCTATCACCCTATTTAGATTACATACTAGGCTTTACACTCTAAATAGTGCAGACCGGACAGCTGCCAATTTTTAGCGCAAGTGCTGCATTTGCCAAACACTAAATAACCCCCCATTGTTATTAGTTTAGAACCAAACTGGTATCCTCTGAGTGTTCTGTTTCCCTTCATTCAAAATAAATATAACACTTGGTCAACAACGCTGGCTGTATTGTGCTTTTTTGGTTGCTTAAAAAAATTATCCTTTAACATTGAACATCAAATCACTGTCCTTCTGTGGAAGACTGGCTCAATGGCCTATTAGCGTTGTCAAATGTTAAGGAGAAAGATATGTATGATTTTTAGGCTTAAAATCCAGTATGAAAGCTTTTTTTTTTTTTTACTCAACTTATCATTCTGAATCTTTGGTATAATGATGGGGTCATACTGCACAAGAAACTACTGATACCACCAGGTTCGGTTTCTCCTGGTATTACCACATCATTATGACCTCCTTCGTTTGGAATGAGGGATAACATGGTAACTGTAAATTTTCCCCAATTCTGAACTACAAAACTGGGACTAGTGCAGTTTTACTCTGTTTTGTCTTCTGAAATTTGTGTGAGAAAAATTGCCAAATCTGTGTGGTAATTTTATACACGTTCCTTTCAGCATTGCCAGTCCAGTCTGAATGAGGTCAATGACTGTAATATTAGGCACTTCAAGCCATATTTGCTGATTTTTGAGGATAATTCATTTTACTTTCCAATACTTTCTATTTGCATTTCTATCAAGTCTACAATATATACAAGTATAGGTTATACTTGGATGTGACGAAGTATTGAGCATACATTCATCAAAACTGTAGGTAAATTATAGATTATTGTTCACCAATATATGCTTGTACAGTATATATTTAAAATAGGTGACCCCCTTCCCATCAAATGAATGAGTAGATCATCATTCCTAATCAATTATTCAATGCAATCATTTCTTCTCTATGCAGTAAAAAATATTCTGCTTCAGCCCATTTCTGGAGCTCACATTACCATCTCTTTATGGGGGAGGAAGCAGAGCTTGATTCCATGACCTGGTAATAATTTGCTCTTCTAAAGGCATAGATAAGTCTAAGAATCTGGAGGAGACTCTTCCAGAGGAAGGTCAGGGGAACACACCCATTATGTTACTTTCAGCATACTTGAGGTCCTAGTAGTCTTCATCTGTGAGAGGAAAATCATATTGCCAATAGTCTGCTTTGGTAGGGCAACCCAAAGCATTTGCTAGACCATCATTTAGGCATTACACCTCTGTAGATTTTGTGCAGCATATTGGTTGCCAGGTATGCTCTATGTATTACGTAGAACTGGATATTTGTGAACCTAGCGTTCTTAGAGACTGTCTGTGGATAAACTACTATGGAAGTCTATTCTTTATCATTTAAGCACCTCCTGTTCAAACCATTTTTCCACTTTATTTCTCAGTTTGGTCAGGGGATCTTTCCTGGCCTTCAGTTGTTTCCTATACATCCAGGATATCAACTGCCTACCATTTTGCATGCTGTAGATTGTTTGTGCGCAATCTTGTGTATATGGATCTCGCTCACTGTTATTCCATTTTTGTACTAATGCTAACTTGACCATTGTACATCAGAAATTGCCCTATATGAGAGCCATAGTAGTCCTTAATTAATGCTTTAGATTGAAGCTGCCCGTTTACAACCAAATTTTCCTCAGTAAGTATTTCCACTTCCTCCCATGGCTTTTGGTCCTTTGTTTTACAGTACCCATAGTTTTTGGGAAGACTTTTCAGTGGAATTGAGAGTGTATAGTGTCCTTCCATGAGATCTGTTATGTGCTTCCTGCCAACAGTGGAGATCTACATGAGGAAATGTACGCAGAGGTTTGTCCTTCTGTATCAATATATTGAACATCCTACTGTCCTGTGTTATAGCCAAAGCAAGCCCAGTCTCATGGATAGAGTGCCACCCAGCCATATAGTAAGCCACTGTAGCTGTGCAGCTAAATAGTATAACTCCATATCCGGGGCACCCATTCCACCTTCAGCTTTGTAAGTGCAACTCTTCTCTTCCCTGCCTCCAAACCAGGTCTCGAAGCACTCTAATCTAATTCTTTGAATGGGGCTCTAGGGTCAGCCACAGGTAGGTTTGTGAAGTGGTAAAGTAATCTCGGCAACATCACTGCAAAAATCTGTTTGAGGTTGTAGTCTAGCAAGTGTTGATCCTAAATGCCCATCCGGTATGTCTGTGTAGTATACTTTTATACCTAGATAGTGAAATGTGTGTGGCTCCCATGCTATTACCAGGTATTCCTGTTTAAGCTTGAATGTGGGTAGGAGAAGGATTTTTAACTACCGGGAATAGACTAGGTTTGCTCCAGTTAATCTTTAGTCCTGCTAGCCCGTCCATTATATTTAATGTCATAAATATTGACTTAAGGTTCCCTCTACAATCTTTCATATATAATATCATATGAGCTTCGTAGAGGGAAATCCAGTGGACTCCGTCTACCAGAGTAAGGGCCCACTCCTTGCCACTTCTCAATGCTTCAGCTGAAGGTTCCACCGCTAGGGCAAATAATATTGGGTATAGTGGACATCCTTGTTTTGATTCTGTTGTGAAAATGGGTATACAATGGGTGTGATCACTAGTACATGAAATAGACGTCGGATATTCAAAGAAGTACTGCAACCGAGTATAAAACCATTCCTTGTCAGTATGAACTAATTTTGACATACAGCAGAGTAGACCCCTGGCTAGTATTTTGCTGAGTAATTTATGACTTACGTTCAAAATGGAGAGTCAGTGAAGTGACGTCGAATGAAGGTTTAAGCAGCGAAACAACAGAGCTTCATGAGTAGCCTTCAGGAGATGGCCTACTTGAAATGCAGCCTTCTATAATACCAGCAATTTGGGTATCAGTATTTTAGGGTATGTACGGTAAAACTCAACTAGTAAGCTGAAGATAGCTTCCCTCCTCTTTTGTACTGTTATAGGGTGATCTAACGACTCCTTGTATTCCAAGTCTACACTGGGGAGATTAATCAAGTCAAGGAAAATATTTATGGCTTTGCCAGAGCCATAGTCTCATTTTTTATATAAAGCTGAACACTATTTGAAGAAACCATGTAGACAGTGAAGAATGTGACATTTTCTGTCTCTAATGGTGGTGACTGGTGGGATATCTACTTTAATTTCTGACTAGTCTGGCTAGTAGTCTACCTGATTTATCAGCTTAGGCATGTGTTTGCATTTAATATTCTGTATAGTATGTGCAGGATAACCTCTGTATCAATGTAACATGTTGTAAGAAATTGGATTATTATTTAGAGCGGGCAAGTGCCCCCCTCAAGGCATAAACACAACTTTCGTAAGACACTAAGTTAACCTGAGCTCAACCTTCCTGGTAACTATAGCGCAGACAGGTTTAACTTAGAACAATGTGTAAACTATTTACACAGTACTAAAACAGTGTTAAAGTCAAAATGCCTTGCAATAAAAATTCTAGACCAAATTGGAATAGAGTAAAAATTTAATAACAAAATACCACCAAAATGACAAACATGCAATGAGAGGAACTAGAGCTATGAATTTTTAAACTTTTAAGTAACAATTGCGGCGTAAAACACCAAGTACCAATTATAATTAATGTTCATGGTAAACCTGGTTCTAGACAAGATATGAGGCCAACCAGTAGCGAGAGGTGGGGCTGGGGGGATGTGGGTGAAAAAGATTTGTTTTTAAACGACACACTTAGCTGGAATTGCGCCGGCTGCTTCCTCTACCAAGTCCTCTTCATCTTCCTTGAGTCCTGCAGCAGGAAGCACCCGGGCTCCCAGACTCCCTACAGCCAATCGCAACGCTTCAATGCAGCGTTGTGATTGATCTGAGCGCTGTGTTTCAGCGCTCAGGCAGTGGGAGCCTGGGCATGTTCTCCACAGCCTGGGTGGAGAACATGCAAAGTGCGCATGACGCTTTGGCCGGCCCGAGGTGGCTGGCCAAAGCGTCATGTGCACTTAGAGAGTGCCCACCACTCCTCCCTCTGCTGTGCTCTGGCATCACAGAGCCCAGCTCCGCCTGCACATAACCAACTGAGCCACTGCAGTAGGAAAAATAAAATGATAATAACGCTGCGTTATCATTTTATTCTTCCTCTTTCAACTGCTCGGAGAGCAGTGAGGTGACGCTCCTCCGCCTTAGCGGAGGAGCCGCCGCTGAGGCCGACTGCAAGGGAGCATGGGTTTGATACACCCACCAGATTTGTCCTGGTCAAAGATGTTAACTTCTGACTTAAGGCCTGATTACAAGTCACGGTGGATGGGATATCCCGTCCGCCATATTATAAGTTCCATAGGATATAATGGAATTGTAATACGGCGGACAGGATATCCGTCACGTTTGTGACGGAGTGTTTCATCCACCAAGATCGTAATCAGGCCCTTAGTCTTTTAAATCCCAATCCGCCTCAGGAGATTGCTTCTAGTGCCCCCAGGTCTTCAAAGTAGGCACTTAGAGACTCAGAGGCTGTCAGGCAGAGGCCAACACCAGGGTCCAGTTGCCACTGGTCAGCTGGATACTTCCAGGTAAAGGCCTCTTACAACTTGTATATACACTGGAGGTCAGCCTTGGAGTCCACTTTTTTTTGTCTTGGGTACAAGAGGGAGGGAGCAGGTTCAGTCCTTTAGTGCTTCTTGCAGGTCTCGGGTAACAGGTCCAGAAAGTGTTCTGAAGAGGATGCCAGGGGTGCCACATTTATGCTTGGCACTAGCTAGTAGGTTGGCGTGACTCCTTGCCCCTCCCTAACCAATGGGGTGGAAGTTGCCAGGTCCTGACCTACCTACTTTTGCAGTAGTTCCTGTTTGCCTTATTGTAAGCAAGCTCAAAATGCCATGTGTCCGGGCATTTTCCTGATGGCGAAAGTATTTGTCCACACTAAACTTGGGCTCTGAGGGCTGGGTGGTTTGAAGCAGGCACTGTACCCACAATTAAACCAGAGACCGACGTCTGGTAGGACAAAAGCTGGGTCTTTTGGGACCCAGACAGGGGATCCACAAGAATTGTCTTGGCATCCTGTTCTCTCCCTTTCAAGTGTGCCCCAAGTGTGGCATGTGACTCAACAGACCTGCCAAGCAGGATTTGACAGTCCTCACTCTGAATTTCCTCTGGAGTTCACTGAAGTCATCTTTGCCTATTCAGGTCTGTGTATTGTTTGATCATGGAAGGCATTTTCATCTGTTTCACACCTATTCAAGGCTAAGCACAGGCTGAGAGCTGGCAGAGCCTTATGCTAATTAGCCCTCTGACAGTTCAGTCAGGTAAAGGGTAACTTTCTAAAAGTTACTTTTCATTAATATTCTTAACTAATAAAAATAGTTAATTACTTTTCTGTCTGGTTCCATTACCGAGATGCAGTATTAGTATTTTAATCTGTACTCTGGTTTTACATATAGAACAACTAGGCATGGCACAGTGAAAATTGTTTTTTAGCGTTGTCATTGTAGGGACATTGTAACATTAATTTTCTACATGTCCTACTTTTAAATATAATGCACCCTAACGTTTGGACTGCAAGGCATGCATAGGGATGATTTATTAATATTCAAAAGGAAGGTTTTCACTGTCAAAAATGGTCATTTTGACAGGTTGTACTACAGGGTTTACACTACAGCAGTCGGGCTACACAGGGTAGACATGAAGGCAAGTTTGCCCGGCCACTGTAGCGTATGGCACACTAGGTGTTGTAGTCCACTAGTGACATCTAACTTTCAGGTCCTGGGTGCACTTTCTCAACCATATACCAAAGACTTACAGACAAGTTAAATGTGCAAATTAGGAATAATCCAATTCAACCTTTATTAAAGGAGAAGCACAGGAACTTTACTATTTGTTAGCATTGTAAAGTGCACAGAGTACTAAAGCCAGCAAAGATATGGGTTCCAGCGAAGGTGAAAAATCCAAGATGACCATGCAGAAAAGGCAGCTTTCGTACATGTGGTGTTCTTAGTTTGTGTCGGTTTCTCCAGTGCCCGGGGGTTAAGTAAAGCCTCCTGCTCAAAGTTTCCCAATGTATCTTGTAGTATCTGTTGTTCAGTTACCTAGCATAGTCTTTATAAATAGTCTTCTGAAAACTATCTTCAAGGCCTCAAGTTTCAATACCCTGGAAGAGGCAGAACCAGTGTTTCTGTCTATATATTCCTCCGTAGCCTCATAAATGGTTGCCTTAAAGGCTTCATCTTCCAAACAGGATACTTGAAGCTGCCACGTAGGTATTAGGGCGATTTGAAAACCATCCTCTCCTTTGGGAGCTTAATGCGTTCTTCTGTAAATTGATGGACCCTTCTTTTGATCGTGTAGATAAAACTTCATGCAGCACTTTTCATGGAAAACTGTGTTGGTTATCGTTACATCAACCTGCATAGTCAGTGAGCTGCAGGCCAGTTCAGCTCTAGATCACGCAATCTTTCACTTTAACAGAATTCTTTAAGGACTCAGACCTCATTTATTCAGATAGTGTTCTCAGACTTTCATGTAAATCTGACCGTTTCTTTATTGGGATTTAAAAAAAAATCTTTCTATGAATGTAGAAAAATCTGTTCACCCCCCACAATTTCAGTCGAGTCACATCATTCTACTTGGATATATAGATGTGAAGAGTTGATTTTAGACTGCTAAACATGACAGCCATGTATAACACTGAGTGTGTGGCTAGGGCCATTTGCTGAGTGGCCCTCGTCTGTTTCCTTCTTTATGTATAGGCTTTCAGACTCTTGGATATGTTGTTGAAAATCTGATTGTTATTAATGTTGAAGATAGCCTAAATTAACATACGTGGGTATGCTCCTTCTCTTGCCTTGTCAGGACCACCTTAGCCCCTCTATATGAATAGTAATTTTGTGCCATTCAAAACAGTATGTATCATAATACCATTGTTATGTTTCATATAGGTACCCTAATACAGGCCCAGGGAACATCATACCCCTTCACCTACATTACCTCCCCTACACTACACTGTAACGAGCCTTTTAGGATTGAACCTTTACCTAGTTCTAGTCCTGGGTGCAGAAGGAGGGTGTCTCCTGAACAATAGAGTCCTATAACTCCATCAATAGACTCACACAGTATGAATGGATATTCATAAGGGTTCTTAGAAACCAGGCTGGGGCTACACCACCTTCCTCCCCACATCTACGTACACGGTTCATCCCATACGTCATCCTCAAATCCAACAATGGCTAATACAAGCAACAAGGGACAAAGGAGCCCTACATACTTTCTGTATAAATCTAGCACCTCTTGCTAGTGTTAGTCAGAGGGAACCGAGACTTCCAGGCCGACACACTGACCAGAGACGCTGAGGCTCCTGCATGCAGACGCTCCAGCTGACAGTGGTCTGAACATCCCTCGCGGGGTGTCCAGCTCGAGACCAAGAAGGGCTCCTACATTCTCACTTCAGGTAATAGGGTTCGACTAAATCCTAGAGGGATTCTTGGCTACACACCTATTCACATGCTAGGTACACTTAGGTACATCTAGATAGGCATCGTAGGAGTACGCACTTTCTTTTATCAATGCATTTTATATTCATGTATATATATACGGATAATGCTAGATGGTAGAACTGTACTATCCATTTATATTCATAGTATTGCTAATCATATATCTCTGCTACTGTCTAATGGTTGTTGCAGCTCATATTTTCTACACAAGAATAACGACTGTTCAATAAACCCTTATTGAAACGCCCAGGCTGTTTACTCTGTGTATCTCTGAGACGAGATAAGTAAGCACGGGTGACTGAGCGAAAAGTAGTACACTGTTTCCACGATCTTAAGGGATCAGGGTTGTCATGTTCTGAGGTTGCCAGAAACTAATCTGTCCCCGATAAGAGGAGACACTAGTGGCACTGTGAGCTAGCTTATGCAAACAGGCTAACATTCTCAGTGGGGTGCTCAGAGTTAATCTGCCACCAAACCCACAGTTCATGTTATCCGAACACGTAGGTCCTGTATGGGCAATAAAGGAACTACACGACATGGCGCCACCAATGATGGTTGGGCTCTTATTTAACAGTAGAATCTGAGTAGTTCAGTCGTGCTATCCTCAGAGACCCCTACTCACAAAACACCAGAGACGTATGGAGTGGATGGGCACAAAACTCCGCCACAGCTGAGTAGGTGAGAAATCCTATTTATTGGCTGTTGGTTAATCAAGCTTGAAGGACATTTTGTTCCTAAAATTGTGCATAACACCTTATCTTAGTTCCCTTGAACAAAACCTCTCCTTTTACAAAATGACTGAGGGCGAAGATAACCCGGTGGTGGCTAGACGCCTCTCAGTAGAGGATGAAGAGGTGGATGGAATACTCATTGCACCTAAATTCAGACGTACTGTCACCCTGAAACTACTAGAACATGGTTTAGCAACTAGGGGTGGCTTAGTAGCTTTCGTGATTGAGGCACACAAATCAAACAAAACAGAGATATTTTATTCGTGGGTTACATTCCCGGCAGCAGATGCAAGAACACAGACATTTCCGATGGATACATATGCCTGTGGATTCCTCACCTTATGAATATCCCCTGCGCCAGCATTCTGCTGAAACTTTTTCCTAGCTCTCCACACCAACGAGGTCGTCACAATACCAGGGCTCCGCTCGCGACTCCGTATGACGTCACTGGAGCCATAAGAGAGCCTCGTCGGCATGATGACGTCAGTTCCCTTTTTTCCGGGCTGTCGACGCGTAACGGTTTTCTGGGACTCTCCATACTGTTTCGAGTTACTTTGTTGTTTCTCCAGGTTTTACTGTAGCTTTGCGATGGCGACATCGAGAAAGTCAGGATTCAAGCCCTGTAGAGAGTGTGGGGGTCATATGTCCATCACTGACCCCCATGAGGACTGTTTGTGGTGTTTGTCATCGGACCACGACGTGGAGGGCTGTTCATGCTGTCGCAAGATGAACCCGAAGGCCTTGAAAGAACGTGAGGCCAAGCTTTTCATGGCAAAAGCAAGGAAGGAGAAGAGAGGGCGAAAAAGGTCGAAGTCGTCGACTTCGCATGCTTCGAAGTCGAGGAAGCACAAGAAGAAAAGGAGGCATGGCTCTCGGCGTCGTTCGTCGAAGGGAAAGGGTTCGAGATCACCTTCTCCGGCGCCTCGACGTCGACAAAAAGACTTTGTGTCTCCATCGCCTTCGCCATCTCCTCAGGTGACTCCGGAAACTTCTCCTTCTCCCAAAGGCACTCCGGCACGGTCGCCGACGCCGAGGGGCTCTCCGGAGTCGGAGGGCTTACCAGTTCAGGACGAACCCTCTCCTGTACACGAGACTGGGCCTGTGGCTCCGCCTGTGGATCCGACTGTTCCGACGTCGGAGGCTCCTCGTGTGGATTCTGACTCCGCTCCGTATCCTCAATTTCCTACATCGGGTTCAGATCCTTCGCATTTTTTAAATGCTATGTATGGTGTGTTTGCCAAGGCAGCCTTCCCCTCCGGAGCACCTTCGGGTCCCGTGGGTCCGCTGGCCTTCAATTTGGGCGTGCCTCAACATTATGCTCAGGCACCTTTCGTGCCCTTTATGCCGACGGCTCCGTCATGGCAGTTTCTGGCTCCGAGGTTTTCGACCCCGTATACGGAATCCCCGGCGCCGTCTGGTGGCCCTTCCTCTCTGCTTCGTACGGCGCCGATTCCTGCATCGGACCCTCCTTCGACGCCGGCTTTGGAGCTGTCGGCGCCGTTGCAACCGAAGTTGCGCTCGAGGAAAGAGGCACAGAGACTGTTGGAGGAAGAACAGTATCAAAGAGAAGAGGTTGAAGAGGGCGAGATAGAGGAGTCTGTCGACGATTTCGAGGGACTTCAGGAGGCTAGTGGCCTGGACACCTCCCCAGAGTGGGAGCTTTCTTCTTCAAGGGTTTCTCCACCTCAAGAGGTTGCTCCGTATCATACTGTTATTAGAAAGACTGCGGAGCTTTTGGATTTGCAATTGCCTACAGCAGAGTACAAACCAAATTTGCTCACAGAGGTTTTGCATTCGCCATCTGCGATAGTTGAGCCACTGTTGCCTTTTAATGAGGCTTTAACTGAGCCTATCCTGGAAGTGTGGCATTAACCTCTCTCTTCTCCTGCTGTGTCTAAATCTGTGGCAAGGAGATATAGGTCTGCTCCAGGAGACCCTCCTTTTCTCTCTTCACATCTGTCCCCGGAAAGTTTGGTGGTACAGGCGTCCTGTTCTAAACAATCTACAGGCGCTTTTCCTCAAGCTCCTGCCGACAGGGACTCTAAGAAGTTAGAGCAATCGGCTAAAAGTCTTTTCATCTTCTAGCATGGCACTAAAGTCAACCAATGCTACCTGTTTGTTGGGATGTTACATACACGCCTTAATGGATTCTGCTAAGCAATTGGCGCCCAAGTTGCCTGATGAGGAGCATGATAATTTTATGGAGGTTCTGACGGATGCTCAGGCTGCTGCTCGTCAGGTTATACAGTCTGACCTTGACACAGCTGATTCGGTGGCCAGGGTTATGAGCTCCTCCATAGTTACCAGGAGACAGGCTTGGCTCAGATCCTCTGGGTTTTCTCCAGATGTACAGGCTGCCCTTCTTGATTTGCCCTTTAATGGTTCCAAACTTTTCGGAGAGAAGGCTGATTCTGCACTTCAGAGATTCAAAGATAGCAAGGCCACGGCAAAATCCTTAGGGCTGCAAACTCAGTCAAGGGGGTTTGGATATAGGAAGTATCTGAAAGAAACACATAGTGATAGATTCCTTACCTTAGAATATCCCCAGGCGTCAGACTGGATCCGGAAAGTTTTCGTCAGCAGTACCCCTGCGCGTCGGTAGGTGGCGTCGTGCGGGTCCCCGTCACTCGTTGGCGTCGTGGTCGCCGAGATGACGTTGCGGGCGCTACTTAGACGCCGCCCACGCGCGCTGACGTCAGTTCTTTCTTTTTCGACGCCAGCAAGCGCAGATCCGGGAAGAGCAGGAACCCCCAGTCAATTTTTGACTGACTTTTTGAGGCTTTTTCTCTCTATTTTTTCATCGAGTCTTCGACTCCTGGTGCAGTTAGGATGCCCGGTTTTAAGTCCTGCGGGGATTGCCACCGCATGATGTCGGTGACGGACTCGCACCGTGTGTGTCTTTTCAGCCTGGGGCGCGACCACGACCCCAAGTCCTGCCCTGACTGCCGGGCCATGGCGCCGAAGACTTTGCAGGAGCGGTCCCGAAAGTTGCTGGAAGCTCGGCAGTCGGCTCCACGCCGTTCGAGGTCCCGGTCCCGTGGGAGGTCGAGGGACCGTGCGCGGAGTCATCACCATCGATCTTCGGGATCCAAGTCTTCGCACTCGGGGTCAGGTAAGACGAAGCACAAGAAGTCGAAGAAACGCCATCGTTCTCCGACTTCCCCTCGCTGGTCGCGCGACGCGGCTGAGGGTGCGGGTGGTGCCTCTTCCGCGGCCCGGCAGAGCCTACGCAGTCGCCGCCCGACTACCCGCCCTTCCCGAGGTCGTCGGCGACTCCGGCCCAAATACAGGAATTCCTGTCGGCCATGGCTCGCCTCTTTGGGCCGTCGGGTCCCGCTGGTGCGCCTTCGGGCCCCGCGGTCCCGACTGGGTGTCCTCGCCTTTCCTCGCCGGCGGCTCCGGCCCCGGTGTCGCTGTCGGCTCCGGCCTCGGCGCCGCAGGACACCCTTGGATCCAGGCCTGGATCCCGGTCGACGCCGGTTGACCTTGTCACACCTCCACCGACGTCGACTCCACCGGGAACAGTTCTGACGCCGCCCGCTCCTCGGGACGACGTCGACCTCAGTTTCAGCCCCGATGTGGACGCGGCGTTGAGCCGGCGTCGATCGATGCCGTTCTCGACGTTGCTCGGGGATTTTTATCCCCATGTCCCTGCTCCTTATTTTAGACTTGTTGAACAGCCTGAGGAGCAAGGGGAGGAGTGGGAGGGGTCTGAGGACCCTCTCGCAGCTGCTTGTGAGTCTGAACAGGACTGGGCTGAGGAATTGGGGGACGCCAGTGGTCTGGATACCTCACCAGACCTTGGCATGCTGTCTCCTCCTACCGTGGCTACGGAGGAGGGTGCTAGTTATGCTGTGGTGTTGCGTAGGGCGGCAGAGGCTCTACAGCTCGAGCTCCCTACTGTGGCCGTCAGGACTAACCTCCTGACAGAGGTGCTTCAGCCAGCAGCTACTTCTGCGGAGCTGCTGCTTCCCTTCAATGAAGCCCTTTCTGACGTTCTTTTGGACACTTGGTCCAGGCCCACCACAGGGGCTCCTGTGGATAGGAACGTGGCCCGACGCCATCGCCCGGCTCCGGGTGACCCCATTTTCCTCTCCCAACATCCCACCCCGAGAGCTTGGTTGTCCAAGCCTCTGCTTCCCCAACCGCCTTCCCTTCCGCCCCACCGGATAGGAAATCCAAGAAGCTGGATCAGTTTGGGAAGAAGATTTTTTCTTCCACCAGCTCTGCGCTGCGGTCCGTGAACACTGCATGCCTCTTGGGCCCTTATTCCCACTCTCTGTGGGATACGGTGGGGCAAGTGCTGCCCGAGTGTCCGGAGGAGGCCCGGCCAGCTCTCTCCCAGGCTGTTGCAGAGGGGAGAGACGCAGCAAAGTTCATGATTCGTTGTGGCCTAGACACCGCCGACTCACTGGGCAGGTCGATTGCAACGATGGTGGCGGTTCGCCGTCACGCCTGGTTGAGGACCACTGGATTTTTGGGGGATGTCCAAAACACCCTTATGGACATGCCCTTTGATGGCCGTCGCCTCTTCGGCGACAAAGCGGACAGCGCGTTGGAGAGGTTTAAGGACTCACGGGCTACGGCCCAGTCCTTGGGACTCTTGGCAGTCCGCCCTCCTCCGCCTTCCGATTTTCGCTCCTTTCGTGGCACAGGAAGGGGCGCCCCGCAGCGTTCACAACAGAGCCACAGGCCTGCGCAGCAACAATGCCAGCGCGGATGCGGGTTCCGCCGTGGCGGACCAAGGGGCCAGCGGGCGGGTCAGTTCACCACCACCCCGGCCACCACTGCCTCCAAACCTTCCTAGTCCGAACTTTCAGGCCCATCAAATGCCAGTGGGCGGCAGGCTTCGCCATCACCTCCCCCACTGGCGCACCATCACTTCGGACAGGTGGGTTTTAGAGATAGTCCGGAGGGGCTACTCCCTCCCCTTCGAGACTACCCCTCCAGCTATGCCACCTCAGTACCACCGCATGTCGGGGGATCACTTGGCGCTTCTGCAGCAGGAAGTTGCGGCCCTCTTGGCCAGGGGGCCATCGAGCGCGTTCCGACGCCAGAAGTAGGTCGTGGTTGCTATTCCCACTACTTTCTGGTGTCCAAGAAGGACAAAGGCCTGCGTCCTATCTTAGACCTCCGGAACGTCAATCGCTTCCTCCGCAAAGAGAAGTTCAAGATGCTCACTCTGGCTCAGGTTTTGTCTGCTCTCGATCCACAAGACTGGATGGTAGCGCTAGACTTGCAGGATGCCTATTTCCACATCCCCGTCCTGCAAGCCCACCGGCGTTACCTACGGTTCACAGTAGGCCACGAGCACTTTCAGTTCACCGTGCTCCCTTTTGGCTTTACCAGCGCCCCTCGGGTGTTCACGAAAGTGATGGCGGTGGTCGCAGCTCATCTGCGCAGATCAGGGGTTTCAGTCTTCCCCTATCTGGACGACTGGTTGTTGAAGGCGGGCTTGCCCCATGCAGTCGTCTCCCACCTCCAGACTACGGCCGACCTCCTGCACTTGCTGGGGTTCTCCATCAACGTGCCGAAGTCGCACCTGATTCCCTCTCAGAAGCTCCTCTTTATTGGAGCGGTTCTGGACACGGCGCAGTTTCGGGTCTATCCTCCCGAACAGCGAGTCCGGGATATTCGGGCTCTGATTCCCATCTTTCAGCCCTTGTCCCGGGTTTCGGTCAGAGTGACTCTGAGGCTGCTGGGCCTCATGGCCTCCTGCATTCTGCTGATCGATCATGCCAGATGGCATATGCGGGCTCTGCAGTGGGACCTGAAGTTCCAGTGGGCGCAGCATCAGGGGAACCTGTCCGATCACGTCCAGATCTCGGAGGGCACTGCACGTCAGTTGCAGTGGTGGCTCACGAACCGGCATTGGGTCGACGGCAGATCCCTCTACCTTCCCCAACCGGAGTTTACAGTGGTGACGGATGCGTCCCTCCTGGGTTCGGGCGGCCACATGGGAGAGGCGGAGATCAGAGGCCTCTGGTCTCCGGCGGAGTCCCGGCTCCATATCAACCTTCTGGAGCTTAGGGCGATCCGGCTTGCACTGAAGGCATTCCTTCCCTCTGTCAAGGGTAGAGTAGTGCAGGTGTTCACAGACAACACCACCGCCATGTGGTACTGCAACAAACAAGGCGGGGTGGGGTCGTGGACCCTCTGTCAGGAGGCTCTGCGTCTCTGGACATGACTGGAACATCAGGGCATGTCCCTGGTGGTTCAACACCTGGCAGGTTCTCTGAACGCCAGGGCGGACGAACTCAGCCGCAGATGCATGCTCGATCACGAATGGCGTCTTCACTCGGAGGTGGTGCAAAGTCTCTTTCAGCAGTGGGGAGAGCCTTGGTTAGATCTATTCGCCACCGAAGAGAACGCGCAATGTCATCAGTTCTGCGCGTTGGAATTTCCAAGGCAGCACTCGCTCGGCGACGCTTTTCGTCGCGAGTGGAGTTGCGGTCTGTTGTACGCCTTTTCGCCTATACCACTTCTGCCCAGAGTGCTGAAGAAGATCAGGCGCGACCGGGCACAAGTCATCCTTGTGGCCCCGGACTGGGCTCGAAGAGTATGTTATCCCGAGCTACTCAGTATGAGCATCGATCCTCCGATCAGACTGCCTCTTCGGGAGGATCTTCTGTCGCAGCAGCAGGGGACGGTCCTCCACCCGAACCTGTCCAGCCTCCACCTCTTTGCGTGGAGATTGAGCGGCGGCAATTGATTCCTTTCGACTTGCCTCCTGAAGTTTGTGATGTCATTCTGGCAGCCAGGCATCCCTATACTAAAGTGGTATACGCCTGCAGGTGGAACAAGTTTGTGGCATGGTGCACAGCAAAGGCTGTGGATCCCCTTTCTGCCCCTCTTTCTGAGGTCCTACTGTTCCTTCTCGCTTTGGCCCGGCAGGGCTCTGCTCTGGGCACTATCAAGTGCTACCTTTCTGCAATTTCAGCCTTTCTCAGGCTACCTGATCAGCCCTCTCTTTTCAAGTCCCCTGTTGTAAATAGATTTCTCAAAGGCATTACACACCTTTTTCCTCCTATTCCTTTCGTGAGTAATCAGTGGGACTTGAATCTGGTTCTTACATACTTGATGTGCGCTCCCTTTGAGCCTCTTCACAACTGTCCTCTTCGTCTCTTGACATTGAAGACTGCCTTCCTGGTGGCCATCACCTCCGCTAGGCGGGTGAGTGAGCTCCAGGCTCTTTCTTGTAAGCCTCCTTTCCTTTCAGTCCATCCGGACAAAGTGGTGCTCAGGCCCCGTCCTTCCTTTTTGCCAAAAGTGGTTACGGCCTTTCACATTGGGCAGACTATTACCTTGCCCACCTTCTTTCCGCCTCTGCATCCTTCCAGAGAGGAAGAGAGGCTCCACCGCCTGGACCCAAAACGTGCGCTCTCATTTTATCTCAACCGCACACAGCAGTTCCGGGTGGATGACCAGCTCTTTGTTGGCTATGTTGGCACCAAGAAAGGTCGGGCGGCACACAAGAGAACTATCTCCCGCTGGGTTGTCTTGTGTATCAAAGTCTGTTACTCTTTGGCTAAAAAAGAACCTCCGGTGGGGCTGCGTGCTCACTCCACCAGAGCTACTGCAGCCACTACTGCATTGGGACGCGGTGTCCCCCTGCAAGCCATCTGTCAGGCAGCCACGTGGGCCTCGCTGCACACGTTTACCAAGCATTATTGCCTGGACAGCCAAGTCCGGAGAGACGGCTTCTTCGGCCGTTCTGTTCTCCGCGACTTTCTGGTGTGATCTTAGTTCGCAGACCCACCGCCGGGGTTGGTATTGCTGGGGTATCTATTCTAAGGTAAGGAATCTATCACTATGTGTTTCTTTCAGATGAACAAGTTACTTACCTTCGGTAACGATATATCTGTAGGAAACATTAGTTGTGATAGATTCCTTACCGCCCCACCCATCCTCCCCGTTCTGCGAACTGATTTCTAGGGTTAAGGTCATCCCTTTCAGGGCCCTAGTTTCAATGCACCAGTGGTCAGTATCTTGCATGGCTCTGCGTTCCTGGCGCGGAAAGTCGTGTACAGAACTGACGTCAGCGTTCGTGGGCGGCTTCTAAGTAGCGCCCGCGGCGTCATCTCGGCGACCACGACGCCAACAACGGACGCGGAGCCGCACGACGCCACCTACCGACGCGCAGGGGTACTGCTGACGAAAACTTTCCGGATCCAGTCTGACGCCTGGGGATATTCTAAGGTAAGGAATCTATCACTACTAATGTTTCTTACAGATATATTGTTACCGAAGGTAAGTAACTTGTTCATCGAGGATTTGGAAGGTCTTCCTTTCGTAGCTTACGACAGCCTCAGCAACAACAGCAGCAAAATCCTCTTTACAAATCCTACAGAGGGAGAAACAGGGGTCGCCAACGTGGGTCGGCCCGCCAACTCTCCTCCTCCACCTCCCCTGCTCCCCCTGTTAACGCAGGAAAGCAGCCCTAGATCCCCCATCCTGGAACATGTGGGTCCTGTAGGGGTCGGCTGTCTCACTTTCTACAGGGTTGGAAATCGGTCACTTCAGACCTTTGGGTTTTAAACCTTGTAGAGAATGGGTACGCCCTTCCCTTTCGGGAATTTCCTCCTCCTTACCCTCCTTGCCAAGGTTTCTGTTCGGAAGATCATTTGCTTCTTCTCCAGAAGGAGGTCCTTGCCTTATTACAAAAAGGTGCGATAGAGGTGGTTCCGGAGCAGGAAAGGGGTCAGGGATGCTACTCCCGGTATTTCCTGATTCCCAAAAAGGATGGCAGGTGTTACGTCTGATCTTGGATCTCAGGGTCTTGAATTTTTACCTCAAACAGGAGAAATTCAAGATGCTGACCCTTGCTCAGGTTCTTCTGGCGCTGCAGCAAGAGGACTGGATGGTGTCGGTCGATTTGCAGGATGCGTACTTTCACATCCCCATCCTGAAGTCGCACAGGAAGTATCTCCGTTTCACGGTAGGGTCGCAGCACTACCAGTTTGCGGTCCTCCCGTTTGGTCTTACTACTGCAACTCGAGTCTTCACAAAGGTGATGGCAGCGGTAGCAGCTCATCTCAGGAGGTCGGGGATCCCAGTTTTCCCTTACCTGGACGACTGGCTGCTCAAAGCGGAGTCGCCGGAGATGGTGCTTCATCATCTGCAGGTAACAGCTCAGCTGTTGTTCAACTTGGGTTTTTCAATAAATGTGCCCAAATCTCACCTGGTGCCTTCTCAGCGCAACCTGTTCATAGGGGCGGTACTGGATACTACTGTGTGTCGAGCTTTTCCACCTCCACAGAGAATTCTCAACATTCAGGAGATGATTCCTTTGTTTCACGATGGATCGGTTGTTCCAGTCCTGAAGGTCCTACGCCTGCTCGGTCTGTTCGCTTTCTGCATTCTGTTGGTCAGTCATGCACGCTGGCATATGAGGGCACTCCAGTGGTGCCTCCGCAGGCAGTGGTTTCAACACAATGGAGATCTCAGGGAGTCAGTCAGAATCTCCAGAGACGCTGCAGCGGAGCTGACTTGGTGGAGTGTGCAGGGCAACCTGTCTCAAGGAAAGCCCTTTCAACCTCCTCCACCGGTGGCCACAGTGATCACGGATGCCTCCACTCTAGGGTGGGGTGCTCATCTGGGGGATCTGGAGGTCAAAGGTCTTTGGTCTCCAGAGGAAAGGTTGCTTCACATCAACCTTCTGGAATTGCCGGCGATACGTTTGGCACTAAAGGCTTTCCTTCCTTCCCTTCGCGGTCAGTCAGTTCAGGTCCTGACGGACAACACTACCGCGATGTGGTACATCAACAAACAGGGAGGTGTAGGGTCGTTTTGTCTCTGTCGAGAGGCTCTGCCACTCTGGTCCTGGGCTCAGGGCCATCAGATTTGTGTGTTTGCAAATCATCTAGCCGGAGTGCTGAATGTTCGTGCGGACAGTCTCAGTCGGCATTACTCAGCCGATCACGAGTGGCGGCTTCTTCCGGAGGTGGTCCATCACATCTTCGAGATGTGGGGGTCCCCTCGGTTGGACCTGTTTGCCACTCACGAGAACGCACACTGCCCGTTGTTCTGCAGTCTCCAGTATCCGATGCAGGGGGCGCTGGGGGACGCGTTTCAGTTGGATTGGAGTTCACAGCTCCTTTACGCGTTTCCTCCCATACCCTTGATTCCTCGGGTTCTGAGGAAGATTCGCCAAGACCGGGCCCAAGTTATATTGATCGCTCCGGATTGGCCAAGAAGGGTGTGGTACACAGATCTACTTCGCCTCTCACGCACCCTCCGCTCCGTCTCCCTCTCAGGGCAGACCTCCTCTCGCAGTCGCTGGGGCAGGTTCTACACCCCCACCTCCAGAGCCTGCACCTTCATGCCTGGAGATTGAACGGGGCAACCTGAGTCCCTTCTCTCTCCCGACGGATGTGGTGCATGTTATTTTATCGTCCAGGCGACACTCCACTAAGTCTATTTACTCCTCCAGATGGTCTAGATTTGTTAAATGGTGTGGAGAGAGATCCATTGATCCTTTAAAGGCCCACTTGTCAGATATTCTTCAGTTTTCGCTGTTTTTGGCCCAGCAGGGTTGTGCTGTGGCCACTGTTAAGGGCGCTTTGTCGGCTTTATCGGCGTTTCTTTGTTTGCCGGATCAGCCGTCTTTATTTAAATCTCCCATTGTTTTGAGATTTATTAAGGGCCTTACCAATAGGTTTCCGCCTACTCCCTTTGTTATGCCTCAATGGGATTTAAATCTTGTTTTGACTTTCTTGATGGGTTCCCCGTTTGAACCCTTACATAGTTGTCCTTTGAGACTTCTGTTTTTTTAAAACGGTCTTTCTTGTGGCCATTACCTCAGCAAGGAGGGTAAGTGAGCTTTAGGCTCTTAGTTCAAAACCCCCGTTTTTGACCATTCATGCTGAAAGGATGGTCCTCGGGACCAGGGCTGCTTTTCTGCCTAATGTGGTTACTCCCTTCCGTCTAGGACAGTCCATTACTCTTCCTGTATTCTATCCTCCCCCTCACCCTTCCAAGGAGGAGGAGAGACTTCACCGCCTGGATCCTAAAAGAGCGGTGAGCTTTTATTTGGATAGGACTAAAGACTTGCGATTGGACGATCAGCTCTTTGTGGGCTACGTTGGACGCATGAAGGGCAAGGTTGTGCACAAGCGCACTCTTTTCAGATGGATCATCTTGTGCATCAAGATCTGCTACTCCCTGGCTGGTAAGGAACCGCCTGATGGTATTAGAGCTCATTCCACCAGAGCCAAGTCATCCACTTCTGCTTTGGCCAGAGGTGTTCCTGTAATGGACATTTGTAAGGCTGCGACTTGGGCCTCCCTCCATACTTTCGCAAAGCATTATTGCTTGGATTCTGAGATGAGGAGGGAGGGCCATTTTGCGCGCTCTGTCCTGCAGGACTTTTTGGTATAGAAGGGTGGACACCCTCCTCCGGGAGTGGGACTGCTGTGGGATTCTATTCATAAGGTGAGGAATCCACAGGCAGATGTATCCATTAGAAGAACAAGTTACTTACCTTCGGTAACGCTTTTTCTGGTGGATACAGTATCTGCCTGTGGATTCCTCACTGACCCACCCTCCTCCCCGATGTCCACCCTTGTATACCTTAAAGGTGGCATTGTTTAACATGTTTGTTTTGCATTGTCTCTTCTATCTGCCTTTGTGTAGTTTATAGGAAATGCTTTTATTCTTTGGCTTTCCTTTTAATTTTACACTATGTGTATTGGTGTGAATATTGTGTACTGTGTATACTTTGAATCTGTTGTCGGTCCAACTGTTCGCCCAGGAGGCACGGAAAAAATGGGTGGAACTGACGTCATCACGCCGACGAGGCTCTCTTATGGCTCCAGTGACGTCATACGGAGTCGCGAGCGGAGCCGTGGTATTGTGACGACCTCGTCGGCGTGGAGAGCTAGGAAAAAGTTTACGCGGAATGCTGGAGCAGGGGATATTCATAAGGTGAGGAATCCACAGGCAGATACTGTATCCACCAGAAAAAGCGTTACCGAAGGTAAGTAACTTGTTCTTCACTACTATACAGAAGGAGATGCACCACGGGAATATGGTCCTTGCGAGGACATAGAAGTTCCACTCACTTACCAGGAACACCTGGTAAGTGAGTGGAACCTGGTGCCCTACACCATACACCACCCTACACCATATAAGAAACAGAGTAAGATTAGGTCCGCTCAGAGGAGAAGGTGCAACATGGCCAATATTAGCGGCCTACACACCACATCTTGACATTCACACAATGCCGCAGCCAGACAACACAAGGATTTAATTAAAATCTACAGAAACCTGACACAGTATGTCATGAGGACTTTCACAATCCAACCAACATCAATTGCAACAAATGGAACTCAAATTCTGGGTACAGCAACAAAAATTACACCACAAACATTACACGCGGTAATGGGCAAAATGCCCACAAAACGTGAACAGATGCCATTCTGGGTAGCTCAGAAAATAACTCAGCTTGAGGCAGTATTCCCGAATACTACCCCGTTTGAAAAACACAGATTGCTAACAATCTGCTTGCCCATGGGAATAACACCACAAGTAGAGGACTGCACCTCTTGGGGTACAGTCTTTGCTGCCATATATACCATGACACATGGTATTCCTTCATTAGCAGTAGTACCAGACGTATTGAGACAAATACAAAAGAAGTATGGAGCAGAACCTGCCCTGAACTTAGGGATGAAGTTATTAAATAACTATGACCAGGTATCAGCCATAATACTAGCTAATATTAATGGGGAAGCAGCTTCAGTGGCAATCCGCCAACGCCTAAGGGAGTTCAGTCCTATAGAACAACAACACGAACTACCCAAAATAATTGAAACTGCATATGCAGAATTAGGCAGAGACAGTTTGGGTGGGAAAGCATTAAAACCACAACTGATGGGCAGTCCTGAAAAGGACACTACCAAGAAGACACCTGCTTCTTCTAAAAAGAAGTGGGATGATAAAAAAACAACAACATTTTAAAAACAGATCTCAATCCCGAGGCAGATCTCCTCCACAGGAGCCCTCTGAAAAGAGGTATAACATCAGGAATAGGGATAATATTAGGAAACCTGACAGGTATCAGGATACTGATACACATTCCTCTCGTTCTTTTCAGGTCTCGACGAAAAACTCAGAGAGAGAAGGATGGTCAGAACACAAAGAGGAGCGTACAAAGTCCAGAGACAAGCAGCACGCTCAAGACTATACTTCCAAAAAAGAAGACAAGCCAAAATCAAAACCTCAGTTTAAGAAGAAGAAAGTTGCAGGCATAAAGATCAGACATGCCCAGAATTCTGAGGACGCAGCTTCTGAACGGGGAATGGGCTCTGACGATGATAGATAGTGTGGCAGAAGTAACAATAGCTCGCCAGAACCTGATGGAATTTCTGGTGACAGCGGACTTGAATGATTACATCACGGTGGAAACACCAGACACCAGGGTGAGCGTCCCATATAAGTTACACAAAATAACACTCCAAATGGAGGGGGACAAGCCCAGGAAAGTTAAAGGTCTCTTTTGGGAAAATCTGTCATCTGGTTATGACATCCTATTAGCAGAACAAGATTGGCCGCCAACATTCGTTATGGAGTGCCCCAGGGGAGAAACTGTAATTTTTCCGTCATTCTCCGACCTCGTTCCCATACATCTTAAACATGCTTATGCACAGGAGTGGGCGGTTGCCCTAGCTCCAGCACTATACAAAAATCATGCAGGTTGGGATGAGGATTCAACCCACTACGTGATCCCGTTAAAAGTTTCACCAAATGCTCAGAGGCAATACCCAATTAAGCAAGAAGCTAAAAAACAGGTCAGGGAGATCTTAGATCAACTTGAATACCAAGGGGTGATTGAAACATGCACCTCACCAATGAACAACCCTTTGTTTCCCGTATCCAAACCAGACAACTCATATCGTCTAGTTTTAGATTACAGACATTTAAACTCATGCACAAAGACATTCGCTGTCCAAAACGCACACAGTGCCGCATTAATGAATAACATTGTGCGGAAAAAGTACAAAACTACACTAGATATCTCAAATGGATTCTTCTGCCGAAATATAGCGCCTGAAAGCAGGTATTTGACTGCATTCTCAGCGTTGGGATCCCAGCGACAATTTTGTCGTCTCCCCCATGGGTATAAGAACAGCCCGGGGGTATTCTCAGCAAGAGTAACAGAGTTACTCCCAAATTTTGATGAAGAAGCATTGTCCTATGTGGATGATATTTATCTGACGGACAATGACTTAAAAAAGCACTTGACCAGGGTGAGCACCATTATTATGGGATTCGCCTCTGAGGGCTACAAATTTAATTTTAAGAAATCTAAAATAGCCCACCTCAATGTCCGGTTTTTAGGATACAAGCTTTCAAGTGAAAGGAAAAGCCTGGCAGCTAACTTTTTAGAAAAGTGTGCGCTGCTTCAACCACCAAAATCATTAAAAAATCTACAGTCAATACTGGGATTGTTAAATTTCGGCAGAACATACATTTTAGATTACTCAGAAAAAGTAAAACCTTTCTACGACTTAATTAAACCTGACTTTTCAGTCAGACAATGGACACAGGAACGCACAAACATCCTACGTTCACTACAAGAAGACATGATAGCTTCAAAACACTTACAGACATGCGTAAATGTACGCAACCTAGTGATCCGTGTAATAGCGGGTCAATGCGGGTACACTTACTTAATCTTCAATGAAGGCGAAACAGTACCAATCGCATACAAATCACACCTGTACACAAACGCAGAAATGCGTTTCACTTCAACAGAAAAAATCCTGACGGCAGTTCAGACCGCTGTAGCAAGAGAAAGAGCACTGGCTCAGGGGAAACGCATAATTGTCGTAACCCCGGTACTAGCTTTAGAAGCTGTTACAAAGGCAAGCGTTCCAAATGCAAAAGCCTTACATCCAAGATGGATATAATGGGCTAATTCTCTTATCGCAACGGATGTTGAATACAGATTTGATCCAAGTCTAAAGACACAAGCATTCCTGCAATACGAATAAGAATATCCTCTACCAAATGAGATTTTGCCTCTAGACCAGTATGAATATATTATTTACACTGACGGATCTGCTCAACCGGCCATAGGGAGTAAACAACAATACAGCGCAGCGTGTGCTATCATTAAAGGTCGCATGCAGGATGGAAAGTTCTATCCGAGCTGCACAAAAACGCAATCTCTAGGAGACTGCACGGCTCAGTTGGCAGAGTTAAAAGCACTGATACTTGCACTTGTAAATACGGATCACGAATTCCCCACACTAATTGTGTGTGATTCCTTTTACTGTGTGCAGTCATACAATGAATACTTGTATCATTGGGAATAAAACGGGTTTAAAGATGCAAAAGGTGGCACAATTAAGCATAAAATGCTATGGGAACAGGTAGTGGAGTTGAAAAACGACCTACCAAGGGCTCACATGATACACACACTGAGTCATCAACGTGATGGCATTCACGTTGAAGGGAATTCATTGGCTGATGAAGCCGCAAAGGGGGCTGTATGCACGACTTCCGTAGCTGCAATCACTCGTTCAAAAACGAGGATAGACGGTGAGATTATGGTCGCTGTCATTGCCTCAAGCAAAAACAGCGGAGCAGTACCAAAGAAATTTCCACTCAAGTACTCCTACAAATGCAAAAACAACAATTGATGGACAGAATGCAGAACAATGCCATACATTCACCCCAGTACAAAGATCTGGGCCTAAATCCATCGTTTTTGCTCACCATGCCATTCCAGTTTGGACCCAGCCATATGCAAATCAGTCTTGACCCTGCGCCCAATGGGAACAGTCCAGCCCGAACTGCCAAGCCAGGTCCTCCCTGGACTGGAAACAAGCATCCTAGGACCGGTTTCGGGCTTTCAGCCCTCATCAGCCAGGATAGCTTGACTCCAGTGGCATGGAGAGCACGGGACCCACGTCTGGGCATACCCGTCCCACTCGGGGGTGACAAATGCAAAAACAACAATTGGTGGACAGAATGCAGAACAATGTCATACTTTCACCTCAGTACAAAGATCTGGGCCTAAATCCATCGTTTTTTTGCTCACCATGCCATTCCGGTCCAGGGAGGACCTGGCCTGGCAGTTCGGTCTGGACCACTGCGGACCCTTACAATGTGATGGGGCTTACAAGTATATCATGGTTGCGGTGGATTCCTGCTCAAGATTCCTATGGGTTTGGCCGCAGCGCTCGGCTGACGCTCGAACTGTTTTAAAAGATTTGCGAGTCTTTATCGGGACATACGCAGTTGGCACGTTACATTCTTACTGTGTTCCGGCGTTTAGCTCTCGTGCTTACAAAGAGGCCATGAAAAGTATGGGCGTTGCACTGCGGTACTCCTCTCCGTACCATCCTGAGGGAAATTCGGTTGTGGAGAGGAAAAACCGGGACTTAAAGCAATCTTTAACAGCTAGGGTATTAGGCAAGGGCGGTAGTTGGGTCAGTCACCTTTATGGGGTACAAAGAGCACTTAATAACCAGCCAAGAAACTCTCTGGGGGTGTCACTCCATATGAGGTCCTATTTGGGACAAGAATGTGGGTAGTTGATCTTGAGTATGAAGGCACAGTGGCGGATGAGAAACCATTTGATATCCATGATCGTTTGGCTGTTTTACAGGATCTAAATGAATCCAGGACACAACAATGCAACGTTGTCTAGAAACAGACCGCCACTGGGGAAGTCAAGGTAAACACGGCAAGACCTGTCTGGATCCCAAAAGTCGGGGATCTGGTCAGAGAGAAAATAGCGGACAAAAAAGAATTTGGACCATCATACAGAAAGCCTGTACCTGTCGTAGCAATTCAAGGAACACGAACGGTTCTTTTGCCGCCTCTTGCCGGGAAAAAGGAGAAAAGATTTGTCTCAATCGACTTAATCAAACCACACTATGTGGCCGATACTGAACAGTAGGCCTCGTGGACTCCACAGTAGCAGACGCCCTCCTCTAGCTACAATCCAAGAAGTTCAAACAGAAAGACTCATCACGTTTGAATAGCCTCCTGTGAGGAATGAAGGACTAAGCATCAATGCTATGGAACTCGTTCCCCTTGAACTCGAAATTCATCTACAAAATGAAACTCAGAACAACACTCAAGTTGCAATCAGACCAAATGCAGACGTCTATGTAAACATGCTTCGACGAGAGCAAAATGCGATTTCAACAAATCCCGATGCAATTCCTACAATTGATCGAACTGCTTCTGGCTACTTCATGAACTTTGATACGTTTTCTTTGGAACCAAGTGAACCGGAAACGACGCCAGCCCAAAAATCACGTAAACAGCAAGCCAAAGACTTTGTGAACTTTCTTAAAAAGACTTACCTGGTATCACCTTGGATTGAACTCTGGGTAATTACTGGGATTCTATTTTTTCTTTTCTGGCTAGGCTTAGTTATAACTTTTAGCATGCTTATTAATGGACGATATCTTCAGCAAAGCTCTACAGCCCCGAAAGTTAATTTGATTTTAAAACCACATCAATCGTCTCATCGTGAACAGAGAGACTTGTTATCAGTGAACATCACAGCGGTTCCTATACCGGACGGTATAGTTTGGGACAAAGTTGATTTCGAAATATTCGGTCCGACTGAGCTTTTAAAAATTTCTCATTTATTTAAAATTTCATTAAGTGATATCATTACCTCCAGTACATTTTTTGATGATTGGGACTCTGAAACTGTTAATAACATGTTGTCTGATTTAGAAAAAACTGCTGCATTTCCGAACACTGAAATGTTAGAAAGTAATTCAGACTATGACACTTTGTACTGTTACCAGCATTATGGTCATCATTTCCTGCACAAATCTATTTCACCTAGAAATGTTTTTGAGTACCATCAGTGGGAACATTGCCCTACACCACCAAAAGGTAGTTCGCATACAGTTGCACAGAAATGTTCATATTTTTCAGGTTTTAACACCACTGACCCAACCTCATATTATTATAAGGTTACACCAACATCAGCACTGAAAATTATGTTGACAAACACCAAACAGATTTACTCTGCTTCCTTTATTGCCCAACTGTCTGAACAGGGTTTTGACATATGGAAGGACACAATAGACTTAAAATCAGTCTTGGGTTCTAGGGACTGGCAAGTCCAGGGAACAGAAGCGCTATTTAGAGCATGCCTCGTTTCACAGCAGATGATATTTCTAAACGAAACTGTGCAACAGACATCCTGTCTTGGATTAGCCAAGATCAAGGACCTGAACACACCTCGATTTCCAACACAATCACAGATGGGAGGGTGTCAACATTCGACTTCAAAGGAAGGGGCAACAGTAGATGACATTTTACAGTACAATAGATCAGACCCTGATTGGGAAAAATGGGTGGTTTGGCCCTTAGAGACAAACATATGTCATAAACGATTCTTGGGTATTACCGAAGGGTACAGTATCCACAGGGCAGACCCACGTTATGTACAAAGAGAACATCCAGGGGTAGTGACATCCTACAGTGTTGGGAAGTTGTGCCTTGATTGGTTAGAAACCTCAACACTAACAGAGGTGAAACAACACTTAGCCTTACTCTCACAAGACATGGATCTTAGGGATTTTTTTACAAGGTCCCAGGAAACAACGTCAGAAACGTTTCATATATGCTGGCATCTATGCTGCCTGTAATGAAGAGTGGAAAATATCACAACAAGAGGCCGCAGAGAGAATATGGGAAATAGACCGTATTAACTTAAAAAAATCGTTGGCTGTGGTAGACAACGGGTTAACAACTTTGTCTTCCAGAATAGATTCTTTGGGCAACATTGTGTCTTCAGCGATAGATATCCTAGAACAAGATTTGGCCATATTACAACACGGGCAATATCAATTACGTTCTATCATGTAATTGAGCTGGACGCTGCAATCTTTGCGTGCAGGCTTTGTGCCTTGGCGTTTTATAAACAGTATGTCTCTGTTTTCTGAATATAATCTAACAGATAAACAGGTTGAAATGGCACAAAGGGGAGCTAAATATACAATGTTCCGTATTGAAAAACTGGACCGACTACCATTTACAGTAGCGGAAGCTCCGTCTTCTGAATGGCTAATCCATGGCCACATAACTCTACCGGTCACTACTTTTCAGTTTCAGTATTGCCTTGAACAGAGGCAGGCGGGCAAATATGAAAAAATGGGTAAGGAATACATTAAGGAATCCTGGGATGTACCATATAGATTTCGATGCCGGAGTGGGGATCGAGAAGTGTTTCTTAGTGGTACAAACTGCAAGAGCGCTTTGAGCGGTTCTCTCATGTGCCGGGACATTTCATTGCACGGAGCGTGTAATGGATCGATAGCAAACTTGTCCTGCCACATGAAAGGGACTCCAGCTGCCGTGATTAAACCGGCATTCGAGCTTCTCTCAAATGGGAGTTACTTGATGCTGAATGATCAAGGTTGTTGTGGTATGCTTCCGGGCAATGCCTCTCTGGTCACTGTGAACTCCAGGGTTTCTTGCTGTATGCAAGTATTGTTTCCCCCAACAAGTACAGTCAGGGAGGTGCTGTTATGGCCTTCATTGAATGTTTCCTTTATACAATTTGATAGTTTGAGTAGACTGAAAGCCATGCTTTTACAGCAGACCGTACCCTTAACCTCCGCTCGAGAGACCTTTGATCTTCAAATCGCAAGGACCTCGACTGAGATACAGGCACTTATATGTACAAACTGCCCCATTCATTTCGCAGAAATGCTGGGTCGTATCTTTAATATGTCTGATACGAGTGGTATTGTACACCTATTTAAGACCATAGGGTCAGGACTTCTTAGCACCTTTCAGACAATCCTCGGAGTTATCCTGCTATCAATAGCGGGAGTCCTGATTGTCATTTACCTACTACGCAATGGCTCAATTACAAACGAGATGGCAAAAGCGCTCCTGGAGCGGAAATACCGTGAACGCATGGTACAACATCTGGGCACGTCTCGCCTGAGGGAACTAAGCGCCTCTTGGTTCCTATCGTTTAGACCAGTCTGGATGGACTGCATCCTACCTGTTCTTCGATGCCTGTTTTGCGGTGAAGAATGCTTGTTGGACCTCTGTCTGACACTTTCAACGGACACGCCTGCGGACTTGAATACCAGGCTGGAACCCTTGAGGGCCCATGCTCGGCAATGTCCCCAGCGTATTCCCATCTTGATGGCTGCATTCCTCGAGAATCCGCAGGTGCCTTTTACAACTGGGGTAAGCTTTAGCTCCACCACTAGCACCGAGGTATCGACTACAGCACCGGCTGCCTCTACACCAGAGATTGGCAGTACTGAATATCATCTGTGCTCCATTGACGTACTCTGTGAGGTATTACAAGGACCGTCCCCTGCAGCAGCAAGCAGCGATGATGTTGCGTCTCCCAGCCAGGACATTTATTCTGTAATTGGCTCATCGTGTGCTGGGAAAGAATTCGGATTTTCATTTTTTCTAAAATTAACTAAATTTGGAACACTTCCTAAAAATTTACACTTTGTCGCTGAAAAGCATGGCCTTTTGACGCTTGTAGACATTCAACTTATATAAATGAACTCAATTAGGACTGTGGCTTAAGTGACAATTCCAAACAACTAATTTTCGTAGTAAGATTTTTAATTTTTACCTTTTTTAAACTGTTTTTAAGATAATTTTTAAAACAAGATTTTAACGAAGCTCTTTGAAAAATGTTCCATGCTCTACTATCTAGTAAAAGAGAATAGTCCACTAGCATTTATTTTATTGTTGACTGTTCGGAAGAGGAGTGGGTGTTATGTTTCATATAGGTACCCTAATACAGGCCCGGGAACATCATACCCCTTCACCTACATTACCTCCCCTACACTACACTGTAACAAGCCTTTTAGGATTGAACCTTTACCTAGTTCTAGTCCTGGGTGTAGAAGGAGGGTGTCTCCTGAACAATAGAGTCCTATAACTCCATCAATAGACTCACACAGTATGAATGGATATTCATAAGGGTTCTTAGAAACCAGGCTGGGGCTACACCACCTTCCTCCCCACATCTACGTACACGGTTCATCCCATACGTCATCCTCAAATCCAACAATGACTAATACAAGTAACAAGGGACAAAGGAGCCCTAGATACTTTCTGTATAAATATAGCACCTCTTGCTAGTGTTAGTCAGAGGGAATCGAGACTTCCAGGCCGACACACTGACCAGAGATGCTGAGGCTCCTGCATGCAGACGCTCCAGCTGACAGTGGTCTGAACATCCCTCGCGGGGTGTCCAGCTCGAGACCAAGAAGGGCTCCTACATTCTCACTTCAGGTAATGGGGTTCGACTAAATCCTAGAGGGATTCTTGGCTACACACCTACTCACATGCTAGGTACACTTAGGTACATCTAGATAGGCATCGTAGGAGTACACGCTTTCTTTTATCAATGCATTTTATATTCATGTATTTATTCATGCATAATGCAAGATGGTAGAGCTGTACTATCCATTTATATTCATAGTACTGCTAATCATATATCTCTGCTACTGTCTAATGGTTGTTGCAGCTCATATATTCTATACAAGAATAACGACTGTTCAATAAACCCTTATTGAAATGCCCAGACTGTTTATTCTGTGTATCTCTGAGACGAGATAAGTAAGCACGAGTGACTGAGCAAAAAGTAGTACATTGTTTCCACGATCTTGAGGGATCAGGGTTGTCATGTTCTGAGGTTGCCAGAAACTAATCTCTCCCCGATAAGAGGAGACACTAGTGGCACTGTGAGCTAGCTTATGCAAACAGGCTAACATTCTCGGTGGGGGTGCTCAGAGTCAATCTGCCACCAAACCCACAGTTCATGTTATCCGAACCCGCAGGTCCTGTATGGGCAATATAGGAACTACACAACACCATCAAGGAGTTTTCTCCTATTAACATTCTGCGATGGGCAGGAAAAGGCCAAGACTGACCTCCTCTGTCAATTTCTTTGTTGCACACTTAGTTCACTGTCACCAGCCTCAACTCCTGTGCATGGCTGTTCCTTCAGTTTCAGGAAGGGTATGTTTATCCAGATTGCACATAGCAGGACCTCAAGTCTTTCCCTTCCAAGGTTTTGTTCCTATATTTTACTTAAAGAAGACATTTTTCTTTGATTGCATTTCACTGTTCATAGTCTCGGGTGAAATTACTTCTCATGTAAAGGGTGGTTCTCCTCCATATTTTGTATTCTCCATATTCAAGCACTCTTGGCAGCTGACAAGTTGATTATTGTTATGTTGCCACCCCATCTATGCAGTGGTGGACTATGAAGATCAACAGCCTGCCATGCATATATCGCGTAGACAATCTGAGAATCAGTTGTGAATGTCAAACGTCTAGCTTCATTCAGAGAGGATTTCTTAACTGTCAGGAAAATAACACTCTATACAGAAAGGACACCCTTTAGAAAGGTATAGAAAGGCACTGCTACTCTGTGTTGCCTTTGACCAACCAATAACCCCGGTTGGGGTAAGTTGTATTCACAGATGTGCTTCTCCCAACAAAAGAACCTTTTGCTACTTCCATGTATAGTGTCACTAGTAATTAGACAATCTGTAATTTTATTGGTTCACATACCAATCATGCTGTTATCAATAAAAGACTATATAAAGTGATGCCCTGAACATTTTATTGGTCCATCATTACCGTTGTTCTTGCCGAATATAAAAATAAATCGTCATAATCACTATGGGTTATTCTAAAAACAAACATAATGTGTATATATACATACTGACTTGGTGCACTGGAATACACATTTAACTAAGTTACTTTCCCAAACTGTCTTGAGCCAGCTTTTAAGACTATTGCACATGAAAATGTGATCTTTTGTGTACCACGAAAGACTAATGGAGAAGAAAAAATGCTCCCTTGTCTTTTTATTAGTAAAAGATCTTCTACTGAATCCACCCCTAAATTTTGCCTTTGGTTCAGGGCGCTTGCTGTTCAACCACATGAGCAGAACTTGTTCTGGCTTTGCTAGTTGACATAGAGAGGTTTTGTGGTTTTAGAAAATGCATGCAGGTGAAGAAATGCACAGTTTGAGAGCAAACAATGAGAACATGTTCTTGACTCGAGCAGAAAAGAGACGCATTTAGAGTAAGATTGAACAGTTAATATTTGCTTTAGTCCCAGCTGTGCAATGTGCATTTGAACCCAAAAAGTGCTTAAATCTTCATTAGCCTGCATTTTGATATTGGAAATTCTAGCCAATTCACTGATTCCCCCAGGTGCTCTCTTTCAGTTTTATGTTTCTGATGGATACTTCTAACCAAAGATTCCTCACCTTGTGAATACCCCCAGGCACCAGACTGGATCCAGAGATTTTTCTTAGTATTGCTCCCGCACGCCAGCAGTTGCTGTCATGCGGCTCAGCATCAACACCATACCGCCTTGGAAGTGGCTGCAGAGCCTCATATAAGATCCCCCCTGTGCTCTGACATCAGTTTCATTATTTCTGCGCCATTGCACGCCGATCCGGAGCTAGTCTCTGAGGAGATTTTTTGTCTAGATGGGATTTAAGTTTTGTAGGGACTGTTAGAAGCAGACGTCTGTGACAAATTCCCAGGAGATCTGCTTGTGGTTTCTAGGATCATCGCATGACACCCAAGACCCGCAAGTTCGGCACATGCATAAATCCCAAGGTAATCTGGTACCGTGAAGCCAAACTCTACTTCTCTGAACACTGGTGTAAGGCTGTAAGTCCCGCTCCCGGTTGACGTTTATTGCACAGACCCACTAGGGATGCGTAGACATCCCTAAAAGATATGTTGTTTGATGGATCCCACCTATTTGGCGAAAAATCTGATTCCGTCTTAGAACGCTTTAAAGAGAGCTATGCCACAGTACGTTCTTTGGATCTCTCAACCACTACCAGACAGTTTCCATACCAGTTTTGGCCTTTCTGAGGCTATTCAAGGCAGTTGGCGTACAGGCAGCTGCCAGAAGTGCGAGTTCTAGTTTCCAAAAGGGCCTTCAAGAGGGTTCTGAACTCTGAGATAGGGATGGGTTGTTACTCCTTTTAGGAGACTGGCTTAGTATATGGTGCACACTTATTTAAGTGAAGCACCTTGCACTAATCCAGACAACCCTTATGGTGATTTTAGTGGTCTTAGACAACCATAGCAAGCTCTCTAAGTGGTAGCTGTGGAGAGCAGCTTTCAGGCTTAGGCCAGAAGGAGTGTTAAGCAGCTTGATTTACCAGATCTAATCATGTAATGTAGGTTAAACGAAAAAGAACCATACAGTGTAGTTATAAAAATGTATCTATTTCTTAGACAAAATTCACTAAAACATTGGTATCTCTCCTACCCGGAGATATCAATACAAATACACAATAATACATCAATTGCAGGAAGTTAGTAAGCACAATCCACAGTGATTTCCAGGGGGAGACCAAACCATATACTAAGAAAGTGGAATGTGAACTGCAACCGAAGTTGTGACTTGGGCCAGGAGACTCAGAAGAGCTGGGGACACAAGGAGCCACCCAAGGTAAGTACCCAGGAACCCTACGGAGGCTGTGTGCAGAGTGGAAACACAGCTGCGTACTCAATAGAAGTCAACAGGAAAGTCGCAGTTGCAGTTTTAAAGGAGAAAGACCCTTCCTTGTGGACCCTGAAGAAACCCTGTGGAAGACTGAAGGTTGGAGAGTCACCCCACCCGTGGATACCCCAGGAACCAGGATACCTACACCAGGAAGCTGGGTGCATAGGTGAGAAGTGACGTCAGAAACTGTCGTAGACCACAATGGAGGACTTCAGTAAAGATGCCGCTGGCGAAGAGTGTGCAAGAGTCCGGTGGAATCCAAGGGTGGATTCTTGAAGAGAAGAACCTGCAAGCAGAGGGGACAGAGTCTATGCTACTTGGGGGTGACAAGGAGGCACTGAAGAGCAATGCCCACCCATGATGGAAGATGCAGGAGTGATGACGGTGACCTTGTCGCTGCAGCTGTGAGGACCGGGCGACGCTGAGGAAGACCAGGAGCCGTGCACGAGCTGTCCCACGTCAGAAGTCAAGATCCAAGTTGTCAGTGTCCAGCGGGAGCACCAACAAGCCTTTGTCAGCAGCAACAGACGTGGTAAACGATGAAGGAGCAACATTGGGACCAGCAATGTCCAAGGGACTCACCAAGTGCATGAGAGTAAGAGCAGGACCCAATTAAGCAGGGAGCCCACTGAAGCAAGAGAAGACCCTTGAGAGCACCCACAGACCAAAGGCACAGGAGTCTCAAGAAGACTTCGAGCAGCTCACCAAAGGCACAGGAGTCTCAAGAAAATTTCGAGCAGCTCACCAAAGGCCCACCACCCATGCGGTGAGGAAGAAGATCTTGGCTGGAAGAGATGCTGGAGGCTGGAGCTTCTTGTAGCCCGAAGATCTCTGGAGTGCAGAGCCAACAAACCTTTGCAACTGCAAGTCGACGCGGTGCACAGGGGTCCGGTTCCGACGATGGATACTCGCCTCAAACTTGCTGAGAAGACAGGTCAAGCCTCAAGGGATTGCAGAGCCACCACCTGTGTTGCTGGGCCTTTTGAAGTCCATGGGTTGTCAGGAGCAGCAGACCGGTCAGCTTCGTTGCGGTGCCTGCAGATGCAGGGAAGTGACTCCTTCACTCCAAGGGAGAGTACTTCGGGTGTCCTTGATGCCCAAAGGTCTGTTAAAGATTCTGGAAGAAGCACAGACACAGGCGACGAGAAAGACTTGCAGAACAGTGAGACCAGGAGCAGCAGGAGTCTTCCTTGATGCAGTCTCGGTTCCAGGCAAAGTCCAGCGAAGTCCAAGTGTCCAGACGGTCGAAGAGTGACATGGTTTCAGGCTTGAGTCTTGTCCCACGACGAATCTGAGGACCCACCCACATGTAAGCCCTTTTATACCCTAAGAAAGGGTTAGGACGACTCGATGGTCCCTCCCAGAAGAGGGGCTGGAAAGAGGGGAGGATACTCCTGTTTCCTTTGTCCAGTTTCGCACCAGAGCGGGAGCCAAGGGCTTCCTGAACTGGCTCAAACCGGAGTATGCAAGGAGGGCACCAAATGTGCCCTTAAAAGCAGTCTGGTGGCACTGGCAAGCGCCCCCACCCCAGTCCAATACACTTAGTCCTGTCTGGGAGGTGGTTACACCTTCCTGTGACAGGAAACCTATTGTTCTACCTTCCCCTGCCCGAGCTCAGCTCAGCAGCAGGAGGGCAGAGTCGTGTCTGTGGTCTGCAGCAGCACTAGCTTGCTAGCAGACCCTGAAAGGCTGTTACTGGGAGTACCGGGGAGCTGCCAGGAGGAGCCCCCCAGTGCATGGAATCATACCTCCAACCCCGGTAAGGGTGTTGGGGTATGATTCCAACATGTTTGATACCAAACATGCCCAGGTTTGGCACAGCTACTGTATAGTTAGCCATCGGGTAATGACGCATGGCCACTATGTGTATCAAAATGGCTGACCGCACTTACAAAGCCTGCAGATTCGACTCCAGGGTTTGTAGGGGTGTCCTGCTCATGCTGGGACACCCTCACACTTATACCCTAGCACCCTGCCTTCAAGAATGAAAGGCCTACCTTAGGGTGGCTTATATGTTTTAAGTGTAGTGACCTTAGATATAAGGAAACTTCTATCTGTCATAAGTGGTGCTAGCACCAGCTTACACAGGCTGCAATGGCAGGCCTGTAGTCACAGTGTCAGTGGTCTCTCATGGGTGGCACAATACATACTGCAGCTCATGGGAACCCTGGGTACCTTGGTACCATATACTAGGGACTTAAGGGATACACCAGTAGCTAATTGTGGAGTTACAGAAGTACTTACCATGACAAATTTAGGGAGGAAGCACAGTGACTGAGGTCCTGGTTAGCACGATCCCAATCAGGCTAGTCAAAAAAACATACTGACACCAGCAAAAAGTGTGGGTAACCATGAAAGCAGATCCTACTTTACTATACAACCCTCCACCCCAAACGAAAGGAAATGAGACTAACCTTGCCTAGTTGAGTCTACATTTTCTAAGTGGAAATATCTGGAGAGTCCATCTGCGTTGGCACGGTTACTCCCAGGTCTATGTTCCACAGAAAAGTCCATCCCCTGTAGGGAAATGAACCACCTCTAAAGTTTGGGATTTTCACCCTTCATTTGTTTTAGCCTTAAGAGGGGCTTATGGTCTGTCTGAACAATGAACTGAGTATCAAACAGGTATGGCCTCAACTTCTTCAAGACCCAGACCACAGCAAAGGCCTCCCTCTCCATAGCTGACCAACGCTTCTCCCTGGGGGTCAACCTTCTGCTTGTAAAAGCTACTGGTTGGTCCTGGCCATCTGCATTAAGTTGTGATAGAACTGCACCTACCCCTATCTAAGAAGCATCTGTCTGAACAATGAAGGTTTTGGGGTAATTAGGACTTTGCAGAATGGGATCAGTGCACATGGCCTGCTTCAGGTCATCAAATGCCTTCTGACAGCTAACTGTCCACCGAACATTCTTTGGCATTCTTTTGGAGGTCAGATCATTAAGGGTAGTCACTATGGACCCATATCCCTTAACAAACCTCCTGTATTACCCAGTCAGGCCCAAGAAAGCTCTGACTTGAGTCTGGGTCGTTTGGGTAACCCAGTCCATTATGCTCTGGATTTTGCTCTCCAATGGTTGAACCTGGCCTCCACCTACAAGGTGGCCCAAGTACACGACCTTGCTCTGCCCTATCTGTCACTTTGTGGCCTGATACTGAGGCCTGCCTTTTGCAGGGCCTCCAGAACATTCCTGAGGTGGACCAAGTGATCCTCCCAGGTGGAGCTAAAGACAGCAATACCATCTAGATACGCTGCACTATAGGGTTCCAGACCTGTGGTATCTTTGTTCACCAACCTCTCAAATGTGGCAGGTGCATTCTTCAAATCAAAAGGCATCACAATAAATTGATAATGCCCACTGGGGGTTGAAAATGATGTGTTTGGCGTGGCATCCTCAGAGAGTCTGATTTGCCAGTAGCCAGCAGTCAGGTCAAATGTACTGAGATACTTTGCTGAGGCCAGAGTATCAATCAGCTCATCTGCCGTGGGAATTGGATGGGCATCAGTCCTAGTGACTGCATTGAGACCTCTATAGTATACACAAAACCTCCTCTCTCTCTTACCATCTTGGGTGCGAGGTTTTGGCACAAGGACTACAGGACTAGCCCAAGGGCTATCTGAAGGTTCAATGACCCCCAACTCCAACATCTTTTGGACCTCATTCCTTATGCAGTTTCTGACATGATCCGGCTGTCTGTAGATTTTACCCTTGACAGGCAGACTGTCACCTTTGTCCACTTCATGGGTACACCAGATGGTTTGACCTGGAGTCAGAAACAACAAGTGTGGGGACTTATTAAGGACTTGCCTATAATCAGCTTGCTGCTGGTCAGTGAGACAGCCTGCAAAGGCTACTCCATCAACTGACCCATCAACAGGGTCCTGAGAGATGAAATCAGGGAGAGGATCAATCTCTTCCTCCTGTCCCTCATCAGTTGCCATGAGCAAGCTAATGTCAGCTGTGTCAATAAAAGACTTTAGGCGGTTCACATGAAGAACTCTGTGACGACTTCTGGGAGTGCCTAGGTCCACCAAGTAGGTGACCTCACCTTTTTTCTCAAGGGTAGTGTAGGGGCCACTCCACTTGTCTTGGAGAGCTTCTGGGCCCACAGACTCCAACACCCACACTTTCTGTCCTAGCTGGTAAACAGTCAGTACAGCCTTTTGGTCATGCCAAGCTTTCTGAAGCTCCTGGCTGGCCTCAAGGTTTTTGCTGGCCTTCTTCATGTACTCGACCAGGCCAAGGACATAGTCCACGATATCCTGATTAGGAGGTTTGAGAGGTTGCTCCCATCCCTCCTTAACCAAACACAATGTACCCCTAACTGGATGTCCAAACAGAAGTTCAAATGAGCTGTAGCCCACCCTCTTCTGAGGAACCTCTTTGTAGGCAAAGAGAAGGCAGGTTAATAAGACATCCCATTTTCGCCTGAGCTTTTCTGGGTGTTTCATGATCATACCCTTTACGGTCTTGTTGAACCTTTCAACAAGCCCATTGCACTGTGGATGGTAGGGTTGGTAAACTTGTAGTTTACACCACACTGTTTCCACATTGCAGTGATGTAGCTAGACATGAAATTTGTATCTCTGTCTGACAAGACCTCCTTAGGAACCCCTACTCTGGCAAAGACTCCCAGAAGGGCCCTGGCCACCACAGGAGCTGTAGTGGTCCTAAGGGGAATAGCCTCTGGATACCAAGTGGCATGGTCCACTACCACTAAGATGTAACGGTATCCAGATGCTGTTGGAGGGTTTAAGGTACCAATAATGTCTGTCCCTACCCTCTCAAAGGTAACCCCAACCACTAGAAGTGGAATTAAGGGGGCCTTTGTACTGCCACCTGACTTACTACTGGCTTGCCAAGTGACACAGAAGCGACAAAACTCCTTGGTCTCTTCAGACATGTGGGGCCAGTGAAAATGAGGGACAAGCCTGTCCCAAGCCTTGCTTTGCCCAAGATGTCCTGCAAGGGGAATGTCATATGCTAGTGACAGAAGAAAACCCCTGTACTTCTGAGGTATCGCCAACCTCCTGGAGGCACCAGGCTTGGGGGCTCTACTCTCAGAAAACAGAAGCCCATCTTCCCAATAGATCCTATGGAACCCACAGATATTCCCTGTCTCCTCAGCAGCAGTTTACTGTCTGAACTGTTCAAGAGAGGGGCAGGATTTCTGCTCCATACTCAAGTCTGCCCTGGAAGGGCCTCCTGTCCCCAAGAACTCTGCTGTGTCAAGCCCAAGTTCCTCTAGGACAGTTCCTTCACAGGGGCTAGAAACATCTCCCTCAAGAGACTGATCCTCACTGGGAGTCTGGGAAGAGGAAAATTCCTTACCTTTCCTGCTCCTTCTCTTAGGAGCTAGCTGGGCCATTTTTCCAAGATCCAGAACTCCCTCAGTGCCTAACTGTTTGGCCTGAGCCCTAGTCACAGCAGATACACTGGCAGAGATTCCCATCCTCTCTGCATGTGTCCTAAACTCCACTTCAGACCAGGCTGAAGTTTCTATGTCATTGCCTAACAGACAGTCCACAGGTAGGTTTGGGGAAACCACAACTCTTTTAGGGCCAGTTACCCCTCCCCAGCTGAGATTTACAACTGCCAAGGAATAAGTCCTGACATTGCTTGCTTTGGTCACTTGGTAAAGTTGACCAAGTATGATTTGGTAGGGAGACAAACTTTTCTTTGTCACCATGGTGACACTGGCCTATGTGTCCCTTTATGTCACAGCTTCCTGATCATTAATCAGTGCCTGTTGTCTGTACTTGCCCAAGTTAGTGGGACTTGCAAGTAAAGTGGCAAGTTCCATGCCACTGTCACAGACAAGGACAGCCTGAGTGGGCGGTCTGACTAGGCTAGAACTCACTTCAGAACCCAAGGTTAACCCTGCTGATCTCTTGGGAACTGTACTACTACTTGTACTGGTGCTAGGGGCGCTAGTTGCCTTAGTGGCAGTAGTAGTAGCTTCTTTGGTGTTAGCTGTAGAACAATTGGCATCCCGTGCTCTTTGGCCTTTTTCCTTACATAGGTAACACCAAGGTGTCTTGCCAGAGGAAGAGGAGTTTTGGGGCCCACCCCCAGAGGAAGATTTTGGGGACCTTGTGAAGACTCCTTTTTGTCTTTACATTTCTCCCCACCCTTCTCTTGGGCCTTAGAAGAATCTTGCTTCTTCGGGTCACCTCCACCACCATTGTTTTTCTGCTTCACCCTGGTGCTGACCCATTTGTCTGTCTTCTTTCCCAATTCTTGGGGAGAGGTCAGATCAGAGTCCACCAGGTACTGGTGCAGCTGCTGATTTGGACAGTTATTAAGGATGTTCTCCCTCATCAATAAATTGGACAATCCCTCATAGACGTGCACATTGCTTCCATGAAGCCAGCCTTCCAGAGCTTTAATGGCACTGTCTACAAAGTGTGTGTGCCTTCTGTGTGTCCCTGAATTTGACCCTGTACTGTTCAGTGGTTAAACCAAACCCACCTATGAGGGCACTCTTCAAGACTACATAGTTGTCAGCATCTTCCTCCTTGACAGTGAGGAGTTTGTCTCTGCGTTTGCTTGCAAAGGAGAGCCACAGAAGAGCTGCCCACTGCCCCTGAGGGACCTTCTGTACTTTACAGGACCTCTCCAAGTCAGTGATCCATTTATGGATATCATCCCCCTCCTGGTAAGGAGGGACTATACTGCTCAGGTTCCTAGCATCAAAAGGTTGCTCCCTGACCCTCGGGACACTAGTGCTGCCACCATGGGACTCTAGTCCCAAATTCTTCCTAGCCTTCTGTACATTCAAGGTTTCCTTATCAAGGGCCAGCTGCGCTTGCTTGATTCTGAGCTTGGCTCTCTCAAGCTTAAGCAGGTGGTTTTCCCTCTCTAAGGAGTACTTCCTCATACTAGAGCGGAAGGTCCCTATGGAGTTATTAGAGGCATTGGAATTAACTGAGGAGGACCTAGACCTACCCTGCATTCTCTGAACCCTCCCAGGAGTAATAGAGGGAGTCCTACCTCTAGGGGCACCCTCTGTACTATCTGTACTATTCCCTGGAGGATCAGAGTTCACCAAGGTGGAGTCCTCAGACTCCTCCTTGTCGTGCTCAGAATTTGTGTCACTGGGGTGAACCACCCCTGACCCATCTTCTGAAGCTACCCCACCCACATAGTCCTGCCCTTTTGCCCTACCAGTTATCTGCAGGTCATCCTGCAGCAGCAGCTCTAGTAGTTGCTGAGTGTAAGGGTTACTACCTGTCTTTAACTTCCTGGCTGCAGTCAGGATCCTAAGTTCCTGGAACTAATGGCCACTGTTGCCTAGAAGCTTAGGACCCACTGGCTTCCCCAACTAAAGACATGGTAAACTAGGTGTAGTGTGGTGTTGCACCTACCTCTCCTAGTGGAAACTAAACTTTAAAAAGGATTGAAGAAAGGGTTGTGCTAGACCCTCAGCTAGCAATCCAAAATGTTCAGTAGGACAAACTAATCACAAAAAGTATTTTTATATGTGCCTAGTGCTAGTGATGGTATTTCATCTAACCACACCTAGATTAGCTGGTAAAGCAGTGCAGGCTTAAATCCCAACCACTGCACACCAGTGTAGGAGGCTGGCTTAGCATATGGTGCACACTTTTTTAAGTGAAGCACCTTGCACTAATTCAGTCAACCCTTATGGTGATTTTAGTGGTCTTAGACAACCATAGAAAGCTCTCTAAGTGGTAGCTGTGGAAGCAGCCTTCAGGCTTGATTTGATTGATTTGAACATTTGTAAAGCGCACGAATGCCCGAGGGCATCTAGGCGCTAATGCCAGCGAGAATCAGAAGGTTGCTGAAGAAATATAGTGAGAAATTTTAGTTGGCGAAGAGCTAGGTTTTTAGCGATTTTTCTGAAGGATAAAAGCATCGGACTGTCCTTTATATCAGTCGGAAGCGAGTTCCATATCTTAACTGTCCCCAAAATGAAACTTCTTCCAACCCAACAAGCTTTCTTAAATCTGGGGGTCTGTACAAGTTTGCTGTGTGAAGACCTTTGGTTTCTAAAGGGCGCGTACCAAATCAGATGACTTTTCAGATATTGAGGGGCGGCACCATACAGTGCCTTGTATGCCAAGCATTGAGATTTAAATGTAATCCTTTTCCTGACTGGGAGCCAGTGCAATGTTCTCAGACCGTGGGAGACTGGCTGAGATCTAGGGATATCCAGCAGCAATCTGGCTGCCGCATTTTAGAGTTGCTGTAACGTTTGTAAGTACCAAGTTTGAATGCTCATGTACAGAGCATTTCCATAATCCAGTCTGGACAGGACTAATGCTGTCACAACTGTTTTTAGGGTGTCCGGGGGTATGAAAGGACACATTTTTCTGATGAAAAAAATTGTAGAGGTAAGAGTACTGATCTGGTTTTTATAAGTTCGATTATCATCAATGATACACCCTAGGTTTTTCACCTTCTTCACTGGGACTGGAAGGTCTCCCAGACTAGATGGCCACCATCTGGGAGAACAAAAGGAGGTATCTGTACCCAGCAGGAGAACCTCAGTTTTTCCGCCGTTAAGTTTTAAACAGTTGGAGCTCATCCACTGATTTACCTGGGTCATGCAGCTAATAAATCGATCTGCAGTTTCTTCCAAATTACTAGAGACTGATACTACTAACTGAGTATCATCGGCATAAGATACCACTGAGAAACCGAACTCCCTAAGAGGGGTAACATAGAGGTTAAACAATGTGGGGCTTAGAGACTAGCCCTGTGGTACACATGGAAGTCTGAATTGGTCAGATGAAACATCTCCTGTGTCTGCTGATTGAACCCTGTTAGAGAGGAATGATTTAACCAGTTTAAGGGCAGTGCCTCTTATCCCTAGCTCTGATAACTTATTGGCCAGTATTTCATGATTCACTGTGTCGAAACCCGCCGAAAGATCCAACAGAATCAGGGCGGCCTTATCTCCGGCGTCCAAAATTAATCTTAGCTCTTCGACAGCCATGACCAATGCAGTCTCAGTGCTATGCCCCTCCCGGAAACCGTATTGAGACGTATCTAAAAGTTCTTTGGAAGAGATGAATGACGTAAGTTGTATGTTTAACACTTTTTCTAACACCTTTGCTGGAAGGGGTAGTCTAGGGATAAGTCTGTAGCTACTAGGATCAGCTGGATCTAAATTTTTTTTTTTTTTAACCCTTTCCGTGCTCATGACGAGCTCAGCTCATCATGCTGCGCGGTAGCGCTGTGCGCATGACGAGCTGAGCTCGTCACGACCCCACCCGCGATCGGAATGTCCAGCATACGAGCGGAATTCCGATCGCGGTCAAGGGGTTAAGAGAGGGAGAATCAAGGCTATTTTCCAAATATCAGGGAAAATACCAGATCTAATGATCTCTCTAAATACAGACCCCAGTTGTTCACTGATAATTTCGGGAGCAAGGTGCAGTATTTTTGGGGGGCAAGGATCAGATGGAGCCCCAGATTTGAATGTCCTTACCATCTGAGTGATCTGTTCTGCGGTGGGTGGAGAAAAGGAAACAAACAAGTTAGATGTGGAAGGTGTTCTGACTACTGGAAGATTTCCGTTTGGAGTTAAGTCACTGTCCCTGAAGGACTTATACACTGCCTCCACTTTATCCTTAAAAAACCATGCTAGGGAATTACAAAATTCAACACTGCTATCAATGCTAGGGGGCTTTGGTGGTTTGGCTAGGCTTATTACTATCATGAAGAGCTCTTTGTCTCAATTCTTAGTCCAGAAGGAGTGCTAAGCAGCATGTTTTACCAGATCTAATCATGTAGTGTAGGTTAAACAAAAAAGAACACACAGTGTAGCTATAAAAATATGTCTATTTATTACACAACACTCACTAACACATTGGTATATCTCCTACCCGGAGATATCACACACATACACAATAATACTTCAATTGCAAGAAATAAGTAAGCACAATCCACAGTGGTCTCTAGGGGGAGACCAAACCATATACTAATAAAGTGGAATGCAGACTGCGACCGAAGTCGGGACTTGGGCCAGGAGACTCAGAAGAGCTGGGGACACAAGGAACCACCCAAGGTAAGTACCCAGGAACCCCACGGAGGCTGTGCACAGAGTTTAAACACAGCCGCGTACTCAATAGAAGTCAACGGGAAAGTCGCGGTTGCAGTTTTAAAGGACACTTCCCAGTGGACCCTGAAGAAACCTGTGAAAGACAGAAGGTTGGAGAGTCCCCCCACCCATGGATACCCCAGGAACCAGGATACCTACACCAGGGAAGCCAGGTGCATGTGTGCGAAGTGACTGTCGGAAACCGTCGTAGACCACAATGGAGGACTTCAGTAAAGATGCCGCTGGTGAAGACTGTGCAAGAGTCCGGTGGAATCCAAGGGTGGATTCTTGAAGAGAAGAACCTGCAAGCAGAGGGGACAGAGTCTATGCCACTCTGAAGTGACCAGGAGGCACGGAAGAGCAATGTCCACTGATAACAGAAGGTGCAGGAGTGAAGACCAGGCGACGCTGAGGAAGAATAGAAGCTGTGCATGAGCTGTCCCATGTCAGAAGTCGTGAACCAAGGGGTCGGTGTCCGGCGGGAGCACCAACAAGCCTTGGCAGCAGCAACAGATGTGGTAAACGATGAAGGAGCAACGTTGGGACCAGCAAGGTCCAAGGAACTCACAAAGTGCAGGAGAGTCAGAGCAGGCCCCGAGCAAGCAGGGGAGCCCACTGAAGCAAGAGAAGACCCTCGAGAGGACCCACACGCCAAAGGCACCGGAGTTGCAAGAGGACCTCGAGCAGCTCACCAAAGATGAAGGCCCACGGTACAGAGGATGTGGTGAGGACGAAGATCTTGGCAGGAAGAGATGCTAGAGGCTGGAGCTTCTTGTATCCCGAAGATCTCTGGAGTGCAGAGCCAACAAGCCTTGGCTACGGCAAGTCGACGCAGTGCACAGGGGTTTGGTCCCAGCAGTTCCGACGAGGGATACTGGCCTCAAACTTGCTGAGAGGACAGGTCAGGCCTTGACGGAGTTGCAGAACCACCACCTGTGTTGCTGGGCATTTTGAAGTCTGTGGGACGTCAGGAGCAGCAGACCGGTCAGCTTTGTTGCGGTGCCTGCAGATGCAGGGGAGTGACTCCTTCATTCCAAGGGAGATTTCTTTGGGTGTCCTAGATGCCCACAGCTCTGTTGAAGATCCTGGAAGGAGCACAGACACAGATGACAAAGAAGACTTGCAGAACAGCGAGACCAGGAGCAGCAGGAGTCTTCCTTGATGCAGTCTTGGTTTCAGGCGAAGTCGAGCGAAGTTCATGTGTCCAGACTGTCGAAGAGTGGCATGGTTTCAGGCTTAAGTCTTGTCCCACGACAAATCTGAGGACCCACCCATAGGTAAACCCTTTTATACCCTAAGAAAGTGGTTAGGACGACTCAGGGGTCCCTCCCAGAGGAGAGGCTGGACAGAAGGGAGTATACTCCCATGCCCTTTGTCCAGTTTGATGCCAAAGCGGGAGCCAAGGGCTCCCTGAACTGGCTCAAACCGGAGTATGCAAGGAGGACACCAAATGTGCCCTTCAAAGCAGTCTGGTGGCGCCGGAAAGCGCCCCCAGCCCAATACACTAAGTCCTGTCTGGGAGGTGATCACACCTCCCTGTGACAGGAAATCTGTTGCTCTACCTTCCCCTGCTCGAGCTCAGCAGCAGAAGGGCAGAATTGTGTCTGTGGTAGGATGCAGCACTAGCTTGCTAGTAGACCCTGGAAGGCTGTTACCAGGAGTACTGGGGGATTCCCGGGGGAGCCCCCCAGTGCATGGAATTATACCTCCAACACCGGTAACGGTGTTGGGGTATGATTCCAACATGTTTGATACCAAACATGCCAGGTTTGGCATAGCCACTATATAGTTAGCCATCACGTAATGACGCATGGCCACTATATGTATCAAAATGGCTGACCGCACTTACAAAGCCTGGAGAATCAACTCTGGGGTTTGTAGGGGTGTCCTGCTCATGCATGGGCACGGTCACACTTTTAACCCAGCATACTGCCTTCAGGATTGGAAGGCTTGCCTTAGGGTGACTTATAGGTTTTAAGTGTAGTAATCTCAGATATAAGGAAACTTATATCTGTCGTAAGTGGTGCTAGCACCAGATTACACAGGCTGCAATGTCAGGACTGTAGTCACAGTTTGAATGGTCTCTCATGAGTGGTACAATACATGCTGCAGCCCATGGGAGACCCCTGGTGTACCTATGCCCTGGGTACCTTAGTACAATATGCTAGGGACTTACAGGGGTACACCAGTAGCCAATTGTGGAGGTACAGAAGTACTTACCATGACAAATTTAGGGAGGAAGCACAGTGACTGCGGTCCTGGTTAGCAGGATCCCAGTCAGAGTAGTCAAAAAAACATACTGACACCAGCAAAAAGTGGGGGTAACCATGAAAGCAGATCCTACTTTCCTACACTCCTGCTCTTTCCTTTGTTGCTGTTGAAGGATAGAGAGTTCGCCCTCTAAATGCCTTTCTGTGAAAGGACAGAATCAAAATGCTGATGCTTTTCTGTCTGGCCTGTGTCCTTAGGACTGGATGGAGGCCTTAGACCGTCAGGATGCGTGTTTTTAACATAGCCATAGCCTCCTGATTGAGACTACGCCAGGTGGCAGATGCACAGTCTGTAGGGCTCAGCACCAAGACTGCCTGTTGGATCCAATCTGGATTTTGGTAGAGTCTTCAAGGGATATGCAGTATTGGCTGCTCAACTGCTATTGAACCTACGGCAGACCCCTCTCCCAGCTTCACCCAGAGCTGACGGTGGTGATGGATGCGTCACTGTTGTGTTGTGATCATCTAGGACAGATGGAGATCTGAGGACTCTGGTCTTTGGCAGACACCCTGCTTCATATGAATCTATGGAATTTCTGGCCATTGCCTGGTGCTGAAGACCTTCCTACTGTCCCTCAAAGCCTGGTGCAGGTTCCTACAGGCAGCACCACCGCCATGTAATACTGCAACACAAAGAGTGGAATGGGATCATGGGTAATGTGCCAAGAGGCTCTGCACCTCTGGAGTTGGCCAGAGCGTCCAGGGCATCTCCCTGTTCGTGAATAACCTTGCAGGTTCTTAAAATGTAAGGTTGGACAAACTCAGACGATAGTAGTTGGCAGATTGCGAATGACGATTACACTCTGAGGTGGCAAAGGCTATCTTCCACCAGGGAGGAGAACCCTGGCAGGGTCTTTTCACCCCCATTGATAACGTGTAGTGTCAAAACTTCCCAAGAAAGCACCCTCTTGGAGTGGAGCATGTGTCTCCTGTACGCCTTTATCCCTCTCCTACCACAAGTTTTGAAAAAGAGCTGGAACGACCGGGCCCAAGTCATCCTTTTGGCTCCGGATTGGGCATGGAGAGTGGATTACCTGCAACTTCTGGGCATGAGTATATTGTACGAAGCTGGCTCTGTATATACTATACCAAAGTAAGGTATAGTGTGCACAGAGTCCAGTGAATTCCCAGAGGTAGAGCAGAGGCTAAATTAGATAATCTCTAACAGCTCTATTTGTGGTATTGTGGTCAAGCAGTTAGGCATATCAGGAGGTGTGTTAAGCATTTATTGTATTCACTCAGGCAAGAACTGATGGCACACACTCAGAGACTGAATCCAGACCAATTAGGAAAGTAAAAGAAAGGTATACTTATGTTTTATTTCTAGAACCAAGCAGAACTTGGCACAGATAAGTAGTATATGCTTTCAAATACAAAACTTTACAAGAAAATGCCATTGTGGTTGAATGGAATCGTTACAGGTTTGTATTCGCTTTTAAAACAGTTCAGAATACATTGAAATTACTTTACATTACTTTTGCGTTACTTTTCAGTTACTTTGACTACTCTTGGTATGCCTAGATATCACACCGTGGATCTTGCAAAACACAGGTAAGTACAACAGCATCTGAAAGAAACACATAGTGATAGATTCCTTACCTTAGAATATCCCCAGGCGTCAGACTGGATCCGGAAAGTTTTCGTCAGCAGTACCCCTGCGCGTCGGTAGCTGGCGTCGTGCGGCTCCGTGTCCGTCGTTGGCGTTGTGGTCGCCGAGATGACGTCGCGGGCGCTACTTAGACGCCGCCCACGCGCGCTGACGTCAGTTCTTTCTTTTTCCACGCCAGCAAGCGCAGATCCGGGAAGAGCAGGAACCCCCAGTCAATTTTTGACTGACTTTTTCTCTCTATTTTTTCATCGAGTCTTCGACTCCTGGTGCAGTTAGGATGCCCGGTTTTAAGTCCTGCGGGGATTGCCACCGCATGATGTCGGTGACGGACCCGCACCGTGTGTGTCTTTTCTGCCTGGGGCGCGACCACGACCCCAAGTCGTGCCCCGACTGCCGGGCCATGTTGCCGAAGACTTTGCGGGAGCGGTCCCGAAAGTTGCTGGAAGCCCGGCAGTCGGCTCCGCGCCGTTCGAGGTCCCGGTCCCGTGGGAGGTCGAGGGACCGTGCGCGGAGTCATCACCATCGATCTTCGGGATCCAAGTCTTTGCACTCGGGGCAGGTAAGACGAAGCACAAGAAGTCGAAGAAACGCCATCGTTCTCCGACTTCCCCTCGCCGGTCGCGTGACGCGGCTTAGGGTGCGGGTGGTGCCTCCCCCGCGGCTCCGGCGGAGCCTATGCAGTCGCCCCCCGACTACCCGCCCTTCCCGGGGCCGTCGGCGACTCCGGCCCAAATACAGGAATTCCTGTCGGCCATGGCTCGCCTCTTTGGGCCGTCGGGTCCCGCTGGTGCGCCTTCGGGCCCCGCGGTCCTGACTGGGTGTCCTCGCCGGCGGCTCCGGCCCCGGCGTCGCTGTCAGCTCCAGCCTCTGCGCCGCAGGACACCCTTGGATCCAGGCCTGGATCCCGGTCGACGCCGGTTGACCTTGTCACACCTCCACCGACGTCGACTCCACCGGCACCAGTTCTGACGCCGCCCGCTCCTCGGGACGACGTCGACCTCAGTTTCAGCCCCGATGTGGACGCGGCGTCGAGCCGGCGTCGATCAATGCCGTTCTCGACGTTGCTCGGGGATTTTTATCCCCATGTCCCTGCTCCTTATTTTAGACCTGTTGAACAGCCTGAGGAGCAAGGAGAGGAGTGGGAGGGGTCTGAGGACCCTCTCGCAGCTGCTTGCGAGTCTGAACAGGACTGGGCTGAGGAATTGGGGGACGCCAGTGGTCTGGATACCTCACCAGACCTTGGCATGCTGTCTCCTCCTACCATGGCTACGGAGGAGGGTGCTGGTTATGCTGTGGTGTGGCGTAAGGTGGCCGAGGCCCTACACCTCGAGCTCCCTACTGTGGCAGTCAAGACTAACCTCCTGACAGAGGTGCTTCAGCCAGCAGCTACTTCTGCGGAGCCGCTGCTTCCCTTCAATGAAGCCCTTTCTGACGTTCTTTTGGGCACTTGGTCCAGGCCCACCACAGGGGCTCCTGTGGATAGGAACGTGGCCCGACGCCATCGCCCGGCTCCGGGTGACCCCATTTTCCTCTCCCAACATCCCACCCCGAGAGCTTGGTTGTCCAAGCCTCTGCTTCCCCAACCGCCTTCCCTTCCGCCCCACCGGATAGGGAATCCAAGAAGCTGGATCAGTTTGGGAAGAAGATTTTTTCTTCCACCAGCTCTGCGCTGCGGTCCGTGAACACTGCATGCCTCTTGGGCCGTTATTCCCACTCTCTGTGGGTTACGGTGGCGCAAGTGCTGCCCCAGTGTCCGGAGGAGGCCCGGCCAGCTCTCTCCCAGGCTGTTGCAGAGGGGAGAGACGCAGCAAAGTTCATGATTCGTTGTGGTCTAGACACCGCCGACTCACTGGGCAGGTCGATTACAACGACAGTGGCGGTTCGCCGTTACGCCTGGTTGAGGACCACTGGATTTTCGGGGGATGTCCAAAACACCCTTATGGACATGCCCTTTGATGGCCGTCGCCTCTTCGGCGACAAAGCGGACAGCGTGTTGGAGAGGTTTAAGGACTCACGGGCTACGGCCAAGTCCTTGGGACTCTCGGCAGTCCGCCCTCCTCCGCCTTCCGCTTTTCGCCCCTTTTGTGGCACAGGAAGGGGCGCCCCGCAGCGTTCGCAACAGAGCCACAGGCCTGCGCAGCAACAATCCCAGCGCGGCCGCGGATGCGGGTTCCGCCGTGGCGGACTAAGGGGCCAGCGGGCGGGTCAGTCCACCACCACCCCGGCCACCACAGCCTCCAAACCTTCCTAGTCCGAACTTTCAGGCCCATCAAATGCCAGTGGGCGGCAGGCTTCGCCATCACCTCCCCCACTGGCGCACCATCACTTCGGACAGGTGGGTTTTAAAGATAGTCCGGAGGGGCTACTCCCTCCCCTTCGAGACTACCCCTCCAGCTATGCCACCTCAGTACCACCGCATGTCGGGGGATCACTTGGCGCTTCTTCAGCAGGAAGTTGCGGCCCTCTTGGCCAAGGGGGCCATCGAGCGCGTTCCGATGCCAGAAGTAGGTCGTGGTTGCTATTCCCACTACTTTCTGGTGCCCAAGAAGGACAAAGGCCTGCGTCCTATCTTAGACCTCCGGAACGTCAATCGCTTCCTCTGCAAAGAGAAGTTCAAGATGCTCACTCTGGCTCAGGTCTGGTCTGCTCTCGATCCACAAGACTGGATGGTAGCGCTAGACTTGCAGGATGCCTATTTCCACATCCCCGTCCTGCAAGCCCACCGGCGTCACCTACGGTTCACAGTAGGCCACGAGCACTTTCAGTTCACCGTGCTCCCTTTTGGCCTTACCAGCGCCCCTCGGGTGTTCACCAAGGTGATGGCGGTGGTCGCAGCTCATCTGCGCAGATCAGGGGTTTCAGTCTTCCCCTATCTGGACGACTGGTTGTTGAAGGCGGGCTCGGCCCATGCAGTCGTCTCCCACCTCCAGACTACGGCCGACCTCCTGCACTTGCTGGGGTTCTCCATCAATGTGCCGAAGTCGCACCTGATTCCCTCTCAGAAGCTCCTCTTTATTGGAGCGGTTCTGGACACGGCCCAGTTTCGGGTCTATCCTCCCGAACAGCGAGTCCGGGATATTCGGGCTCTGATTCCCATCTTTCAGCCCTTGTCCCGGGTTTCGGTCAGAGTGACTCTGAGGCTGCTGGGCCTCATGGCCTCCTGCATCCTGCGGATTGATCATGCCAGATGGCATATGTGGGCTCTGCAGTGGGACCTGAAGTTCCAGTGGGCGCAGCATCAGGGGAACCTGTCCGATCACGTCCAGATCTCGGAGGGCACTGCACGTCAGTTGCAGTGGTGGCTCACGAACCGGCATTGGGTCGACGGCAGATCCCTCTCCCTTCCCCAACCGGAGTTTACAGTGGTGACAGATGCATCCCTCCTGGGTTGGGGCGGCCACATGGGAGAGGCGGAGATCAGAGGCCTCTGGTCTCCGGCGGAGTCCCGGCTCCATATCAACCTTCTAGAGCTTCGGGCGATCCGGCTTGCACTGAAGGCATTCCTTCCCTCTGTCAAGGGGAGAGTAGTGCAGGTGTTCACAGACAACACCACCGCCATGTGGTACTGCAACAAACAAGGCGGGGTGGGGTCGTGGACCCTCTGTCAGGAGGCTCTGCGTCTCTGGACATGGCTGGAACATCAGGGCATGTCCCTGGTGGTTCAACACCTGGCAGGTTCTCTGAACGCCAGGGCGGACGAACTCAGCCGCAGATGCAAGCTCGATCACGAATGGCGTCTTCACTCGGAGGTGGTGCAAGGTCTCTTTCAGCAGTGGGGAGAGCCTTGGTTAGATCTATTTGCCACCGAAGAGAACGCGCAATGTCATCAGTTCTGCGCGTTGGAATTTCCAAGGCGGCACTCGCTCGGCGACGCTTTTCATCGCGAGTGGAGGTGCGGTCTGTTGTACGCCTTTCCGCCTATACCACTTCTGCCCAGAGTGCTGAAGAAGATCAGGCGCGACCGGGCACAAGTCATCCTTGTGGCCCCGGACTGGGCTCGAAGAGTATGGTATCCCGAGCTACTCAGTATGAGCATTGATCCTCCGATCAGACTGCCTCTTCGGGAGGATCTTCTGTCGCAGCAGCAGGGGACGGTCCTCCACCCGAACCTGTCCAGCCTCCACCTCTTTGCGTGGAGATTGAGCGGCGGCAGTTGATTCCTTTCGACTTGCCTCCTGAAGTTTGTGATGTCATTCTGGCAGCCAGGCGTCCCTCTACTAAAGTGGTATACGCCTGCAGGTGGAACAAGTTTGTGGAATGGTGCACAGCAAAGGCTGTGGATCCCCTTTCTGCCCCTCTTTCTGAGGTCCTACTGTTCCATCTCTCTTTGGCCCGGCAGGTCTCTGCTCTGGGCACTATCAAGGGCTACCTTTCTGCAATTTCAGCCTTTCTCAGGCTACCTGATCAGCCCTCTTTTCAAGTCCCCTTTTGTAAATAGATTTCTCAAAGGCATTACACACCTTTTTCCTCCTATTCCTTTCGTGATGCCTCAGTGGGACTTGAATCTGGTTCTTACATACTTGATGTGCGCTCCCTTTGAGCCTCTTCACAACTGTCCTCTTCGTCTCTTGACATTGAAGACTGCCTTCCTGGTGGCCATCACCTCCGCTAGGCGGGTGAGTGAGCTCCAGGCTCTTTCTTGTAAGCCTCCTTTCCTTTCAGTCCATCCGGACAAAGTGGTGCTCAGGCCCCGTCCTTCCTTTTTGCCAAAAGTGGTTACGGCCTTTCACATTGGGCAGACTATTACCTTGCCCACCTTCTTTCCGCCTCCGCATCCGTCCAGAGAGGAAGAGAGGCTCCACCGCCTGGACCCAAAACGTGCGCTCTCATTTTATCTCAACCGCACACAGCAGTTCCGGGTGGATGACCAGCTCTTTGTTGGCTACGTTGCACCAAGAAAGGTCGGGCGGTACACAAGAGAACTATCTCCCGCTGGGTTGTCTTGTGTATCAAATTCTGTTACTCTTTGGCTAAAAAAGAACCTCCGGTGGGGCTGCGTGCTCACTCCACCAGAGCTACTGCAGCCACTACTGCATTGGGACGCGGTGTCCCCCTGCAAGACATCTGTCAGGCAGCCACGTGGGCCTCGCTGCACACGTTTACCAAGCATTATTGCCTGGACAGCCAAGTCCGGAGAGACGGCTTCTTCGGCCGTTCTGTTCTCCGCGACTTTCTGGTGTGATCTTAGTTCGCAGACCCACCACCGGGGTTGGTATTGCTGGGGTATCTATTCTAAGGTAAGGAATCTATCACTATGTGCTTCTTTCAGCTGAACAAGTTACTTAACTTCGGTAACGATATATCTGTAAGAAACATTAGTAGTGATAGATTCCTTACCGCCCCACCCATCCTCCCCGTTCTGCGAACTGATTTCTAGGGTTAAGGTCATCCCTTTCAGGGCCCTAGTTTCAATGCACCAGTGGTCAGTATCTTGCATGGCTCTGCGTTCCTGGCGCGGAAAGTCGTGTACAGAACTGACGTCAGCGTTCGTGGGCGGCGTCTAAGTAGCGCCCGCGGCGTCATCTCGGCGACCACGACGCCAACGACGGACGCGGAGCCGCACGACGCCACCTACCGACGCGCAGGGGTACTGCTGACGAAAACTTTCCGGATCCAGTCTGACGCCTGGGTATATTCTAAGTTAAGGAATCTATCACTACTAATGTTTCTTACAGATATATTGTTACCGAAGGTAAGTAACTTGTTCTTTTGGTTCAAAGAAAGTTACTTTGGTTTCCAATACAAAAGTCAGTTCAACACTTAGAACATTTTGGAGAAAAATCACATTATGGGTTCTTACGGAAGAAAAGAAGGTTATCGGTTTGCAGGTAAGTAAACAACCTGCAAGACTGGGTGTTTGGGATTAGAACGAAGGTTCCCCAAGGTTCAGGTGTGCACTCAGAGTGCACCACCAGCGGCTAGGGGGCACCTCGGTTGGGGGCTGCTCTGTGCAGGCCACTCGGTCTTGGGAGCCAAGCTCCTAGAGTTAATGTCAGGGCAAAAGGGGGCCCAGGTCAGCATCAAGTCCAAACCACCACCAGCGGCATAGTGGTGGCCCGGTGCAGGATGCTTAGGAGTTGTCGGCCCAATGCAATCCTATAGAGGTTGCCGGGTTTGGATTTTGGCTACAGGCTCGGTCCAGGAAGTCTTCCGGGAGGAACCAACAGCAGGGCAGGTAAGTTGGAGGGCTCGGGGAGGTAGGTGCACCTCAGGTCCTTTTCTCCAGGGTGCATTTCAGCCGAATGCAGGGGTGCCTTTTGAGGTCGGATTTCACCTTACCGGGCCATTTGCGGTTGGGTGGGTCTCCCTGCTGAGGCTGCAGTTGTGCCGGGCAGTCCTGGAGGGGTCAACCCACAGCGGACTCGACTCTGGAGCGCTGGGGGACCTCGCTGGGACTGGTGGGCCACTTGGACTCGGGCCGTAGGCGACGGGTGCAGTGGTGGTTCCAGGCGTCCAGTTTCTTTGTCCTCAGCAGGCTCAGAGTCTTTCTTTGGAGTTTCTTTTGAACAGAGCTGCTGTTCGCAGGAGATATGGTCTTTGTTGAAAGCAGTCAGTCCTCTCAGGGGTTTTGGAGGCCTCTGGCTGCAGGACAAGTCAACTTTTGGCGCAGGATCTCTAGAAACTGCAGGTGGGCCGGTAGGGCTGAGGCCAAGTCAGTTCTTCTCTACAGTCTCCTCTGCTGTGCGACTTCTTCCGTCCTTCTTCTTCGTAGGTTGCAGGAATCTGAGGAGGCAAGGTTCAGGGTTGCCCCTCTCTTTCTGACTTGGTTTTCCTGCCAATTCTCCTGCCCAAAGTGACGGTCAGAACCGGTGGGAGCCAGTTGCTTGGGGCAGTAAAAGGCAGGGTCGGCTAACAAAGGGGGCAGGCCTTCGAAGCTTCCCCTTCGCGGACCCAGCCCATCCTGGAGGAGGAGGCATGACACCTCTGCCCAGGATGGGCTTTGTGTCTGGTCCCAGAGAGCGGAGGCCCTCTACCCATGGGTCCAGAAACCTGTCTGGTGGTGGCAAATGGCGGGTTGCCATTCAGGAACAACACCAGGGCTGGTCGTTTTTCACGGGGCATCTCTAAGATGCCCTCTGAGTGCTTTTTACATTAAATCCCACATTGGCATCAGTGTGGGTTACATGTGCTGAGAAGTTTGCTACCAAACTTCCCAGGTTTCAGTAAAGCCATTATGGAGCTGTGGAGTCCGTAATGACCAACTCCCAGACCATATACTCTTTATAGCCTAACTGTACTTACAATGTCTAAGTATGGACTTAGACACTGTAGGGGTACAATGCTCAGGCAACTGTACCCTCACCTGTGGTCTATTGCACCCTGCTCAAGGGGTGACTTACCTTGGCCATAGGCAGTGGTTAGCAGTCATGGCACACAGGGATGTGTGCCATGTCGACTCGTCACTGTTTTCTGCACCAAGACACGCAGCCTGCAATGGCTGCGTGTTAATGTGCAGGGTTTCTAAGGGTAGAACAATAGGTGCTACGGCCCTTAGAGGCCTTCCCTGGTCACAGTGCCCTTGGTACCCATGGTACCTTTTACAAGGGGCTTACCTGTGGCCAGAGATGTGTCAGTTGTGGGTACAAAGGTACAGTTTTGGATAAGAACACCAGCCCCTGGGAACCTGATTGGCAGGGAACCAGGACACATCAAGTCAAAGTGCATCAAGTGTCAGGAAAAACGTGGGCGGGTTACTGCAACAGAAACCCACTTTCCTACACATATGTTCACCAATCAGACTACCATCTCGGGAAGATCTTCTATCACAATAGCAGGGCAGGGTTTTGTACGTGAACCTGCACAATCTACACCTCCCTGCATAGAGAGTAAGCGGTGGCCGTGCTTTCGGTCTACTACCTGAGGTTGTGGATGTACCCTTGTTACCAGGTGTTCCTCTCCAAAGACCATTTACGCTGAGCGGTGGGACACATTGGTGGCCTGGTGTAGAGTCCGCAACACTGACCCCTTACAAGCAAAACTGTTGAATGTTTTATTGTTTGTTTTGTCTTCAGCCCAGTAAGGACTTGCAGTGGGCATTACTAAATGTCAATTGTTGGCCTTTTCAGCTTTTTTGCGTTTGCCCTTCTTTAAATCACCTGTTGTGATGTGTTATAGGTTCAATATATATGTTCCCTCCCATACCATTTGTGAGGCCACAGTGGGACCTTGATTTGGCCCTGACATTTCTCATGTGTATACCCTACAAGCCAGTGCACTGCTGCTGGCTGCGTCTGTTGACACTAAAGATTGTCTTCCTAGATGAGATCACTTCAGCTCGTCACATGAGGTAGCTCCAGGGTCTCGGTGCAACAGCCCTACACAACCTTTTTACCAGACGAACTGGTGCTGTGGACAGGGCGGCCTTATTTCCAAAAGTCGTGACTCCTTTTTATGTTGGGCATTCCATTACCCTCCCAAAGTTGTTTTCCCGCCTCTCCTCACAAAAGAGGAGGAGATCCTCCATCGGTTGGACCCGAAGAGATCTTTAAGCTTTTACATCGATCTTTCCAAAAACCATTGAATAAACGTTCAACTTTTGTGGAGTTCTGTTTGTCGATGAAAGGAAAAGCTGTGCAGAAAATGACTGTCACAATGGATAGTCCCCCTGCATTAAGGTTTGCTATGTATTGGCCAAAAACCAGCCAGATCTAAGGCAATGACCACTGCATTGGCATGCAGAGTTCCTGTCCATGACATCTCGCAAGATGTAACGTGGGCGTCCATGCACTATTTTCCAATGCTTTACTGCCTTGACAGCCGTGTTTGATGGGAAGGACTTTTCGGCTTTTCGGTCCTGCAAGACCTTTTGGCCTGAGTCCATCCCTCCATATTGAATGGGAGGTGAGGGGAGAGGGGTGGTACTGCTTTGGCATATATTTTAAAGGTGAGTAATCAGTGTTTAGAAGTATCCATCAGAAGAATAAGTCACTTATCTACGCCAGTGCTAACTCTTGTGGATACTCTATCTAACAGCAGATTTCTCACTGGCCTCCCACTTCCCCGTTCTATGGAGTGGCCTCTTTTTACCATCTAAAAGATTCCCAAATTAGAGATCTGTACACTGGTACCAACTATTGTCTTATGCTACTTATACAAGGGCGCAGAACGAGTCAAGCAAGAAACTGACGTCGGCATTGAGAGGTGGCGTTATATGCAGCTCCACTCTATCACTTCCGAGGCGGAACAAAGCCAACGTGGAGCTGCACGGTGCCACCTAGCGACACGCAGAAGCACTGCTAAGAACATTTCTAGATGCAGTCTGGCAACTGGGGAATATTCTAAAGGTGAGGGAATCTGTGGTTAGATAGAGGATCTACCAGAAACCGTGTTACCAGAGGTAACTTGTTGTTCTTAATTTACTGTTTCTAAGTACTCTAATTCTGGTTCAAGTACCTACCGGGCAAATATAATAATGCCATTTATATGCTGTATTTTTTATACATGCTACATTGTACTCAATGGAGCTTACCCTTCCCAGCGCATACTTAGGATATATGTAGGATTAAGATATATTTACAATGTCGATGTTATATTTTGACACATAGAGAGTGTTAAATTTGAGGAACAGATGATCACATTAGATAAGAAATTGGGTTCTGCTATGTGGTGTTTTTACTGATTTTTTACAAATGAGCACGAATTAATGACAGATGAGATTGTCTTGTGTGTTTTCTCCTCTATATTAGTGTTCATGTAGTTTTTCTGTATATATAACATTTATGTTTTGTCTTTTATATTAATGAAATGTCAAACTTATCAAATAATTGCAACTAATTTTGATACATTGATGAAAAAAGGTTTTTATTAAATTTGAAGATATAAAGATTTGAGTCACTGTGCAGCATTCTACTCATTCAAGACTGGAGGTATGAACGTGAATTGATTGGATGCTTGCATGTTAAGTTGATTGAATGTTAGTGTTTTCCAAAGGGAGTTAATTACGACTGGAATTTTATATTTCACATTTAAACCTCGTGTTGCCTCACATCTGAAATCAATAGTTCTGGTTCAGTTCAACGTCAGGATGTTTTCTCCACCCCCAAAGGCAAGAGTTTTCAAACTCAGTCACGCTTTTTTCAGTGATACTAGGTCTGATATGCCATTATCAGAAGCTTAGAAGCCTCCTTCATAGTCCTGAAAGTTGTGGACTTCCATCCTAGAATCTGTTGCGAGGTGATCGAAACAGTGTTCAGAGGCCTGTAAGCCTCCTTTGTAGTCAGAGTAAGTTCTAGCTTTCAAGCCCTAATCTTGGGGGCATGGCAGCAGAAACGCAGAACAGGTCCAGCAGGAATGCAATTCTTCTCCCTCCACGGTGGATTGGGTAACACAAGGGAATGTTTCTAAAACCCTTTCAGGTTTGGTAGATGCCACAGGAAAAGAGCAAGAGATAATAAAGTACTAGAAGTGTCACACGGGGGGCTCTGTTAATATAGAAAGTAACAGACAGTTGAGACAAGGAAAATGTCCTAGAAATCATGAGTCTGAAAATCCATAGGTTTCCAGATTTGACTTATCAAGCAACGCATAGAAAATCTGTAAAACAAAAAATGAAGCGACCCAAATGGATCAGTTTCTCCCTTTCCTACAAGACCGCCTACAAAGGTCTAAGACACTCTCAGTGCTGATTGTTTGGTAATTTAAGGGTATACTCACTAAGTTTAGTAGAAGAGAAACAGAATTCTTTTGGGGTTCACTTAAAGTGTTGTAAGGTAATGCCATTAGCAGTAATTGGTGAATGTTAAAAATGTACCGTCGACCACCTACAAAGGACTAAGACACTATCAGGGCTGATTGGTAATTTAAGGGTATACTCACTAAAATTAGTAGAAGAGAAACAGAATTCTTTTGGCGGCACCTTAAGTGTTGTAAGGTAATGCCATTAGCAGTAATTGGTGAATGTTAAAAATGTACCGTCGACCACCTACAAAGGACTAAGACACTATCAGGGCTGATTGGTAATTTAAGGGTATACTCACTAAAATTAGTAGAAGAGAAACAGAATTCTTTTGGCGGCACCTTAAGTGTTGTAAGGTAATGCCATTAGCAGTAATTGGTGAATGTCAAAAGTGTACTGTCTATTTAAAAACTGCTTACTCTTATGATGACATGATTTTTTTCAAAAAGCCCCCAAATGTATTTCCCATTTCATAAAATTCTAAAATTGTTTTAGAACATTCAGCCAGCACTTAAGAATTTAGGGGTACATATAAACATCACAGACACAACTGGACGGTTTGTAAATAGATTTGAAGTTTTTTTTTCCCATTCTAAAATTGCTTGTGAGCTTTTAGTGAAAACTTTAAACGTATGAAATCTTTACAAATTTTAGGGTTTTTAATTGAGAAATACAAAATGTTTTCATCCTCTAATAATTTTTATTTGATGGGCAGAGTGTCTCGGTTTTCAACCATGCTTTATGAATGTTTTCCCTAATTTGGCCTGAATTCATTGCGGGTAGAGCCAAATATTGAGATAAATGCATGATAAATGCTATGTGTATTTGTTAACAGGGCAACAATCTGCAGATGGCCATCATTGTGAGAAACATTCACAAAATGGCTCCTTCCTCTTATTAGGGAGCCGCTGTGAAATAAATGCAGGTGTTGCAGGATCAAAGAGAGGCATTCGAATGAGAAAAATGACAAATATGCACAGCCTAATGAACAGCCTAATGAATTTGAGAATCATGTGTGCAATTTCAAATTGGTGTGTTAGGAAGAGCATCACAGCCTAAGTGTGCTAGAAATGTATAGGTATAAATAGTCATTTTTCTACGTGAGTCTTCAGGAGTCTCACGTCCTACGCCACGCTACGCACACTGCTCGCTACCGGAGGAGGGGCAACACAGCGCAGCAGCTCGCCGCTCCCTACCCGCGGCGCTAGTCCCCCCTCCCCCCGATTCCCCCCCAGCTTTCTCAAACACAACTGCCCATTGCCGGGATTCTTGGGGGGCTCTCTGGGGGTCGGTGGGCCCTGCTTGGCCTCAACCTAGTTCCGGCCTGGCTCACGGACCGGTCCTAGTCCGGAAAACAGGCAAACCAGGCCCCTGGGCAGGTGAGCCCAGCAATTAAGGTCCCTGGGCAGGAGAGCCCAGCGCGGACCCAGAGGGAGAAACCCAGTGGGCCCGGCAGCGGCAGTGGAAACTTTGCGGGCCCTATTGGGCCAAAATCAGGTGACGGAGTGACTGGGGCAGAGAGCGCGTGGTGGCCTTAGTGCACCGGCACTGAGAGTCTGCCCCCGGTGAGCCCCACAGAGGCGGCTCAGATAGTCTGGGTGCGGTTTGTGGGGCCTGGGGTGCCCCGCTTCGCTCCCCCACGTACCTTACCCACAGCTGTCACCAGCCATCCCAAAGGGGCAGCAGGAACAGCCGGAAAACAACAGAAATAACGGAGGGAGTGCTTGGTCACCATACCTAAACTGGAAGACCTGCTCACCTGTCTTGTCGCGGTATTAGGCACCTAAAAACAAGAGTAGTCACTGCAGGCACCATTATTGGCCTTCTCAGCTCGGGGGGCAGTGAAGGTGGGAAGAAGGGAAGAAGGAAGGAGGTGGGCACCGGAAAATAAAGACTCTCCCACAGGAGTTCCAAGCATGGCGCTTAAAAAGAAGCCTTCCCGACTTCAAGGGATAGATACGGAAGAGAACGTACTCTTTGGGCCAACACACTCAAGGGTCACTAGAAGCACTGCTCTGTCACTCAAACAGGAACTACCCCCAGTAAGCGCACCGCAACAAGAGCTTATAACATTAAATTTTCAAGCACCTAACAGTCCACCAACAATTCTGGATAGCACCTCGGAAGGAGCAGAAGATCTCAAGGCTAGGATCTAGCCAAGGCATGGTGGACGCTCCCTTCCTTAGTAGCCCCGCCCCCAAGCGCAGATCACACTTATGTCCCAGGGACTGGGTACGGGAAGGGCACAATCGGGCTTTATCTAGGGGGCACCAAGAGGCAAACGAGGGAAGGAGCGGCAACATCCGCAAAGAAAGGGGCCAAGAGACAGAGCCCAGGAGGATCTCACTGAACATAGAGAACCCCAGGGCGACAACAAATAAGGCAATAAAGGAAGGGCAAAGAAGCCATAACACCCTGTAAACCCAGAGAAGCAGGGAAGGGAAAGAAGCTCCCACTAGTCCATGTGTTGCCGGCACAAGTGAAGGGGAAGCTCTCAACAAGAACACCGAGGGGGCAGCAGGAGTGAGGGCAGAGCCCCCCTCTCCAGGAGAGCCAAGAAGAAGTTGAAAAAACAACTAAAAAGGTCGAAAGTAAAAAGAAGATCAATCATGCCGGCAACACTGCACAGCCGCAGCTGTAAAGAAATCGACAATCCAAGGCCACTCTACCCCATCTTCAATGTCAAACAGCATTACAAGCCACTGGCATTAACGGAAAGAAAGTCCCGAGGGAGTGAGGCCCCACTGCGTCAGTGCAAGCCTCAAGCCCACCTGCAACTAATGGGGCCAACATCAGCCCCCGGATTGAATGAAGCACAGGAGGCAAGCCCAGAAAAGGCGGACGCCTGCACACAGACCAGAGCATCCAACCAATCAAGACCCTAGACACAGAATGGAACGAAGGGCATAACACACCCTCCCAGAGGGAGCAGCAGATAAAAGAAAGTCTAGCTAGCACTTCAAGTGGAGCAGCAGGTCGACCGCAGCACAGAATTACCAACAACCTCTCTGCATATTTAGGCCCTCATACCCTCGTACAGGTGGAGGATAGGCGCTCAAAGGGCGCATCTTTGCCAAAAGACACACCTCGAATGCACGAGGTGGTGTTCACCCCCAGGTATCACATCAAGGGCCCTCATGACATCTTGAACAGGTCTAACATCCTTCGGCTTTTTAGCCACACTGCTACCCTGACACAAATCAAGTCAGAAAACCTGAAGTGGGTAAAATTCAGAAAGCTACAAGGTGACACTCACGGTAACTCCACCTTAGTAGGTTTCAGCCAACAGCGTCTACAACTGGCTATCCTAGGGGAAGCACAACAGCTTGCCAGCTGGGGTATAGATGTACAACTACCCAGCCCGATGAAATACCTTTATGTTCTCATTCCCTACCACGAGGGGAGGGGGGCCCCATCAATTCTGCAAGGAACAAGCAGCCACAGAAAAGGAGGCAGAAATATCCATGTACGACCAAGCACCCCTACAAACATTTGCATTACATATAGAGACAACCAGCGTGGAGCGCAAATGCGCCAGACTGAACAGGCAATAACAGAGGAATCCTGGCAGCAGCATCCCTAACAATAGACAAAGATCCATCTTCGAAGAGCGGAAAGCGAGGGAATTTTCTGATTACCATCAACAAGTAACATTAATCTCTTGGAACATTGCAGGGCTAAGTAATATTCCCAGGGACAAGGAAACACAGGACTATCTCTCAAAGGGAGACATAGTGTGCTTCCAGGAAACCTGGGCAATGTCAACGACACCTTTAGTCAACTTTTACGAACATCATGTAGCCGCCACGAAAAAGAGCATCTTTGGCCATCGGTCTTCCTAAGCCATGCTCGTAAATTCAAAACCACAGAAATAAGTGTTCAATGTCCCGAGCTGCAAGTCTTGATAATCAAGGGGCCCAGGGTGAATCGTCACCCTTTTCACCTGCTGTTAATAAACTGCTATATTAATCCAGTGCAAAGTCAAATGCAGTCTTTTATGGAAACCTTCACCAACACACTGGAAGAAGTATTAATCAAATTTGAGCACCATTATGTATTCATCATCAGAGATTTTAACACGAGAAGCTTGGACAAGGCACCAGACTCGCACAGTAATGGGGACAAGGTGGTCCCCTTCTCTCTCTTCTCCAAAACTTTAGGCTACGATCAGCTCACCTTATTTAAAAAAAAGCATGCTCCCCTTCGTGGCGCCACAAACCGACCTTCAGGAATGTATCTACAATCAATTACATTTCACTCAACGAGAGGCTGGCCGACAAGCTGGGTGGTTTTGTAGTCGATGAGAGAGGAGAAAGCGATCACAGGCCACTGCGCGCCTCCCTTCAACTAGCAACGCAGCCAGCAGCTCTTCAGCAAGCAATAGGTGAACCCAGTGGAGAAGAGCAGCTCAGAGTCCTCCAAAGAATAAAATTGACTGCCAATCTTGGAACCAAACTGTCGGAGTGGGTAGCAACAAGGGAAGCACACCCAGAGACAGGTATTCAAACTAGCTCGGGCACTCTTAGTCCCAATCCTGACTCCACTTATTAATTATGTGTTCATGACATCAACAATACCGCAGTCATGGAATGGATCAATTTTATTCCCCATCCATAAGAAAGGCAACCACTCAAACCCTACCAATTACAGGCTTGTCGCCCTGCTTGATCTAGACGCAAAGGCCTACGCCCGAATACTACTGAAGGACTTGGAGGAATAGGCAACTTAAAAAAGAATCCTCCCACTACATCAGTCAGTATTCAGGGCAAACAGCTCAACAATGGACAACATCATTGCGCTGGCTTATCTCTCCAAACAAGCGGTTAAAGAAAAGCACCCGCCCCTGTTTTGTTGCTTCATAGATTATAGCACAGCCTTTGACAGGGTAGACCGAGGCTGGCTGTGGGGAAAACTAATAGCCTGGGGGATCCCCTCTAAGCTTCTGAAAGCGATTACAGCTCTTTACGAGGGGACATGGGTTCAGATCAAAATAAGCCCAACAGCAGCCACAATCTCTAGACCGCGGACTTGGCAAACGCCCTGAAAGAAGCCAGCTTAGTGGCCCCGAGACTGGGCAAGGTGAGGCACCCAAACCCTCCAGTACGCCGACAACACGGTAGTAATGGACCACAGTAGGGTGGGTCTTCAGAGAGCCCTAAACGAACTTCACAAGTACAATAAGGAAAACTGTCTATTAGTCAATCAGAGCAAAACCAAGATAGTTGTATTTGGAAAATACCGTTACAAAAGGCAAGTTACCTGGCAACTGGGAGACCATCAAATAGAGACAACATCTGCCTACAACTACCTTGGGATCTGGCTCTCAGAGAGGGCCAACCCGGCGACTCATATAAAACATCTAAGCGCAAAGACCAACCGAGTGATCTTCACACTGAGGCGACTAAGCCAACGCCTGACAAGTCCAACAGCGGAGCCAATGCTAACAGTCCTCAAGGTAAAACTAATTTCGGCCATCAACTATGGCCACCTGGCTTTTCCAGGAGCCCTGGATCAAGCTATAGCGGCAGCCTAGATAAAAGCCTACAAGGCAGTGATGCAAGCGCCAAGACAAGCCAGGAAAGCCAGGCTATGGCTGGAACTAGGCCTTTGCAGACCCGGTCTGGCATTACAGGCGGATTTAATTAAGTATTACATCAGGGTACTTAAAGCCTCGGATAACACCCTTAAACATCATTTGGGATCAATCTTCAGAGAAGCGGACTCCGCCAGGCATTCCAAGCTGAGCCAGGCAATTGGGAACCTGAAGATTGAAGCAGAGAGCCAGTCCCTTACTCGAGATTCCGTTATCTGCCTGGACAAATGCAGTGAAGCAGCAGGTCTGGGCTATCTCGTATGAAAAGAATCGGGCCTCACTCCGTTATAACCCTAATACAACGGCACTGGACTCGTCTTTTTCCCGGGGAAAGCCCAACAATACTTACGAGAGGCGCTCTCAGCTCAGGCACGCAGGAATATTCTGTTCATGTGGCTCATCGCACTCAGGATCTCGGACTTCAACTTAGCATGGGCCTGTAAGGCTGAAGCAGCCTTTTGTCAGTTATGTTATTATCATAAGGAATCCGGGTTACATCTACTATGCTGCTGCCCTAAACTGGCCGGTGTGCGTCATCGGCTGCCAGGGCACAAAGACCTGCAAGGTTGCTATCTACTGGTGTTTTTCCGAAACAAAAACATGCATCCTTGCGGGAGTGGAGATGTTTACACACCTGATCAGACAGGCACTCACTGCCCTGCCACAGTCCCCAGAACGCACAGCATGTTATAAACTCAAACAGAAAAACAGCCTGGGCACTCTGTGGTCCAAGTTTAAAATCAAACAGAAGGATTCCGGCAACAAAGAGCCATCAATTAGTGTCGTAGCTGGGCCCAGCAGCTGAAAAGTTCACACCTTTAAAAACTCCAGCACCTCGGATAATCACGGTAGGCAGCCGATGCATCATAACAGCAACGAGGTGCGAGGAAATAGTATTTTAACTGCTTAACCGCGGCGTGAATTCCGCCGCGGTGCGGCGGTTTTAATCAGTGGGCGGGGCCGCGTCGGCCAACGGACATGCGCAGCACTACGGAGGTAGTGCTCGCGACGGCCGTAGGCCGACGGGAGCACTTAAGGGGTTATCTCTAACTTCTGGCACTTGAACATTCTACAGGCTGTGCCAAAGGCCGCAAACCAGAGCAGGGGGTTCTTACATCCGAGGGTGCCCGCTAATCAGGGATGGATTGGTAATGCAGGCACTCGGGCATTGGCCGAAGGGCCGGTGTCTCAGTGCCCTCTGTGGGCCGTTTTTCCCCCCTTTCCCAGTCCACAGAGGGCACTGGACAGGGAGAGGAAAGCAGCCTCGCTGTGCGGCCGTTCAGCGATGATCAGCTGTGGCCTCTCCTTGACCCCCTGCCCTGCCAAGCAATCACGCTGATGGTGGGCTGGGGAGGGGTGATTGTGTGCCAGAATCGCCCTCCCAGGGGGCCAGGTGTTGCTCAGGCCATTGAGCCATTTTCACCTCGGCCCCCCTGGGGCCCACGCAGCCCTGAAACAGTGTTTGCATTAACACCTCGCCCACAGCCCTTCTCATTCAGGGCATAGTGGGCAAGGAAGAATGGGTCTCGCTGTGGGGGCCAGGTAATGTTGGGAACTTGCACCATCTTCACCTTAGCCTCCCTCCCACCCCCATGGGTGGCCCAGCAGCTGTGTTTTTTGCTTTATCCCCTCTCCTTCCAGGTCATTGCCCCGAGGCAGTGAAGGGCTGGGGAGGGCTGAGTAATTTACAAATAGCTGGGGCCTCACTGTTTTTAAGGTGCTCCTGCGCTGGAGGGCTGGGGAATAATTTTTGAAGAGAAAGGGGCCTCGCTGCTTTTCAGGTCCTCCTGCCCTGGAGGGCTGGGGAATCATTTTTGAACAGAAAGGGGCCTCGCTGCTTTTCAGGTGCTCCTGCCCTGGAGGGCTGGGGAATAATTTTTTAATAGAAAGGGTCCTCGCTGCTTTTCATGTGCTTCTGCTCTGGAGGGCTGGGGAATAATTTTTAGGAGAAAGGGGCCTCGCTGTTTTTCAGGTGCTCCTGCGCTGGAGGGCTGGGAAATAATTTTGTAATAGAAAGGGCCTCCTGTTTTTATGTGCTCCTGCCCTGGAGGGCTGGGGAATATTTTTTTAATAGAAAGGGGCCTCGCTGTTTTTCAGGTGCTCCTGCGCTGGAGGGCTGGGGAATAATTTTTAGGAGAAAGGGGCCTCGCTGTTTTTCAGGTGCTCCTGCGCTGGAGGGCTGGGGAATAATTTTGTAATAGAAAGGGGCTTCGCTGTTTTTCAGGTGCTCCTGCCCTGGAGGGCTGGGGAATAATTTTGTAATAGAAAGGGCCTCGCTGTTTTTCAGTTGCTCAGCTTGTAGGACATTGTCACCTTGGCCCTGTGTCCTTCCCAAGAACAATATCCTCCCACTTACATTCCTTGTGTGTTTCATGAAAGGGCATGCCCGCGAATGTGGGCCACGCCCCGCGAATGTTGGCCACGCCCCGCGAATGTGGGCCACACCCCGCGAATGTGGGCCACTTTTTTCGTCAGTGCCCGGGCCAAATTGTGATCCCAATCCGACACTGCCGCTAATGATTTATTCTTCGACTCCCCGCATTTAACTATAAGAGCTTTGAATTTATAGATTTTTAACTGATTTTTAGGAAATGCTGCGTAACACAAAAAGTGCCTGCCCATTGGAAAGGAAGGAACAATTAACAAAATGTGAAACTGCACGAATAGCAGGACTTACGCTGCTAAGACACTCGAGGGTCTGAGGGAGGGAGGCGGGGGGAGGGGCGACGATTTTTAAGTTCATTTTACTGTAAAGATTTTAAATAATTGAATGGTTAATAAATGTACTTGCTTACTAGTCATTTTTCTAAAGAACTGTGCTTCAGCTGTGTCAGTTGCTATACCGCAAGAGCTGCTTCTCAGTGGTGCCACTCCCACCTAAATTGCTCATGGCAACCAGACAAGGTCACTATCTGGTATCACTGTTCACAGTATGTTCTTTGTAGCAAGATGCTGATGTTCCTCGCACCACTGGAACGATCTGCTTTTGGGGCAATCGGTATTGCATCTAGGAGAGGACCGTCTTAGTCCACGGGTTACATTACCTAATAGTCTGATCTTGAAGCTCTTTTGTTAGATTGAAATGGTGAAGCGTGGCTTCATAAGAACCTCTTTCGACAGAGGTTGGTCATTGACAAAGATAACTATCAGGAAATACCCCAAAGGGAGCCTCGGTTAAACTGATTATCATGCTTCTATCCCTGCACTGCTGCTTTTTTTTTAGAACACATTCTTACCGGTTATGTCACTCTTTTTCTTGTTGCAATAACATTATTTTTTATAAAGAATGTCAATGATTTAGTCTTAGGGATTTATCTAAATGAACATTCTTAAAAAGAAACGCCACTGTTTGCATAGTTCTCTTATTTTTACTATATTCCAGAGGCCAGGTTTTTAAAAAACGAATTGTTGCTTTACAGCCCGAATATGAAATTAGACCTACTGGGTGAATTTAGCAAATTGCACTTTACATTTCTTCACCAACATGTTGGTAAATGCAGCAATAACCGTCCAGCTAATATCCTGGGTGTGACATTTGTAAATTAGTTCAATATATTATGTATCAGACTTCAGGAACAGTAATAGTGTGATAATAAGGGCAAAAGAGCAGAATCATGCTTGTTTGCCCTTTTTATCACACTATTAGTTATGGTGTTCCAGCATTCAGACTCGATGAGCCTAGCTTTGTTCATTGCTGACAACAGGTCTCTAGACAAAAGTGTTTTTTAACTGTCACATCAAACTGTAAGTTCATTTGTGTTCTAGATTAAACTAAAATGACTGGACAAACACCTGGTAAAGTGACAGAATCTTTCATGACTTCATTGGTCAATTAAGCCTCTATGAAATCCTACCTCATGTCTTACATTGACTAGTGTAGAATATACTATTGGTGCCTCTTTAGTAATGCGAGTTTTGTTTTTTACAGCTCCAACAGAACATCACTGTCATGAGTCGTCTCCACAGGAGCAGCCCTTTTTCCAGAAGGTGGACCTACCACAGGCTGTACAAGGAGGAGCACCTAATATGTCCCCTAACTCGTGGCTGGATGATGGTTTACCATCTCGCTCATTATCTGAGCCTCGAGTGAAAAAAAAGAACAATTGTTCACTGCTGATTGGTCTGTCTACTGGGCTGTTTGATGCTAACAATCCTAAGGCAAGTAAACATTACTTTATTGTTTTCCAGTTATCATTTATTAAAGAGGAATAGGTACGTTTAACAGTAATTTTCCTGATAATTGTGCTATGTACACTTGACTATGTATGTAGACACAGATAAGTGATGCCAGCCACAGACTGTCCCCAGTATGGTGCTAAAATGACCAGTCCTCAGGGTTTAACACCAGTTCTATTTCTTGTCACTTTTCCCCAATAACACTCACACTGTTCTCTGCGTATCTCTCTCGCCAGAGTTCTATCCCATCTTAGTATGCATGTCCACTCTTATTGGTCTTGGAGAGTTACCAGTTTGAAGAGTTCTGAAATTAGTCATTTTTTCTTTCGTCCCCTTAAAGATCATAATGGTCTTCTCCACGTGCATCAGCTGCCGAACCACTTCTTCTGATAGAGACTTCTAACCGCAGATTCCTCCTCTTGTAGATTTCGCCAGGCGCCGTACTGGATTCAGAGAATTTTTATAGCAATTAGCTCACATGTTGGCAGGTGACGTTGTGAGGCTCTGCGTCAGGTCCATCCCACTCTGGAAGTGACACCAGGTCACTGTATCTGCGCTATTTCCACGCCCTGAAATCAGTTCATTTCTTTCTGCAACTTGAGAGGCTAATCTGAAGCGCAATTGAATCGTATCAACCTGACTGAATTTCTATTCCCCATCCGAAAACCACAGACTTAAAAAAATGCAAGGTCTGTAAAAGCCAAATGTCAGGAATCCCTCCACTAAAACAGAATATGCCTCCCTTTGGGATACATTTGTGGCCTGGTGCGCCTCGCGCTCCGTGAATCCCCTTTATGTGTCGCTGTCAGATGTGCTATTCTTTGTTCTTTCATTAACCTAGCAAGGCCTTGCCCTGGGCACTGTTACATTTTGGCTGTACTGGTTTTCCTGCGGCTGCTGGACTAACACTTTTTTGTTCAAGCTACCGGTTGTGACGAGGTTTGTAAAAGGTTTACAGCATCTGTTCCCTCATACTCCGTTTGTTAAGCCACAATGGGACCTCAGTCTAGTCCTGACATTCTTGATGTGGACCCCACTTGTGCCCTTGCACAGCTTCTCTTTGCGGCTGTTGACTCTCAAAATGGTCTTTTCCGTGCTCATTTCATTGGCCAGGGGGGTCAACGAGCTCCAAGCTCTGTTGGTTTATCATCCATACACCAGCTTTTACCCAGACAAACTGGTCGTTTGGACACGAGTCACTTTTCTACCAAAGGCGGTTATTCCTTTTCATATCGGCCAGAACATCACACTGCCTACATTTTTCGCTCTGCCTCATCCTTCTAAAGAGGAGGAAAGACTCCCTCGCTTTAGCCCAAAAAGAGCCCTCTCTTTACATCAGTTGCACCAAAGATCGACTTATGGATAATAAACTCTTCAATGTGTTTGCCGGGGTGAAGAATGACATGGTGGTTCAGAAACTGACCATCAATGGATTATGCTAGCATTAAAATCTGCTATGCAGTAGCTAAAAAGCAGCTTCCTGTGGGCTTGTGAGTCAATTCCACCTGAGCCAAGGCTGCTTCTACTGAGTTGACATGCGGGGTACCTGTCCTGGACACCTTCCTTGCTGCTACGTGGGCTTCACTCTACACATTCACAAAGCACTACTGCTTGGACAGTCAGGTCCGTTGAGACGGGCATTTTGCCCGTTCGTCCTCCAGGACATTTTTATTTAAGTCAGTTCACTGACCCACCTCCAGGAAGGTATTGCTTGGGTATCTATTCTAAGGTGAGCAATGTGCTGTTCGATAACACTTTTTCTGGTAGAGACTTTATTTGACCACAGATTCCTTACCGACCCTCCCATGGTATCGCTCTGTGATCTGGACTCTTCACCCAGAAGATCCCTTTCGTTGCTGCACACTGGGCAAATAATCGTTTTTACGTGGCTCTGCTTTTTTGGCACAGACATAGTCACAAAAGAAACTGATATCAGTGCGCTGGAGTGGTGCTTATATAGGCACTGAGATGTCACTTCCAATGTGGACGATGCTGACATAGAGCCGATCTACCCCCTCCGACCAGCGAGCAGAGGTAGAGCTCAAGATTTTCTAGATCCAGTCTGATGCTCTGGGAATATTTTAAGGTGAGGAATCAGCGGTTAGATGGAGTCTCTGCCAAAAAAGCATTACCGAAGGTAAATAAATTCTTCAATCATCGATGGCGGCTCAAGAACACCTGGTGTGAGAACATACCTGTTACAAATAAGCTCCAAACGAAGAAATGTTGTATAGTAGTTTATTTCCAGTCACAACCTCAAGTCGCTTCAGCTGACTCTCCAATATCTGTCACCAAGCACAACATTCCAAACATATACATTCCATACTAGAGAAGGGTGGGGGAAACGGAATAAACCAATATAATAATACAATATAACAATACAATATACTACAGGCTAATACATTCATGAATACACATCAAATTGTGACAAGATCGCATAGCTACATTGTGCATAGCAGAAAAGATAAGATATAAATACAACACATCTCCATCCCATAAAATTTGAATGGGAAACATAATCTTTGTGCCACATCGGATGGTAGTGGTGATGGACACCACGGGTCTCTGCAAATTGCTCATGACCATATGAAGAGGTGTCCTCAATGATACAGTTTTCTCCCATGGTAATCTCCTTACATTTTGAAATTCTGCCCATACTCCACACTCTCCCATCCTCCAACATCACCACATTTGTACTTATTATATTTTTTTGATCAGTTGGCTAGACCAACATGTGACTTGACCACAACCCAGTCCCCCACCTTCCATCTTCCAACCTCCACTCCATGCTTCCTATCGTAGCATTCTTTGTACTCCATTTGATGGTGAACCCACCTTGGTTTCCCACCACATATCCAATTGGGGAACAATCTCGTACCAGGCACTCTACTTGGAGAATGGTAAAAGGCGCAATTCCTGTGACTGAGTTTGGAGCAGTATGTTAAGACCAAAGTAATTTTTTAACAGCAATGTCAACTGGCACTCCAGATATTTGTGCAGCTTGAATACATTCTTTTAACATCTGATTTACCCTCTCTACTAGGCCATTGGCCTTCGGGCAATATAAGGCTGTCTTTAGATGAACAATTGATAAACTTTCCAAAAACATCTTCATTTTGTCAGAAGCAAACTGAACACCATTATCTGTAATGATGGTGCTATGTATTCCCTCCAGCAAAAATGTTTCTGAAAGAAATTTGATCATGTCCCGAGTTGTGATACGGTTGATCACTTTAACCACTATCCAACGTGAACAGTAATCCACCATTACAATCAGAAATTTTCCAGACCATAAAGAACGTTTGAGAAGAGCTATTATGTCAAGACCAAGTGTATCCCATGGTTTTTACCGGCACACTTACGGGAGACGGAGGAGCTTTCCTTACGTGCTTGGTTTTATCGCTCAGGGAACATGTGAGACATTCTTTTACTTTATTTTCGACCAGACAATCCATTCCAGGGACCAATACATTGCACGCACTTTAGATTTAGTGACGCTTCACCCCAGGTGGCCTTCATGCGCCAAATCAACAATTCTTTCCCACTGTTTGCTAGGGGGAACAATTTTTTCCCTTCTCATAACTGTCATTTTGCACATTCAACTCATGTCTTACTTCCCAGTACCCTTGTTGGTTCTCAGGGAGACCGTTGGATTTAGGAGGCCAACCATGAAGAATTCTCTCTTTTAACGCAATGATCACAGGATCGCTACTGGAATACTCAACCCATTCTTTTTTGAGAAATTCCTGGCTGAGTCACAAGTAACACAGGTTCCTCATCACAAATATCATTGTTCTCCACATGCCCCTTACATGGCAACTGAGAGAGGCAATCCGCTATCCAGTTCATGTTTCCTTGGATAAAATCATTCTTAAAATTATAACCTTCTAAACCTAGTATCCACTTCGCTTTACGGGGAGTGGAATGTTCCGTTCCTCTGGTGGAAAAAATATATATTAAAGGTTTATGGTCTGTTTTAACAGTAAATGGCAAGCCCCATAAGAAAAATTTGAAATGTGTGATAGCCCAAATGCATCCAAGAGCTTCCCTTTCGAGCTTTGAGTAATTAATCTCAGCATCCTTCAGCACTCTTGAAGCAAACGCAATTACTCTTTCACTGCCATCCACAACTTGCACTAGAGATGTGCCTAACCCTTTACTACTAGCATCAGTTTACGGGGGGCGTGGCCAAGCAGGCTACGATGGCGGACGTGCCGAGCTGAGGCTCCATACTCGGGCACGAATCTCCCCATTTAGGCCGCACCGAATCGGCCAAAAAATCGGACCTACGGGTGTCCCAACGTTGACGTCTCACCCTAGGCGCCTAATACAGTTTTTGCCAAGATTTGTAGCAGAAAAAGAGATGAATGCAGTAAACAAAATGGCGACCGTCGACGCCCGGAGCCCGCTCCCGATCAGCTGAGCCCTATGATCAGATACCGGACCCCGCAATAGTAACCAGGGTATGCAGAGTGTGCTCCGGTACATGGGCAAGCAGCTGATAATCCAGCAACAACGGTGGAGAGAGGAAGGAGATTGCACCAAACCGGGCTCGCCGCCCGGACCCCTCCCCCCAGCCGGAAAACGATAGTGATGGATTAGACCTCGGACCCACGTAGGGAGGTGCCTACCGCGGAGAAGAAGCCCCACGACACAGAGGTCAGCAAAACCATGTAAAAGACTTACTGTGAACATGTTGACGCAGTAAAAGCTGGGCGCGCCTGACCCTGAGATGGTGGCCGCCAGAACCCCGGAGCTTGCTCCTGCTTGAGCACACACAGTGCCCCATAGTCAGGCCCCATAGTAGCGACCGAGACGGGCGGAGTGGATGAAAACCGTGGGCAGACCAGCAGCGGCTGTGAGGCGTATAACGACCGAGTGCTGCATTGAGTCTGCCGCTCAGTCGTCCTCTCCCTCCTCCCCCCCACATCGAGGACATACGGAGGCTACTGAACACCCAGATCCGAGCTGGGGTGAGGTGCGCTTTGAGGGAGAGGCCCACACATCACGCACAGAAAGTCAATACCACCCAAGGACAGTACCGAAAAGGCCACACTACGCTATAAGGCAAGGCACTTTTGACCCTAAGATGGCGGCCGGTGGACACCCATGAAGCATCCCTGTACCAGGCGTGCGCTGTAACATCCGAGGAGGAGGACCCCTACAGTGACACCTAAGAACAGACAAACTCGAGCAGCAGCCCGGGTAAGGAACCCAGCACTGTGTGGAACAAGGTGCTGCAGGGCCCACAAGCAGGTTGAGATGCGTAGTGGCCCCTCCCCTTTCCCCCCTCTGTCTCCTCGAATGCAGCATATATGGGGAGGTAAGACGCACCTGGATAAGCGAACTGCCCATTTAGAAAACTAAGGGACGTCAGAAGCCTCCCCACCCACGGAGGCGCAACAGAGAGACGCCTACGGAGTTCCGAGAGCCCGCAATAAGAACGTGCAGCCGGGGATTCCAAGACGTGTTGGAGTCAGGTGTGCCTGACACCTAGTTGATAGCAATAGCGCCACGCAAACAACCCCGCCAACAGACTCGCACCGAAGTAGCCACAGGACGAGGGCCGCAGCATACTAAACAGGTGGTCAGTCACCAGCAAGCCACAGAGGACAACATCTAAGCGAACCCGAAGACGAGGGAGGTCAGAAGACACACAGACAACCGGCGATCCCTGCTGGGTTGCCCCAGAATCGTCGTACACTTCCTAGAGTACTGCAAAAATCACGAGCAGTCGACTCCAAGAACTGGAGGCCCCCCTAGAGCGAGCCTCAAAAGTACAAGGTGCCTACAATATCCGCGCGACTACGCGGACGGCTAACGAACCACCACGCAGACTGAGGACTGAGTGAGCACCATCACGCCAGGTGACAACACGAGAGGCTTCCTGAGTACCACACAGGTCCCGGGCCAACAAAATGGGAAAGCAACGGACCACAGCGAGCATGGTAGCGTCGGGGACCACGCAAGATAATCCAGGGAGTACCAGACCACCATCTAAAGAGACAACAGCCCTAACAGATCAAACCCTATCGGAAAAATTAGACAAAGTATTGGCCGCAATTGAACACTCCATGGTTTCCATGGAAGAAAGGCTTGGTGCCCTGACCACTGACATTAGCCTCCTTAAAGACGACCACCGCAAGTTGGTAGACAAAGTGTCGGACGGAGAGAAACTAATAGCCACCATGTAGCCCTCAATCAGCACACCCAAAGAGACCCTGCAAACCTTACTAGGCCGAATGACCACGATGGAGGAGCGCATTGATGATCTGGAAGGTCGCTCGAGACGCTGCAACATCTGAGTGCTTGGACTCCCAGAAGGCATAGAAGGCACTAACCCCGTGCCGTATATGGAAACATGGACCAAATCCTTCACCCCAAACACGGAGCATACAGCATTCTTTTCCATTGAGAGGGCCCACCGGGTCCCGGCCCGCAGACCCCCACCCGGCGCCCCGCCCCAACCAATGCTAGCAAAGTTTCTGCATTTCAGGGACCGCAATGCGGTACTAAGAGCAGCCAGACAGAATGGCTCTATCCACATCGAGAACAAACAAATAATGCTCTTCCCAGACTACTCCCGTGCAGTGCAACGTCAGCGTTCCGCCTTCCTAGAGGTGAAACGACACCTTCGGCTGGATGGCATACAATAATCCCTGTTTCCAGCCCGTCTCAAAATCATACACGAAGACTCCACCATCTTCTTCACGGACGCAGACGAAGCCCACGATTGGGCGGATCAACACTGCAAACAACACCCCAGTACAAAGGCCAAATATGTAAGGCGCCCACAGACACAGAGTTCCAACAGACGTCGCCCAAGACGACAAAACAGAAGGAAAGACACCGCCTTGCCTCCCCCATTCCTTGGGGTCACCAGATTTGGAACAAATCATACGTGAACGTTGTAAAGCCTTGCAAGCCGCAGCGGAGTTCAGACCCTCCTCCCCTACAACGGACATAGATAGAGGCCCGCATATTTTCTCGTCTGAGGAGGAAGACGGTAGCAGTGGATCGATCTCAAGAGCGGACTCAGTGACCCCACCACTGGTCACACCACAGACTGCCGACACCCTGATTTGAATTGGACGCCAGTAGACCATGCAAGTAGGATACTCCTACCAGTCTAATTTAATGTAACTGCGGTATGTGAATGATTGCGTTACTGATCCAGCATCCACACGGCCCCATTACAGGCCAGTAGGCGCGCATTGATTTTACAAATGCCCATACGGAGAGCCACCTCGCTGACATGTGGCGCCACCCCCACACTATGTTAAAGCTCTCTTCTCGCATACAAGTAAGTTTGGACGTATCGCCTGTTGCGATAGGTCCCCAGTATTGGGGCAGTTCCCCACCCCTGTTATCCCTCCTCATGACATCACACATCACTACACTGTATTCTTATCCGTACACCATCAAAGGGCCACAGCTGAAACTGGCAAGCAAAGGCGTTCTGAAGGAGGTAGGTGGGTTAAAACTTGGCGCTGTACTATACAATATCCCCCCCCTCAGACAGCCCTCGATCCCACATGGCACATAAGGGAAACATCACCATCCTCACACTAAATGTGCGAGGCATGCACACAGCACGCAAGCGATACTCAATCTACTCCTACATAAAGCGGCAGAACGCGCAGATTGCGCTGCTACAGGAAACCCACCTGGTTGCAGGAGAATTAGCTAAGCTGCGCAAGCGTTGGCGAGGGATATTCTGTGCCACAACATATTCCGCCTAGGCACGTGGAACCCTAATTTGGATTCGACCAGTGGTTCCGTACCACGAACTATCCAGAACGGTCGATCCTGAGGGCCGCTATACACTCACGGAGGGGCTCCTAGATGGCCAGCTGGTGGTCCTGGGAAGCATCTATGCGCCCAATACGGACCAGAGTAAATTCTGGGACACACTCTCAGTCCCACTAAGCACACCTACTCAAGCACCATGGATCCTGGGTGGGGACTATAACTGTGTACAAAATACGTTATTAGACAGATCCTACCCCCACCCGGCTTCCCCAATAATAGCACAGGCCAAACGCTTTGCAGCATGGGTAACCCACTGGTCCCTCACAGATGCCTGGCAATCCAAATTCCAGGACACACGGCTTTATTAATTCCATTCGATACCACACAATCTCAGGGTCCATCTGGATAGCTTCCTCTGCTCCCCCCCCATCCTGCCCAGGATACAGGAGTCCGAATACCTGGGTAGGACTCTGTCGGACCACGATGCCCATATGATCACTCTCGCAGGGAGACCACCAGTCCCAACCTGGCGCCTATCCAAAGAATGCCTGGATGACCCGATATTTCAGCAAACCCAAGCAGGACACATATGAAATTATTTCCGAGAGAACACATGTACAGCCACCACACACACAGTCGAATGGAATGCATTCAAGGTTATCAGTGGCACATGCATACAACACATCACGGGAGTACACAAAAAACTAGGACGAAGCATACACGAAAAGGAGCGTTCGTTGGCCATACTAACACAAGCAGTAGACAAAAATGAAGCCACGCCGTCCCAAGTAGCGGAAGCCAAAACTGCATACGCGGAGGCACTGGCGGACCTCCGCAGATATAATTTTAAGGTGCACGCAGCTAGGATGCATAGGGAGGGGGGATAGAGCGGGCACGCTGCTGGCGTGGTTAGTGAAGCAGGACACAACCCTCCCACCGATAACGACGATACGCGACACAATGGACACCCTAGTGCACTCGCAAGCCGCTATTCTAGACATATTTTGGTGACACTATGCACAGCTCTATGCAGCCTCTGCCCCGGAAGACACAGAAAGGCTCACTAGATTCCTGGATGCGCATTCCTTACCCCGCATAATGCGTGGTGATCGAAAGGCCTTGAATGAACCAATAACCGCGACAGAGATCAAGCAGTCGATGCAAGCGCTAGTCACATGTAAGGCTCCCGGGCTAGATGGCCTTCCACTAGAATTTTTCCGCACCTTCGCCGCGCAGCTGGTCCCCCAGCTAGTAAAACAGTTCCAGGCAGCATTGGATACAGGCGAGCTACTGCAAACCTTGTGCGAGTCGGTTATAGTCTCTTTCCTCAAACCGGACGGGAACCCCCATCAAGTAGGCTCATACCGACCCATAGCCCTATTACCAGCAGACTATAAAATATACAGGAAAATCTTGGCGGACAGATACGCCACAGTCCTCCCAACGCTGATTCATCCGGATCAGTGCGGGTTTGTGCTGGGCAGAAATACTTCCTATAACATAAGGTGCCTGTTCCATGCCCAGGACCGGGCTCGGGATCGCTTCCCTCGTGCGGCATGCTTGGTCCTGGACCTGGAGAAAGCCTTCGATACCCTCCTCTGGCCCTACCTTTTTCGGGTCCTACGAAGGATGGGAGTGGGACCCCGGCTGCTTGCATATACCAAATTAATATATTCCAAACCAACATCCAGGGTAAAACTCGGACAACACATGTCGCCATCATTTCCCATACTTAGGGGCATGCGTCAGGGCTGCCCGCTCTCCCCTCTACTCTTGGCGATGGAACCGCTTGCGGTCCGACTCCGTAGAGAGGGAGAGAGGTGGGGTATCCCTATCGCAGACACTACTCATGAGGTCTCCTTATACGCGGATGACGTACTCATCTACATCCGTGATATCACGTCGGATCTCACTCCTATACTTAACTCTCTACAAAAATTCGAGGCGGTGGCAGGTCCTAGAGTTAACTGGCCCAAGTCGACAATATACCCGCTCTCAGGCAGTCCCCCCCCCCCCTCCAGACAATACAACTGGGCGATATAAATGTATTGTGGAGCACCCAGGCAGTTCGATACCTAGGTATACGATTGTATCACACGCCGCAGGACATGTACTAAGGAAATGACCGCAGAGCAATGGCCGGAATCAGATCCTCCGTGAACTTCTGGAAGGATCTTCCCCTGGCTACCATTGGAAAAATTTCGGTTGCCAAAATGATATTGGTCCCGAGATTACTATATTATTTCACTAATCTTCCGGTGGTTCCTCCGTGCTCCTTGTTCCGGGAGTTAGACACCCTCCTCGGCACCCTAATTGGGGGATCGGGGCGTAGACTAATTCCCTGCGCCAAACTGCAGCTACCCATGGACCAGGGAGGGTTGGGTGCCCCGTCCTTTGAGGCATACTTCCTCGCAGTCCAACTCCAATGGGTGTCAAGATGGACTGCGGGTCGAGCGCTAGGAGAAACAGTCACAAATACAGGGCCATTTCCTATCCCTACTGTACACCGCATGCTATTGCCCAGGGCGGAACCAATACAGGAGTGCCCCTTCCAGGTGACAGTAGCGCGCACTTGCCTGAACCATGTACACAGAATGAGACGAGCAGCCCCCATGTGCTCCCCCATTCTACTGCTGGTAGGATTCCCCAGAGGCCGTGCTCACTACACAGAGCGGGCGCGGACGGAACACTCCGTTACGGAGCTGGGCTCCCTCTATGCGAATAGACAATTACAGACATTCGCAGAACTTGCGACGGACACAGACCTCCCCAGGGGGCAATTTCTGTTGCATAGGCAACTACTAGAGGACTGTCGTCGGATGTGGCACACAATAGATGCTGAGCCGCCCACACACCCGGTGATACATACAATATTGCAAATGGGCCCAGGGCGACATCTGGTGACCTGGATATATAAAGTGGTGCGAGCACTGAACCTGATCACTCTTACGCCCCTTCGCAAGAAATGGGAGGCAGAGATTCAGAGACCACTCCACGACAAAGAATGGGAGCTAGCGCTGGAGTTCCCTAAAAAGTGTCCCGCAACTACCGTTTCAAAAACATACAATTGCACATATTACACCATGCCTACTTGACTCCCGAGAAGCTACAACACTACTATCCCGACACGCCCTTCACCTGCCCAAGATGCCCGGAACCCAATGCGTCCTTTCTCCACATGTTTTGGGACTGCCCAATGCTCCGAGCCTACTGGACTAAAATACACGCCACCCTCCTCACAGTCACAGGACTGACAGACATTTATACGTGGGAGGCCTGTGCGTTGGGCATAACCAAACATCGAAAACACCAAAAAGTAGCAGCACGTTTCGCGTCCCTAGCACTCCTTCTAGCTAAAAGAAGCATAGCAATGCATTGGAGAGCACCTGAGGGACCACCGGTAGCGGCCTGGAGGGGGGCGGTCAGCAAGTGGGGGGCCGCAGAGGAGGAGGCGCTCTGATCAGAAGAAATCAAAGGCACCCGCAAACACCACATATCCATGCAATGGACAATTCTACTTCACTCCTTTAAACAGGAAACAACTGATCCGCCAGTATCGCAGGGTGCTGGGTCCCCCTTAGACGAGACGCGCCATGCAGCGACCAGACGGGGCTCTCCAGGAGAGTAGACCGGTAGCAAAGCAAGGCCCTCAGCTGAGGATACATGATACATAGAGTACCCCCAGATTGACATTCCCGCCTCATGCCAATGCCAGCGCAGTCCGCGGACCATTCAGGACGACTCAGTTACTCGGCCCCTATCAAATCGCACTATATCAGACACAATGTACCCCAGTTATAGTTACCCCGGTTGAAGAGTTTAGTTCCACACTCAAAAGACAGCGTGAAGTGTTATGCCACAGCACCAGCACAGCAGGTACACACTAAGTTCACAATACATACCGCAGGCATCGTCCCACGCAGTCATGTCTTGACTCGGTATGTCCTCCCACAATGACAAAGTCGTTTAGATAACTAAAGCATATTTCGCTACTGATGTAACAGTTTACCGAGTGTTAGGATGTAAACCTGTATGATGTGTACTTTACAATTAAACAAAATGGATGTACTGTGCGAAATTAAGAAATGCCAATAAAAAGGATTTTGCAAAAAAAAAATACTAGCATCAGTTTACAAAATTGTTTTATTTGTGGAATCAAAATTTCCCAGTGAAGGCGGCTTGACAGTAGCCTGCTTAATATCTTTAAATGCACTTTCACAGGTGTCCTCCCACACAAAATGGGTTCCTTTTTTTAATAGGTGTCTTAACAGAGCAGTGTAGTCTGCAAAATTCTTAACAAATTTGGCCATGTATTTCACCAGACCCAAGAAAGATTTCAGCTTATCTTTGGAAGTGGCAGCAGGGGCATCTTCAACTGCAGCCACCAAATACAATTTGGGTCTTATTCCTTCTTTGGATTCATGATGACCTAAATAATCTACAGAATCAACACAAAATTTGCACTTATCCAGATTGGCAGTAAGGCCCGCATTCTTGAGAATAGTAAGCACATTTCTAAGTTTGGAATTATGATTGTGCACAGAATCACCATAAATTAAGAAGTCATCTTGAAAGTACATTGCATTTTTCTGATGGATACATCTGCCTGTGGATTCCTCACCTTATGAATATCCCCTGCGCCAGCATTCGGCGGAAATTTTTCGTAGCTCCTCGCGCCGACGAGGTCGTTATGGCGTCATGGCTCCGCACGCGGCTCCGCATGACGTCACCGGAGCCATAAGAAGACCACGTCGGCGTGATGACGTCAGTTCCCTTTTTTCCGCGCTGTCGACGCTAACGGATTTTCTGGGACTCTCCTATCTTTCTTCTGATGCTTTGTTTCGAGACTTTATTTGTTTCTGTTTTAGACATGTCTGCTCAAAGGAAGTCAGGTTTCAAGCCTTGTAAGGAATGCGGAGGTCACATGTCGATCACTGACCCGCATGATGACTGCCTTTGGTGTCTTTCAAGTGATCACGACGTCGAAGGTTGCTATTCTTGCAGGAAGATGAACCCGAAGGCGTTGAAGGAAAGAGAGGCTAAGCTCTACATGTCCAAGGTGAGAAAGGAGAAAAGGGGTCGTAAACGGTCGAAGTCGAGGTCGTCGACTTCGCATGGATCGAAGAGAAAGCACAAGAAGAAGAAGAGACCTGGGTCTCGACGTCGTTCGCCGAAGCCTCGAGCTTCGAAGTCGCCTTCGCCGGCTCCTCGACGTCGTGTCAAAGACTTTGTTTCTCCTTCTCCTTCCGAGCCTCCACAGATGTCTCCGGACCGGTCTCCTTATGTGGGCACACCGGCGCAGTCTCCGGCGTCGGTGGATTCTCCGGCTCCGGATGGTGCATCGAATCCTGTGGATGATGTGACTCCTGCTGCTCCTGTGGCTCCACCTGTGGCTCCAGTGACCCAGACTCTGGAAGTTCCTCTTGCGGAGGTCGAAACGGCGCAGTATCCTTCGTTCCCAGCGCCAGGTTCGGATCCATCGCAGTTCTTGAACGCGATGTATGGCGTTTTTGCCAGAGCCACATGCCCCTCTGGAGCACCTTCGGGTCCCATGGGTTCATTGGCATTTAATTTGGGTGTGCCTCAACATTATCCTCCGGCCCCCTTTATGCCATATATGCCGATAGCGCCGTCTTGGCAGTTTCCGGCGCCGAGGATGTCGACGCTGTATGGTCAGTCCCCGGCTCCATCTGGCGTCCTTTCTTCTCGAGTTCGTTCGACGCAGCTTGCTGTCACGGATCCGCCTTCGACGCCGCTGCCGGAGTTGTCGACGCCGCGGATGGTGCCGCCGACGCCACAGCCGAGGATGCGTTCTAGAAGAGAAGCTCAAAGGTTAATTGAAGAAGAGCAGTATCAAGCTGGTGACATGGAAGAAGGTGAAATAAATGAGTCTGAGGACTTGTTTGAAGACTTGTGTGAAGCAAGTGGTTTGGATGTTTCACCAGAAGTGGATTTCGCTTAGCAGAAGTCTTCTCCTTCAAAGGACGTAGCTCCTTATCATGTCGTTATTAAGAAGGCAGCTGAACTGTTGGATCTACAGCTTCCTATGGCTGAATATAAGCCAAATCTTCTTACAGAGGTTCTTCATTCTCCTTCCTCTGTAGTTGAGCCTCTCTTGCCTTTCAATGATGCCCTGACGGAGCCAATGCTGGAGGTTTGGAGTAATCCTCTTACTGCTCCTGCAGTTTCTAGATCTGTCTCTACAAGATATAGACCAGCACCAGGGGACCCTGAATTTCTTTCTTCTCACCCGTCACCTCAGAGTTTGGTGGTTCAGGCTTCATGCTCAAAGCAGTCTGTGGGTTCTTTTCCTCAAGCACTGGCTGACTGAGATTCAAAAAAGCTTGAGCAGTCTGCAAAGAAAGTTTTTTCTTCAGCCAGTATGGCTTTAAAATCCACCAACGCAACTTGTTTGTTGGGCGGATATATTCACGCCCTTATGGACTCTGCCAAGCAGATTCTCCCGAAGTTATCTGAACAGGATCGGGGTAATTTAAGTGAAGTCTTGGCGGACTCTCAGGCGGCTGCTCGCCAAGTAATCCAGTCGGGACTGGACACTGCAGATTCGGTGGCAAGGGTGATGGGCTCATCTGTTGCTACTAGAAGGCATGCATGGTTGAGGTCTTCGGGGTTTTCACCGGATGTCCAAGCTGCTCTTTTGGATCTTCCCTTTGACGGCTCGAAGCTTTTTGGGGAAAAAGCTGACTCTGCGTTGCAGAGATTTAAGGACAGTATGGCCACGGCGAAATCCTTGGGTTTATAGTCTCAGTCAAGAGGCTATGGCTACAAAAGGTACCGTGGGTTTGGGAAATCTTCCTTTCGTTCCCGTCAGCCTCAGCAGCAGCAGCAGCACCAGCAACAAAACCCTTTGTATAAATCCTACAGAGGTAAAGGCAGAGGTCGCTTTCGTGGACGACATCCCTCTTCCTCCTCCTCTTCTACCTCCCCAACCCCTCCCGGTAATGCAGCAAAGCAGCCCTAGATCCGCCATCCTGGATCATGTGGGTCCTGTGGGAGGCCGGCTTACTCATTTTCTACAAGATTGGAAATTAATAACTTCGGACCTTTGGGTTCTAGATCTTGTAGAAAATGGGTATGCCCTTCCCTTCGGGAATTTCCCCACCTTACCCTCCTTGTCAGGGGTTTTGCACAGAGGATCATTTGCTACTCCTTCAGAAGGAGGTTCTTACCCTTTACAAAAAGGTGCGATAGAGGTGGTTCCGGAGCAGGAGAGGGGTCAGGGGTGCTACTCCCGGTATTTCCTGATCCCCAAAAGGATGGCAGGTTACGTCCCATCCTGGACCTCAGAATCTTGAATCTGTTTCTCAAACAGGAGAGGTTCAAGATGCTTACTCTGGCGCAGGTTCTTCAGGCGCTGCAACAAGAGGACTGGATGGTGTCCATCGACTTGCAGGATGCGTATTTCCACATTCCAATCCTGAAGTCGCACAGGAAGTATCTCCGTTTCACGATTGGATCGCAACACTACCAGTTTGCGGTCCTTCCGTTTGGTCTTACTACCGCACCTCGAGTCTTCACCAAGGTGATGGCAGTGGTGGCTGCCCGTCTCAGAAGGTTGGGGATTCCAGTTTTCCCCTACCTGGACGACTGGCTGTTGAAGGCAGAGTCTCCAGAGATGGTGGGTCGTCATTTGCAGGTTACAGCCCAGCTGTTATACAAATTGGGTTTTTCGATAAATGTACCCAAGACTCACCTGGTGCCCTCTCAGCGCAACCTGTTCATAGGGGCGATACTGGATACCACTGTGTGTCGAGCATTCCCTTCTCCGCAAAGGATTCTCGACATACAGGAAATGATTCCCTTGTTTTACAATAGAGCGGTTGTTCCAGTTCTGAAGGTCCTTCGCCTGCTCGGTCTGTTCGCTCCCTGCATCCTGCTGGTCAACAATGCACGCTGGCACATGAGGGCGCTCCAGTGGTGTCTCCGCAGGCAGTGGTATCAACACAATGGAGATCTCAGGGAGTCTGTGAGGATCTCCAGAGAAGCTGCAGCGGATCTGTCTTGGTGGAGCGTGGAGGGCAATCTGTCTCAAGGAAAGCCTTTCCACTTTCCTCCATCGGTGGCCACAGTGATAACGGATGCCTCTACCCTAGGGTGGGGTGCACATCTGGGGGATCTGGAGATCAAGGGTCTTTGGTCTCAGAGGAAAGGTTGTTTCACATCAACCTTCTGGAATTGCGGGCGATACGTTTGGCACTCAAGGCTTTTCTCCCTTCCCTTCGCGGTCAGTCGGTTCAGGTCCTGACGGACAACACTGCCGCGATGTGGTATGTCAACAAGCAGGGAGGAGTAGGGTCGTACCGTCTCTGCAGAGAGGCTTTGCGACTCTGGTCCTGGGCTCAGGATCATCGTATTTGCTTGATGGCAAATCATCTGGCCGGGGTGCTGAGCGTGCGTGCGGACAGTCTGTCGACAGTTCTCCGCCGACCACGAGTGGAGGCTTCATCCAGAGGTAGTTCGATACGTCTTCCAGACGTGGGGGACTCCTCGGGTGGACCTGTTTGCCACTCTAGAGAACACGCACTGCCCGTCATTCTGCAGTCTCCAGTTTCCGAGGCAGGGAGCGTTGGGGGACGCGTTTCAGTTGAGTTGGAGCTCACAACTCCTTTACGCATTTCCTCCCATACCCTTGATTCCTCGGGTTCTGAGGAAGATTCGCCAAGACAGGGCTCAGGTTATATTGATCGCCTCGGATTGGCCAAGAAGGGTGTGGTTCACGGACCTTCTTCACCTCTCGTTGTACCCTCCGCTCCGTCTCCCTCTCAGGGTAGACCTCCTCTCTCAGATGGAGGGGCACGTTCTACACCCCCACCTCCAGAGCCTGCACCTTCATGCTTGGAGATTGAACGGGGCAACTTGAATTCTTTTTCTCTCCCGCCTGACGTGGTGGACGTTATACTATTGGCCAGGCGACACTCCACCAAGTCTGTCTATTCATACAGGTGGTCTAAATTTGTTAAGTGGTGCGGAGAGAAATCTATTGATCCCTTAAAAGCCCATCTTTCTGATGTTCTTGGTTTTTCCCTACATTTGGCCCATCAGGGTTGTGCTGTGGCCACTGTTAAGGGATATTTGTCGGCATTGTCGGCATTTTTGTGTTTACCTGATCAGCCCTCTTTATTTAAGTCTCCTATAGTCTTAAGATTTATTAAGGGCTGACAAACATGTTTCCTCCCACTCCTTTTATTATGCCCCAGTGGGATTTGAATCTGGTCTTAACTTTTTTAAAGGGTTCAACGTTCGAACCTATGCATAGTTGTCCGTTGAGACTTTTGTCTTTTAAAACAATCTTTCTGGTGGCTATCACTTCGGCTAGGAGGGTGAGTGAGCTCCAAGCTCTTTCCTGTAAACCTCCTTTTCTGACCATACATGCTGAAAGGTTGGTACTCAGGACCAGGGCTGCTTTTCTGCCTAAGGTGGTGACTCCTTTCCACCTAGGTCAGTCCATTACCCTTCCTACTTTCTATCCTCCCCCTCACCCATCCAAGGAGGAAGAGAGACTTCATCGTTTGGATCCAAAGAGGTCGATTAGCTTTTATTTGGACAGAACCAAGGACTTTCGCCAAGATGACCAGCTCTTTGTTGGATATGCTGGTCGCATGAAGGGCAAGGCGGTGCACAAGCGCACTTTATCCAGGTGGATCATCTTGTGCATCAAGATATGCTACTCCCTGGCTGGTAAGGAGCCTCCTGTAGGCATTAGAGCTCATTCTACCAGGGCTAAATCGTCTACTTCTGCCTTGTCTAGAGGTGTTCCTGTGTTGGACATATGTAAGGCGGCAACTTGGGCCTCCCTCCACACTTTCGCGAAACACTACTGCTTAGATTCCGAAGTTAGGAGGGATGGCCACTTTGCTCGCTCTGTTTTACAGGACTTTTTGGTATAGAAGGGTGGACACCCTCCTCCGGGTGAGGTACTGCTGTGGGATTCTGTTCATAAGGTGAGGAATCCACAGGCAGATGTATCCATCAGAAGAACAAGTTACTTACCTTCGGTAACGCTTTTCTGGTGGATACAGTATCTGCCTGTGGATTCCTCACAGACCCACCCACCTCCCCGTTGTCCACCCTTTTATACCATAAAAGCTGAGGTATTAGTTTTTTTGATGTATTTTCATGTACTCAAGACTTTGTTACCTCTATTGTTTTATTGTTGTCTTGTTTGAAATTCAAGCGTTCTCATTTTATGATACACTGAGTGTATTTGTGTGAATTCTGTATACTTGGTATGCATTGTCTCTATGGTCGGTTCGCCCGTTTTGCCTCGGTGGCACGGAAAAAATGGGTGGAACTGACGTCATCACGCCGACGTGGTCTTCTTATGGCTCCGGTGACGTCATGCGGAGCCGCGTGCGGAGCCATGACGCCCTCGTCGGCGCGGAGAGCTACGAAAAATTTCCGCGGAATGCTGGCGCAGGGGATATTCATAAGGTGAGGAATCCACTGGCAGATACTGTATCCACCAGAAAAAGCGTTACCGAAGGTAAGTAACTTGTTCTTTGTGTCCTTTAGCAACTGATGCATCACTCTCTGAAATACGGCAGCCGCCAAGCCAAAAGGCATTCTGCGGAATTTGAAAGCACCATAAGGTGTAATAAAAGAAGTGAGGGACTTAGAATCTGGCTGATGCTCGATTTGATGATATGCTGAAGATAAATAGATGACGCTAAAACAACATGCATCACCAATCATACTAATCATGTTATTTATCTTAGGCATGGGGAAACGATCCACCCAAATGTTCCGGCTAAAATCCCTTAAGTCCACACACAACCTTATCCCTCTACCTCCTGACCTCTGGGCAACCACAATGGGAGCCAACCAAAGCGAACTTTCAATGGGTTCGTTGATGCCTTGATTAATTAATCTATTTATCTCTTCGTTTAACGGCTCATGCATATATTGGGTATAGAACGAACCTTATGAACCACTGTCACAGCATTCTCTTTTAAACCAATCTTATGCTGGAAATCTTTTAGATAGCCTTTACTTTCTGCAAATACCTCCGGATATTCCTCAGCAACTCTATCCTTCAACTCCATTTGATTGATTACCATAACTTGTTCACTATTATTAGGATCTAATTTGATGCCCAAGTACTTCTGATGTCGCCATCCCAGAAAATTAGAACCCCTTTCTGCAACATACACCCTTCCTTGAGTAGAACCACCTTTAAAAGCAATACACACGTCAATCATACCAATTAAGGGTATAGGATCTTGATTTTATCCTCCTGGATTCACGTCAGCTCTTGTAAGTTTGTACTCTTTACTAGCTAACTTTTCATCAAAAGTCCTACTATTGATGATAGTGTAGGGCGAACAAGAATCCGCAAACACTGTTACCGACACTCCATCCAACAATATTTCACAAGTGGGATAATCCGAACCAGGAGCATCCGAACAAGAAGAAACCTGAAAAATTATTTTGTTAGTATTTACACTGTTATTATCACCTTTAATATCCTCAATCACATGAACTTGTCTAGTATCTTTCTCCCCACTTTTGCACGTGCATGCAAAATGGCCTCTCTTGTTGCACTTCCTACATACAATTGATCTTGCAGGACAGAATGGACTATTTGCTAAATGGCTCAAATTTCCACAACGATAACATTTACTTCTTTCTTTTTCTCTTATCCTGTCACTAACTTTTCTTTGAACGGTACCAGGGTTTTTCTGATGTGTGTTAGATTCCTTGTCATCTTCTTCTGTATTCCTTACCACATGCACTGTTTCCGATTCACTGCTAGTTTTCATTTCTTTAATACATTCAGCTGTATGTTCGATACTCTTAGCCAATTCAATAACTTCCTTTAACTCTGGATTATGAGCTAATAATGTTTCCTGTACCCGGAGATTGTTGGTGCATCTCACTAACTGATCTCTTATAAGAGAATTACATCATGGACCAAATTCTCATAAATTGGCTAAACCCCACAAACAAGATATGTAACTTCTCACTTTCTCTTCTTTACCCTGGATCCTGCAAAAAAAATGTGTCTTTCCAACACAAGATTGGTCCTTTTCCCAAAATGATTTTGTAATTTACGTAAGGTCTCTAAGAACACAACCCCCCCCCCTTCATCTTCACTCTCAGAGGAGGGTTCCGCTAAAGTCTCATACACTCTTCTACCTTATACCCCTAGATTGTGAAGCAGAATGTGTTGATTCCTTACAGAAGAAAACTTTTCTCCACTTATTGCGATTAAATAAGAATTGAACAGTTTTTCCCACTCTTTCCATAGCAAAGCTGGCTCTCCTTCCTCATCCAGGAAGGGCGGTGGCTTCGACATGTTTGCTGCAGCCATAATGAATTTTGAAATCTTTACACTTCTAAAGCACAGAATAATAATAAAATATGCAAATCAAAAACAGCTAATACACATTAATTTTCAATATACTGTGAAATAAATTGGTTAAGACTGTAATATTTCTCTTCTGTAAAAGAACATATGAATACGGGTGAATTTAACTTGAAGCATAACTAACAGGTAAAGTATTTTGAATAAAATGCCTCCTATGAAACATTGATAAATCTAGCAGAAGGAAGAAATAAAAGCAGTTTTCTTTTGCTGTCTACACACTATATCTCAACAAAGTGTAGGCGATTGCACAAAGCACCTCTGAAACTGTTAATTAACTTGCATGCTGACCAAATTGGTCTTAAGCGACAGTCAATGCGGACTAGAAAGAGTTAAATCCGCTCACTGCTTCCAGCAATCGCCTCCACAGTCACATAGCATTTCATACTGCTGCAGGAAATTGCGCCCCACCCAGCCGACGTTCCCAGCACGCAAGAACCAGGAAACCTGTTGAAGCGAGAGGTACACCACAGCATGAAAGGTAAGCATTCCGTGTAAAATCTTGAACATTAACGACGTATGCGCAATAAAATGAAAATAATTCCCACAGGAACACCGATGGTCTCCCTTGCTCACGTAAAGAATCTCAACATGTTCCGTATAACCGCTACCAGCGGGCAACGCGCTCCAATCATCAAAACAGGCTGACAATTACATTGCCCGATCCTCATGTTGCACTGGCAAAAAAAAAAATCAAAAGCGCCAATAGGTATACTTTTTTTAAATTATTATTTTTTTATCATTTTCAAAACACTACATAAGTACAAGAGCATGAGCACATCATCGGTAATCTTACAACATGTAGGGATCGAATCACAATGCACATCCATGTATGACATACACAGTTATAGACCACATTACCCTTTCTCAGATGACAGGGGGTTAAATTGCGCGTTTCTAATTGACTCTTATTTCGTGTCTTTTTTAACTTGCATCCCAGTCCCCTATAACTTGAGATGTATCATGTTGGTAGTGTAATTTCCTAGTAGGCCTGTACCCTCAATCATGGGGCTTTCCCCATTCCCACCCTCTAGGTGTGACTCTTTATCTGCCTAGTACATCTGGATTTGTGAGCAAGTAAGTGCGCAGAGGGTCCCAGACGTCTCGTGGCCTGGATGATATAGGGAGTAACTCCGCGTAGGTCAGCGTTTGTTCCTGCCAAAAGAGTAGTGCTTGTAGCCATTCCTTAAATTTAGGTGCCCGCCCCCTATCCCATCTGCATGCCACCCGCGCTTGGCGAGTAGTAATCCTAAAGCGACATATCGTTTGTATGCTGTGGGTATTTCTTCTGTGTCTCCCAGAAGCGCGGTTATGGGCGACACTTCCAGTGGGGTTAGTATCATTTGTCCTAAGGCTTCAAAAACCTGGTTCCAGTAACGTTTAACTGGCGTACATTCCCACGCGACGTGTAGAAAGCCTGCTCCTTCTTGCCCGCATCTATCGCAAGCATCATTATCGCGCAGCTGGAGTTTAAATATTTTGGCAGGCGTGTAATAGTCTATGAAGGTATTTAAAGTAAATGATGCGCAACCGGCTGCTCGCTGACACATGCCCAGTCTGTTGACAGTAGTAATTCCACTGCTTATCATTAAGGGGTGTGCCCAGTTCCTCCCCCCATTGTACTCGGGAGATCATCCCATCCCCTTTTATAGCAGCTTGCGTACTATGGTATATGAGATATACCACAAGTGCAGGGTTTGCGCTCTGCAGTATACTGTGGATCTGAAAGAGACACGTTAGTGATAGATTCCTTACCTTAGAATATCCCCAGGCGTCAGGCTGGATCCGGAAAGTTTTGCGTAGCAGTACCCTTGCGCGTCGGTAGGCGGCGTCGTGCGGCTCCGCGTCCGTCGTCGGCGTCGTGATCGCCGGGATGACGTCGCGGGCAGCACTTAGGCGCCGCCCCTGCGCGCTGACGTCAGTTCTTCTTTTTCCGCGCCAGCAAGCGCAGATCCGGGAAGAGCAGTGCCCTGGTCAATTTTTGACCATACTTTTTGGTGATTTTTTCACTGGCCGGGCGGCGTCGTCCCCCAGTTCCTTCCGGCTCCGGACATGGACCCGGAGCGACGTCGCTCGACGCCGGCTCCGGCGCCGATGGGACCTTGGGTCCCAAATGTCCCTCCTCCTCCTTATTTTGAACAAGAGGAGGACCAGGAGGACTGGGAGGGGTCTGATGACCCTCTGACACGCAACTGACAGTATGATGAGGACTGGACAGAGAGTCTAGGGGAGGCCAGTGGTCTGGATACTTCTCCTGACACTGGCATGCTGTCTCCTCCCGTGGCTACGGAGGAGGGGGCCAATTTGGTACGGTGTTGCGTAGGGCTGCTGGGGCCTTACGTCTCCAGCTCCCTACTTTGACGGTCAAGCCTAACATCTTGACAGAGGTGCTTCAGCCGGCAGCCTCCTCTGCGGAGACTGTGCTGCCGTTTAACGACGCCCTCACTGACGTTCTTTTGGGCGCCTGGTCCAAGCCCAACACAGGGGCTCCTGTGGATCGGAACGTGTCACGACGCCATCGCCCCGCTCCGGGCGACCCCCTGTTTCTTTCTGTCCACCCCACTCCTGAGAGCTTGGTTGTCCAAGCCTCCGCTTCCCAAACCGCCTTCCCTACCGCTCCTCCGGATAGGGAATCCAAACGCCTGGATCAGTTTGGGAAGAAAGGTTTTTCTTCCTCCAGTGCTGGCTTGCGGTCCGTTAACACCGCTTGTCTTTTGGGCCGATATACCCACTCCCTGTGGGATTCGGTGGCGGATGTTTTGCCCCAGTGCCCTGAGGAGGTCCAGGCACTGCTTTCCCGCGCCATTGCGGAAGGAAGGGATGCGGCCAAATACACTATCCGTTGTGGCCTTGACACCGCCGACTCGCTGGGCAGGTCGATTGCAACGACGGTGGCGCTCCGGCGCCACGCCTGGCTGAGAACCACTGGTTTTTCAGGGGATGTCCAGAATACTCTCATGGACATGCCCTTTGATGGAGTCGGTCTTTTGGGTCCAAAGCAGACCATGCGTTGGAGCGCTTTAAGGACTCACGGGCTACTGCAAAGTCCCTGGGCCTTTCTGCTACACGCCCTCCGCTACCTTCTGCTTTTCGCCCCTATCGTGGCCACGGTAGGGGCGCCCCTTCACGTCAGCAGCCCAGCCACCGGCCCGCGCAGCAGGCGTCTTCGCGTGGCCGAGGACGTGATTCCGCCGTGGCGGATCGGGCAACCAGCGTGCGGGTCAGGCCACCACCTCCAACCCGTCCGCGGCCTCCAAGCCCTCCTAGTCCCTCCTTTCAGGTGCACGGCACGCCAGTAGGGGGCAGGGTCCGCCATCACCTTCCCCACTGGCGCACCATCACCTCGGACAGGTGGGTCTTGGACATTGTCCGAAGGGGCTACTCCCTCCCCTTCGAGACCACCCCCCAGCCATGCCACCTCAATTCCACCGCATGTCAGGGGATCACTTGGTGCTTCTACGGAAGGAAGTCACGGCCCTCTTGACCAAGAGGGCCATCGAGCATGTTCCGACCCCAGAAGTAGGGCGTGGTTGCTACTCCCACTACTTTCTGGTGCCCAAAAGGACAAGGAGGACATGCGTCCTATCTTGGACCTCCGGAACGTCAATCGCTTCCTCCGGAAGGAGAAGTTCAAGATGCTCACCCTAGCTCAGGTCTTGACTGCCCTCGACCCTGGAGACTGGTTGGTAGCGTTGGACTTGCAGGACGCGTATTTCCACATCCTCGTCCTGCCGGCCCACCGGCGTTACCTTCGGTTCACGGTAGGCCCGAGCATTTTCAGTTCACCGTGCTCCCCTTTGGCCTTACCAGTGCCCCTCGGGTGTTCACGAAAGTGATGGCGGTGGTCGCAGCTCATCTGCGCCGGGCAGGGGTTTCAGTCTTCCCCTACCTCGACGACTGGCTGCTGAAGGCGGGCTCGTCCCAGGCAGTCGTCTCCCACCTCCAGACTACGGCCGAACTCCTGCACTCGCTGGGGTTCTCCATCAATGTGCCGAAGTCGCATCTAATTCCTTCTCCACAGCTCCTTTTCATCGGAGCAGTTCTGGACACGACGCAGTTTCGGGCCTATCCTCCCGAACGGCGAGTCCGGGATATTCAGGCTATGATTCCGATCTTTCGGCCTTTATCCTGGGTTTCGGTACGGATGACCCTGAGGCTGCTGGGCCTCATGGCCTCCTGCATCCTGCTGGTCAATCATGCCAGATGGCATATGCGGGCTCTGCAGTGGGACCTGAAGTTCCAGTGGGCGCAGCACCAGGGCAACCTGTCCGATCACGTCCAGATCTCGGAGGGGACTGCAAAACAGTTGCAGTGGTGGCTCTCGAACCGGCAATGGGTCATGGGCAGATCCCTCTCCCTTCCCCAGCCAGAGCATACAGTTGTGACGGACGCGTCCCTTCTGGGATGGGGCGGTCACATGGGAGAGGCGGAGATCAGAGGCCTCTGGTCTCCGGCGGAGTCCCGGCTCCATATCAACCTTCTGGAGCTCCGGGCGATCCGGCTTGCACTCAAGGCATTCCTTCCCTCTGTCAAAGGGAAGGTAGTGCAGGTGTTCACAGACAACACCACCGCCATGTGGTACTGCAACAAACAGGGCGGGGTGGGGTCTTGGACCCTTTGTCAGGAGGCTCTGCGCCTCTGGACATGGCTGGAACATCAGGGCATGTTCCTGATGGTTCAACACCTGGCAGGTTCTCTGAACGCCAGGGCGGACGAACTCAGCCGCAGGTGCATGATGGATCACGAATGGCGTCTTCACTCGGAAGTGGCGCAAGGACTCTTTCTACAGTGGGGAGAGCCTTGGTTAGATCTATTCGCCACCGAAGAGAACGCGCAATGTCATCAGTTCTGCGCGTTGGAATTTCCAAGGCGGCACTCGCTCGGCGACGCTTTTCGTCGCGAGTGGAGTTGCGCGGTCTGTTGTACGCCTTTCCGCCTATACCACTTCTACCCAGAGTGTTGAAGAAGATTCGGCACGACCGGGCCCAAGTCATTCTTGTGGCTCCGGACTGGGCTCGAAGAGTTTGGTATCCCGAGCTACTCAATATGAGCATAGATCCCCGATCCGTCTGCCTCTTCGGGAGGATCTTCTGTCGCAGCAGCAGGGGACGGTCCTCCACCCGAACCTGTCCAGTCTACACCTGCTTGCGTGGAGATTGAGCGGCGGCAGTTGATTCCTTTCGACTTGCCTCCCGAAGTTTGTGATGTGATTCTGGCAGCCAGGCGTCCCTCCACTAAGGTGGTATACGCCTGCAGGTGGAACAAATTTGTGGCATGGTGCACAGCAAAGGCTGTGAATCCCCTTTCTGCCCCTCTTTCTGAGGTCCTTCTGTTCCTTCTCTCTCTGGCCCAACAGGGTTCTGCCCTGGGTACCATCAAGGGTTATCTTTGTGCTATCTCGGCCTTCCTCAGGCTCCCTGATCAGCCCTCCCTTTTCAAGTCCCCTGTTGTTAACAGGTTCTTAAAAGGCATTACTCACCTCTTCCCTCCTGTTCCGTTTGTAATGCCTCAGTGGGACTTGAACTTGGTTCTTACCTTTTAATGTGCGCTCCCTTTGAGCCTCTGCATAACTGTCCTCTTCGTCTTCTGACTCTGAAGACTGCCTTTCTGGTGGCCATCACCTCCGCTCGGCGGGTGAGTGAGCTCCAGGCTCTATCTTGCAAACCTCCCTTTCTGTCTGTTCATCCAGACAAGGTTGTTCTTCGGACGCGTCCGTCCTTCTTGCCAAAGGTGGTTACTGCTTTCCACATTGGGCAGACCATCACTTTGCCCACCTTCTTTCCGCCTCCGCATCCTTCCACAGAGGAAGAGAGGCTCCACCGTCTGGACCCAAAACGTGCGCTCTCCTTCTATATCGACCGCACAAAACACTTCCGGGTGGATGACCAGCTCTTTGTTGGCTGCGTGGGCGCCAAAAAGGTCGGGCGGTGCACAAGAGGACCGTCTCCGCTGGGTTACCTTGTGCATCAAGACCTGCTATTCTTTGGCCAAGAAGGAGCCTCCTGTTGGGCTGCGTGCCCATTCCACCAGGGCAACGGCTGCTACCACGGCCTTGGGCCGCGGTGTTCCGCTGCCGGTTATCTGTCAGGCAGCTACGTGGGCCTCGCTGCACACGTTTACTAAGCATTACTGCCTTGACAGTCAGGTCCGGAGGGACGGCTTCTTTGGCCGTTCTGTCCTCCAGGACTTCCTTGTCTGATCTTTGTTCGCAGACCCACCACCGGGGTTGGTATTGCTGGGGTATCTATTCTAAGGTAAGGAATCTATCACTAACGTGTCTCTTTCAGATGCACAGTTACTAACTTGTGTAACGATATATCTGTAAGAGACAGTAGTTAGTGATAGATTCCTACCGCCTACCCATCCTCCCCGTTCTGCGAACTGATTTCTAGGGTTAAGGACATCCCTTTCAGGGCCCTAGTATTTTTCAGACACCTGTGTCAGCTTCTTGCATGGCTCTGCGTTCCTGGCGCGGAAAGTCGTGTACAGAACTGACGTCAGCGCGCAGGGGCGGCGCCTAAGTGCTGCCCGCGACGTCATCCCGGCGATCACGACGCCCGACGACGGACGCGGAGCCGCACGACGCCGCCTACCGACGCGCAAGGGTACTGCTACGCAAAACTTTCCGGATCCAGCCTGACGCCTGGGGATATTCTAAGGTAAGGAATCTATCACTAACTACTGTCTCTTACAGATATATCGTTACACAAGTTAGTAACTTGTGCAGTGGGGCCAGTGCAGGTGGTTCGCTAGGAAACGCTGGGGTGGCCGCCTTCACACTCTGTCTCAGTCTAACGAACATAAACAGATCCATCGCAGTGGGATCTACATTGGTGAAAAACTTCTTTGTTACGGAAGATCTCATTTATATAGAGATCTCCCCATTTTGTAATACAGACCTTATCTAATAGTTGGCGGCATTGTATTTCCTGGGTCACCTCTAGGTCAGGGTGGTGAGCCACTAAAAGCAGGGGCGAGTATATCATCTCTATGTCCAGTCTTTTTGCATTTTTTTCCATGCTGCCACAGTGCATGCTACTGTGGTGGGGTCCATTTCCCTCGCTCGTATGCATGTGGCTATGAATCCCGACAATGGCATTGGTTCCATATAGGATTGTTCTACTGCTAGATGTGGCATGTACGGGGGAGGTGTGAACCAATATGTTGCATAATGTGCTCGTGCGCTGAGGTAATATAATTCAAAGTCAGGCGCTTCGAACCCTCCTTGTGTAAAGGGTAGAGTCAGGGTTTTTCATTGCAGTCAAGGTTGTTTGCCTCCCCAAGCAAGCCTTAGCATCTGAGTTCTCAGGGTCTTAAAAAATGTTTGGTCTGGAGTATAGGGGATGTTAATAAATAAATACAGCAATTTAGGAAGGATAACCATTTTCATCATGGATATCTAAAGGGGAGGGCAATCCATGTAGTGACTGACTCTGTTAAGCATTCTGGCGTGCTTCCATAGTTAGTTCAGAGCAATTCCGCTCTATCTCTAGAGATAATTATCCCTAGGTATTTGATTTCCTCAAGGCACCAGGCAATGGAGTAGTCCAGGGTGTAGAGCTGGATCGCGTTAGTGAGTGGGAAGATCTGGGATTTCTCCCAGTTGATTTTGACCCCCGACAATTCTCCAAAGGTTATGAATTCCCACAGTATAGGGTTGAGACTAATCTGGTGTTCCCGTACATAGAGCGTAATATCATCTGCGTATAGGGAAATCAAAATCTGTCTGGTGGGGTATCGGAGGGCCTATTCCTGGTGGTGTTGCCTAAGCTTAGCCGCTAGCAGCTCGATGGCTAATGCAAATAGTAAAGGAGAAAGCGGGCACCCCTGTCGCGTGCCTCTTGTGATGGGAAAGAGGGCCAAGCAAACTCCATTCACTTACACTCTGGCCCGCGGCCCCTGATATAGCAGCCGTATCCAGGCCAGAAAGCCACAGGGCACTCCCATCCTCTGGAGTATTCCAAAGAGGTAGTCCCACTCCACTGAATCAAACGCCTTGGATGCATCTAGGAACACCGCAACTGCTGCAAGTTCTGGATCAATGTCCTAGATAACCGTGAATAGAGTTCGGAGATTATGGGAGGTGGCCCGGCCAGGTACAAAGCCAGCTTGATCTGGTAGCACTAGTGTTCCCAGAAGAAGACGCAGTCTATTGGATAGTATTTTAACTAATATTTTCACATTGCAATTTATCATGGAAAGTGGTCTGTAAGATTCGCAACTATTGGCCGGCTTACCCAGCTTAAGTATGGAAATAATGGATGCTTCGCGCATCGTCGGAGGGAGGGATCCTTTCTCCATACCCTCTTCGTACTCTTTTTTAAGGATGGGAGTTAGATGGCCCACATACGTTTTGTAGAAGTCGGCTGGTAGGCCATCTGGCCCGGGGGCCCTGCTTGATTTAAGCTTAATGCATAATGGCGGTACGGATTTTGTCTTCTTCGATCTCGGCAGAGAGAATTCCCCCTGCGCATCCCCCAACCAACCAAGGGCGATTTGTTCTAAGTAGTGCTGCAGTGCGAGCGGGTGCTGTCTCTAAGTGATATAAAGTGAGGCATAAAAATTCTGGAATGCGTGGAGGATCTCTGGCGTGTCCCTAGCTATCTTCCCTCCTGGTGTCTGGATTTCCAATACATAATTTGAGAAGCCGGGTTTGCGAATCTGTTAGGCCAGCGCCTTGCCTGGCCTCTCTCCCTCTCCATATCTGCGAGCTTTAAAATATTTACAGCGAAACAGGCACTCCCTATCTTCTGTGTCCCTGTATTGGGTTACTTTATCTCTGAGAGTTATTTGTAGCATTGCAGATGGCGAACTACCCACCTCTTGCTCCAGTTGTTTTATTTCTTTCTCTAAATGATCAAGCGTTGATCGTAGGTCCTTCAATACTCCCCCTCCCCCCCCCCTCTCTTCTGCAATGCATATCCCTCTCATAGTGGCTTTAAACGCCTCCCATACTGTCGTCATTCGCTCTACCATACCTATATTACGGTGGAAATAGTCGTGGAATTCCTGACCTGTTTCCGTTCGGAAGACCGTGTCCAATAACATAGCGGGATTTAAACGCCGGGTCATATGCAGGGCATAGTCTACTGGTGGAGTGAGTCTCAGTACCCCTGGAGAGTGGTCTGAGTAAGTGCGTGCAAGGTGTTCCACTTGTGTTATCCATGTACCTAACCCTTTAGAGACTAACCAGTAGGCCAGTCTTGACCATGTGGCATGCACCGCAGTATAGCATGTGCCTTCTCTCCGTCCTGGGTGCAAGTATCGTCAAGTGTCCAACAGGTAGTTCTTGGTAATTTTGTCGTGCACTTGTCTTCGGGCTTTAGTGTAGTGGTGCGGCTGTGGATGTGATCTGTCTAGTACCGGTTCGAGCGTTACACGTTACATTAAAGTCGTCACCCCCCCTCACCCCCCAAATAACGTGGGTGGAGCCTATAGCTGTTATCTTCCCCCACAAATTGGCAAAGAACATCGGGTCATCAATGTTGGGCCCGTAGCAACTGACTAATGTGACTGAATGGGAAGCTATTTTGCCCCACATAATGCTAACGCTGCCTTGAGGGTCTTGGAGTGATCCCATATGTACATATGGTGTGTTCTTTTTAACTAGGATTGCAGTACCTCGTGAGTAGGTAGAGAAGGATGCAAAGCCCCTATGCTCCGCCCACCTGGCGGCAAATCACTGGGGCCGTTTAGGGTCGAGATGGGTTTCTTGTAGCATCGCTACGTGTATGCCGTGCCTATCCAGCTGTGCCAGTATTTGGCGATATTTACGTGGGTTCCCTAGCCCCCTTACGCTCCAAGTCATGAAGCGTATCTCCAATTTGTTTTTGGGTTCTGTCATCTAAGCGATCTCTTTGTGTAGTCTATTGTACAATGCAGTGGGTTGCTTATATTGCCCTGATTGCTTTCTAGTGTATGCGATCCATGCTTTTTCATATTATACAACGTGCCAATAGCCGAACATCCCTTTCTACCTCCCTCCACCCACAACGACAGACCCTAATTGTCGAGGTCATTGTACCCGCCCACACCACCCCAATTCTTAACTAACAACTGCCCCAACAGAGAGTGCAATTTGCTTATATTCATCACAGGTATTCAGCACAGTTGTTCAAGCCAGAAATGCTGTGGCCTATGAGTGAGAAAAGAAAGAGAAGACTAGAACGGGAGGGGAGGAAAGGGGGAGAGGAGAGGGGGAAGAGTAGGAGAAGGGAGAAGGTAATTGACCCAAGTTAATTCACCTGGGGTGGTATTAAGGAAAAAGTGGGGGATCACCTTGTGGGGACAGCACCCGAGGGCCCAACAACCCTGTGATGGGTCCGCCGAGCCCCCATCCCTCGATGACGTGGGGAGTTCCGGACACTCCAACATGGCCGCCGGGAATACCCCAACGGGAAGTGGCAGCGACGAACTAGTCTCCTCGGCTCGGAATACCGAAGCCACACCCCTCGAACCAAGAAAAGCCACGGAGAGCACGGACGAAGAAGATGGCGAGCGGAGATCGACGGAGGAGAGGAAGGAAGAGACGTGCGACGCGAGTGGAGAAGGCGGAGGAACAGCGGAGAACGTCGGGAGCAGTGACCACGGGGCGGACCGCCCACAGAACCTGGGACTCGGGTTCCCAGTGACCGCATGCGAGACCGACCCTTCGAGGAGAGAGAAGGAGGCCGGATCTCACCACGCCACGGCCCCGGAGGGTCGTGGGTACAGGCAAGTGGCTGGGGCGCATCCATTCACTTTAAAGGGGTGGTGGGCAGGGCTGAGGGCCACACCAAGCACGGCACCCTGACTACCCCTCACCTAGGCACTTCACGAGTAGGGACACTGGTGGAGGTGCACTTCCCTTCCCCTTTTGGAAATATAGCAACAGGACGGTGTTCCTAAAGATTTCCTTTCTTTCTTTTCTTTATTGGCATACCTGTATCCCCGACTGTCGCAACCCGGACAAGACAGCCTGAGACCTTCAAGGAGTGAAGGAGGACCCCCCCTTTCTGCAACCGAGACGTTATCGGAAGAAGGAGAACTGAGAACCCCCTTTGGAACACTTATGTTGCATAAACCAAGACCCTGAATAATTGAATAAATACCTTGCACCCATATCAACGTCCCGGCTTCATATCTAACCTTAAAGAAAGGGGTGTGGGCGGGAGACCCTGCAGGGATAGACCATCACAGTGGAGTCAGAAGTGGGATCACGGTCCTGATACAATGACCCAACCCGTGACCATGGAGGCCATCATCACCCAACTAGCCGAAGGGCAACGACACCTACAACTGGTCATCGAGCAACAGACCAAACAGGCGAAACACGACCGAGAGGTACTACACACAGCACTGAAAGACCAGGCCTCCCTCCTGACCAATAACCAGCAAGTACAGGACACGGCCATACTACGTCTGACGGACGCTATCACTAGTGCTAGGGTACATCCCAACGTGCCGGGGACAGTCCTACAAAAGTTCCAAACGGGGGACGATCCGGACTATTTCTTTGTTAATTTCGAGCGTGTGGCTACAACCGCCTCCTGGCCCCCAGAAAGATGGGGCCAGTATATAGCTCCCCTGCTTTCCGGAGAATTACAAGCCGCCTACCAGGCCGCCAACCCAGCAGGGACAACCAGCTACCCCGACGTCAAGAAAGCCATCCTGGAACGGCTGGGTTGCGATCAGGAGTATTATCGTAGCCGGTTTAGGAAAGAGAAATGGAGCCTGGGGGACAATCCCCGAGCGCTATATTTCCGCATCCGGGACCTTGGAAACCGGTGGCTGCAGCCCTCTATTGCCACCCCGGATGACATAACAGAGAAGATCTACCTGGAGCAATATCTCGACGCCCTCCCCTATAACACCCGAGCCTGGGTCAAGCAACACCCTAACCTCTCCGTGACTTTGGCAGTGGATTTGGCGTGCGCATACCACCGCTCTCCGGAGTTCAAGACTCCAACTCATCGTCCCTCCGTCTCATCCCCGAAACCCCTAGCCAGAAACCCCAACCCCCAGACAGAACCCAAGGGACCCTTTCCGCCACGGACCCCCTAAAGAGCACCTTTCACAACCCCGATACAGGGACTACAGTGCTTTCACTGTGCTGAATGGGGACACATAGCCCGACACTGCCCGACACGCCACCCAGGCCCAGAACCCATGGAGGTGGGACTTACACGTGGGCGGGTACTGGTCACAGGAGACAAACCCCTCAGATACAGAATAAAGGCATATGTAAACGGGAAGGCAGTAACCGCCCTCCTGGACACGGGCTGCCACTACACAGTCATCTCCAAGGAGCTAATCCCTGAGTCCCTGCTAGTGAAGGGAGAGTTTGTACAGGTCACATGTGTACATGGAGAGAAGAAGCTGTATCCCTTGGCCGAAGTGGTATTGGAGATCAATGGGGAGCCCCAGTTGAGGAAGGTAGGGGTTGTCCCCACGTTACCCGAGCTAGCGCTCTTAGGTACCGATTTACCTCGGTTCCACGAGTACCTCCAGTCCCTGAGTTCCCCTGCCTCACTAGTGGGATGGCTAGAAAGCGCACCCTTTTCAAACACCGAGATAAGGGCTCCCGCCACCAAAAGAGCACAAACTAGGAGGGAGGAAAGAGCGCTATACGGTCAGTCTAAAGTGGTGCTACCCGTACCTGTCCTCCTCTCCCCAGAGACTCCTCAAGAGCCGCCTCAGAACTTTCACCAGGCCCAGAGGGACGACTCCACCCTGCAACATGCCTGGAGCCAAGCCCAGGATGAACAACCAGGAAAGGTAGGTCCCTATTTTACTGTCAAAAAGGGCCTTCTATACAGGCACAATCTCGAGAATAACCATGGAAAGGTACAGCTACTGGTCCCTAAGGCATTTCGCGAACAGGCGCTGTCTCTAGCCCACAGTCAAACCGGGGGAGGCCACTATGGGAAGGAAAACACCCTCAAGTACCTCTTAGAGAAGTTTTACTGGCCGGGCGTGTATCAGGAAGTGGCCAGGTACTGCGCTTCATGTGTGCGATGCCAGCTGGTTAATAAACCCGTGTTACCCCGAGCCCCGCTCCAACCACTCCCGGTCATCGATGTCCCATTTAGAAGAGTAGGGATGGACCTAGTAGGCCCCCTGATACCCTCTGCCAGGGGCCACCGGTTCATACTGGTCTTCGTGGATTACGCCACCCGGTATCCGGAAGCGTTTCCCTTGACGACCACCACCACAAAGACGGTAGCTCAAGCCATGGTCACTGTGTTCTCACGTGTCGGCTTTCCCCACGAACTCCTGACGGATCAGGGTACCCCCTTCATGTCCCGGTTGATGAGACAGGTATGCGAGCTATTAGGTATCAAACAGATCAGGACAGCGGTATACCATCCACAGACGGATGGTCTTGTGGAAAGGTACAATAAAACCATTAAAACCATGCTAAAAAAGCACATCGACCGAGCGGGGAGGGACTGGGACCGACAGCTACCCCTGGTTCTGTTTGCGATACGATCCCATGAACAGAAGTCTACGGGTTTCTCACCATTTGAGCTGTTGTTTGGGAGGAGACCCCGTACCCTCCTAGACATGACGTATGAACAGTGGACCGAGGAAGAGGACGAAACAAAACCTCTACTACAATACAGCGCGTCCCTTAGGGATACTTTATCCTTACTATGGGACGAGGTACATAGGAACATGGAAAGGTCCCAGACCCAACAAAAACGGTGGTACGACAGAAACACCAAACTTAGGGAATTCGCGGTAGGTGATCAGGTACTTATCCTATTGCCTACCACCGAAAAGAAACTGTTAGCCACTTGGCAAGGCCCCTTTCCTATCCTCAGTAGAGTAACCCCTGTTACCTATCGGGTGGCCGTTCCCCACAGAAATAAGACAAGCCAAATATACCACGTTAACTTACTGAAGGCATGGGAGGGACCAGTCCCGGCGTGAGGATGCGCGACTACCCCTATACTGCATGTTGCCCCGAACAAACCCCTTGAAGTGACCCTAAACCCCCAGAAGACCGCAGTAGGAACCCAGCCTAACTGGGGACCCCAAACCACAGTAGAACAAAGAGAACAACTGAGGACCCTGTGCGCATTGTACCCGTTCGTCCTGTCCGGCACTCCCGGAAGGACGTCCCTAGTTGAGCACGATATAATCACCACCTCCCCCCGATCAAACAACGGCCTTACCGCATCCCGGCTGCCCGGAGAGGGGCCGTAGAACAGGAGATAAAATCGATGCTGGAGGCAGACATAATCGAACCCTCACATAGCGCCTGGTCTTCTCCGATTGTGTTGGTCCCCAAACCCGATGGGAGCATACGTTTCTGCATCGACTTCCGCAGACTCAACGCGGTGTCTAAGTTCGACGCATATCCTATGCCACGGGTGGACGAACTCGTCGAGAGACTCGGGAACGCCAAGATCCTATCCACTATCGACCTCACAAAGGGGTATTGGCTGATACCTCTGAAACCCGGCATCAGAGACAAAACCGCTTTTTCCACGCCCGTTGGCCTATTTCACTTCAAGGTACTGCCTTTCGGTCTCCATGGGGCCCCCGCCACTTTCCAGAGACTCATGGACTCTGTCCTCTCTTCCCACCAGTCTTATGCTATGGCCTACCTGGACGATATCGTTATCCACAGTCCCGATTGGGAGACCCATCTCCAACACCTAGAGAACATCCTGAAAACATTGCAGAACGCAGGCCTTACAATGAACCCCAAGAAGACGACACTAGGGGCTGACCACATCGAGTACCTAGGGTATGACATCCGGGCTGGGCAGATCCGACCACAAGTGAGCAAGATAGAGGCCATCACCCGAGTACCCCGACCCACCTCCCGGAAGGAAATACTTTCCTTCCTCGGGCTGGTCGGGTACTATCGAAGGTTTATCCCAGCATTCTCTGAAGTAGCCAGTCCACTCACAGACCTCCTCACCAAGGCACACTCCAGTAACAAGATACATTGGACAGAGAGACACGAACAGAGTTTTCATTTCCTGAAGGACTCCCTTTGCCACAATCCTGTGCTTGCTTGTCCGAACTTTGACACCTCATTTGTATTACAAACAGACGCGTCAGACAGGGGTCTAGGAGCCATCCTGTCCCAGCCCGATGCCCTCGGTGATCTCCACCCCGTCCTATACCTTAGTCGTAAGTTGTTTCCACGGGAGGTGGGTTACGCTACTATTGAAAAAGAATGCCTAGCCATCAAATGGGCGGTGGAGGCCCTACAGTACTACCTCTTGGGCCGCCACTTCATATTGCTCACTGATCATGCTCCCCTCACCTGGCTTGCCCTCCATAAGGACACTAACCCTAAGGTTCTCCGATGGTTTCTTGCCCTACAGCCCTTCACGTTTTCCGCCCTCCACGTTCCGGGGCGTCTGCAGGGCAACGTGGACTTCCTCTCAAGATGCCCTATGAGCGAATGGCCCACACGTCCATTCCTGGGGGACGGCAGTGTGATGGGTCCGCCGAGCCCCCATCCCTCGATGACGTGGGGAGTTCCGGACACTCCAACATGGCCGCCGGGAATACCCCAACGGGAAGTGGCAGCGACGGACTAGTCTCCTCGGCTCGGAATACCGAAGCCACACCCCTCGAACCAAGAAAAGCCACGGAGAGCACGGACGAAGAAGATGGCGAGCGGAGATCGACGGAGGAGAGGAAGGAAGAGACGTGCGACGCGAGTGGAGAAGGCGGAGGAACAGCGGAGGACGTCGGGAGCAGTGACCACGGGGCGGACCGCCCACAGAACCTGGGACTCGGGTTCCCAGTGACCGCATGCGAGACCGACCCTTCGAGGAGAGAGAAGGAGGCCGGATCTCACCACGCCACGGCCCCGGAGGGTCGTGGGTACAGGCAAGTGGCTGGGGCGCATCCATTCACTTTAAAGGGGTGGTGGGCAGGGCTGAGGGCCACACCAAGCACGGCACCCTGACTACCCCTCACCTAGGCACTTCACGAGTAGGGACACTGGTGGAGGTGCACTTCCCTTCCCCTTTTGGAAATATAGCAACAGGACGGTGTTCCTAAAGATTTCCTTTCTTTCTTTTCTTTATTGGCATACCTGTATCCCCGACTGTCGCAACCCGGACAAGACAGCCTGAGACCTTCAAGGAGTGAAGGAGGACCCCCCCCTGCAACCGAGACGTTATCGGAAGAAGGAGAACTGAGAACCCCCTTTGGAACACTTATGTTGCATAAACCAAGACCCTGAATAATTGAATAAATACCTTGCACCCATATCAACGTCCCGGCTTCATATCTAACCTTAAAGAAAGGGGTGTGGGCGGGAGACCCTGCAGGGATAGACCATCACGAACCCGCTTCCACCTCCCCCAAATATGGAAGAGAGAGAGAGGGGTGCCCGGGAAAGCAAAAGTAAATGCTCATTAAATCTCCATGACTCAGTTAGACAATCAAAAGCAATGTTTCTTGGTGCCAGTCTCTATCATTATCTATAGTAAGCCTTAAGCTATTTCAGATGTATCAGGGGTCTCACTTAATTGCGCAGTTCGCTGTATATACTCACAACCAGCCCGATACAGTTCTATTCAGTCATTTTCTGACAGCGGCGATAAGGAGTGGTCATCCGTGTCGTCTCTCTCCCGATTCGCCTGCTGTCTCTTTAGTGTCTTGAGGAAATCTTCCGCTTGTTGCGGGTTGGTAAAAAAACTGCTGCTTCCTCTGGTGGGTAACTCTGAGGCGCGCTGGATAAATCATCGCGTAATCTACTTGCGTCTGGAGCAGTTTCTTCTTGACTGGTACAAATTTCTTTCGAGCTTCCTGAACTGCGAGCGTAAAATCAGGGTACAGTGCGATACTGTGTCCATCGAACCCGAGTTGCTGTTTTGCTCTCACCAGCCGCAGTGCCGTGTCCCGGTCTCTATAATTGAGCAACTTGGCGACAGTGCCTGGGCGGCACCCCCGGGAATGGCCTGGGGCCCAGAGAGCGGTGCGCTCTCTCTACTTCCAGTTGGGCGGAGAATACATCGGCTCCAAAGACATCGCAGGGCATTCGCTCGATATACACTTCCATTTTGCCTGTATTGGCGCTTTCTGGTACTCCCAGTACGCGTATGTTATTGCGCCTTGAGTGCGCCTCAAGGACCTCTTTCTTGGCAGCAATGACTTTTCATAATCGGTCCATTTGTGTCAGCTGCGTCTTCTTTGCCGCAGCCGCGTCTTCTAGATCGGAGATGCACTGTTCTGCTTCCCCAATGCGTGCGTCATGTTTCTCCAGCTTTTGGGCCATGAAGTCTATTCGGTTGCACATAGTATGCATCTTGGCTTCTATGGAGGTGAGGCTGCGCTTCATGGTAGTGAGGAGTGTTTTCAGGTCATCTTCCCCTGGTTTCGAGGCGTCATTAGGTGATTCAGTGGCCTGTTCACTGTTACTCTGGCTTCGGGACGTCTTCCGAGGCTCAAACGTCAGCTTGGCTTGCTTGGCCTCTGTTCTGCCCATCGTGTCCAGCTGCTGCGTCTGCGGCTATTATTCCGCTGGGCTGTTTGATGTCGTTGGCGTTGGCACAAGTAGCTACCAGTTTGGTTTGTTACGGTACTTGGTTCACTTATCCGCCTGAGGTTGCCAACGTTGTGCCGCAGCTGCGTAGTTGTTGGTCTTAGCAGGTTAATCCGGGGGTATTGGGATTTTATAGAGGCAGTCTTTCAGTGCGTATATTACTGTCTCGCTGTCAATTGCCTTAGGCGCACACTGTTCTCCTGCGTTATCTCTTAAGGTGCGTTTTGTTTTGGGTGGGGGGAGAACCCGCTTGAAGTCGGGGAGTCTAGTTAGAGTGCCGATAGTGCACCGAGGTGGGTGCTCATCTCCTCTTTCACCCTGGTAGCTCCTGTCTAATCAGTGTCTGCAGGCCCCCTAATTCAACCTCGTACTCCGTTGCTCATAGGCGGCCGCTCCGCTAGGTGGGCCTCTTTCATCCGGAAAGTAGGGCGACTCTGCTTCAAGGCCTTGCCTCCCCTCGGTTATGTTTGGTGGGAGAGCAGCCTTCTCTCTCCGCTCTCCTCACCTTCTAAGCAGTACAAGAGTGGTGTTCTGTGTGGTCTCTCCCAAGTGCGACTTGGCGCTGCAGGGAACTCCACCCAGTCTCGCTGCGAAGATCGGCGGGCCCAGTCCTCCCCTTTGTGCGGCCCATGATCACGTGCCCCCTGCCACTAGCTTCTAGGGCCCGATCTCAAAATGGCGCCTACCTTGGGCCGCCGCGCCCCGCCCCCGACAGGACGCCCCTGTCTGATCAAGAGGACCTGTCCGTCTCTGCCCCTCTCCGTCTCGCCCGCATGGGCCGGCGCGGGCTCCCAGGTCGGCAGCAGCGAGCTCCAGCGCCGCTCGCCCCACTCCGCTCTTGTTGCCTGAGTGCACACTCCCGCGGGTCGCGCTGCTTCAGGCTGAGCCGACGCTTGCTTGTTTCTCGGGCTCTCTGTTGAAGTCCCTCGCAGGACCAAGGCACCTTGTTCCCCGCACTCTCCACCTTCAGAGTCTATGGCGTTGTCATGTCAGAGCCCGCATTGGAGCAGGATAATGGTGGATCGTCAATCCCGGGCTGCCGGAGCCTCACAGGTGTGCGGCCATCTTGGTTGTGCACCCTCTAGTGCCCCCACCAATAGGTATACTTTATTTAAATGAATCTCACGCCTCACTCAGCATGGAAATAACAGCAAAATTAATAGTAACACAACCCACATCTTCACCTTGGGTAAGGACTTTGCAAAGAGAACAGCTAACACCATACACTTCACCTCACGCGAGGGCTGACATCTTGTATCTTACCACTTGTAGAAACAGCATACGATAAATACCGGAGCCGTGCCTTCTGCATATGCGATAACCAAGCAGGGGTGAGGTTGCGACGCTGCTCCCTGCACAGCTGGTGTTCACGCAAAAACAATTGTCGCCAGTGTTACAAATACGCTCCAAACGAAGAAATGTTGGATAGGAGTTTATTTCCAGTCACAAACTCAAGTCGCCTCAGCTGACTCTCCAATAACTGTCACCAAGCACAACATTCCAAACATGTACATTCCATACTAGAGAAGGGTGGGAGAAACGGAATAAACCAATATAACAATACAATATACTACAGGCTAATACATTCATGAATACACATCAAATGTGACAAGATCACTTAACTAAATTGTGCATAGCAGAAAAGATAAGATATAAAAACAGCAATACCACCTTCCATCTCCCTGGGTGGGAGAGCATCACTTTCAACCAATGGGTGCTCCAGATTGTGGAACACATTTACTCCCTAACCTTCCTTTCACATCCCCCCGGATATGCCACACACACACACACACACACACCACAATATCTCCCGAAGGACCACTTGCTCATACTTGGAGGAGAGGTTCAAACTTTCTTGGCCAGGGGAGCCATAGAAAGGGTGCTGGCATCAGAAAGCAGGAATAGTTATTTTCTGGTGCCGAAAAAGGATGGCGGCCTCTGTCCTGTCCTCCATCTGCACCCTCTGAACTTTTTTCTCCAGAAGGACAAGTTCACAATGCTCACCCTGGCAAACGTTCTGTCTGCTTGGGATCTAGGAGACTGGATGGTGGTGCTGGATTTGTATGATGCCTATTTTCACATCCCTATCCTGCAATCCCACAGACATTACCTGTGGTTTCAGGTAAGCTGTGATCACTTTCAGTGCTCCCCTTTGGCCTTACCAGTGCACCTCGGGGAGCTTACGAAGGTGATGCTGGTGGTCGCAGCCCATGCGGAGGCTGGGAATACCAGTCTTTCTATACTTTGATGACTGGCTTCTGAAGGTAGGCTCGCCTTAAACAGTCATTAACCACCTCCAGACGATAGCCGACTTGTTGACACCATTGCGTTTTTCCATCCATGTGCCAAAGTGACATCTAACTCCTTTGCAGAGGCTCCCCTTCATTGTAGGTATCCTGGAGAAGGTGTTCTTGCACTACTTTCCTCTGCCTCAACGAGTCCAGGACTTCAGGCTGTTATCATGAGGTTTCAACCTTTGACCTGGGTCTCACTGACAGCAGCTCTGAGAATTGTTGGCCTCTTAAACTCGTGCATCCTGCTTGTGGACATCGCCAGGTGTCAGATTTCATCCAGGAGTCGGAGACTACAAAAGATCTGCAGTGGTGGCTGCTCGACTGCAGTTGGGCTGGCGGCAGACCCCTCTCCCTGACCCACCTAGAGCTAACAGTCAAAACCGATGCATCTTTCCTGGGTTGGGGTGGTCATCTGGTAGAGGTGGAGATCATAGGACTCTGGTGTCTGATGGAGGCTTGTCTCCACATCAGATTGCTGGAGTTGGGAGTGATCCACTTGGCACTGAACAAATTCCTCCTGACCATCAAGGGGGTAGGAACACAGTTGCTTACAGACAACACGACCGCCATGTGGTACTGCAACAAAGAGGACGGCATGGGGTCATGGGTCCTGTGCCAGGTGGCTCTATGTCTCTTTACACGAACAGGACCTTCGCTGCATTGAGTGCTTCAGTTGAGATTCCCAATTTAAGGGGGATTACTTACTAAAATTACCTGACTATATAACGATAACCTTCATGCAAGATTCCAACCGGACGGTGGATCTATGCCTACATACAATTGCTGATATCTAAGATTTTATTGGAGTTTGGGATACCCAATAAACACCTAATGAAGCCTTATTGCGCCATTTGACAATAATTACCTTGTCTAAGATTCCAACCGGATGGTGGATCTTCCCTTTACCCACAAACGGTTGCCATTCAACTGAGATATCAACGCAGGATAATTTAATTATGACCATGGGATCAACCACAGTCGCTGGATCTCTGCACATTCTGGGAAATTGCGAATAACGCATCCCTGTACTTCTCTACCAATTGGCTGTCCATATCCACTTCCCCAGTCCTGAAGAAGACCCGCCGTGACGCATGACAATCTGCGCTTACCTTTGGGTCGAAACGTCGACGCTATCTTTGTTCATGTCCTAGCAGTTTCCTTGACCCAATCCTTAAACTCACCTTTGGTCTTGTGAATTCATGCGTTGTAATTTGATATAGGACCGTACCAACAAATTAGATCCATCTTTGTATACCACATGTACATGTCATGTATATAGTTCACTATTGACTTCACCTTGTCTCTTTTGTGCACTTATTGCCGCAAGAATCACTATTTTAATTCGCTAATATGAAAATGTGCTTGTGACAGCCATATATATACACGATAAAGAGTAAACTTTGTTTTCTCCAACTCACGTTTTTATTCCTTGGTGTGTTCATACTATACAAGTGTTCTCTAAAATTCATTTGATTAGATGCTTTCTGAATTTATTTGTTGCATCTCGATTAACTTATTGGAACACAGCAATTGCATTACCCAACAGAACCAACTGTCTACTATAGTACCAATACCCAGGTTCTGGGGGACACAGGGTTACCCCATTATCTTTAATGGTCTGGAATGGGCTGAGCATTCAGGGCATTTCCCTGAACGACCAACACCTGGCAGGATCTTTAAACGCCAGGGAAGATGAACTAGCTGCAGGTGCCTAGCAGATCACGAATGGCAGTTACACCTGAAGGTGGCACAGATCATCTCCAAAAAGGGGAAGAGCCCTGATTCTCTCTATTCTCTACCTCAGAGTACAAGCAGTGTCTTAGCTTTTGCATATTGGATTTCCCAAGGTGAATCTCCCTCACAATCACCTTTCACCAGGACTGTGGCTCAGGACACGTGTATGCCTTCCCACCCCTACCCAGAGTGCTGAAAAAGATCAGGAAGGACCGGCACCAAATCATTCTAGTTGCTCTGGACAGAGCGCGGAGTGTGTGGTATCCGGCCATAAGCATTTGTCCTCCGATTTGGCTGCCCCTTAAGGAGGACCTTCTGATGCTACAATAGTGTCAAGTCTTTCACCCAAACCTGAGCAACCTGCTTCTCCATGCGTGGAGATTGAACGCAGCAGTTGATGGATTTTGGCCTCCCTCCCTAAGTGGTTGGTGTCATCGTGGCAACGAGGTGTCCATCCACCAAAACTTAATATGCAGGATGCTGGGAGAAGTTTGTTGTTCAGCGTTTCTCCTATAACATCCAACCCTTGAATGCAAAGTTGTTGGACATTCAGTTTTGTCTTTCCTTAGCCCCACAAGGCCTTACTGTGACTGTTAATGGTTATCTTTCAGCCTTTTCTGGTAGAGACTCTAACAGCAGATTCCTCACCAACACAACCTCCTCTTCATTATGTGGAATGGACTCATACAGTCTATTAATAAAATTCCAATTTAGAGATCTGCACATTGGCATAATATGATTTCCATGGGCTCCAGGTCCCACAGTGCAAACCGAGATCAGAAAGAAACTGATGTCAGCGCATGGAAATGCTGCAGATATAGTGGCTCTGATGTCACATCTGGGACGGGATGGATAAATTCGGAGCTGCACTACACCACCTGCTGACTTTCGAGGAAATTGCTATCAAAATTCTCCAGATCCAACCTGGCTCCTGGGGAAATTCACAAGGTGAGGAATCTGCAGTTAGATAGTCTCTACCAGTAAAGGCGTTACCAAAGGTAAGTAACTTCTTTAACAGTCAGGCTAGGCCACTCAATGGCGTAACTGTTGGTACCGAATTATCTTGCCTTGAGGAAGGTTAAACTGAGTTTTGCAGCCTTCAAAGGACTTCGCCTGGGTTCCTCAGAATATATATATGCTAGGATTGGACATTGCCCATCTTCCATTTCTGATAAATCTTCAGTGAGATGCGGAGGTGTGGCGTTTTCTTGATTAATTTATTTCTTTTTCGGTTTGGCATAGTACTTATAGTGTCTCTATTTTTTCATTAATTTATTGTATTATAATTCATGGCATGAGTTTTGATTTACGTTAAGCTAACAGAACAATATAGTAGGCCCTGAAAGTCTAACAAATGTGGTTAGAGTGGGTAAGCGAAAAATAAAGCCCACTTCTCATGTTTAGCAAAAATTGAAAATCCATACTATCTCGCTTGAAATTAATCAATACTGAGCCTCAACTGCCTAGTCCCACAAAGGGGGTGGGGGGGGGCACGATCTTTAAACAGGAAAAACACGTTTATTTATTTTAGTGTGTTGACACCACTCTTTCATTTTAACATAAATACTTGGACGCCTAAGCCCCACTCAATGCTGCAATATGGCTTTCCCTCTCCTTGAAATAATTTGTACAACATTCTGCTGTCAGTCATGTATTTAGTGGAAACCTCTTTTCTAATTATTGTCCTCCCCATCAAAATGGCTGGTTCACTCGGGCAAGATAGAAAAAACAGGCGGCGGAATAGCAGTACTTCCGGTTTGTGATTTCCACACCTGACAATTCTCAATCAGTGACTCTGCAGACCTAACATGACTTCACACTCCAAAAGACGCAAGATCTCCAAGCACATCTTGGACTGCGCATCATGAATGGATGAGTGCAGGCGAGAATTGCCTTGGACTAAAAGTGTGGTATTTGTTGACAATCGTGTTGAATGTAAGCTGCTACGTACACAACAGTCTTTGGTACTCCATGCAGGTATATATTATGACAGTAGCAGGCCTGCTTCGATGTGTGATGATTATAGGAAAACAATGGTTCTGGTGTGGCCCAGAGGTCCAATAGAGAATATAGTGACCCCGTAGGAGACACTGTGGTCGACTTGGGAATGATATTTAATATCTTAGGGAGCAGCAAGTGATATATAAAAGGACAAGTAGGTCAATTAACGACTGCAATTTATTTGTACGGAACGTAACAATAGTATTCAGGCGCTCACACAAGTAAGCAACAGTAGGCATGACGTGCAACAGTGAGGGTGACTTAAAAACAAAGACATCGGATTGACAACAATTATTGGAACTCCTCAAGAGTTTACAGAGTATAAGGGGTTCCTGTTGTAGGGGGTCGACGGCGTTTCGATCTCAAATAATTGAGATCATCTTCAGGACACACATATTGTGAGCAAGCTGAATCTAAAAAAAGAGGGGATGTTGAATATTTTATAGTCTGGTCCCTGATTAATATAGTATACAAGGTACAATTCCTTACATTAGTGAATATGGTGCTCCCAGTGGCCAATTACGCATAATAAAATCAGTCTGTTATTAGCGTGCAGGCACGAGTACTTAAGTAAACATATATACAAAACTACTTTCTGTGAAATCCAAGAATCAATTGGAAACCGCGTCAAAGACATGGATTGAAGAGAAGAAAAGGCGCACCAATGTGAGAGAAAGAATAGCCAACAGAGTGGCTGAGTTAGAGTGTAGTAGGAAAAAGTGCGATCATTTTCAAAAAGAACTCCAGTCAGGAGTGAAAATTAGTGCCACTTACTCGCACCGGCCTGGGCCGGGGAATTACTGAGGTAGGGGATAATGGGATCACCGCAATTGGCAATTCCCCAGAGAGCACTACAGGGCATTCTCAATCTGGATTAATCTCGCGCCCTCCGCTCCCACTTCAGAAATTGCCAATTGCGGTGATCCCATTCAGCAGCTGCTGCACGTTGTCTGCTTTTGATAAGCAACAACGTGCAGGCGGGGATGGGGCTTCTTATTTCATACTCCTGCTGGGCCCATAACAAAGGCCCAATTTGAGGGGTCATCAGGCCTCCTTTTGTTTGAATCTCCTGGCTGGTAGCAGTCAGGAGCCTCACACCTAAAAACAACTGCAGCAGAGATGAAACAAAGTCTCACACACCTTGGTAGCACTTCACACATACTTTAAAGAGGTGTGAAAGGCAGCGAGTCTTCTAAGACCCTCAATGCTGCCCGGTGCAGGGTTCCACCTCTAATTCACTTTGGGTTCGCTATCAAAATAATGAGGCAAGCGCTGGAAACTGGAAGACAAGAAAAAGGTTTATTTCTCATGAGGAGATCACGTCAACTGAGACACCGGGATGTCTGAGGGAGGTGTTCTGCTGGTAACTCTTTTGGCTCTTCCTTTTATACAGGTTTGACACAATGCATTTGTTTCATTAACATGGTTACACAAGCTTGGGGTCCCCGCCCCGGGCAGGTTGTCACACAAGCCCAACAGTAATTCTCTTCCCACCCAGGTCAAACAGACAATCTTATCTTGCAGCTGGACCTTGCTTCAGGGTCTAAAACATGTGAGACCAGCCAGATCTAAGAGTCCGTTCTGTTGATAAAAACAGGTCCCATTGTTGGTAACAACAAGTCTTGCTGTTTGCAGTGCAATAAATCATGTTGCAAGAGTCTTTTTGGTGTTTGGAACCTGTTTGTGTAACTAGGTGCAGTGAGGGGTAGAGTGTCCAAAGGTTTGCCTGAAAACAGAGATGAGAGGAAAAACGAGTTTGTGGCAGCAAGTGGCGCTGAGGTTTGTTGTGGCAATAGAGTTTATAGCCCCCAGCACACATACCAGGTCGGTCAGAGGGTCAGAGGGATGCTAGTAAGGGCAGGGTGAAACAAAGGTGACCAACAGAGTACAAAATGGCTGTGATAGATCAAAATGACTGCAACTTATGTGCACATAGAATTCCACCAGACAAGATGGCGCAGGTAATGTTCACGACTGTCGTTTTGCTTTTAACAGTGGCCCCTTTGAACATAACTAGCCAGCTTGTCAGTCTATTTCGATCTCTATAATGTCCCGTATCTCTTGATCATACATTACTCTCATTTTTGTTAGCTGAGTGTCCATAGTCTTAGGGTGCAAGTTAGTTATGCAAAGAGAACACAAAGGTGGTATACAGTGTATACCCAAACAACAACCACATATTGTCAATACTGGGACCAAGAGAATCATTGATATTTTCCAACCCCACTCCTTCAAGATGCCCCAAAGCCGACTTCCAATTGTCCAAGTCTCTGATCCTTGATGAATTTCTGAAGATAGTCTATGGAGATGTTCGATTGCTTCATAGACAGAAGGTGATCAGGCTGCGTCGAGGAACTGTGATGAGGCAGAGTCTGCTTGATCAATGTCTTTAGAACGCTTTTCTAGATTATGCTCTGCAGGGGCTGTGTAGGTTGGTGGCAAAACAAAGGCGATGTAGCACGTGCCCCCCCCCAGTTTCTTGGGAGCCAGGTGTAGGCTTTGGTTCCACAAACAAAGTACATATTGGGTGATGCAACAAGCGCTGGGGGTTGGCAGTGTTCAAAGTCCTTACAATGCTACAGGTGCTGTGACCCACATTCTTAGTCCCACGGCCTTCAATGCATACAAGGACAGAGACGTTCACCACAGATAGGGCCACAGTCAGTGTTGCAGCAGTTCTTTTCTTCAGGTAGGAAAATGTGGCTCTGTTAGGATTATTGAACACTTGCATTTCCACTCGTTCTTTGGAGGGGACATTAATCTGGAATGTCGCATTGAAGGTGTGAGGGCAGAAGGGGGCGGCTGTCCTTCCTGTTTTGTTTCGCCAGAACTCGTTGTAGAACTGGGCGATTGTTCCGTCGGAAGTGCCATTGTCTTTGTAACTTTCTTGTAGGAGCATCATCCAGGCAAGGCAAGATCCGTGAATAGAAAAGGGCGAAGGGATGAAAGGGATGGAATGTTCAGTGGCATGTGGTAACAGCCCACAGACCCAACAGTTGGTAGCATTGGTGGCAAGATTGTGCTGGTGCAACATCTGCACGAAAGAATTATTCCAGAATTCTTTGCGTCGTTCTCGGAGATGTGGCGCTAGTGATACCAGGTAGTGTTCTTTCTTGGTGGTTGGTTGCATGGTGGGTGGCAATGTTCTGTATGCAGGTGCATTCTCTTCAATGATCCAGAGTGCGACCATTAGCAGGAGACAGGTGAGAAATGCGGCTACAAGTGCAATTGTCTTTGTGCTGTGCAGGTTAGCAGTCTTGGTGTCTTTGCGGTGGTTCTGCTGGTGTTCAGTTTCTTCCATCATCTTCGAGGAGCTCAACAACTGTTAGGACCACAGACTTTTGTCTGGCGCTTTCCTGGTAGCGTTGTTTGACTGTGCTACCGATCTGAGACCTTGACTTGGTTAGTGGCCTGGTCGTTGGAGCTCCCTCCTTTCGTCGATCTTAGGTTGTACCCTTTCCTGGATGGCACCGTGGGGTCGGGAAATTCTGATAGTTCGAGGGTGTCTTCTTGTGGGTAGCAACTCAGAGCTGGTCGGTCTCTCGCGAGTACTTCCTCTTGCACCTCCACCCCTTCACAGGTTGCCAGGGTTGGAGGGACTCGTTTGCAGTGATGGGCATGCAGCCAGTTTCGTTTTCCTTCCACTGAGAGGGCAGTTCGGGTGGTGATCAGGACTTGCCAGGGGCCCGTCCACCTAGGCTCCAGATTCTTCGTTCTTTGGAAGTTGCGAATCAATACATGGTTGCCTCGCTTTATTTCATGTCCCGGGCCCCTGGATACGTCAGGCAAGGCTTGCTGCACCTGTAGGTGGATAATTGTTAGCTCGTTTGTCAATTTATGCAAGTAATCCGACATTAATATGTTCGGGACATCGTTAATGGAGGTGGGTCTTGGTGCCGCCCAAATGCTCATAGGCCTGCCGAAGACCACCTCATACGGGGTCAGTCGGTGTTTGGTTGGGGTGGAGCGCATCGATAACAATGCCAATGGGAGGGCGTTGGGCCATTTCAACCCGGTCGTGGCAACTATTTTGGCTAGTTTTAGTTTCAACGTTGCATTGTGTCTCTCTACCAGGCCCGCTGATTGGGGGTGGAAGACGGCATGGAACTTTTGTTTTACCCCCAACCCTCTCAGTATGTTCTGTATCACCTCGGCTACGAAGTGGGGGCCGTTGTCGCTCCATAAAATTCTGCAAAGGCCGTATCGGGGGAAGAATTCTTTCAGCAATACTTTTGCAGTGGCTAAGGCGGTATTGTCGCGGGTGGGATATGCCTCCACCCATTTGCTAAAAGCGCACACAATCACCAGGACATATTTTGGACCAAGGCATCTCTCTAGTTGAATGTAATCCATTTGAAGGATTTCAAAGGGGTGGTCAGGGACTCCAAACCCTCCCCTTGGTACTACTGTCCCCTTCCCTGGGTTGTGTTGTAGGCAGACTATACATTGTTGTACTAGGCGTTTTGCAGATTCTGCTATCTTGATGTTATGCCATACTCTGGTGATTAGTTCAATCATGGGGGTGGAGCCTATGTGTGCTGGTAAATGTGCCATGGTCAATATGGGGATGAGGTAGGCATTGGGTAACAGCCATTTATTTCCGTCTTTAGTTCTCCAGCAATCTTCTTCGTCTTTTAGTCCCACCTTTTCCCACTCGGTCAATTGGTCTTGTGTGCCTGTAGTCTGTATGTCCCTTACAGTGGTCCTAGTGTCAGTCCATCGTTCAGCTTGTGACCTGGTCACATACATTCGTGTCGTAGTTCTGTCTCCTGCCGTGGCTCGGGCAGTAACGTCTGCTAGTGCATTTCCCTGTCCAATGAGATCAGTCACTTTCCTATGTGCTTGGCATTTTATCACTGCTAACTTTTTGGGGAGGAGGACTGCTTGCGTCAAGGCGGAGACTAAATCTCCATGCAGGATGGGTGTACCGTGTGAAGTCAGGAACCCTCTTTATTTCCATAAGATCCCAAAATGGTGAACCACCCCGAAGGCATATTGGCTGTCGGTGTACATGTTAACTGTCGTGTCAGTCGCTAAGATACATGCTCGTGTGAGGGCAATGAGTTCTGCAGCCTGGGCTGAACGTTGGGGAATACGGGCTGTTTCCAGAACGGTTCGGGCTGTGGTGACAGCGTATGCAGCTGAGGTGGTGCCGTCGGGGAGTTTGATGCACGAACCATCCACCCATAGTTCTCCATCTGGTTCTAGAAAGGCGGTGTCTCTGAGATCTATTCTACTCTTTGTTTGTTCATCGGTTAGTGTCACACAGTCGTGTAGTGGAGTCACGCTAGGATCATTTTCGGGTAGGGGTAACAGTGTGGCTGGATTGAGGGTGGTGCATCGCTTTAGGGTAATGTGCGGTGTTAGCAGGGTCAACTCATATCCTGTCAGTCGGGCGCTAGTCAAGTGTTGGGTTTTGGTCTGGTTTAGTAGTGTGTCGACTGCATGGGGTACTAAAACAGTGACTGGATTGGAGAGTACTATTCCTTCGCTCTGGCGTATCGATACTGCTGCAGCTGCCACAGCGCGCAGGCACGCTGGCAGCGCTCTGGCTCGTGGATCGAGGGTGGCAGAGAAATATGCACAAGGGCGTTGTTTGTGACCAATTGATTGTTTTAGGACAGACAATGCACATCCTTCCCCTCTCGTGCGTGTAGAGGAAGAATGGTTTGGAGTAATCCGGGGTTCCTAGGACAGGCGCTGAACAAAGGGCATTGCGTAGTTCTTTAAAGGCTGACTGGCATTCGGGGGTCCAGGGGAGAGGTGAGGGGATGTCTTTAGCTAGGAGGGAGAGAAGGGGTTTGACAATGAGGCTAAAGTTCGGTAACCACTGTCGGCAAAATGAAGTGAGACCTATCAAAGAGCGGACTTGTTTCTGATCTTTGGGGACAGGGGTGTCTAGAATTGTCTGGATCCTGTCAGGCGTGAGTTTCCTCCCTTCTTTGGATAAAAGGTGACCCAAATAGGTCACTTGTGATTTACAGAACTGCAATTTCTTTCGGGAGACCTTGTGACCATTCTCAGCAAGAAAATGGAGTAGTTTGATGGTGGCTGTGATGGCTATTGGTATGGTGTCCGCTGCTAGAAGGATGTCGTCTACATATCGGTCGGGACAAAGGGTTGGTGGAGGGCGTACCGTCAAATCCTATTGAGGTCACATGTGAGCCTGACAAGAGTGCCCTTGGAATCAGTCGTTTGGATAGTGCACTACGTGTTGCTCCCGTGTCTACCAGAAATGGCGACTTTGTGCCCAGGACCTCAGCGGTAACATAAGGGCCTTGCTGATCAACATAGAGCGCGACTGGATCCCTCCCTTGCCCCTGGCTGTCCTATGCAAAGTCGTACGTATTGTCATAATCGGTCTGTTGGTACTGATTCTGTTTGGGATGGTCAAATGTGTTCACTCTTCCTGGCCTTTCCTCGCTTGCTTCACTCGCGTACCCTCTCCCACGTCCTCTTCCTCTCTGACCACTTGCTATTTCCCTCGCCCCTCTGCCCCTACCAGCTCCTAACAAAGCCGGTCATTGGGTTTTCCAGTGTCCATAAAGTGGCTCAGGATGTCTGGTGGCTTCTACACAGGGCCTGCAAACAATGACCCTACAGCATTAATTCAACAGGCATTTGAGGCCAATGAGGTGTAACATGATATAAAAGAAGTCTGTGTAGAGTGCACATTCACCAAGAGGGTGTATTGGCGCTATTGACAGTTGGCGAGTGCCTGGTGACACTGAAAGGCTGAGTGGATGAGCTGGGATTTATTCTCACTCTTTTACTGATTTCATTCTGTTCCTCAGTTGCTCCGCTTTTCAGTAATTGTCATAATACAGAAACTTTGCACTGGTGCCGAACAAGAGAGAAACGTAATTTGCACCATTTTAGCATCCTTTCTGGCAGCAGTATTGGGCTTAGTGATTTCACAACATTTCTACTGTATTTACATAACGAGAAACACAAAAGTACACTTTTTTTTTTTTTAGCAGATATGCTTCAGAAATTGTGCAAAATATTTTTGTTCCAGTTGTATTTTTTTTTTAAAAGGGCCATTTGTATACCAGGATGTTTAATAAAATCTTCATTAAACATAAATAATTATTTTAGCGATAGATGTGCAAGCCATAGATCTCTGATATGGAATGCAGTAATATTTATGCATTTATGCCCTCGTGACTAGGTGCAGACCTCCAGGTTATACGCCTAAAAACCAGCCGATGCCCTCCCGCGTTTATCTCTGCATTATTGTCTACGGTTTTTACGATCTGTAAACAGGTTGCGCGTTTTTTTGTTTTTTGTTTTGTTGTTATGGGTATGTCTTCGACTTACTACCTAACTGTAGTAATATCTGATCCCAGGCGCTCCAAAGCTATCTAGTGGTGGCTAATAATAGTGCTTTACAAGTACTCTATTATAAAAAACCACAAATAAATAATTTAAAAAACAATTCTTTGTTCCAGCCCATAGAAATTTTCATAGGAACCAAATAACGCAAAAGTGTTTTTTTTTTTACCACTGCATAGTTTCTAAAGTTGTCAAATGCTGTGTGTGACACTTTGTGTGCTGGGTGTTTGAACCATGTACTTATAATGATAAATGTAAAACTACAAAACCCAGAATGCAAAGCGCGGACGGCCAAAAGACCAGACCTGGCTGACGGTGCTTGGCTACAATGGGTTTATGTAATATGAGCTCGAGGGCACGTGCTCGGGCTGGGGCGTGCCTTCATCATGCCGTTGTTGGTGCATCAGAACAGCTGCAGAGGGCGAGTGGTCACTAATTGTTGAGCCAGATCATAACCCCTGGCAGTGGCAAGTGATTCAGTGGGCACATTTCATCGCACCGCCTGGGGCAGCAGCTGTGAGGTGCAGTATCTGACCCCAGCAGGGGAACTCTCAGTGGCTCATGTGAGAGGAATGTTAGTTCTGCCTCCGTTTCAGGAGCCGGGCTCCCCTTACATAGCAAAACCAAAAGGGCTCCCCTTACAGGCACCTGCGGCAGAGACCAAACACTCCGAGGTGGAAGCCTGCTGCAGAGTGAAACCAGGGGGCAGCAGATGCCAGGTGGGCGAGGGCAGCCGAGGCGTGACTGCACCGTCATAGATGGTGCTTTGCAGCCTTGTATACTGAGATAATTCGAGTCTTTGAAGAGTCTCTGTGGTACAGATCTAATGACTGGGAACACGTTAAAAAGTCATGAAAAATTGATGTGTGTTGTGAAGAAACAGTTTTTGTAGCCAGTGTTAGTGCCTCAGCGCAGAAATACAGACTTTATTTTGTATCCACATACTCTGATCAGAAAGAAGGCCCCATGCAAAGCCCACCTTCATTCTATATCCTTTGATGAAGCATTTGGTGTGGGTGACTCGGTGGGAGCAGAGGCGGTGGAGACTGAGGCGATCGTGCCATCTCCGGCTATACTTTGGTGGTCCTGGCGTTGTACAACGGGATGAGTAGGGGCGTAAGGGGGTGGCATGTATATGATTGGGGGACCTAACAATAAATCATCATCTACCCTTTGTTTTGCTGGTAACTTGGGGTAAAGAGTCGAGGGCGTTCTAACAGGGCATTGACCTGATATTTTTGATTCCTGTTCCTTTTTATCGATTTCCTTTTCTTTTAGTTTTTCTTCTAATCTTTTACAGGCTTGGTAAGCTGATTTTCGCGTTTCTTTATCTTGTCTAGCTTCGTCCCTTTTCTTTCTTTGAGCTGCCTCTTTTCGCCATAGACCAAAACTGTCAAACATGGCTGGTCTAGTTTTCTTTTTGTGGAGAGCTAATTCCAACGTTTCTATTTTAGCGGGATCGAAAGATCCCGTCAGTGGCCACTGATTTACCCGGTCCTTCCTAGTGTATTTATGCCATAGTTTGCTATAAGCTACGGTGGCTAATCCATACTTTACGTACATGTCCTTGTTAGGGGTGCCTTCCGGCGGTGCCGGCTGACTGACCTCTAACGAACGGTCTGGTCCAAAACAATTACAATCAAACAATCTAGAGAAAACAGGCATGACGTATTTATCGGTCAAAAATGAATATCTCAATCAATCAATTTAGACAAAAAGTCTGCACTACCTGTCCTTCGCTGCCTGCAAAGAGAGAGAATATTCCTATTCTTCGTTGTTTGCAAGCAGGGAAATGTCGTAAATAACTCAATATCAAAAAAGGAATACTAGTATTTCAATCAAACTATTCAATCAATCAATCAATCAATTTAAGTCGTTTTTTTTCACGACCTTACCCGGACTGTATGGACAGTTCTTCGTCTTCCCCTTCCAGCGCCTGGTTGTCCTCTCACTCCAACAATCAATGCGGCGTTCCTCTAAGGTCCCAGTCAGGACCGCAGGTCACTCGAGAGAGGTCCGTTCGGAACCGGTGAAGTTCAGTCGATCGGCAGCCAGACAAGGGTCTTCTCAGGCAGGTATACCCCAATCGTTTAGTCGTTCACTCCGTCGTTAGGACCTCTCTACCGGACCCACGCGTCGCTGATGGGCCCCACGTTGGGCGCCAATTTGTGAAAGGCAGCGAGTCTTCTAAGACCCTCAATGCTGCCAGGTGCAGGGTTCCACCTCTAATTCACTTTGGGTTCGCTATCAAAATAATGAGGCAAGCGCTGGAAACTGGAAGACAAGAAAAAGGTTTATTTCTCATGAGGAGATCACGTCAACTGAGACACCGGGATGTCTGAGGGAGGTGTTCTGCTGGTAACTCCTTTGGCTCTTCCTTTTATACAGGTTTGACACAATGCATTTGTTTCATTAACATGGTTACACAAACTTGGGGTCCCCGCCCCGGGCAGGTTGTCACACAAGCCCAACAGTAATTCTCTTCCCACCCAGGTCAAACAGACAATCTTATCTTGCAGCTGGACCTTGCTTCAGGGTCTAAAACATGTGAGACCGGCCCGATCTAAGAGTCCGTTCTGTTGATAAAAACAGGTCCCATTGTTGGTAACAACAAGTCTTGCTGTTTGCAGTGCAATAAATCATGTTGCAAGAGTCTTTTTGGTGTTTGGAACCTGTTTGTGTAACTAGGTGCAGTGAGGGGTAGAGTGTCCAAAGGTTTGCCTGAAAACAGAGATGAGAGGAAAAACGAGTTTCTGGCAGCAAGTGGCGCTGAGGTTTGTTGTGGCAATAGAGTTTATAGCCCCCAGCACACATACCAGGTCGGTCAGAGGGTCAGAGGGATGCTAGTAAGGGCAGGGTGAAACAAAGGTGACCAACAGAGTACAAAATGGCTGTGATAGATCAAAATGACTGCAACTTATGTGCACATAGAATTCCACCAGACAAGATGGCGCAGGTAATGTTCACGACTGTCGTTTTGCTTTTAACAGAGGCAGCTTTTCACTTTGTTCAGGCTCTGTATACCAGATATGCATGCACTGTAAGAATGTCAGATGTGTTGGTTTTTCCCAGTATCTACAGACAATAAATGTAATTTATATAGCACTTACTACCCCTAAGGAAGCGTTGAAATAATTTAAGTACCACTATGTTTTCCTGTAAAGCGCTACTCATCCTAATGCAGGGTGTCGGAACGCTTTACATCACACTTAATATAACATTTACAATAAATCAAATACATTTGTAAATCGTTGATCTGAAAGAGACTATTAGTTATGGATTCCTCACCTTAGAATTACCCCCAGGCGTCAGACTGGATCCGGAGAATTTTTCTTCAGCAGTACCCCTGTGCGTCGTTAGGTGGAGTTGATCGACTCCGTGTTCGTTGTTGGCGTCGTGCTCGCCGGAATGACGTCGCCCCTGCGCGCTGACGTCAGTTTTTTCTTTTTCTGCGCCAGCCAGCGCAGAACCAGAGAGAGTGGTACCTCGAGTCACTTTTTGACTCTCTTTTTGTGACTTTTTGTCGACATCTTTTCGAGTCATCATGACTCCTGGTGCACAGGGATGTCATCTCGTCGGACCGGCTTCGAGCCTTGTGCCTATGGTGTCTGAAGCGCGACCACGACCCGAAGTCGTGCTCTGACTGCCGGGGCCATGGCCCCGAAGTCTTTGCGGGAGCGGTCCCAAAAGCTTCTGGAGGCCCGGCAGGCGGCTCCGTGCCGCTTGAGGTCCTGATCGAGAGGGACGTCGTGGGACCGGTCGCGGAGTCATCACCACCACTCTTCGTCGAAGTCTTCATCTTCGGGTAAGTTGAAGCACAAAAAGAAGGCGAAGAAGCATCGTTGCTCTTTGCGTTCTCCCCGCGACGTGGGTTGCGGAAGGTAGTCTTCTTGCTCCGCGGAGCCTGTTGGGTCAGCTCAGAGCCTCCCTTCCTTTCCAGGAGCCGGAGCGACCCCTGCCCAACTTCGTAGTTTTTATGAAGCCCTCCATTCCATCTTTGGGCAGCCCAACTCTGCCAGCGCGCCTTCGGGCGCCGCAGACTTGGCTGTGGGTTCTAGGCCTTAGATGCCGGCGGCTTCGGCGCTGCAGGGCCCCCAGGTATCGGTGCCGGTCGACCTTACGACACCTCCGGCGCCGAATCCATTGGCGACACCTCCGCCCCCTCCGACGCCGGTTGTGTCCCCAACCGACGTCGACCCCAGACTCCCCCTCGATGTGGACACTGAGCCGGACCAGCGTCGACCCGTACTTTTCTACCCCTGTTCTCCCCTGGTGTTCCCTATCGCCCTGAGTGGCTACCAGAGGAGGGTGAGGAGGACTGGTAGGGGTCTGTGGACCCTCTAGCAGACCAGTTAGAAGAACCGGACTGGAGAGAGGAGTTGGGTGAGGCCAGTGGTCTGGACACCTCCCCAGACCTTAGCATGCTGTCTCCCCCTACCGTGGCTACCTGTCAGGCTCGTCTTAGGTCCTCAGGAACAGTACCTCCAAGAAGCCCACCTTCCGGCAGTTCTGGCCCTGCGTAAAATATAACAGAGGATCAGAATGGCCAGATGAGGGGAAGGGAATTAGGGAGGGTACTGGGGTAGGGAGATCTGGAACAGAGAAATCACCCGGTCACAACTCTTGCTTACGAAGTAGAACAATACACAATTATAAAGATATGTCTCTTAACAAATGAGAGTTACCTGTGAAAACAAACGCACTACTGTGGTATGCTTCTACTTCAGAAACTTCTATAGGGTTCTAAGATGGTTGAATCACTGATTAAAAGGACTGTCCATTAACAAGAGTAGCAAAAAGGTTTTACCAGTCACTGTTCATTTATAGTGTTCATTAAATCAAACTTGCCAAATTCTGTTTATCCAAAACCATCTCGAGTAAATTGGCTGCAACTGTTCACCAAAGGTCTTTAATTTAACAGGCTCCACCAACGAATGTTCTTTTCACAGTTATTGTAGCCCAAAGAAGATTTTCTCCATACCTATCGTCCCAATTTGTTTATTCCGAATATCTTACAACAAGGAGCACCAAACGAGGCCCCCAAAGGTCTTATACGGCTGTCTTACCTGAGGGATGCGCGGTACTAAAGATGAGTCCTAACACGATGTCAGGAGCAACGCCGGAGCCGAGGAAAAGCCAGGAACTGTTCTTCTCCGATGCCGCTGTTAATCTGAGTGGTCGCCATTTATACGCGGCTGGAAGTATACGGCGGCTGCACAGAATCAAGTTGCGAGTCATGCTTAGCGACCGCAACTAGGAAAAACAAAAATGCCAAAAGGAAAAGAAAAATCAACAGAATGCTGAAGGCCTATTAAAGAAAACAAACGTATCGTGACTAGGCCCAGAGGTATTCTATCTGCTGAGGTCCTTCTTAGATGCTGTAACACACATGGGCACACAGGGTAATTAAGTCTATGGTGAGCATAAGTCTATTACGAACATGTCATTGCACATAATACAACAATTCCACATATTAATGCTCATACCGGGGGAGTTTTACTGCCACTACGGTATTGCTCATTCTAGAACCATGGAGAGTCATGACAGCTACAGAGGAGGGTGCATCATACGCAGTGGTGTTGCGTAGGGCGGCTGAGGCCTTAAACCTTGAGCTTCCTACGGTGGCGGTCAGGACTAACCTCATGTCCGAGGTGCTTCAACCAGCAGCGGCCTCTTCGGAGCCCCTGCTGCCGCTCAATGAGGCCCTCGCGGACATCCTTTTGGGCACTTGGTCCAGGCCCAACACAGGGGCTTCTGTGGATAGGATGATTGCCCAACGCCACCGCCCAGCCCCGGGCGACCCCATTTTCCTCTCCCAACACCCCACCCCCGAGATCTTGGTGGTCCAAGCCTCGACTTCCAAGGGCGCATTCCCTACCGCACCACCTGAGAGGGAATCCAAGAAGCTGGACTATCTTGGGAAGAAAATGTTTTCTTCCTCCAGCTTATGACTGCGGTCGGTGAACACCGCATGTCTCTTCGGCCGTTACTCCCATTCTCTGTGGGACACGGTCACTCAGGTGCTGCCACAGTCCCCGGAGGAGGCCTGGGCCGTGCTCTTTCGTGAGGTTGCTGAAGGGAGAGACACAGCGAAGTTCGCCATACGATGTGGGCTGGACACCGCCGATTCGCTGGGCAGGACGATTTCAACATCAGTAGCCCTGAGACGCTATGCCTGGCTGAGGTCCACTGACTTTTCGGGTGATGTCCAAGCTACACTTTTGGACATGCTCTTTGATGGCCGTCGCTTGTTTGGCGACAAAGCAGACAACGCACTTGAGCGCTTTAAGGACTCCAGGGCTACGGCCAGGTCCTTGGGCCTCCCTTCTACCTCTCGCCCCAAGCTGTCCAGCCTCAGCACGGCCGGGGACGTGGGACCCACCGTCGTGGGTCTGGGGGCCAGCGGGCGGACCAGTCCACCAGCGCCCCCTCTGCAGCAGCCTCCAAACCCTCCTAGTCCGACCTTTCAGGGCCACCATTCGCCAGTGGGCAGCAGGATTCGCCATCACCTCCCCCACTGGCTCACCATCACGTCGGACAGGTGGGTTTTGCCGATAGTCCGAAGGGGCTACTCCCCCCCCTTCGAGACTACCCCTCCATTCATGCCACCTCAATTCCATTGCATGTCGGAGGATCACTTGGCCCTTCTCCAACAGGAAGTTACAGCTCTCTTGGTTAAGGGAGCCATCGAACGAGTTCCTGCCCCAGAAGTAGGTCGTGGTTGTTATTCCCACTACTTTCTGGTGCCCACGAAGGACAAGGGCCTGCGTCCTATCTTGGATCTCAGGAACGTCAACCACTTCCTCCGGAAGGAGAAGTTCAAAATGTTGACATTGGCTCAGGTCCTGTCTGCCCTCGACCCCGGAGACTGGATGGTAGCGTTGGACTTGCAGGACGCTTATTTTCACATCCCCGTCCTGCCGGCCCACCGGCGTTACCTACGGTTCACGGTAGGCCACGAGCATTTTCAGTTTACCGTGCTCCCCTTTGGCCTTACCAGCGCCCCTCGGGTGTTCACGAAGGTGATGGCGGTGGCCGCAGCTCATCTGCACAGATCGGGGGTTTCAGTCTTCCCCCTATCTCGTCTACTGGCTGTTGAAGGGGGGCTCGCCCCAGGCTGTCATCTCCCACCTCCAGACTACGGCCGATCTCCTGCTTTCACTGGGGTTCACCATCAATGTGGCGAAAAGACACACCTGATTCCCTCTCAGAAGCTCCTTTACATCGGAGCGGTTCTGGACACAGCGCAGTTTGGGGCTTAGCCTCCCGAGCAGCGAGTCCGGGATATTTGGGCTATGATTCAGATCTTTCAGCCTCTGTCCTGGGTTTCGGTCAGACTGACCCCGAGGCTACTGGGCCTCATGGCCTCCTGCATCCTGCTGGTGGACTATGCCAGGTGGCATATGCGGGCTCTGCAGTGGTACCTGAAGTTCCAGTGGGCACATCATCAGGGGAATCTTTCCAATTGCGTCCAGATCTCGGAGGGCACTGCACACCAATTGCAGTGGTAGCTAACGAACCAGGATTGGGTCAACTCTCCCTTCCCCAGCCAGAGTTCACAGTGGTGACAGATGCATCACTCCTGGGGTGGGGCGGCCACATGGGAGAGGCGGAGGTCAGAGGCCTCTGGTCTCCAGCGGAGTCCGGGCTCCACATCAACCTTCTGGAGCTTCGGGCGATCAGTCTTGCACTGAAGGCATTCCTTCCTTCTGTCAAAGGGAGAGTAGTTCAGGTGTTCACGGACAACACCGCCATGTGGTACTGCAACAAACAGGGCGGGGTGGGGTCGTGGACCCTATGTCAGGAGGCACTTCGTCTCTGGAACTGGCTGGAACATCAGGGCATGTCCCTGGTGGTTCAACACCTGGCAGGTTCTCTGAACGCCAGGGCGGACGAACTCAGCCGCTGGTGCATAATGGATCACAAATGGCGTCTTCACTCGGAGGTGGTGAAAGGTCTCTTGCAGCAGTGGGGAGAGACTTGGCTAGATCTATTCGCCACCGAAGAGAACGCGCAATGTCAGCAGTTCTGCATGTTGGAATTTCCAAGGCGGCACTCGCTAGGCGACGCTTTTCGTCGCGAGTGGAGTTGTGGTCTTCTGTACGCCTTTCCGATTATACCACTTCTGCCCAGAGTGCTGAAGAAGATCAAGGTCAACTTGGCCCAAGTCATTCTTGTGGCCCCGGACTGGGCACGAAGAGTCTGGTATCCGAGCTTCTGCACATGGCCATCGATCCTCCGATCAGACTGCCCCTTCGGGAGGATCTTCTGTCGCAGCAGCAGGGGACGGTCCTCCACCCGAACCTGTCCAGCCTCCACCTCCTTGCGTGGAGATTGAGCGGCGACAGTTGACAGCTTTCGACCTTCCTCCCAAAGTCTGTAACGTTATCTTGGCAGCCAGGTGTCCCTCCACCAAAACTGAATATGCCTGTAGATGGAACAAGTTTGTGGCATGGTGCGCAGCAAAGGCTGTGGATCCCCTTTCTGCCCCCCTTTCAGAGGTTCTCCTCTAAATTCTTTCTTTGGCCCAGCAGGGCTCTGCTCTGGGCACTTTAAAAGGCTATCTTTCGGCCATTTCGGCCTTTCTTCGGCTTCCTGATCAGCCTTCTCTTTTCAAGTCCCCTATTGTAAATCGCTTCCTTAAGTGCATTACTCACTTGTTTCCTCCAATTCCTTTCGTAATGCCCCAGTGGGACTTGAACCTCGTCTGACCTACCTTATGTGCGCTCCTTTCGAGCCGTTGCATAACTGTCCTCTCAGACTTTTGACACTTAAAACTGCCTTTTTGGTTGCCATCACCTCTGCTCGCAGGGTGAGTGAGCTTCAGGCTCTTTCTTCCAAACCTCTTTTCCTGGCTGTTCATCCGGACAAAGTTGTCCTTCACACTAGGCCTTCTTTCCTTCCCAAAGGGTTACCTCTTTCCACATAGGACAGACCATCAGTTTGCCCACCTTCTTCCCGCCCACGCATCCTTCTAAAGAGGAGGAGAGGCTCCAACCGTCTGGATCTAAAACGTGCGCTTTCCTTCTATCTGGATCGCACAAAGCAATTCCAGGTGGATGACAAGCTCTTTGTTGGCTATGTGGGCGCCAAGAAAGGTCGGGCCGTGCAAAAACAGACCATCTCTTGGTGAGTCGTTCTTTGCATCAAAATGTGTTATTCCTTGGGGAGAGGAGTTGGCCTAACGGCTAGGGCGGTCGACCTCGAATGTGGGGACCTGGGTTTGAGTCTCGGTAATGACGCTGAACATCCTGTGATTCTGGGCAAATCACTTAATCTCCCCGTGCCTAACAAAAATGAATGTGTCCTCATGTAATGCAACTGGTGCTATGTAAAGCGCTCTGATACCCGATTCGGGTCAAGTTCGCGCTATATAAAACTCTGTGTTAAAAAAAAAAAAAAAAGGAACCTCCGGTAGGACTGCGTGCCCACTCCACCAGGTCGACGGCAGCCACTACTGCTTTGGGACATGGAGTCCCCCTTCATGACATCTCTCAGGCAGCCACGTGGGCTTCATTGCACACGTTCACCAAACATTACTGCCTGGACAGCCAAGTCCGGAGAGACGGCTTCTTTGGCCTTTCAGTTCTCCAGGACTTTCTGGTGTGAACTTAGTTCGCAGACCCACCGCCGGGGTTGGTATTGTTGGGGTATCTATTCTAAGGTGAGGAATCCATAACTAATAGTCTCTTTCAGATGAACAAGTTACTTACCTTCGATAACGATATATCTGTAAGAGACCTATATTAGTTATGAAATCCTCACCGCCCCACCCATTCTCCCCGTTCTTCGAACTGACTTCTAGGGTAAGGGACTCCCTTTTAGGGCCCTAGTTTTTGTGCACCAGTGGTCAGTGTCTTGCATGGCTCTGCGCTTCTGGCGTGGAATGTTGTGTAAAGAACTGATGTCAGCGCACAGGGGCGGCATCTAAGTAGATACCGCGACGTCATTCCGGCGATCACGACACCAACAACGAACACGGACTCGACCAACGCCACCTACCGACGCGCAGGGGTACAGCTGAAAAAAAATTCTCCGGGTCCAGTCTGACGCCTGGGGGTAATTCTAAGGTGCGGCATCCATAACTAATATACGTCTCTTAGAGATATATCGTTATCGAAGGTAAGTAACTTGTTCTACAGGATGTGTTACATAAAACAGTGGGGGATTACAAGGTGTAGAAGTCACATATCATCTTGCATAGCTCACTGTGCTCTATTAAAAGGTTTACAATGCAACTGCAAGTAACATAAGGATCTCTGTGTTCAAAGCAGTAACCCACTTACCTAGCTACATAAAATAAAATCTGTCATTTGCATGTTACATGATGTGCTTTGCATTGACCCTCTATGCTACTTTGAGTCAAAACTGAGGCTAGACAAAACAACGATCTTTCCAGCAAGTGCATTAACCTCCATCCACAGTTATCTTACAATTATTGTTCATTCAGATTTACTGGAACACACAGATCTGATAGAGACTACTAGCCACAGATTCCTTAACGTAGAATTATCCCCAGGCGTGAGACTGGACCCGGAAAACTTTCTTTGCCCCAGCATCCCTGCACGCCGGGGGGCGGCACCACGTGACTCCGCCCTGACGTCCTCCGCGGGCGTGACGTCAGCAAGGTCACATAAGCCTCACCCCGGCGCGCTGACATCAGTTTTCCTTCTTTTCCGCGTGCCACGCGGATCCGGATTTTGTCCCTGGCTTGTTTTCAGGCCTCCTTCTTCTTCAACGCTTTGCGTTTCCCTTGAGAACAGTGCCCGAATGCCTTCGGGCTTCAAGACGTGCTCTTCTTGCGCGCGCCAGATGTCGGCGACGGACCCTCACCCCATTTGTATGTGGTGTTTGGGGGAGCACCATGACTCCACGGACTGCGAGGCTTGTCAGCAGATGAAACCGAAGTCCCGGCGGGAGCGCCGGATGAAACTCCTTTCGGCCCGCGTGTCCAGGTCAGCGTCCTCATCGCGTCCGTCCCCGCGGAAGGGGCCAAGAACCGCCGCTTCCGCCTCCGACATCGTCCTTCCCCGAGGCCGCAGGGGCGTCGCTCGCCCGTTGGTAAGTGTCACAGCTTGTCCCCGAGGCCCGGTCCCCGCCCTGTGGGGGGCGCGGGTTCTCCGAGGGTTGTGCGGCCTCGCACGTCACCGCCTTACCTGCCGTTTTCCGGCACGGGGCGTCCAGAGTACAAATGGAGGCCTATGCTGCGGCCCTGAAGGCCTCCTTGGCTCCTCCTCCTCTTCCTGGGACGTCCGCTGATCCCCTCCCACGTTCGCGGCCTTCTGCGGAGTCGCCGGTGGCTCCGGCGCCGACAGGTTCGGCTTCAGGTCTTGGAGGTGTGGCGTCGTCGGGGTGCGGCCCTACGGGGTTCCCTCCTTCGGCCCACGGCGCCTCTGCCTCGCCGCAAACCCCCGTGGGGGTCCCTGTGGTGTCGCGGGAGGTTGTCGGGACTCGTGGCTTGTCCCCGAGTCCTACTCGGTCCTCTGGGCAGGCGGCAGCCTTGTCCGAGGCCGAGCTGATGCCGCTCAGGCGCCGGCGGCTATTGGCCCTAGCGGCGCCGCAGGGGCTGGCTAAGGGCCGGGGCGTGTCCCCGGGCCCTCCTCGTCTCTCCACACAGGCGGCTGCCTCGTTGGAGGTCGAGTCGGCGCCTTTTCGGCGCCGTTCTTTGGCCGCCCCAGCTCCGTGCCCGCCCCGTTCTCCCGCGGCGCGGGTGGGGGTGGAGGTCATCGCCTCTTTTCCGGAGGTCAGGCAACTGTTTGTCTCTTCTTCCCCGGAGATGGGACGCCGCGTCGTGGCTTTCTCCCTGGCGTCTTCCAAGGAGGGCTCTTCGCCTTCCCCGCGCCCACAGTCTTCCCCTGAGGCGCCTCAGGTTCCCCACTCCTCTGTCACCCCTCCGCCTTTCCGGGCTTGGCCGTTTCTTCCTCCGCTTGGGCTGGGGGACGGCCGGCTTAGTGTGCAGCCATCACCCACGGAGGAGTTGCTCTGGGATTTTGCGCATGGGCGACAAGGCTGCACATTTCCCCGCGGACCACTTGCTTGAGGTTCTCCACCAGGGCTCTGGTGGACGGGAGCTGCTTCTTCCCTTCGAAGCTTCGCTCCACAATTCTCTCTTTGGGGCCTGGGGGCGTCCTGCCACGGGGACCCGGTGCCCCAGTCACTCCTGCACCGCCACCGTCCTGCTCCGCAGGATCCTGTCTGTCTTTCCTTCCATCCTTCTACTCGGGGCCCTCTTCTGCAGACGGCCTTTCCTTCCTTGCCTCACCATGTGTTGGATGGCGGGGAGCTGGCCGCGTTTATTCTTCGCTCGGTTCTTGATGTCTCCGAGGCTCTTGGTCGCACTATGGCTAGTTCGGTGGCCCTCCGTCGCCATACATGGTTGAGGGATAGTGTTTTCCCTGAGAATGTTAGGGAGCGTCTGGTTGACCTCCCTTTTGATGGCACTCTTTTGTTTCACACCCCTGCGGATTCTGCCATTCAGCGGTTCCTTGCGGGGCTTCGTCTTCCTCCTCCTCCTCCTCCCCCTCAGTGAACCTGGATGTCGGTCCTCTGGGGTGTTCTGGGAGGTGTTCTCCCGTTGTTGTTTTTTCTGGAGCTTCGTGCTCGGTAGCCCGGTTGTGTGTTCTGTATGGTTGGTGCCCCTTCAGGGTCCTTCCCTTGGCCGTTCAGTGCTGTTGGCTGCTGGTCCGCCCTTCTGTTTTAACTTGTGATTTTGGCTGTTGGTCAAGCCGTGTTGGTCCTGAGATTGGGCCTTCTGTGTCTTCTTTATTGGCTGATTGGTAAGCCGTCTGCGGTTTTGTCCGCAGGTCTTTCTGTTTTGCCCTCTGCTGCGGAACTTTTTTCTTAAGAGGTGTTCCCATGTCTTTTTGGGACGTAACATACCCTATGTGGGGTACTTGTAGCGATTGTATAGCTCTGTCATGGGCTGGGACGGTGCGGTTTCGGGTTCCGTGCCCTCCACGGCATCACGGTATGCCGCAAGTGCGGTCTCTTTACCTATTCTCTTGGCGCAGTTTGCGCAGCGCCCCGCTTGCCCTTCTCCAGGTTCGCTTCGTCGCTAGACCTGCCTGGCATGCTGTCTTCTGCGTTGTGGCGCTTCCGCCTTTCCGTCTGGCGTTTCGGCCTGGTCCTCTGTCTGGTGTTCCAGGGGGGGCTTGCTTTTCTCTGGTTGCCGGCTTGGACCGTCCTCCGGGTCTCTCTCTCTTTCTCTTCTGCCTCGTCCCTCTTCTTCGTGGGTCTGTGTGCGTCTCTGGCCCAGCTCATGGCCTTCTCTGGCCTCTGCCTTCGGCTTGCGCCTGGCTTGTTCTGGGTGCACGGCTCCTTGGTGCCCTCTCTGGCTGGCTGCGCATGCCTGCTTGCTCTGGTCCGCCGATGTGGCCCTTGGTGTGTTTCCTTGTGCCCCTGTCTCTTGTTCTGCTGGGGCTTTGCGCACCTGTGCCTTTCTCCTTACGCCTGCGGTTCTTGGCTGTGGAGCCGTTTCTGCCTTCTCCGCTGCCTTGAGGCTGATGGCTGTCCAGCTGTCCCCCCGTTGCTGGGTGTCTGTGTTTTCCTCCGGCGGGCTCTGCCTCTGGTTCTTTTCATCCTGGGTGCTCCTCTGCGGCTGTCCGTTCCTCGGAGGTTTTCTGGCAGTTGTTCCTTGGATGGGCTTGGGGTCTCCTCGTCTTCCCTTCGCCTTGTCCTTGCTTACTTCTGCTTGGTGGGGGCTGGGCCGCCCTTCTTGTCCCCGTGACACATCCCCTGCTGGGGCCCTGTGTTTCTTTCTACTGGGGAAGTTCTCTCGCAGGCCCTCCTCCCCTCTGGGTATGGCTAGGGTATCTATTCTACGTTAAGGAATCTGCGGCTAGTAGTCTCTATCAGATGTACAAGTTACTTACCTTCGGTAACGATGTATCTGGTAGAGACGATTCTAGCCGCAGATTCCTTCACGACCCACCCTTCCTCCCCGGTCTGCGAGGACCTTCAGCTTGGTTTTCTGTACTCGCCTCCCTCTGGGTGGCATGTTTTCTGTGGGTGGCCTCTTTGCTTCCTCCCAGACAGGATGCCTCGTTTTGCTTGATTATTCCACCCCTTTCTTCTCATACAGGGTCGGTTGGCTTCTGTGTGCTTCTGCATCCCTCCGACTGGTTCCTCTCCAGCGTAGGGGCCTACTTTTGCTCTTCTCCTTTTACTTGCTTGGGGTTTCTGCTCCCTTCGTGGTCCTCTGTGTTGGGGGTTCTTTTGCCTGTCCCCCGGCCTTTCGCTCCTTTCAGGGGATACGGCCCCTCCTTGATGGTGTAGTCTGGGGGTGGATTGCTGTTACTCCTCTGTTCCGGGCTTGTTGCCCTTCTCTGTTATGGATTGTGATTGCAGACTCTCTCTTCTGCTATGGCGTTGTTCACATGCTTTCTGCCTCCAGGGTGGATGTGGCCTTGGCTTGCAAGGTTGTTCCTCAGCGCGGTGTTCTGCTCTTTCCCTGCTATGGCTTCACTGCTATGGTTTCTTGGTACCTTAGTGCTTGGCACTTTTCCAACTGGTGCTGTTCCTCACCTTTGGTTTCTCTCTTCTGTTTTTGCTGATTTTTCGCACTGTTCCCATACTCTCCACAGTTTTGTTTGTGATGGCTCCGCGTTGTGGCGCGGAAAAGTTCTCCGAAGAAAACTGATGTCAGCGCGCCGGGGTGGGGCTTATGTGACCTCGCTGACGTCACGCCCGCGGAGGACGTCAGGGCGGAGGCGCGTGGTGCCGCCCCCGGCGCGCAGAGATGCTGGGGCAAAGAAAGTTTTCCGGGTCCAGTCTCACGCCTGGGGATAGTTCTACGTTAAGGAATCTGTGGCTAGAATCGTCTCTACCAGATACATCGTTATCGAAGGTAAGTAACTTGTACATCTCTGCAGCAGGGGCTTTAACCCCATAAGATATTTTAAAATAGTCTTTGCAACCAATTAACCAGGACAGATTTACTGTCAGTTTTCTTCTTGTTGCCACTTTCTTTGTGGCAGAGCTTAAATAAAAATAAATGTATAAGTTGAGGCCCAAATTTAGTGTCAGGGTTAAGTCACTTTTCTGCAACAACCCTGACGTAAAATCTGTTGTGGGATTTACAGTACCACACATTGCCCTGCCTTGCATTACCTTGCGTCAGTTAGGAATTATATGTGTGATGCTAGCGCGTCCCTATGCATCCATCGATGTATTTTGACGCAGAACCATATTTACAAAGACTTGTAAATATAGGTTTGCACCAAACTGGTGAGTCTACCTGAGGCTGGCATAGCAAGAAGAAATATATCAATTTCTCCTCGTTATTTCCTTTGTTCATGTATGCTGCATTCTGCAGCACACATACAAAGAGGAAATAGCCTCATAGAATAGTTTTGCGTGGCTTTGGGGAGAAAAAAAATGTGCAAACTTTTTCTTAGGGTCCTATTGCTGAATGCCAAGGTTGCAATAACCTTTTTCTTTCACTACCCTAAAATTGCTTATTCTTGCAGGTTCTTTTTTCAGCCCCTTTTATGCATCCATCATTGTTTTCTTATCTCTCTCCTATCTTCCCTTTCTGTCTTTCTCTCTTGCTTTGAGTCATGGTCTGTTGGTGAAAAAGGAGCCCCAGTCTCCTAAAATGAGTGCAGGTGGGTAAGGCTGAGTAAGAATACTTTGCATAGGAGAGTGGTCTCACCTCTGGAGAGCGCAGGCAGCTAAAACAATCACATATACATGGAAATGTGCTGCATATGGAATATTATGCCTGGTTGAGTAGGCTGGCGGTAGAGTTAGTTTGTTCAATCCTTGGGTAAAGGAAGCTTTACGCTGACAAAAGGCAACATTGTATTATGTGTAGCTTACAAAAGTGTGAATCTTCTGCCTAAATCAGGAGGGTTTCCATGTATACTCGAATTGTGCTCAAATGTATTCATGATAGACCTGCTAGGGCTTAGGATCTGATGTCACTTGTGATGCCACTTCCTGTAAAGTCGTGGCTTGTGATGCCACTTTCTATGTTGTCAATATCTGAGATGCCGTGCGCCGTGATGTCGCGCGCCATGATGTCACTTGCATACTGCCTAACTAGGTTAGTCCCCCCACTTCTTTTTTTAGGACATATAGGTACTTCACTGTGGTGTGTAGAGAAGAGACAAGGAACTGCTGCAACAATGAGAGCTGAACGACGCCACCTGCTGACGTGCGAGCAACATGCATAATGATCTCAGGTTGCAAAGCGCGGACTTTTATGAACGATGTGTCGCAGTTTCCTCTCGGCTCACTTTTGGATAAAGGCGATTTGTAGCTTAGCTCAGTAGCTCTTTATAAGTAGCGGTCATTTTAAGTGTGTGTGTGTCTCAAACCGTCTGAGCTGACCGCCTACTTTTACAACTATTTGCGATTATCCCAATGGCCACAAGATGGCAGTATTAACTTATTAGTTACTATCTCTGTGGAGTTAATACGTTTCGGTTTTACTCGTCTAGTGTTAGAACATGTTGTCAGGCTTCTTTATACAAATACCATCCGACAATATAAAAAGTGACCCGGATGAGTCCATAGTGCCCTTCGGTAGAGTTATCGAACTCCCGAAGATGCTTTGTTCCGGCCCATGAGTTATTATGTAGTCCCCAACATTTCTGATGAGCTCTACTCGTTTTAGAGCTGCATCTGTCTGCGTACAAGAATAATAGATGATGAATGCAGCGTGTAGGAATCACAACACCGATGGTAGCAGTTTAAACCGGTTCAGCGTACTTGAGAGACTGCAGTACTTAAAGCACAAACCTCACAGCGCAGATATTATTAGGTTCACCCCTCGCCCCATTAAAAGAAAGGGTCTTACAGGAAGACTGAGACCCTCTGTTGGTTTAATGTTTGTAACCTGCATAGGAAGGCGCGTCTCTGTTCTTTCCAGTTTAGTTAAGTGTATAGCCATACCCAGGGCTTTAAGTGGGATGAAAAAACTGGAGGGTCTCATAAAGGGGCGTGGCCAATGTAATTAAGGGCGTGGCTTAAAAACAGGCAAGCTAAAAATCTGTGCTTAGCATAGTGTGCCGCACCGACTAGTATTTTGAGGTTTCTGTCATTGCATCCAGATATATGATACAAGTAACATCATACCTACAACAAGTCAGGACTATTGGCTTTGCCAATGGTTGTTAGATGCACAAGATAAATAAGCAGCAACTACGGCTTGTATATAATATTGAAAAAGCTTCCTCTTAAAACCCTGGTGACACCACGCCAATGTTGCTGCTCCTGAGTTTGAAAGAGAGGGGAAATCCAGAGAGAAAATGACTCTCTTTAAAGGATTTCCCTTCCCCTACAACACTCAGCTGGCATGATGTCATGCCGTAACTTCTCCACAAGTGAGAAGTGGGCAGTGTGAACAGCGCACATCCACGTGCCTGCTGCAGTCCGGAAAAAAACGGGCCGCTTGTGCCAGGGCACAAAACAGAGCCCGATAGAGACCCGTTTCGAGGCCCCCTTTAAAAAACTGCCGGTGCTCAGCACCGGTGAGACCCGGCCCACTTAAAGCCCTGGCCATACCAAATGTGCATATTATATCCCGGATTTATATCTCAGGACAACCATGATTTTGAGTTCTCGCCTATAGGCAGCTTCTGTATTCGGAGGCCTACTGTCTTCAGTGCAATAATACATTGAGTGGGCTTGGGTCAGCCCTATGCTCAAGATTGGATGACTTTAATGTCTATTTCAGTTCCGTGCTCCTTATTTGAAAGGTTTCTCCTTGTTACTTATTTTTGTCCCACCTCTGGACCATAGCTTCTTTACCATCATTTTGTTTGAAAGAGTTGTATCCTTCCATTCCTGACAACAGGGAACTCTGTTTTGCGATTAGCACTACATGAGAACGCATGTCTTTCCTCACTCTCTGCCCCATCTGCTCACCACTCCTCACCACAGTGAAACATGTCGACCCTGACCTTACCATGTGGGAATATATATCTGAAAGAGACACGTTAGTGATAGATTCCTTACCTTAGAATATCCCCAGGCGTCAGACTAGATCCGGAAAGTTTTGCTAGCAGTACCCCTGCGCGCCAGTAGGTGGCGTCGTGCGGCTCCGCGTCCGTCGCTGGCGTCGTAAGCGCCGAGATGACGTCACGGAGACTACTTAGGCGCCACCCATGCGCGCTGACGTCAGTTATTTCTTTTTCCGCGCCAGAAAGCGCAGATCCGGTTAGAACACGTACCCTAGTCACTTTTTGACTATCTCTTTTGAGACTTTTGTCTCCCTTTTTCCAGTTGGTTTCCTGGTGCACGTAGGGATGCCTGGATTTAAGTCTTGTGCGGTGGCGGACCCCCACGATGTCTGCCTCTACTGCCTGGAGACCCACCACGATTCCCGGTCCTGTCGGGACTGTCGGGCCATGGCCCCGAAGGCCTTGAGGGAGCGGCACCGGAAGCTGCTGGAGGTCCGGCACTCGTCCCAGCGCCGTTCCCGGTCCAGGGGCCGTTCCAGGGGCCACAGTCCTTGCTCCTCGGGCTCCAAGTCTTCACCCTCGGATTCGGGTAAGAGACAACACAAAAAGAAGTTGAAGAAGCGTGTTTGCTCTCCGACCTCCCCCCGCCGGTCCTCGGATGCGGATGAGGGGGACAGGGGCTTTGCCCCTGCGGCTCCTTTGGAGCTCGAGAGTCCCGCGGCCTACCCGCCTTACCCGGGTCCGTCGGCGACTCCCGCACAGGTGCAAGAATTTCTTGCTACCGTGGACCTCCTTTTTAGGCCTCGGGCTCCCGCCGGCGCGCCCTCGGGCCCCGCGGTCCTGTGTCTGGATCCTGTTGGACCGCCGGCGCCGCCGGCGGATCCAGCTTCGGCGCCACAGGATCCTGCGCCGCTGGCTCCGGCCACGGCGCCACAAGGTCCAACACTGCCGGCTCCGGCCGCAGCGCCGCCTTCGGCTCCGCCTTCGGCTCCGCCTCCGGCGCCGCAGTGAGTGCCTTTCGTCCCGCCATTACCCAGGTTCCAGGACCATTTTGTTCCTTCCTGGGATCCGCATTGGGACACGGCGCCGGTTCGGCCACGACCGGCGCCGTTCTCGGCGCCGTTTCCGACGCCGTTTCCGATGCCGTATGTTCCCTCTCCGGCTCCTGCCCCGCCGTCGCGGTCGGTGCCACCGGCGGCGGAGATGGAGGACGACTGGGAGGGGTCCAAGGACCCTCTCGCCCGCCAGCGTGACTCCGAGCAGGACTGGGCGGACGACTTGGAGGACGCCGGCGCCCTCGACGTCTCTTCTGACCCGGGGTTTGCCTCTCCCCCGCCTACTATGGAGGAGGGCGCCTCCTACACGATGGTGCTCCGTCGGGCAGGTGAGGTCCTCAAACTTGATCTCCCTATGGTGGCCCTCAAAACTAACCTCCTTACTGAGGTGCTCCAGACGACGACCAACTCGTCGGAGCCCCTGCTTCCGTTTAACGACGCCCTTACCGACGTCTTGCTGGGCACTTGGTCGCGGCCATCCACTGGGGCCCCTGTGGATAAGAATGTCGCCAGGCGTCCTCGCCCGGCGCCGGGTGACCCTGCTTTTTTGACCACTCATCCTACACCTGAGAGTCTGGTCATCCAAGCTTCGACGTCGCAGAGTGCCTTGCCCACGGCTCCGCCGGATAAGGACTCTAAGAAGCTGGAACAGTTCGGTAAACGTTTGTTCTCTTCGGCCAGCTTGGGGCCGCGGTCAGTGAATACCGCCTGCCTCTTGGGCCGCTATTCCCACGCGGTGTGAGACACAGTTGCGCAGGTGTTACCTCAGTGTCCTGAGGAGACCCAAGCTGTATTGTCCCAAGCCATTGCGGAAGGTAAAGATGCGGCTAAGTTCGCCATTCGGTGTGGTTTAGACACCGCGGACTCCTTAGGTAGAGCGATTTCTACGACTGTGGCACTTCGTCGCCACGCCTGGCTCAGATCTACCGGGTTCTCGCCAGAAGTCCAACACTCACTCATGGACATGCCCTTTGATGGCACTCGCCTGTTTGGCGATAAGACCGACAGTGCGCTGGAGCGTTTTAAGGACTCGCGGGCCACGGCCAAGTCCTTAGGTCTTTCCACGAAAAGCCCAGCCGCTCCTGGGTTTCGTTCCTTTCGTGGCAACGGGAGGGGCGCCCAGGCACGTTCTTTCAACAAGCTTGCGCAGAACCAGCCTCAGCGCGGCTGCGGTTTCCGCAGGGGCAGATCTGGGAATCAGCGTGGGGGTCAGTCCACCTCCGCCCCCGCCGCTTCGGCCTCCAAACCTTCCTAATCCGAGCTTTGTGGGGCACCCCACGCCAGTGGGTTGCAGGGTCCGCCATCATCTCCCCCACTGGCACGCTATTACTTCGGACAAGTGGGTGTTGCAGATCATCTGCAAGGGTTACGCCCTTCCCTTTCAGTCCACCCCTCCAGCCATGCCACCTCAGTTCCACCGCATGTCGGGGGACCACTTGGCACTTCTCCTGCAGGAAGTCACGGTCCTCTTGGCCAAGGGGGCCGTCGAGTGTGTTCCTGGGCCAGAAGTAGGGAGTGGTTGTTACTCCCACTACTTTCTGGTCCCCAAGAAGGACAAGGGGGGCTTGCGCCTCATCTTGGACCTCCGGAACGTCAATCGCTTCCTCCGGAAGGAGAAGTTCAAGATGTTGACTCTGGCTCAGGTCTTGGCTGAACTCGACCCTGGAGACTGGATGGTAGCGTTGGACTTGCAGGACGCCTATTTTCACATCCCCGTCCTGCCGGCCCACCGGCGTTACCTGTGGTTCACGGTAGGCCAGGAGCATTTTCAGTTTGCCGTGCTCCCCTTCGGCCTTACCAGCGCCCCTCGGGTGTTCACGAAGGTGATGACGGTCGTCGCAGCTCATCTGCGCAGGTCAGGGGTGTCAGTCTTCCCCTACCTCGACGACTGGTTGTTGAAGGCGGGCTCGCCCCAGGCAGTCGTCACCCACCTTCAGACTACGGCCGACCTCCTGCATTTGCTGGGGTTCTCCATCAACGTGCGGAAGTCGCACCTGAGTCCCTCTCAGAAGCTCCCCTTCATCGGAGCGGTTCTGGATTCGACGCTGTTTCTGGTTTATCCTCCCGAGCCACGAGACCGGGATATTCAGGCTATCATTGCGATCTTTCAGCCTCTATCCTGGGTTTCAGCCAGGATGACCCTCCGGCTCCTGGGCCTGATGGCCTCCTGCATCCTGCTGGTGCAGCATGCCAGATGGCATATGCGGGCTCTGCAGTGGGACTTGAAGTTCCAGTGGGCACAGCATCAGGGCAACCTGTCCGATCATGTCCAGATCTCAGAGGGCACTGCACGACAATTGCAGTGGTGGCTCACGAATCGCGATTGGGTCAATGGCAGATCCCTCTCCCTTCCCCAACCGGAGCACACAGTGGTGACAGATGCGCCCCTCCTGGGATGGGGTGGCCACTTGGGAGAGGCGGAGATCAGAGGCCTCTGGTCTCCGGCGGAGTCCCAGCTCCATATCAATCTTTTGGAGCTTCGGGCGATCCGGCTTGCACTGAAGGCATTCCTTCCCTCTGTCCGGGGAAGTGTAGTGCAGGTGTTCACGGACAACACCACTGCCATGTGGTATTGCAACAAGCAGGGCGGGGTGGGGTCGTGGACCCTATGTCAGGAGGCTCTGCGCCTCTGGACTTGGCTGGAACGTCAAGGCATTACCTTGGTGGTTCAACACCTGGCAGGTTCTCTGAACGCCAGGGCGGACGAACTCAGCTGCCGGTGCTGGATGGATCACGAATGGCGTCTGAACTCGGACGTGGCGCAAGGTCTCTTTCTGCAGTGGGGAGAGCCTTGGTTAGATCTATTCGCCACCGAAGAGAACGCGCAATGTCATCAGTTCTGCGCTTTGGAATTTCCAAGGCGGCACTCGCTCGGCGACGGTTTTCGTCTCGAGTGGAGTTGCGGTCTGTTGCACGCCTTTCCGCCTATACCACTTCTGCCCAGAGTGCTGAAGAAGATTCGGCGCGACCGAGCCCAAGTCATCCTTGTGGCTCCGGATTGGGCACGAAGATACTGGTATCCCGAGCTACTCAACATGGCGATCGATCCCCGATCCGACTGCCTCTTCGGGAGGATCTTCTGTCGCAGCAGCAGGGGGCGGTCCTCCACCCGAACCTGTCCAGCCTCCACCTCCATGCGTGGAGATTGAGCGGCGGCAGTTGACAGCTTTCGATCTTCCCCCCGAAGTCTGTGATGTCATTCTGGCAGCCAGGCGTCCCTCCACTAAAACGGTATACACCTGCAGGTGGAACAAGTTTGTGGCATGGTGCACAGCTAAGGCTGTGGATCCCCTTTCTGCCCCTCTTTCCGAGGTCCTTCTTATCCTTCTTTCTTTGGCCCAGCAGGGCTCTGCTCTGGGCACTATCAAAGGTTATCTTTCGGCCATCTCTGCCTTTCTCCGGCTTCCAGATCAGCCTTCTCTTTTTAAGTCCCCGGTTGTTAACCGTTTCTTGAAAGGCATTACGCACATGTTTCCTCCCGTTCCGTTCATTATGCCTCAATGGGACTTAAACCTTGTCTTGACATATCTGATGTGCGCTCCCTTCGAGCCCCTTCATACCTGTCCTTTGCGTCTTCTCACTCTCAAGATGGCTTTCCTGGTAGCTATTACCTCTGCCAGAAGAGTGAGTGAGCTCCAGGCTCTTTCTTCCAAACCTCCTTTCCTTTCTGTTCATCCGGGCAAGGTGGTTTTAAGGACCCGTCCTTCTTTCGTGCCAAAGGTTGTTACGCCCTTCCACATCGGGCAGACCATCACTTTGCCCACCTTCTTTCCGCCTCCGCATCCTTCAAAAGAGGAGGAGAGGCTCCACCGTCTGGACCCAAAACGTGCGCTCTCGTTCTACCTGCAGCGAACGCAACAGTTCCGGGTGGATGACCAGCTCTTTGTTGGCTACGTGGGCGCCAAAAAAGGTCGGGCCGTGCACAAACGGACCATCTCTCGGTGGGTCGTTCTCTGCATCAAAGCCTGTTACTCGTTGGCTAAGAAGGAGCCTCCTGTGGGGCTGCGTGCCCATTCTACCAGGGCAACAGCAGCCACTACTGCCTTGGGACGCGGCGTTCCCTTGCAGGATATTTGTTAGGCAGCCACGTGGGCCTCGCTGCACACATTTACCAAGCATTACTGCCTTGACAGTCAAGTCCGGAGAGACGGCTTCTTTGGTCGTTCTGTTCTCCGTGACTTTCTGGTGTAATCTATTCGCAGACCCACCACCGGGGTTGGTATTGCTGGGGTATCTATTCTAAGGTAAGGAATCTATCACTAACGTGTCTCTTTCAGATGCACAAGTTACTACTTGTGTAACGATATATCTGTAAGAGACATTAGTTAGTGATAGATTCCTTACCGCCCACCCATCCTCCCCGTTCTGCGAACTGATTCTAGGGTTAAGGTCATCCCTTTCAGGGCCCTAGTTTCATGGCACCAGTGGCCAGTTTCTTGCATGGCTCTGCGTTCCTGGCGCGGAAAGTCGTGTACAGAACTGACGTCAGCGCGCATAGGTGGCGCCTAAGTAGTCTCCGTGACGTCATCTCGGCGCTTACGATGCCAGCGACGGACGCGGAGCCGCACGACGCCACCTACTGGCGCGCAGGGGTACTGCTAGCAAAACTTTCCGGATCCAGTCTGACGCCTGGGGATATTCTAAGGTAAGGAATCTATCACTAACTAATGTCTCTTACAGATATATCGTTACACAAGTAGTAACTTGTGCAACAGGTTGTTTTTAATATGTGCACACTCATACCATAACAAAAGTCAACGTGTAGAGTCAATATATTTTAAATAAACACTTTTGGTTTTTATTTTTCGAGGGCACCTAAATGCACGCAGTTTGGTTTCCCCCTACAAACGATGAGAAAAAGGATTGTTGGGCACAAGTGACAGCAAGGACCCACCGTTTAGAACGAGGCAGGGACAGTTAATCAACCTGACAGAGTATGGTCCTCCCATCCCTACCCCATAATGGACCACACCAAGGTTTAGAAGCTGAGGACACAACCATCTATTGTGTATCCAATTGATGCTCCAGAGAGGTATTGGGCCAACATACTATCGCAGCCTATGAATAATGGCAGCTTATTTGATGTGGGTATCGACATTTGGGAATTAAGAGAACAAGCTGTAAATTCCCTAAAATTTGCAAAGTTATTGTGTAACTTATCTGTCTGCACAAGACGCTGACCGATCAGTCCCCAAAAAAGCCAAGACTTTTAGTTGTTTTTTAACATTTTATTCCACCACTGACCTGGTGAGGATGTTTCCATGGATTTCCATTTGCATTGGAAGAGTGAGCTTGGCAGCTAGGCGCAGGTTTTTTTTAATCAGGAAATCAGCTGGGTGGTGATGAGTGTAGGTGTTACATCCGCCTTGATATTATTTGAGGGGCAGTGTTAGAAGCGGGGTCACCGATTCCGACACGGTAGCTTGGCGCGAGGTAGGAAGGCACCCGAAGGCAATGTGTTAAGCACTTGTGCAGCACACATTCACACTGACTCAGTAATGCGCAACAATAAAGGAGACACCACACCAGGCTTTTGTATAAAAACCAGATCCTTTATCTAATTTTAGATCAGCAATAGATGAGGCAGATAATCTTAGGCAACATTGCAATTCATTTAGCTTCTCAAAACCAGTGCGTAACTTCATTCAAGCACATTATAACAGTAAAACGTTACGCCATTAAAAGGCAGTAGCATTAACCTCATTGACAAGTAGGTAACACTGTAGGTCATAGTTTGCAGGTCAAAACATAGACTTCAAATGCATTTAGCGACATTCACTTAGCAAGAATCTAGATGCACATTACACTGTAGATGAGGAAGAACCTGTACCAACCTAGGCGCAACCACATTCAGTACAGTGGGTGTCGCAAAGCAGGTAGGCCTACAACATAGGAACACTTTAACTCTTGGCAGGTGAACACAGGCTCAATTCATGTAGATATATTCCCGCTACCTCGAGGAGAACAACATCCTGGACCCTTCCCAGTCCGGCTTCCGCAGCAACCACAGCACCGAAACCGCCCTCATCGCCGCCACCGATGACATCAGGACCCTGCTAGACAACGGAGAAACAGCAGCCCTCATCCTCCTGGACCTATCAGCCGCCTTCGACACGGTCTGCCACCACACACTACGAACACGCCTTCACGACGCCGGGATCCAAGAGAAGGCCCTGGACTGGACCACATCCTTCCTTTCCGGCAGAACACAAAGCGGCGTCCGCCTCGCCCCTTCCGATCCAAGGCCACCAAGATCATCTGCGGCGTACCCCAAGGCTCCTCCCTCAGCCCAACGCTGTTCAACATCTACATGGCACCCCTCGCCCACGTCGCCCGACAGCACAACCTCAACATCATCTCCTACGCCGACGACACCCAGCTGATCCTCTCCCCTCACCAAAGACCCTCACACCGCCAAAACCCACCTCCACGAAGGAATGAAGGCCGTCGCCGAATGGATGAGGACCAGCCGCCTGAAGCTGAACTCGGACAAGACGGAGGTCCTCATCCTTGGTTCCAACCCTTCAGCCTGGGACGACTCCTGGTGGCCAACATCACTGGGAACAGCCCCGCCACCCACCGACCACGTACGCAACCTAGGGGTCATCCTCGACCCCACCCTCTCCATGACTAAGCAGGTCAACGCCGTTTCCTCATCCTGCTTCAACATCCTCCGAATGCTCCGCAGGATCTTCAAGTGGATCCCCACCGAAACAAGAAAAACAGTCACCCAGGCCCTCGTCACCAGCAGGCTGGACTACGGAAACGCCCTCTACGCAGGAACGACGGCTAAGCTCCTGAGACGGCTGCAACGCATCCAGAACGCCTCTGCACGTCTTATCCTCGACATCCCCCGACGCAGCCACATCACACCCCACCTGAGAGACCTGCACTGGCTCCCTGTCAACAAGAGGATAACCTTCAAGCTCCTCACCCACGCACACAAAGCACTCCACAACTCCGGACCAGCCTACCTCAACAGACGACTCAGCTTCTACACCCCCACCCGCCAGCTCCGCTCGACCAGCCTCGCCCTCGCCACAGTCCCCCGCATCCGGAAACGACCGCCGGCGGCAGATCCTTCTCCCACCTCGCCGCCAAGACCTGGAACACCCTCCCCACCAACGTCCGACAGACCCAAGACCTACTGGCCTTCAGAAGACTCCTCAAGACCTGGCTCTTCGATCAGTAGCAGCACCACCCCCCTCTTCCCCCAGCGCCTTGAGACCCTCGCGGGTATGTAGTGCGCTTTATAAGTGACATGATTGATTGATTGATTGATTGATTCATTAAGGGCCTGACGTAGGTAAATCACTCAACACTAAAACCATCTCCCTCATTAGGAGACATAAGGCATGTATGTCATACATCAGTTTTGCTTAGGCTCCTATTCAATTCAGTAAAGGCCTTGATGTAGATAAATCACACAACATTGTAAACATTTCCCTCATTAAGGGACTTAATGCATGTAAGTCATACGAGCAGCTTGGCCTATGCTCCTATTCAATTCAGGCCCTGTTTCTGAGGCCCGTTTGGTAAGGACCTGATTCGTGGGCAGGGCCGATCCTGAGTAAGGGGTGAGCATGCCAGGCCTAAATACTACGACCGGGCCCAGCCTCATGCGCAGGAGAGGCAGTCCACATGGCAGCCTGAGGGCCCCGGTCCCTCTCAATCCACTCTGGGTGGTAGGCGGGGTTAGCGCTTCTTCCCTGAGCTCTCCTGGTGGCTCAGAATCCCTCCCGGGCTCACCTGGTTGTCCCGCTATGCGTGTGGGCCTCGGTGGGGCCAGGCGCCTCCTCCCCGGTCAGCCCGCTCCTCGTTACTCGTGGGGCCTCGACCGGGGAAGGCGGCGCTTCCACTCGGGGCCCCAGTGCTGTCTGAGGGGCTGTGGACCAGCTGCAGGGCCTCCCGCAGGCAAGGCAGCCCCCGGACGTCGTCCCGCTCCGGGCTCCGGGCCTCCGGAGCCGGGGGCCAATGATGTCGCGACTTTTCGGGGGCGCAGCCTCTGACACGGCCGTTGCTCTCGTTGCTAGGCAACGCCTCCCGCCCTCCTCTCAGGCCCAGCGCGGCCTTCGCTTCTCCTCAGCGCCCGGACGGCGGCGGTGATCCTGGGCCCACCGCTTCTTCTCCAGGCAGCGCGGGGGCTGCGGCGGTGAGTTTCCCTCCCAGCGCTTCTTGGGCAACGCGCACAGGGGCTGCGGCGGTGATTTTCAACCACCACAGTTGTGGGCCAGGTTGAGCCAGGGAGCACGCGGCGCTTGGGGGCCAGGGGGTTGATTTAGCTCTGGAGCGCTTCTCAGGCACAGCGCTCCAGCAGGCAACACAGTACTTGGGTGGTCAGCGCCAGCACTTCTATAGAGCACAGCGCTGGGGTTGAACAGCGCTTCTTCAGGGCACAGCATACAGCGCTTTACCTGGTGATCCCCAGCACAGGAGGTTGCAGCTTCTTCGTGGTGGTTCCTTTAACGCAGTTTCTGGCTTGTAGTTTCTTGGTTGCTGTTACTTGAATACAGTTACTTAGGGGGAAAGGGGGGGTTGAGTTGGTGGGCACAAGAGCAGGATGGTTCCCTGCAGGCACACTGGAGGTGGTTCCCTGGGTCCCCTCACGCTGGGCAAGGTCAGTGGGTGGAAGGTGTTCCTCAACTATCTTAGCACAGCAGTGCCTCAGCCCAGTCAGTACCAGTAGTGTAGGCTTCCCCCCTAGGCCCGACAGCCTATACTCCGACGGAGGTTCCCCCAGGTCCAGTGGTCCCCCAACTGACTAGAAACCTCTTATACCCCTAGGTCAGGTGACCCTCCTGAAGGCGGCAAAACATAACTCCTCCCCTAGCTGGAAGGTTCTAGAAGCTCCCCTCATGTCTGGCTATGAGGCCCAGAGGCGGGAACGGCATGGATACTGTATCATTATGTCCCCGCCTGATCCTGACTACTAGTATGTGCGTGCGCAATGGCCACTCCGCAGTAGCAGGGGCCTGTGGCAGCCATCTTATTAGGAGAGAGCACCTGCACCTCAGCACTGTTTGGCAGTGGTAAGGCGCCCAGAGACCTAGGTCCAACAAAAGTGTAGTGGCAAAAATGAGGCGCAAGAGCAAAAAAAAAACGGGGTAAGACCACCCTAGGGCTGACAGGTCTAACAGGCAGCCTTCAATGGTCTTCTTGAATCTTGCACTAAACAGGCCATACTGCAAACCTGTGCTGTTCGTTTTCCATTGACTGTGAAGCTGGTTGGAGGAGATAGACAATCATAAATTGATCGATGCTGCGGAATGGCCAGAAATGGTTGTATACAACGGTCTCCTTGAAGAGATGATCACAGAAGACAAAATAGTAAGAGCTATACACAAACTGAATTCAGGCAAAGCGGTCGGCCCTAGCGGGATTTTGATCAAACTGTAGGCTCAGAAACTAGCTCTGTACATATTGAAAATGTTTCAGGAAAGCCAGTAGCGTGGCTCGCTGCCCAAAGGCTAGAGAATGGCCACTATCGTGGTCATCCCTAAAGAGGGGAAGCCGCCCGAAGACTGCACCTCGTATAGGCCAATATCACTTCTCAATGCTGAGGCTAAGATCCTGGCCAAGGTCTTTGCCTCCCGCCTGATCAAGGTAATTACAGACCTGGCCCACCCGGATCAGTCGGGCTTCATCCCCTAGCGCAGCACCACCCTTAACTGAGACGCCTTCATGGTGTACTAAGTCAGGCGCCTAAACTACTGTAGGGCGTACTGGTGCTCTCTTTGGACCCCCAAAGCCATTTGATTTGATTTGGTGGAGTGGGTGTATATGTTTGAGGTGCTGGCCATATTGGGCTTCAGCCCATGTTTCGTGCACTGCGTGCGGCTCCTACACCGACCCCTTGGCGCAAGTGAGGGTCAATGAGGTGATATCCTGCGAATTTAAGCTCTATCGAGGTACTAGACAGGGATGCTCCCTGTCACCCTTAATCTTTGTCCTAGCCCTGGAGCTCCTGGCAGCCTGGATCTGGCAGGATCCGCTGGTCCAAGGACTGCAGTGGACTGACACCTGGGAAGATAAAATATCATTATGTGCAGACAATGTCCTGCTATACGTCACAGACCGTGAGAACACCCTAGACAGGTTGATGCAAATCATCACCATTTTTGGCCGGTACTCTGGCTATATTATTAACTGGAGAGAATCTCAAATTATAATCTACAGGGTCAACTGCCGCACTTGCCTCGTGACTGTGAGGCAGTAATGGCCGAGGGATTCCACTACCTCTGGATCTATGTAACAATGTACACTGACCGATTATTCCACAGCAACCTTCTGGCACCACTAGAGAGATTACAGCGAGATGTCCAACATTTGAGGTCCCTACCATTGTCACTCCTAGGCAGAGCCACTCTTTTTAAAACAATGTCCCTGCCACTTTTTTTCTATGTTCTGCAAAACACACCATACCCTGTACATACCTCATATTTTAAGAAAATAGAAGGCACAATTAGAACACTGCTTTGGGATGGAGGCCCAGCGAGGATAGTACAGAACAAACTGACGAGGGGATGGTATGATGAAGGGATAGCTCTGTCAGACATTCACAAATATTACTGGGTGGCACAATTAACCACCATAAACTGTTGGGTCTTCTGTAACTCAGAGGATCCTGCATTCTCAGGGCTCTCTATAATACTCTGAGACACGCCACTCTTCCGGGACCAACGGGCACCGTGATTACCTTTTGGCATACAGCCACGAGGGCCCTGGGCGGGAAAGTTAAAAATCACACAAGCTACTCTCCTCTGTGACAAAGCTAGGCTGGGTACCTTTTGAAACCTACCAAAGTTTGACAAATGGGACCTTATCGGTCTCTCTCGGGTGGGAGACCTATGGACACAGGGAGACGTTATCCCCTTACAGCGATACTACCAATTGGCGCCAGCCGCAACATATCGTTACCTACAGATGCGTCAAGCATTGGGGGCGGCGTTGCTGAAGGGAGCGGAGCTCCTGGAATCCTCACCCCTGGAAGACAGACTACTCAATGTATGCCTTACAAAGCCACTTCCCTAACATACCAAAAACTGCTTAATAATGTACCCGACACCCTAACGCGACTGAAAGAGCACTGGGACCAAGACCTGAGAAGTCTGGAGGATGAGTGGGTGGAGGACCTAGCATACCCTAGAGAGGTGGCTATACGGATGGGTTTACGACTAGCCCAATTAAAGATCCTCCACTTCTCCTGCTACGCTCAGACCACACTAGTGAAAATGGGTAAAATTTCTCATGAAAGCTGCGATTGAAGATCTGGACACACCGGCACATCTCACCATATTCTATGGGACTGTCCCATACTTCATCGCTTCTGGGTGGCAGTTGTTGCATGTATGGGCAAGGTGTGTGGAGGCCCCCTTTCCTGCTAGGCAACTCCCAAATAAGAGAAATGCATCAATCCCACACAGAGGCACACACACAGCAAAGCAAGAAAACACCTGGAAAGAAGTTTCACTCTCATAAAATGAGACACATCTAAAGGCAGTTTTCAGAATAAAGCGTCCGTTTTTATTTGTGCAACACTCTCTAACAGAAAGTCTTTCCCGGATGTTAAATGAAACAATATGCAAATGTGTGTGTGTGTATATATATATATATATATATATGTGATTATATATATATATATATATATATATATATATATTCACACACATATATATACACACATACATATTATCTACTGGCGGTCGCCAGTAGATAGTTATAGTTAGGACCTATTTTCCATAGGAAATCCGCGACATTCTATTTGAAATAACTCTCTTGCCGGTTGACGTATCTTCGCGAAAGCTTCCAACTTGTTGGGGCGCTCCGCTCCTACCCTGAAAGTCTCGGGGTGATTCGTCAAGCGGGGGCCGAGAACAAAGGGGGGTCCCAAAACGTGTTTTCCCCATTCATTTTTCCATAGGAAACTTTAGACACGGCTACAGCCCGAACTGCTGAACGGAATTACACCAAATTTGGCAAAGAGGTAGTTCTTGGTTCAGAAAGAACACTTTTTGTTAAATGGTGTAAATCCGTTCAGTAGTTCCTGAGAAATTCACAATTAAAATCACATATATATCTATGGCCGCGTCGGATCCGCGTACCCTCCCGATCACGAGCTGCATGCTAATTGGCTGTCAACACTCCAAATCAGGAAGTGTTGGCAGCCATTTTGTCCCTCGGTAGAACCGAGGGACAGAAACAAGTGCGCAAAGCGCAAAAAGGGGGCAGGGTAGAAACACCCTGACCCCCTAGGTCTGCTCAGGGGGGTCCCACAAGGACCCCCTGGGCAGAAAAAACTGTCATTGCAAACTGCTTTGAATTTTGGAAGCGAGAGGAGGGAAAGCTGCTCTTGCTTCCAAAATTCAAGCAGAATTGCTTTCCACATGGGGAGCTGCATATTAGCAGCTCCCCATGTGGAAAAGCAATGCCGGCTCCCGCAGGAGGCGGGGAGCCGGCAGGGTCCGTGGGGAGTTGGGGTCCCCCACGGACCCCAAAGGATAGGGCCAGCCCCGGGGGATGGGGTCCCGGGGCAAGTGGTGGCCCGGGAGGGGGCCACGCGGCCCCCTCCCCAAAAATAATAAGTAAAATAAATTTTAAAAAAACAAAGGCCGGCCCCGGGGGATGGGGTCCCTGGGGCCTAAGGAGGCCTTAGGAGGGGGGCCAGGCAGCCCCCCTCCATCAAATAAATAAAATAAAAAAAGGTGGCAATGGCCTGGGGGATGGGGTCCCCGGGTCGAAATTGGCCACGGGAGGGGGGCCCACGCGGTCCCCTTCCCAGTCCTTTTTTTTTTTTAAAAAGGGGGACAGGCCCTGGGGGATGGGTCCCCAGGGCTCAAAAAATTACTAAAAAGGGGGGCCACACAGCCCCCTTTTAAAAAAAAAAAAAAAAAATATATATTTTAAAACGGCATCGCGAGGGAGGCCACGCCCCCTCTTTGACAGCACTCTGCAAACACGCCCCCTGGCGCGTTTGCAGAGGGGGAACGAATTCCCCTTGAATACTGGGGGTCCCTGGGGGCCAACTAGCCCACCAGGAACCTCCAGTATGCGCCAGGGGCTGCGTTGCAGAGAGGTGTACAGAGGCCACGCCCTTTTACACCTCTCTGCAACGCAGCTCTGTGGCGCTTTGGATATACCTGTTGGGTTAGTTGGCCCCCAGGGACCCTCAGGATTCAAGGGGAGTTAATCCCGACTTAAAACGCGCCACGGGCGCGTTTGCACAGTGGTGAAGGGAGGGGGCGGGGCTTCAGGTGACATGTGTGCAAACAGGCCCCGTGGCGTGTTTTAAGATGGGGGATTAAGTCCCTTGAATCCTGAGGGTCCCTGGAGTCCAACTAGCCCACCATGTACTTCCAAAGCGCCACAGAGCTGCCTTGCAGAGAGGTGTAAAAGGGTGTGGCCTCTGTACACGTCTCTGCAACGCAGCCCCTGGCGCATACTGGAGTTTCCTGGTGGGCTAGTTGGCCCCCAGGGACCCTCATGATTAAGGGGACTTAATCCCCAACTTAAAACGCGCCACGGAGCGCGTTTGCACAGATGTCACCTCAGGCCCCGCCCCCTCCCTTCACCATTGTGCAAATATTCCTCTAAAATCAGCCGAAATACGAATTCCGATTTACTCACCTGTTATCAGGAGAGACCTCAGTGCTGCATCTTTCAGCCCAGTACTGATCCTGAAAAGTAATTTTAACCGTACTTACCAGTAACTTGAATTTCCTTCCATAGGATATCATTGCCTGCTTTTTGCTGAAAAAGTTTCAAAGTGTCGATTTTTGAAACATACAAATATTCCTCTAAAATCAGCCGAAATACGAATTCCGATTTACTCACCTGTTATCATGAGAGACCTCAGTGCTGCATCTTTCAGCCCAGTACTGATCCTGAAAAGTAATTTTAACCGTACTTACCAGTAACTTGAATTTCCTTCCATAGGATATCATTGCCTGCTTTTTGCTGAAAAAGTTTCTAAGTGTCGATTTTTGAAACATACAAATATTCCTCTAAAATCAGCCGAAATACGAATTCCGATTTACTCACCTGTTATCAGGAGAGAACCCAGTGCTGCATCTTTTAGCCCAGCACTGACCCTGAAAAGTAATTCTAACCGTACTTACCAGTAACTTGTATTTCCTTCCATAGGAATCCATTGTCTGGTTTTCAGCAGAAAAGTTTCAAAGTGTCGATTTTCACAAACTACAAATATTCCTTAAAAATCGCCTGTATGACTTAAACGCATTCTTTCAACTGTTTACAGGAGATGCACCAGTGCTGGAGCCAGGATCCACCACTAAGTGAGAAAAAGTCACAATAACACTACTTACCTGCTAAGTGAATTTCCTCCCATAGGATAACATTGGTGATTCTATGTGAAAAAGTTTCTAAGTGTCAACTTTTAAAATACAATAATATTCCTTAAAAATCACTACTGGAACCAAAACGCTTTTACTCAACTGTTTACAGGAGATGTCCCAGGACTGAATCTAGGATCCAGTCCTGTGGTTAGAAAAGTAATCCATAAAGTAACTAATTGCATTTAGCTAGAAATTCACATTGAGCTCAATGTTGCATTGTGTTTGAAATTGTGTTGCCCATTGCAACAACTGTAACTACTGTACTTAAAAGTCTATTGCCTATTTGCAAAGTATTTAAAGTAAATTAATTCATTCTGAGAAAGTATATTTTGTAATGTAATGTATAATGTAATTACAATGTAATTTAAAAAATAAAATATCTAAAAATAAATAGTTTAAAAAAATGTAGTAAATCAGTATGAAAAAAATAAAAATAACAATTAATACATTTAAAAATTGGCATTTACAAAACCTTTGAAATTCACTGAAAAAAACCATAGGTTTCAGACATGTTATAGTTAGGAATTAGCATTTAAAAAACCTTTGAAATTCACTGAAAAAACCATAGGTTTCAGACATGTTATAGTTAGAAATTAGCATTTAAAAAACCTTTGAAATTCACTGAAAAAACCATAGGTTTCAGGCACGTTATAGTTAGAAATTAGCATTTAAAAAACCTTTGAAATTCACTGAAAAAACCATAGGTTTTAGGGAAAGTTATAGTTAGTTGGACATTGCACTCGTACAAAACCCGTGAAATTCCCCCGTTATAGTTAGTTCAGCTAACTAAAACTCGCGCCCCCGCAATGCACTGCTGATGACGTCACATATTACATCACTCATGACATGGTCAGTGACATCACTGATGACATCTCAAATGACATCACTGATGACATCATCCATGTGATAATTTCATGCATCTTCTCACACCCTAATATAACTTTTGATACACCCACTCTAAATTACAGACTGACATTCTCAAAACCATAGACACTCCAATACCAATAACTACATACCAACTCAGTGATTCTTAGGTCTACACACACATCCACTCACTCACCCGTACAGTCACTCATACTTACAGTCACTCAGTACAGGACTATCATATGCACTCATACACCTATATAAACACTGACACACCGCCACTCATCCATAGAGGTACTCACACACCTAGTCAGTCATGCAAAAAATTAATCACACACCCATTTACTCACCTATAGAGTTATACACACACCAGCTCAATAACTCATACAAATACTAGCACATTCTTACGCTCTTATACAATAACTGATACAAGCACACACGCATCCATACAGCCACTCTCACAATCACACACTCTCACGTATAGCCTTTTAAATACTCTAACACACATATATACTTCCTTTTACATATGTAGTTACTCGCACATGTACCACTGAGATATACATTCACTCACTAACACACCCATACACACACTCACCCACCCAAGCAGTCCATCACAGACGCACTCTTCAAATCATGCACCCAGTGAATCACCCACTCACACATCTATGTACAGAGTCGCACACACCCCACCCAGACAAACACTCAGGCACCCATACAGATACTCAGACAACCAATCAATAACTCATATAGACACTCATGTAGCTATTCACAAACCCATGCAGCCACTTACACAGCAACAGACAGACGGATACAGACATTCACCCAGTTTAGTCACTAACCCATGCATTCAGTAAGATACGTTTAATCACTCACTTATACAGTTAGTCACGCACCTACTAAATCATCCATTCAGACACTTATACACCCACTCTTCAATACGCCTTTCCCTATATATATTAAACATATTTAAACTTTACAGAAACACACAGTCACTGGATGATGTCATCAGTGATGTCATCAGTGATGTCATTTGAGATGTCATCAGTGATGTCATCAGTGATGTCACTGACCATGTCATGAGTGATGTAATATGTGACGTCATCAGCAGTGCATTGCGGGCGCGAGTTATAGTTAGCTGAACTAACTATAACGGGGAATTTCACGGGTTTTGTACGAGTGCAATGTCCAACTAACTATAACTTTCCCTAAAACCTATGGTTTTTTCAGTGAATTTCAAAGGTTTTTTAAATGCTAATTTCTAACTATAACGTGCCTGAAACCTATGGTTTTTTCAGTGAATATATATATACACATACATATATATGTATATATGTGTGTGTGTATGTATGTGTATATATATATATATATATATATATATATATGTGTGTGTGTGTGCGCAAACAATAATAACACACTTACAAATAAGCAAATGCAACTGTTAACTGCATGGGATAAAATACAAGCAGATAATAATGATAATACTGGACGCCCACTGCAAGAAATAGGCACTGTTAAATGCAAATAATCAGACACAAGGAATCAAAGGAAAGCATGAAAAGATATAAAGATATATGCACAGAATACATCAGATGATTATGACCACTGGAGACTTGAATGTGCACACAGACACACACATCACAATGCCAATAATCAGAGAAAATACAACACTGGCTGCAATAGCTTCATCATAGCCTACACCAGACCGGGGGATTCACAGCCCTGGGGTCAAGAGACTCATCAAGCCGGGAATTGCCACACTGAATAAGACATCTGTCCCTTCAGGTCAAAACAGAATCCCGCCTTCCAAGTCAACAGACCTCAGTTTTATTGTATTCTCAATGCACTAGACGTTTCAGAGAAAACCTCCTCTGCGCCAAGGAAACTTACTGGAGTTGGCCAATCTCCCACAAGCATTCCAAAGGCAAAGGAGTTCTCACATATTCTTCTGCGCTCCCACATGTTCCAGCTCCTTATCTTAGTGAAGCTTGCGAAAGTAGAAAACAGCTCCAAAAGTACAGAAAACAATCTTGAACGTGAATAATCTAAATAACGTGAGTAACCTGGGGGCCTGCTTGTGTGTGCAGAGCTCAAGCTAGACAGTTAGAATTCAAGATGGCGTTTAGGGCATGTCAAAGCCAATAGTAAAAACTTCATAAAACTTCCCAATGTACAACACAATGCACACTTGTGCACCACTGCCTATAGCACCACACATTTCATTTCCCAATGTACAACACAATGCACATTTGGGCACCACTGCTTATAACACTAAACTCCGAGACAGAGAAGTACATTCCACACGTTTCTCTCTCTCATGCTTTCAAACACACATCCACACGTTCTGTTCCTGGCAAGGCTGTTCTACTGTGTGAAACACTCCCACTCTGAGGCTACAAGGAGACACGAAATGAAGTCTCAGATCCATGCAAGTGCAGAAAACATGATGTCGTACATTCAAACTAGAGTAAAGTAAAACACCTAAAGTCAATTAAATCAATGGTAGTCAAAGGTCATCACTTGGTCCCAATATATAAGATTGCTTCTGGCACTACACCCCCTTACTACCTCAGCAAAGTAGTGTCTCCTGAATATATGGGAGGAAACGGATCGGCATGGAGAGTACATGGATCACCCTTGGCTTGGCTATCGCTAAACAGAATGTGGCTAGATTATGGGGGGCGGAACAAGCACCGTAATTGAAGGATTGAAAATTTTATGTATGGGTTGGTGTATGCTGGCCAAGAGGGTAGTGTATGAAGGTTGAGGATGCCCCCAAACGTGGGCAAAGGTTTGGGGACATTGGAATAGCGATAGAGGCAACATGTGAAATGATCTCACCTCTACCAACTTGTAAGAATTGCCATCTAATGTGGTTAAGCCAATATCTGCCGTGGGTTGTGGTGGGGCAGGATGGGAACAGAAAGGGTTGATGCTTCAATTACGACAGAGTTGGTGAACTTAGCAGTGCACTGCATGATTCTTATACTCGTGTTTATTGAAATGGCAATTAAAAAAAAAATGGTTGTATTGCTATGGAGATGGCTTTAGGGCGCTCAGTAGTAGACCTTTCATCAGTATATCATGAATTAGTCTATTCAAGAGAATGCTCTGTGAGTAAATTTAAGTTCGGTTTGTGTCTTCAAGAGTCAGCAGAGTTGTGTTAGACATAACCAAGGTGAAGGGGAGACTTACACAAACATCACGTATGGAGTTAAAATCCCTGCTGTGTACAGGGCATTGCTGTATACAGGGAAAACGTTATGCACAAAAGTGATCATGTGGAACAGATGAAACTGTAAATCTGTTGACCTCTAGAAAGGCCTTCTGCCCAGAGCGTCTTTCTACGAGTGTTTAAGTTGAAACGTCACTGTTTTGTTTCACTCAGATCAAAAAGCCCTATCACTTTAGCTTCATGGTACAAATGAAATTGCAAAGGAAAGCTACTGGAACGGAGCATCTACACATCTCTGCAAAAGCAAATAGTAGCTCTGTGACAGCTTGTGCTTTGTGTAACAGCTGTAGTATGGACCTGTGCATCTCCAATTAATTCAGCCCCGAACATTAAAGGTAAATAACTGTACTTGCTTCATACGTGCTACATGGGGTGTGGCCAACGGCCAAGTGAAACTGAGTTGCTGATTCATTTGGTCGAAGCTGTGAGTTGTAAATCTTTCTTCCTCCCATGGTCGCTCATAGTCCTGTTTTGCTATGCACTTGAGCTGTGTGGGGTTGTTCTGAAATGCAGACAGAGCAGAATCCTTCTGTACTCCTATGGATTCTTCATTGCTGCCACACCGTAGAGATCTACCTGGGCCAAATGTCCCTAACCAACGGTGATTTCTTTGGAATGCAAAAGATGCAGGAGTGTGGTCTGGTGATGTCATCTCACCCCATGTGCATGCCGCCATTTTCAACATAAAGTTGCGGTGACGCAAACACCTAGAGGCACCATATTAGTCTGTGCCATGTTTCTCTCCTCTGCAGTGCTGTGTTTAATAAATATAAAACACGCCTGGGAAGTTTCAGTGACTCACCCATACCTGGGATAAAGTGTGCACCTAAGGTACTACCTTTTGCCCCTTCAATAGATAAGCTTGGGCAAGGTGTGCACAATAATGTGCACACCTTGGGCAACAATAATGTTTACATCTTATGTTATGGGAATCAAAGTGCATCTTTACTGTTCGCGATATGACATTATCCCCTTTGTGGTAAAGTATCCACATCATAAAGTACATACTTTTAGTTAAACACAAATCTCTTTTACTGCTTCTAATCTGTGATGCGCACACCTTGTTTTGCATGAGTGCACTCCTGATTGTTACTTATATGGCAACCTGAGCATCATCATTTTATTACTACGTTTACTGCAAGTCTTTTTTAGAGGCAACTCAGATCCAGTTAGATCCAGTATCCTCCCTACTTTAGTGGATTGCTGTGGGACGTTTCATTTGCTTGTATATCTGCTTATAGTTTACTCAACATTCAGAAAAATGTTATTCCTCTTTATTCTTTTCTTCTAACTCTTGGTCTCCAAGATGTAGACTAGGATCAGTGGAGGGAACATTTTGAAATGTATTTCGATGCCATTGAGGGTGAAGTTTTCTTCTAAGAGAAAAAGCATGCTTTGCTTAAGCGTTGCCTAGGTCCAGAGGGCAGGAAGATTCTCAAGCACTTGCTTTGTGAGGCAGTCGTATAGGAGTAAGATACTGTTGATGACTCTGCTTCTGCCACTAACATGATTGGCACTTCTTTCAAACCGTGTAAAAATGTCATTAGGAGAGGCACAAATGTTACAGAAGGCACCAGTTGCCTGGTGACTGCATAGAGTTTTGTGGGCACACTCAGAGTATTAGCTGCAATGAGTGAGTAAACATACTTTGAAGACTAACTGATAAGGGATCAAGTGGTAGAGAACAAGAATCAAATAAAGATCCAGGAGACTATCTTAACTACTCCCAAGTAGGTTAACCATGGAAAAAGCGAATTAACTGACCTCTGGCATACAAATCACTGGCATCACATAAGGAAGAAATTACTTTATCCCCTCAATCGCAATGTGTTAACAGTGTACTCTTTAATAACAAGACCTGGAAAAGGAAAGGTGGCAATTTGCTGGACTGGAAGTCTAAAGTTTTGAAGTGCTGTCACTATGATAGCAATAATCATCTGGGTAATTCTCTGACACATCCTGCTGTTGTGTGTGCAACAAGTGCAGGAAGAATGGACATTTTGCCATGGTGTGCAAAATTGTAGTGAAGATGTACAGTGCCAGTATGTGAGGTGTTGTAACTTGCAGGAAAATACTTCCAAGATGTTGGATTCTTGTGATGAGAGTGTAGTGTTGTTAGGATTTTGACAACTCTTCAAACAATGCTGCCATGTGCATTGGTGGAGTTGATATTAAAAAACTGGTTTGCCGGGGGCGGAGCTTGCACGCGATGAAGATGGCCTCCTGAGTTGTGAGCTCCGCGCTACTATCGCATAATTCAACAGTTATCCGGCATTTGCTTGTTTGATGAGACTACACTAGAGCCGGCCTCGGTTCTGGTGAGGCTTCGGGGTAAAACGTGCTATCTCCGATTCCTGTGCTCGCCCGGACGGCTGAGCTGGCACTCTCAACCGGTGCTGGACTTCCATAGGCCGCAATCCCCGTGCTGGCGTGGAGAAGGGGGCGGCCTGACGCTCTGCGGCTATGCTGTGAGCGGCGCGCCTGATGCAGTGGTGCGAGCTGTGAAGCTGGCTGATGTTGGCGCTGACTGCGTGGTGTTCTCCCCCTCGATCGGTGGGGTGACTGGGACAGCCCGAGACCTGCGAGGCGAAGGAGAGCGGAGGACCCAGCTGCGAGACGCCGGGGGGCTGATGCGCGCCTGCCGCTGGGTGCCGTTGTAAGCAGCGGTACTACAGAGCGGAGACGAAGGGCTGACACGACGCCCCTGCTGTGGCCCTCTGAGACAGCATACAGAAGGGAGTGAGCTGCCTACGATCTTGGGGAGCGGTCAGCTGGGTCGCGAACCTCCGTGTATTGTGGGCTGCGGTGAGTGACACCGCCATTTTGAATGCTGGAGGAGAGGAAGTCTCCTGCTAAATAGCCAGGACCCTAAGGCTAATCAGAACTATCGCTGCAGGACGGAGGTCAATACTGCGCGGGTGAGTGGAGTCCCGCATTGTTCTCTGCACCTGCAGACCCCGGTAACCAGACAGATGAGGTGAGCGCCTGGCAGTGAACAACGACCTGCGCGGAGCTAGAGGGGAGCCTGCAGTGCTTAGAAGCTATCTTTTGTGGAGCCATGTGGGCTGGCGCCCTACGTGCGAGTGGCTGGCGAAATAAGCGGCGGAGCTGCCTCTGTTGCGCCACAGTGTAGGGGCCACAGACTTTGTGTAAGACTGCTCCTCCAGCAGTGGGAGGCCCTACAAGGAGTGATTGCGGGATGCTCTGCTCCTGGCGTAGGACGCGAGGAGGTGCTATCTGAGACGGCGAATATCAGACGATACCCTTGGTAGCGAGGAGGCTGCCCCAGGCAAGTCGAGACAGGCCACACTCCCTGCGCAGTTGAAGAGCGGTAGGCGCTAGAGTGGCGTCTCTGGCCTGGTGCCCTGCGGCGGTTGCTCTGCTCGAAAGCGCAATAGTGGGATCGCGGCAAAAAAGTTTGGCTCGGACTGGGGCTCAGTGCTGTGATTGTTGGGGCACCGCAGCATATTCCAGGCAACTTGCACTGAGACAGCGGCGGCCGGCTTGGGTGCTGCTGATTTTGGACCTACACTATTGTAGCGGACTCGCTGAGATGGGCAGAGTAGATAAGAATCAGCCGAAGCTAACGTTTGACCAACGGAAGTCCAAGATGCGAGACGCGGCTACTGAAGACGCGGATACGGTGCAGTAACAACCTCAGGAGGAGGCGGACGGCGATATTCGTTACCATGCTAGCTACAATGGAAAAGGGCTTGAAAAGCAGTCTCTCGGTTCTGGGCACTAAGATGGACTACCTCTCTTACCGGATGGATAGAATGTCCGAGAGGCTGGATGAGCATGCTGAACGACTGGACATGACAGAGCGCCGGGTTACGGAGGTAGAAGAAGCACAGACGTCGTTGGACGCCGATCATAAGCAACTGGGCAGAGTGATGCAGGTTTTGCAGGATAAAACCGAGGACCTAGAAGCGCGTTCCCGTTGCAAAACCTAAGAATCACGGGCCTTCCGGAGTCGACCCCAACTGGCAACATGGAACACTTTGTCGAGAAGTTATTGGTAACGCTCCTTGGTAGTGAAACTTTTTCTCCCATATTTGTGGTGGAGAGGGCGCATCGCTCACTGGGCCCTCGCCCGGCTCCTGGTGCTCCCCCACGACCGATAATTGCAAGGTTGCTGAACTATCGCAACAGGGATTCGGCGCTGAAGGTGGCAAGGGAAAAACGGTCACTGCAATATGAAGGATCAACTATATCTCTGTTCCCAGACTACACGCTACGAGTGCAAGAGGCGCGCAGACAGTTTGCACCACTGAAGAAGCAACTACGAGAGCACAACATCGACTACGCCATGCCGTACCCGGCGAGACTCCGAGTAAATCGACAGGGACATTTGCGCATCTTCACTGATCCAAAAGTCCTACAGAAAGCCCTGAAGGAATGGTCTAAAGAAAAGCGCCGCAGTCCGAAGCGAGACTCCTTGGAGGGAGCGGAAGGTGGACGATTAGACGAACAGGACTGACCTCTGAACTATTCTACCTGCAGATAAGATTGCTACTTTTGGGGTGGTGAGGGAAAATCTAACGTGCGTATGCATGGGGTCACCACGTATAAACATGATTAACTGGGTTCCTGTTCATCTGAGGGCATTTTGGGAGCTTTAAAGTGTTACTGCCCTGGCAACGTTGGTGTTGGTTCCTAGAGGGGGCTAAGTAATGATGTTTTTTTACCTAAAGATATGAGGATGAGGAGGGGATTGGGGATTCATTCCTTGTTTTGCAGATGCATAACATTTGTTTGATGGAGTGCGGAGCGGATACCTGGCTAGGTTTAGAAGTTCTACCTTGTTAGGCGAGCAACATCCGCCCACGAGTGAAACACACACTTGGGGTATTGTGCTTGGAGAGGGGGGGGGATTTCTCGGTTTGAAGTTGTTGTTTTCACTTGCTGAGAATTAATATGGATTAAGGGGAATGTTCGATGTTATCTCGCCGTGGCACAGTTGGGATAGGCGTGGGTGGGGGGAGACACAGACGACAGGACACTTTTTCTGAACTCTACATTTTACATATGACGATCGTACGAGTTGCATGTTCCAATTGCAGGCACAACTAGACAGATATCGCACGACCACACGACAGCTCGCAGTAGATCACATAGTGATGCAGCGCGAGGAAGGCTTCGAGCACTCACATGGAATGCGAGGGGTCTTAATGACCACAGGAAGCTCCGTAAATTCCTGGCCTACTTGATGAGACATGAAGTAGATATTGCGCTACTGCAGGAGTCGCACCTTCCTCTTAATAGCCCCATGCTTCGCAGCAGGGGATTGCAAGGACACATACACGCAGCAGGTTTTACCACGCATGCACGAGGAGTGCTTACATGGGTGAACCCCAAGGTCGCTCTTATACTCGAACCAATAGACACCGACAGAGATGGACGATATGTAATATCCAGGTGCCGGGGAAAGGGAATGGACATACTCATAGTTAACATATACGGCCCTAATTATGATAATCCCAACTTTTATACTGCATTGTCTGAAAACATACGTGTTAGCGGGGAAGGGCAACAACTCTGGGGAGGCGACCTCAACTTAATTTTGAACCCGCATCAGGATAGATCGAGGGTGCCGGAGAGACACGTCACGGCGGCGCCCAGGACAGTGACGGATGTCATGATCCAGTTAGACTTGCAAGATGTGTGGAGGCAAAGATTCCCCGACAAAGGGGGATAAACACATTACTCGGCATTTCATGACTTACACACCCGCATAGACTATTGGCTAGCTTCTAGACAGCTGTATGAGTGCACCAGGTCCTGCGAGGTGCTGCCCCGTACACTCTCGGACCATTCCCCAGTACTACTAGTTTTAGACGCACCCCCAGAAGACTATCCCCCCTTTACTTGGAGGTTCCCACCTTATTCTCTCCTAGATGCAGTATTCAAGGAGGAGCTGGCTGAAGCGATCGAAACGTTCTTCGCCACAAATGTGGGTTCGGTGGACAGCTTCCAGGTGGTTTGGGAGACATTCAAAGTCTATATCCGAGGAGTCACCATGACTAAACACTCTGGGGTCCTTAGAGCGATACGACGGAGAGTTGCAGATTTGGAAACGACCTTAACTAACCTGGAGACACGTCTCCAGATGGGTGCCGATGATGAAGTAATGAAGGAGTTCGAAGCCCAGTTAGACGAATACCACGAGGCTGCTGATGCGGAAATAAAACATCTTGGTAAATACGCCACTGCCCGTACCTATGGAGAGGGCGAAAGGCCAGGCGCGTTACTTGCCCAGTTACTAAAAAAAACTACGAGAAAAAACAGTAGTTGCAGAAATTAAGACGGCAGAGGGGGATACTCTCACTGAAGAGACAGCCATAGCAGGGAGGTTTAGGCAATATTACTCACAACTCTACTCTACTCGTAGCGGAGGCACTGAGGCGGAGATCTTGGACTATCTCTCTCATACAAAGTTGCCATGGCTAACGAACACGCATCGTGATTTCTTGATGCGACCCCTAGAAAGGGAAGAAATTACTTTGGCGTTATCAAGCATGAAGTCGGGCAGCGCGCCTGGTGTTGACGGCCTGACTGTTGCTTTCTACAAGGCGTACTTGGACCTGCTACTGCCGCACCTGGCCACTCTCTTCGATGACGTGTGTATCGGGCACTATGCCACCTTCGATGAGGGAGGCGATCATAGTAGCCATCCTGAAACCGGGCAAGCCCCCTGAGGAATGCGCATCCTATCGCCCGCTTTCCTTGCTTAATGTCGACACAAAAATCTTCGCGAAGATCCTGGCAAACAGGCTGGTCCCTTTGATCCCGACACTTGTCGCCCGGAGCAGGCGGGGTTTGTTCCGGGTCGTAACCTTACTTATAATTTGCGTACGGTGTTTGGTGAGGTGCAGCACACTAAACCGGAGATCTCAGCGGTGGCAGTTTTCCTAGACATGGAAAAAGCCTTGGACTCTGTCGAATGGCCTTTTATGAGACAGGTGTTGACGAGGATGGGCTTGGGGGAAGTCTTTCTGCAGCTTATTGGTGTATTGTACAGTGCGCCCACTGCCAGGATCAAAATTGGTAATCTGGTGATGGATGCCATACATATTACCAGGCAAAAACAACAATTGATGGACAGAATGCAGAACAATATCATACATTCACCCCAGTACAGAGATCTGAGCCTAAATCCATCGTTTTTTTGCTCACCATGCCATTCCAGTTTGAACCCAGCCATATGCAAATCAGTCTTGACCCTGTGCCCCATGGGAACAGTCCAGCCCGAACTGCCAGGCCAGGTCCTCCCTGGTCTGGAACCAAGCATCCTAGGACCGGTTTCGGGGTTTCACCCCTCTTCAGCCAGGATAGCTTGATTCCAGTGGCATGGAGAGCACGGGACCCACGTCTGGGCATACCCGTCCCACTCGGGGTGACAAATGCAAAAACAACAATTGATGGACAGAATGCAGAACAATATCATACATTCACCCCAGTACAGAGATCTGAGCCTAAATCCATCGTTTATTTGCTCACCATGCCATTCCAGTTTGAACCCAGCCATATGCAAATCAGTCTTGACCCTGTGCCCCATGGGAACAGTCCAGCCCGAACTACCAGGCCAGGTCCTCCCTGGACTGGAACCAAGCATCCTAGGACCGGTCTCGGGGTTTCACCCATCTTCAGCCAGGATAGCTTGACTGATGAGGGTTATGGACCCGAAACCGGTCCCAGGATGCTTGTTTCCGGTCCAGGGAAGACATGGCTTGGCAGTTCGGGCTGGACTGTTCCCATGAGGCACAGTGTCAGACTGATTTGCATATGGCCATGTCTGAACTGGGGTGGTGGAGTGAGCTAAAGAATGATGATGGATTAAACCCAGATCAGTTGACTGGGGGTGAGTGTTTGATTTGCTCAAACGCTCCGTCCATCATCCCCTTTGGTATTGCTTTGTTCGCCCTAAGTTGGCAGGGTATGCCCAGACGTGGGTCCCTTGCTCACTTTGCCACTGGATTCAAGATAGCCTGGCTGATGAGGGTTATGAACCCGAAACCGGTCCCAGGATGCTTGATTCCGGTCCAGGGAAGACATGGCTTGGCAGTTCGGGCTGGACTGTTCCCATGAGGCACAGTGTCAGACTGATTTGCATATGGCCATGTCTGAACTGGGGTGGTGGAGTGAGCTAAAGAATGATGAAGGATTAAACCCAGATCAGTTGACTGGGGGTGAGTGTTTGATTTGCTCAAACGCTCCGTCCATCATCCCCTTTGGTATTGCTTTGTTCGCCCTAAGTTGGCAGGGTATGCCCAGACGTGGGTCCCTTGCTCACTTTGCCACTGGATTCAAGATAGCCTGGCTGATGAGGGTTATGAACCCGAAACCGGTCCCAGGATGCTTGTTTCCGGTCCAGGGAAGACATGGCTTGGCAGTTCGGGCTGGACTGTTCCCATGAGGCACAGTGTCAGACTGATTTGCATATGGCCATGTCTGAACTGGGGTGGTGGAGTGAGCTAAAGAATGATGATGGATTAAACCCAGATCAGTTGACTGGGGGTGAGTGTTTGATTTGCTCAAACGCTCCGTCCATCATCCCCTTTGGTATACATATTACCAGGGGCACACGTCAGGGCTGCCCGTTGTCGCCACTATTATATGCTCTGGTGGCAGAACCTTTAGCCTGTGCGCTACGGGAATACCATAGGTATAAGGGTATACGTTTCCCGGGCTACGAACTTATCGTCACTACTTATGTGGACAATACGCTCCTATATATCCGAGACCCTGAGCGCAACCTTTCCCCGGTCTTGCGCGAAGTGGTGCGCTTCGGTGAAGTGTCTGGACTACGAGTTAATTGGCCGAAATCCATCGTATTTCCACTTACCCCTGTCACGACGCAGTTTGAACCTGACTATCCGCTGCAATGGACGACGGACTCGGTGCGATACCTAGGTATCCAGGTGCACTCGGACTCTGAGGTCGTATTTAGGGAAAACTACGGTGTTGCGATAAGCAAATTGGAGGATGAGGTAGACGGCTGGATTCGACTACCTTTATCCTTGATGGGCAGAATTTCTATAATGAAAATGGTGGTACTGCCTCGCTTTCTGTTTCTTTTCTCTAATATCCCGTTGGTACTTCCGGCCACATTCTTTAAGAGGCTCACAACATTGATGATTAAATTAGCTTGGGCAGGCAAACAACCGCGGGTCAAATGGCAAATTCTTACTTTACCGTATCACATGGGGGGGCTCGGGCGCCTGATTTGGACTTGTACTATAGGGCAACACAAAGTGCACAGGCTTACCATTGGATGCATGGTTCACTGGAAACCCCACACTTGCGCATAGAGAGGGTGGTGGCCTCCCCTCACCCATTGCCAGCTCTGCTTTTCTCGCCCCCGGATCGTAGGACGGGGATACTGGACTCAGTCAACGCTACTACGCATGCCTGGCACCATCTTCTAAAGTTACAGGCGGGAGCCATATTGTATTCCCCGCTTGCTCCACTGGACTGGTGCCACTGGTTGCCACCATGTAGGGATACGGGAGTTGTGAAAGTGCTCAACTCAATAGAGATTCAGACTATAGGGAACTTGTTTGAAGGAGGAACAGCGAGAAACTGGGAAGACTTGGGGACCGGGGATGCAGCACCCACTCTTCTTACCAAATTTCAATTCCACCGAACTCGACATGCGTTGTTACAACTCTTGGGGGAGGACTTGGCGGAACCGCCAGAGTTGCCTTCCCTCTCTTACGTTATCAAAACTGATGACCTGACGCGTATAGTATCTAAAATATACAAACTAACTATTTCCTATAGAGAGAACTACTTCACTAAAGCCCGTGTAGCTTGGCAGAGCGACTTAGACAGAGACATTGACGACGCAATGTGGACGTACTGCTGCACCAGCACGAAACGTATCTCCCTGAATGGTAGACACCGTCTGATCCACTTTAAATATCTCAATAGGGTCTATTACCCCCCAGAAAGATTGTGCAGGTATGGCCTCAGAGAGGAGTCGAGGTGTGAGCGATGCAGCGAGCAGGTGGCTGACTTCCTGCACCTGACATGGACCTGCCCGGGTATTGCTAGATTCTGGGAGCGGGTATTTAAGGAACTTACAGAGGTGATTGGACTGGAGCTCACGCCGGAGCCGACACTTGCACTGCTGGGCTATTCTAAGCTAATACCTAAAGGGGTGCGCAGGTTAGTCGACATGGGTCTGCTATTAGCCAAACGCAGAGTGGCATTGTGTTGGTCGAGAGGACCGACTCCTACGCTTACTCAGTGGGTGAACAACATGCTATATTTCGGCACTCAAACAGAGAACTATAGCGACCTTCTCCCTCCCCGCAATAGACCTAAGAACTTCTGGGCGCTCTATAGAACATATAGGGCGACTAAGGAAGGGGACGGTGCGTCAATTGAAGGGATACAACAAAACCTGTGTGCGGCCAGCCTTGAAGTTTAGTGGCAAGGGTGCGGCTCTGTTGGTGGCAGAGGGAATAGAATGTTGCACAGGGAGGCACCGAGGAGCGAGTCCTTAAGTTATCTTCCTGGCGCTATCGGGACTGGTCCTGCAATGAAGAGGGCGGACATGGTCGGGTGGATGGTGCGGGTCGACAGCGAAATGTAATGTGATTTTACTTGCCTGATACATTGGTTGGAAACTATGTTGTACGACTATTGAATAATTCTGGTTACAGCAATTGCCGTAAAGATGGAAATGTGTCCTTTGTTTATTGTGCATAAATTAATAAAGGTTTTCTAAACTAAAAAAAACCCACAAAAAAAAACAACTGGTTTGCCATATTGGTGTGGGAAGTGAGAATGATGGCAGACTCAGGGTCTCCTTTTACCCTGATATGTGTGATTGAGTGAAAAAAATTCTGGGTGTGGTTTTATCTTCTAGTGAGTTTTCAAGATTCATTGTGGACCACAGTGTCAAGCATATGTTTTATCACCTCCGGAGCAACGGGTTGGTGGGGAGGTGCACCAGAGGCATTCAGGAGAATATTCAACTATCTCTTGTAAGTGGTCTGGATTGGTTTCAGAACTTAAAGACTTTGGTGTGGGTGGTTCACACCACCCCTAATGCTGGCAGTTGTGTTTTCTTTTTTGTCCTTTTCAGCAGTGTAGTTACAAGGTACAATTTTTAACTGGTTGTGGATGTGCAATAGAGTTATGACTGAGGATAAATTGCAAGAAGTGGTTGGCAAACTGAGTCAGGCTCAGATGAAATATTATGCTTAGCCTGGTCGACGGCTGCATGTGGAAGTTGGGGATGTAGTGAAAGTGAGGATACTGGGTTTCATGTCCAAATGTTGCGGCAAATTTGCATCTCTAAAAATAGCTGTAGATGTTAAATACCATGAGGTCAAGTAGGAGAATGGCATGTTGTTCCCCAAGGAGGTGATTTTGTGTGTAAACGTTGATTTTCTCTTCTCTCATCATTTGGGAACTATGTTGGAGTTGTTGCGCAGTAGGAATTTGTTTATTGTTATGTTTATTGTGTTCGTACAGTCTGTTTGCGTTTGCAGTCTTGTGTGGTAGTTGTGTGTCATCTGTTATTTGTTCTGTATGGGGGAGAAGATGTGTTCCCAGTGGTCCTCGTTAGAATGACTTGAGATTCAAGAATGTGGTATCTGAATCTTTAACAGTTGCTCTCTGCCTTCGGCTCTTCCAGTTGTGTGCATATACGCGAAATAAATCAACCTCAGAATTACTTTTCTTTGTGCCATCTTTCCACTCACCCAAACCTATAGCACAGCAACCTTGAACTATCAGGGTGAGTAAAGGACTGGGCCTCGATTTCCCAACATTAACGATTCTCAAATTATGTGATATGGCATGTAGCCTACACTCTATATGAAACATTTTGTTTGAAAGACAGGCTGTGTATAACAATTCTGTGAATATAGCATTCCTTTCTGATCCGTTTTTCGCCTCTTTGAAAGAGAGCTATGTGTTGGGTAAGACCAAAGAGAAGAGCATGGATGAGAGTTGTTTGTCTAACAAGGTGTGCAGCAAGAAAGGATACATTTAAGTAGCATAGTCACACTTCATTAGAGACTAGTCCAGTCAGTCAGTCAGTCATCATCAGCAACAACTTTATTTCGGTTTCAATACAAAACCATAAAACACAATACAAATAGCAATTCATTAAAAAAAATTATAATCACATATTCTTCCTTGTTTAACAGTATCAATTAAAAAAGCATGCCTCTTTAAAACAGGTGGATTCATCACCTCGCATTTGTAAATATAAAAGAGGGAGTCTCACCTGCCTAAAATGCAAACCCTTCAACTAAGGAGTTAAGAAAATATTTTGAATATGCTTATAAAAGTCACAGAACATAATAAAGTGCATAGTGTCCTGTTAAGATGTGACATCACACCCACGTGGACCTAAATTCTTAACTGTAGAAAAGCCTTTAGAGACTACCAGCAATAAATGGAATACTTTTAACCTGAGTCTGGTTAGAAGGAAACACAGAGTTCTCCTAAGAATGATATGTTCTTCATTTAGTTGATCTACCGCCCACTACCATGATATGAATTTTTGAGAAGTTTGTTTTGAGATCCAATTCACTTATGAAAGCAACAAAGGAATCCAGTAATTGTTGTAAACCCATGGCAGTGCTAGACAACAGGACTGCATCATCCGCGAAGAGTAACGCCAGTTTGGCCTGGGCCTATACTTGGCATATCCTCCCTCCTTGGGATTATTCAGGATGGTTTATATGTAATGTAATTACAAATAGGGCAAGGAAACACCCCTGTTTAACTCCCTTTTTGATGTGAAAGTCAGAAGAAGTGCTGCCATCCCATCCGTATTTTACTGAGTTCTTATGAAGACCTCTTAAAAAATCTTCCAGAGTTTGTCTCTGTTGACCCAATCAAACAGGGATGTAAGGTCCTCAAAGGCCATGTGGATTGATTCTTGCTTATCTACGGTGTATTTAGTGATAATAAGATGCAAGTTGAGGCATTGGTTTGAGTGTGCTTCACCCAGTTCTAAACCCATGCTGGATATAAGCGATTACGTGATTTGCCTCCACCCATACAGCTATTCGATTGTGTACTACCTGCCATAGCACCTTGACCCCATAATCAGTAGGTGAAATGAGTCTGTAAAAACATGGCTTGTTTTTGTCCTCCTTTTTAAAAATTAGAATAATTATGGAATGAGACCATGAGGAGGGAATACCTGAAATAGTGACAGCATATACCACCTGTGTAAACAGGGGGCCCCAGATAAGAGAGTTCGATTTATACAAATCTGATGGCACGTGTGAATGTCTGAGTTCAACGGGGATGTTCTCCCTCAGTTGACCCTATATCTCAGGTACTTCCTCTTTTTAAAAAAGAGGTGTTTCTGACATGGCTAAACTTCAACATTGTTTTAAAAGGTAATCCCCTCACCAGGGATTTTCCTTTACACAGATGGTCATAACGCATCTCCTTTTTCCTATAAACAACTTTAGTGTCATTTTGAAGCAGATATACACTGTTAACATTTGATATTGACGTAGGGGAGCACCAACAACATATGTATTTTCCATCTAGGTAAACGTAATACTGCTGCTGCACTTTTCTTCCCCTGGTGTTGAATGGCAAATAGTCTGCATAATACAACAGATTTATTATCTTTGTGGGCCCCTACCTTTCTCATCTGGAAATGTTGAAGTGATCCTTCCATGGTTCCATATCTAAATGTGTTTACGGAGACATTCCCTTGCAAGATCTATGGGTACAAGCACCAAATGAAGCCAGTCTGTGGTGATTCTTTGTTCTTCTATATGTTTGCAGTGTCCCTCCTGGCCAGTAATATCTCATGTTCATAGTGCTTTGGCTCCTCTTGCCAACTTTTACTCCTTAACAAGGCAGAGGAGTGCCACTTTAGTAGTGAATTTAGTTCCCTAACCCAACACTGCTGACAGAACTCTGCTGACCTCACACCAGAATCCCCGGATCAAATCATGTTGAGTGTGCATGAGGCACCAAAGTTTGACTCAACTCACTTTTTATTCACTGGCCACCTGCACTCCTAGATAATTAAAGCTCATTTTTTTGACTTTAAGACAGGCCTGCCAATATGCTGCATAGTCTTCACACTGCACTGGAAAAATAAGACTTTTCCTAGCTGACCCTCAGGCTTGAATACTTCCCAAACAGGTTATGCTCATTAGATTTTGCCCTATTGGTTGTAGGTAGTGCAGTAAAAAAAGGACATTTTGGTTGATCCATCCTGCCAGGGGCCCTATGGCCATAGCAAGAAGTAAAGGGGATGTGAACAACTAAGGGGTCAGACAGAGTCCCTTTCACCCTTACACCTGCAATTGGGATGTTCACACAGTACCCTGACATAACTGAAGAGCTGTAAGATAAAGGCAGTTTTCTGAAGGACATAAAAGTGTTACTTCCAGTTGAGTGTATCAAAAGCCTTCTGAAAAATCAGCTAGGATCAGTGGCATTGCGAAATTGCCTGACCTTATTTCTGATTGACTGACCTGGCATAAAAGCGTTTTGATCAGAGTGAGCTAATGATATAGTTACCCCTGTCAGTCTCTTTATAAGAACCTCCGTGAGAATCTTGGCCTCCATAATGATAAGCATATATATTTATCTATATAGGGCACATTAATCATCTGGCCCACCCACCTTCTACAACACTATAACTATCACAAACTACAGATCCCCAAGGAGAGTTTCTCCTGGACTGATTAGACAACATGTCCCAAAGGTGGTTATTGGCTTCATTTGCATTTTTTGTAGCATTCGATTGCCAATCCATTAGATTCCATTGATTTTCTGGCTTGCATGCGTTCCATGATGGTCATCAATTGCCCTGGGATGCGTGTTGTTTCTAAGTGTTTGTCCTTAGTATGATTGAGCTGGTGTATTTGGAGTTCTGTGATAAAGTCCTGACATTTCACTTCTAGACCCTGATGCATAAAGTATTCAGCAGACACATGTGCTGTCTCAGATGCAATCCCAAAAGGCTCCCCATCTGCTTTCCTAATCCCAGTCACAAATTGAGCCTCCTCTCTTATGCTGAGCCAGTACAGCTATTTACCAGACTTGTCACCAGACTCTTATTCCTTATGCAGTGAAGCCAAGCCACATCCATTTAGGCTTGTTTAAGCTGTAGCTTGGTCACTTCAATTAGTCAAGTATCTTTTTCTTTTATCTAATAGACATGAATATGCATATTATGCGTAATGATCATTATTATAACCAAACAGTTTAACAACCCCTAAATAGCTAGGACATGAAAAGGACCCACACTGATAGCCATGTAATTTGTCCTTAATTTGGTGTTTGGAGATAGAATTCCCTTAACCTCATATTGAGCTATGAACCCCGTGTGGAGCTAGGTTGATGTGAACCAGTAACGCCGGGGACGTGGTTGAGTTTCTGTGCAGAGGCATGCGGTCTGTGGCCTACTACTTTTATTAATTGAATATAAGCTGTTGAGAATATAACAGGTACATTCTGTGGGGGCTTGGTAACATCTTTTCCAGTATCGAAAAGGACAAGGCACAGCTCATCCCATTCCCTAGCAATAGGGTATTTGTGAAGGCCCGGGCTTATTCTTTGTGTATTGCAGTGCTTTCACTATTCATAGCTCTCATTGACGAATATGTGGGGCATTTATGGACATCCATTGCATTATTATGGCTCTCTCAGCCAGAATTAGCAGTAAGTCAGCAAACCTTGTCCCTGCCTTGCCCCACTTAGGACAAGGGGCAAGACCCATGAAGCAAGCATCCGGTGTGAGAAACGTTTTCTACTTACTACATTCGCTATAGTGTCTCCAACTTCATACCAAAAATGGGTGAGGACTGGGCAAACCCACATCATATGGAAAAAAATCTGCCTTCTCGGTAGGGTAGTAAGGACATCCTTCCAACTCCTGTGGCTGCAATTTGCTAATTGAATATGGTGACATGAACACCCTGTACAATTGGAAATATTGGATTTGTTGGACCCACGCATCGCAGAATATCTTCCTGGGGCACTCTAGAAGTTTCTCCCAGTCTTTCTCATGAATTGAGTGGCCTAAATGTGTTTCCCATCCCATTTTTAGCTTGAGCAATGTTTCTGTACCTTCTTCTGATAGTGACCTATATAGTCAGGTGATGAGCCTTCAGCCTGTGGCCAAGGTGAAAAGTGTCTGTAAATAACTATGCAGCTGTGGTTCTGTGTCGGATACCCAATAATGGGTGCATTTCTGCCAACATAGTCCTGTGTCTTAGAAATAATCCAGGGAGGAGAGAGGATTAAGGTGCCATTTTCAAAGAGGTCTCCTACTTTAGTAACAGCCCCCCAGTCCCTCCCACCCAATCCCCCCAGTTCCGATCTCACACAAAGAAATGTCTTGTTGTTGAGGACAACCTGTAGCCTCGGTAAGACCACTGGAAGTCACCCCTCAGTTTCTTTGGCAATTGTATCTAGGTTAGACGATGTCAGGGCAGTTCAGATCTCCATTGATATGCCACAACATACTATACAATTCTTTCTTCGATCGAGGGCATTGCACCGAGATGATGAGCCCAACACTGGTTGAGGTGCAACAGCCCCAAGCCACTGTTTTTCTCCCAGACCAATCCTGTACAACCTCAGTGCGATCAACACCTATCACTAGCTACATATCCGGAACAGGACTGTTATGCTTCCTTCATATAGCAGCAAGGGCTGGGAACCTGCGTCCTCCAGGTGACAGTTTTTTTTCCATCAGTGCTGCCCCTCCCCCCGATCTCAATCTCCTTTTTAAAACATCAAGCATAGCTCTTTCCCATGATGACCTGCAGGTAAAATTCTGGTAAAGGATGTATGTCACTTCTCTGTATATTTGCTTACAGAGTCTAGAAGAGCTGGGATACACCCCTGAATATCTCTCCTCAAATGCTATTGCTTTTCCCAGGATGAAGCAAGCAGATTTTACCAATTTGTTTATAGGTGTGAGAGAGTAATTTGTAAATTTATTGTGGATTACTTTCCTGCAATCACATATAGCCTGTACATCTGTCTTCCATCGTTGCCCTGGATTCGATTATTTGTCATTCCAAGATGCTTGTATTTTCTGATTTTTTTTTTCCATAAGAGACTAAACTCTGAGCCTTCACCCTCCTCCTCTTTTTGGCCCCATCTCTTGCCTCACCTCTTTGTGCCCTATGATATGTGAAATACCGGATCCTCACTGTGTGCATTCAGACCCTGAGCCCCAAAGAGGTCTTCACCATCACCTCATGTAGCCCAGTCATGATGCGGACATGATGGTGGGCTGTCACTGGCCCCTCAAGCACTGAGTGATCACGGGTGGTACCTGGTCCTTTCTGCACTTCTGCAAGGCCCCAACAGCTGTGCCTGTTCCAGCCCCGTCAGTTACTAACACACTGTCCCAGCAGGAGCAACGCACCAGCCCCCCTCTATATCTGACTCTTTGTGTGCCGCCTCCAGGGTCCTGCTGCACGAAGGGAACAAGGCTTCATTTGCTGCTCCATCACAGAGGTCTTGCCACTTTGAATCCTCACTCTTCAATGGGTCACAACGCTGTTCAAGGTACACTCCATTTCAGTTGAGTGTGGGAGGATATATTTCAAAGACTCTGGCGGCGAGATTGCTAGATATCACTCCCACAACAATTTCTAACCTGATGCCAATGTTGCCCAAATTCTGATCCTACAGGAGACACATTTGGTAAATGTTAGACTTGGCATCTTTGGCGTGTTTCCCCTGACTTTTTGCTTTCTGACCTCCCGGTTTTGACTCTGTTTTTGCTGGTGTGATGATTCTGCGCACTTTCCTCACTGCGGTCCAGTGGGAAAGTGCAAGTGCTCCTGTATAAAATGTGTTATGGATTGGTGTTTCCATGATTGGCCTATTTGGTTTATGTGTCAGTCCCTTGTAAAGTGCACTGCGAGTGCCAGGGCCTATAGACCAAATGCTGTTGGTGGGCTGCAGCACTGGATTGTGCCAACCACGCAAACAGCCCGTAAAGTGTAACTCGGGCCTGCCATCGCAGAGCCTGTGCGCAGCCTGGGGCTGCCATGTCGACTTGGCAAGTGCACACACTTGCAAGTCCTTAAACCTTCCCTTTGCTACATGTTAGTCACCCCTAAGGTAGGCCCAAGGTACCCCTGTGGGCAGGGTGCGTTGTACGCGAAAGGTAGGACATGCCCGGGTGTGTGCGGCATGTCCTGATAGTGAATTACAGCCTAGTTCGTTTTTCACTATTGCAAGGCTACCTGTTCCCCCTAGGCCAGAACGGGCAGTTTTGATTATTACAGCTTATAATCCTAACTGACCCGGGAACATGGTAGAAATTCGAGTTTAGTATGCCTGGACTCAGAATGATAAAATGCAGCTTTTAGTAAGGTTGGTTTTAACATTCTGTGTTTGAAAATACCACTTTTAGAAAGTGGGTATTTTCTTGTCTAACCATCCAAGCCGGCCTCTGTGAGATTGTGTATTCCTTGTCTGGAATGTGAGTGACAGGGGCTGGGGGATGCCAGGAGACAGGGTGAGTCAGCGCAGGGCTGAATAGCCAGATCGACCTGTAGATGGGTGGGAGGGGTCGCACCTGGGCCCTGAATAGGACAGTGCCTTCCCTCCACAATGCTGGCTCCACCTCCTGTGGTGCGTCTGATGTCCCTGGCCTACTCACTGAAAGAAGGGACGGAGACTTGTCAACAAAGTGCTCCAGAACTGGTTTGGACTAGGCGAAGGCCTCTCTGCCTTCAGAGAACAAAGGAATTTGGGATATAAATATTGGGGCCCTGACCCCATGAATTTAGATCTCGCTGGAATCAAGGAACCTGCCAAGACGAAGAGCTGGAAGAGCTGCCAGGAGGAGTACTGCCCCTTTGCTGTGTTGTTGCTTTGTTGGGCTGGCCTGCAGCTGCTGCTTCTGCCTTGAGCAGTGAAAGGACTGGACTGAACTTTCTACAAACTTGTGCTGAGTATCTCCAAGGGCCAGGAACCGAGCTGGCCTCCTGTTAAGAAGTCTCAGGGACTACAAAGACTTCACAAGCCTCTGGGTACCGCTTCTGGAACGCTGTTTCAGTTGCCACAGAGGAAGGGAACCGCAACCGACTCCGTCAACCGAATCCATCCCTGGCCGGTGACCTGTTTGCACCGCAGACCGCATCGCCCCGCTTCGCATCGCAACCCTGGTCTCACCGTGGGCGACGTCCGACGCCGCCAACATCGAGCCGCTGCTTGCACCGTGACCTGTGGGCACCGCAGTTCGCATCGCATCGCTTCACTGGGCCAGCCGGACCAGACCGACACTGTCGCTGCAACTGGCTCAAGAGTCGAGACCGCACCGCATTTGGGGCACCGCTCGCACGTCTGCGACGCACCGCTCCGACTCGCACCGCTGTCCGACGCCAGCTCCCGCACTCCGGCTAGGTCGCCTGCATTGCAACCTGTCAGCACCGCATCGAGCATCGTCTCACCCTGCATCGCACGCCTTGGACTCACCGACTCCGTCTGCACGACGCTCATCGAGCCGCTGCCTGCACCGCATCGAGGGACACCGCACCTTGCATCGCTCCGTCTTGCACCGCAACCGCGACGAACGCCGACCGGCTCGTACACTCCGTACCAGCCACAACGAGAAAGGTACTGTGACCGAGTCTGTTCACGACTCTGCTGGCCCGTATCGACGCGGTCGGCTGGAACTGTTAGACTCTGTGGTTTTCAGCATCGCGGTAGGCTCGGACGGAGCTACCGACTCGTACGAACTTTGCTTTTGTGCTATTCCTGCAAAGAAGAAGTTACCGTATCAAGCATTCATTCGTAAAGTATAGTATTGTGGATTTTTGTCGTAATTGGTCTTGTCTTAAGTATATAAAATATTGGTTATTTTTCTAAACTGGTGTGGTGTCCGTTTGTAGTGCTTACACTGTATTACTGTTGGTTATGTGCAAATGCTTTACACACTGCCTCTGAATTAAGCCTGACTGCTCGTGCCAAGCTACCACGAGGGTGAGCAGGGGTTACTTCACGAGTGTAACAACCCTTACCCTGACTAGGAAGAAGGGTCCCTACTTGGACAAAGGTGCAAGCCCTTGCCAACTAGAGATCCCATTTCTAACATTGGTTGTCAGCGGTGAGGATAGGACTTGCGTTTGCACTTGACTTACAGTGATTGGTGTGCACTACTACCATATCGCAGACCATTACGTACCACATACTGGTTCTTTTTCTTTTGGCCTATTTTTGATCTTGCCAGTTTCAACTCACGACTTTTGTCATGCCTGAATCAATTGCATCATCCGTTGCATCTCTGGAAGTTATCTTTGAGGAGGACAGGTTGGAATCCTACGCCGTAAAGGAGTTACGAGCGATTTGTAAAAACCTGAAAGTCCAAATTAAAGGCCTCACAAGGAAGGAGGAGCTACAGAAGGCGCTGAGGGCCTGGGTAGCAGCCAGACATGCCAATGGGCAGCCTGGTGATCTCAGTGAGGAGGCGGAGGAGCCTATTTCCAGGGTGGATGTGCTTTTGGGTAGGGGGAACCCGCCAGGTCGGGCAGCAGCAGTCTGTCCCCAGAGGAGCTGGAGGACAGGCGGGAGGCAAGGCAGTTCGAGCTGCAGAAGCTCAGGCTGGAGAGTGAGCGGGAGGAGAAGAGATTGGCCATAGAGGAGAGGAAGATGCTCTTAGAGCATGAGAGAGAACTAAAGGAGCTAGAACTTAGGAGTAAGTCAGGCTCAGATGGTGGCAGCAATTCGTCCAGAAAGGCAGACAGGATTGTGCACATTCCCAAGAACGTAGGCAAGGAGTTCAAGAAGGGGGATGACATACAAAGGTGGTTCCAGGGTTATGAGGCAGCCATACACATGAATGGGGTCCCTGAGGAGAATTGGGGAGCAGGATTGTGGCCACTTTTCCCGGAAGAAGCAAGGGATGCTCTGATAGCTTTGGGTAAGGGGTATCACCTCACCTATGCTGACATGAAGGATGCCCTTCTCACGAAGTATGGTCTTACTCCTGAAAAGTACAGGGATCAGTTCAGGTCCAGTAAGAAGTCTGATGTCAACACTTGGTTGGAATGTGTGGATGTGTTCTGCAGGTCTCTGGATGGTTGGGTGAAGGGCAGTAGTGTAACAGATTTTCAGGGGCTCTACAACTTGATTGCATGGGAGCACTTGTCTAGTCTATGTTTTGCAGATCTGCGCCAGCACCTAGTTGATAGTAAGCTAACTGACCCCAGGAAGCTTGCTATGGAAGCGGACCGCTGGGTGAGTACCAGGGTCCACAAGAAAGCGTTTGGGGGAGACTCAGCCAAAGGTGGGCAGGGTCCCCAGCAGAAAGGTGGGGGGACAAGGGTAAAGCACAGGAGTTCTCTAAAGGGCCCCAAACTAGTACCCAGGGTAAAGGTTCCCAGCCCCCGGTGATAAGAAGAAAGGGGTCTCTACAGGAAGCCTGTTGAGACCGGCCCCGCAAGTGTTATGCATGTGACCAGGTAGGTCACTTTAAGGGGGACCCCAAGTGCCCGAAGGGGACACAGCCACCCACCGGTGGACAGTCCAAAGTGTTGGCTAGTGTAGCGCTTGGGGAGGAGGGGTGCCCACAGGAGGGTGGGGATCCCGCAGAAATGACCCTTGTCTCACTCGGGGACAGTGAGATGGTCCCAGGAAACCAGGTGCCCCCTAACACAAAGAAATATAGCACCTGGGTGACCATCAATGGGAACAGAGTAGAGGCTCTCAGAGATACTGGAGCCAGTGTGACCTCAGTCCGGTGTCACCTGGTGTCTGAGAAGCAAGTAGTCCCAGGAGCATTCCACCAAGTAGTTGCTGTCGACAACTCAGAGCGCCAATGTATGGTGGCGCAGGTTCCCTTTGAATGGGGGGGTCTCAGGTCCCTTAAGGGTGGTTGTGAGCCCTACCATGCCTGTAGATTGTCTGCTAGGAAACGACCTGGAGCAGTCCTCATGGAAGGAGGTTGAGCTCAGGTCCCACTTGGAGATGCTTGGGTTGCCAGAGTGGGCATGCGTGTCTACTCGGTCAATGGCGGCCAGAAAGGGTGATCAAGAGGACTTGGAGCCTGAAACAGTGGCCCAAGTCCCTGCCAAGAGAAAGGGCAGGGGGCGCGGAAACCGGCCCCCGAAGTTCCCACGGACCGGGAGGAGGCGGACCTCGGGGGGACGCCCGGTGCCTACAGGGGAGCAAGTAGCCGAACTGGGAGACATCTCTGAGCTGACCCATTGGCAGCAAGAAGGGGGTCCCACCAGGGAGGAGTTCTGCAGGGAGCAGAGCAGGTGCCCTACTCTGGAGGGTCTGCGGCGGCAGGCTGCAGACCAGGCAGCTGGTAATCAGTCCGGGTCACATCTGATCTACTGGGAGAGTGGTCTCCTATACAGTGAGCCTAAGGTTGCTGAGCCTGGGTCAGCCCGTGTGCTGGTGGTACCCCAGCGCTTCAGGACCTTCCTACTGGGTCTGGCTCATGACGTGCCTTTGGCAGGACATTTGGGGCAGGACAAGACCTTTGACAGGCTTGTCACCCACTTCTTTTGGCCCCAAATGCGAAGGCAGTCAGATGCACACTGTAGGTCTTGCCAAACTTGCCAGGCAAGTGGTAAGAGTGGGAGGAAGGTCAAAGCTCCTCTCCAACCTTTTCCGGTTGTTGGGACACCCTTTGAAAGGGTAGGGATGGATATTGTGGGGCCACTGGATCCCAAGACAGCCATGGGCAACAGGTACATCCTGGTCTTGGTGGACCATGCCACCCGGTACCCGGAGGCAATCCCTCTCAGGACAACGACGGCGCCAGTGGTGGGCCGGGCGTTAATGGGGATCTTTTCCCGTGTGGGATTCCCCAGAGAGGTGGTTTCCGATAGGGGGACCAATTTCATATCGAAGTATATGACATCCCTGTGGAAGGAGTGTGGTGTAACCTACAAGTTCACCACTCCTTACCACCCACAAGGAAACGGTCTGGTGGAGAGATTCAACCAGACCTTGAAAGGCATGATCAAGGGTCTAACAGAACCCATGAGGCGTAAGTGGGACGTCCTCTTGCCATGCCTACTCTTTGCATACAGGGAGGTGCCTCAGAAGTCTCTTGGGTACAGCCCCTTTGAGCTCCTGTATGGCCACCCTGTCAGAGGACCTCTGAGTTTGGTGAAGGAAGGCTGGGAGGCGGCTCCCAGGAAAACTCCCCAGGATGTATTTAGCTACATGCTGGCCTTTAGAAACCAAACTGCCCGCTTCAGGAAACTCGCTCAGGCGAACCTAGAAGCAAGCCAGGAAGAAATGAAGAGATGGTATGACCAGAACGCCACTCTGGTCGAATTTCAACCTGGGCAAAAAGTGTGGGTAATGGCCCCAGTGGCACCTTGTGCCTTGCAGGACAAGTGGACTGGGCCATATGAGGTAAAGGAGCGCAAAAGTGACGTCACCTACCTGGTGGATTTGCAGGCTCCAAGGAACCCTTTGAGGGTCCTTCACGTGAACCGCCTCAAGCCCCACTTCGAGAGGTCCGAAGTGAGTATGCTCTTGGCGACAGATGATGGGGTGGAAGAGGAGAGTGAGCCTCTCCCGGACCTCCTGTCTACCAAGGAGCATGATGGGTCAGTAGAGGGTGTGATCCTCTCCCCTACTCTGACTCAGGAGCAGCAGGGGGACTGTCGCCAGTTGTTGGGACAGTTCGCCCCACTGTTCTCTCTGACCCCCGGTGTTACTCACTGGTGTACCCATGACGTGGACACCGGTGACAGCCATCCTGTGAAGCACAAGATTTACAGGTTGACTGACCGGGTCAGAGCCAGCATCAAGGAGGAGGTCTCTAAGATGTTGGCGTTAGGGGTGATTGAGCCCTCCCACAGTCCTTGGGCCAGCCCAGTGGTCTTGGTCCCAAAGGCTGCGGCGCCCGGTGCCACTCCAGAACTCCGGTTTTGTGTGGACTACCGTGGGCTCAATGCCGTCACCAGGACTGACGCGCACCCCATCCCCAGAGCTGATGAGCTCATTGATCGGTTGGGAGCTGCCCGGTTCCTCAGCACGTTTGATTTAACGTCTGGGTACTGGCAGATTGCCTTAACCGATGGGGCCAAGGAGAGATCAGCATTCTCAACCCCAGAAGGTCATTACCAATTCCGGGTGATGCCCTTTGGGTTGAAGAATGCCCCTGCCACCTTTCAGAGGTTGGTCAATCAGGTGTTGGCTGGGCTGGAGGATTTCAGTGCCGCCTACCTGGATGACATTGCTGTGTTCAGTTCCAGCTGGGAAGAACATTTACAGCACCTTGAGAAAGTGTTGAGGGCTCTGCAAGGTGCAGGCCTCACGATCAAGGCCAGTAAGTGCCAGATCGGGCAGGGTTCTGTGGTGTACTTGGGACACCAGGTAGGAAGCGGCCAGGTGGCGCCCCTACAACCCAGGATTGACACCATTCTGGCTTGGGAACCCCCAAGACCCAGACAGAGGTGAGAGCCTTCTTAGGTCTCACCGGCTATTATAGGAGATTTGTTAAGGGCTATGGCACCATCGTTGCCCCCTTAACAGAGCTGACCTCTAAGAGGCAGCCCAGGAAAGTGATCTGGACTGAGTCCTGCCAGAAAGCTTTTGATGCCCTGAAGGCAGCCATGTGCACGGCGCCCGTGCTCAAGGCACCTGACTTCTCCAAGGAATTCGTCGTGCAGACTGACGCTTCAGAGCATGGTGTGGGAGCGGTGCTCTCACAACTGAACGAAGAGGGCCTGGATCAGCCTGTAGTCTTCCTTAGCAGGAGACTACTTCCCAGGGAACAGAGGTGGAGTGCCATAGAAAGGGAAGCTTTTGCTGTGGTCTGGGCGCTGAAGAAGTTGAGACCATACCTGTTTGGGACTCACTTCCGGGTTCAGACAGACCACAGGCCCCTCAGATGGTTGATGCAAATGAGGGCGAGAATCCAAAACTGCTGAGGTGGTCCATCTCCCTACAGGGAATGGACTTTACGGTGGAACACCGTCCTGGTACAGAACACGCCAACGCAGATGGTCTGTCCAGGTTCTTCCGCCTTAGTGAAGAGAACTCCAATGGGGTTGGGTAGTTCTCCCTACTTTCAGCTGGAGGGGACATGTGTTAGACTTGGCATCTTTTGGCGTGTTTCCCCTGACTTTTTGCTTTCTGACCTCCCGGTTTTGACTCTGTTTTTGCTGGTGTGATGATTCTGCGCACTTTCCTCACTGCGGTCCAGTGGGAAAGTGCAAGTGCTCCTGTATAAAATGTGTTATGGATTGGTGTTTCCATGATTGGCCTATTTGGTTTATGTGTCAGTCCCTTGTAAAGTGCACTGCGAGTGCCAGGGCCTATAGACCAAATGCTGTTGGTGGGCTGCAGCACTGGATTGTGCCACCCACGCAAACAGCCCGTAAAGTGTAACTCGGGCCTGCCATCGCAGAGCCTGTGCGCAGCCTGGGGCTGCCATGTCGACTTGGCAAGTGCACACACTTGCAAGTCCCTAAACCTTCCCTTTGCTACATGTTAGTCACCCCTAAGGTAGGCCCAAGGTACCCCTGTGGGCAGGGTGCGTTGTACGCGAAAGGTAGGACATGCCCGGGTGTGTGCGGCATGTCCTGATAGTGAATTACAGCCTAGTTCGTTTTCACTATTGCAAGGCTACCTGTTCCCACTAGGCCAGAACGGGCAGTTTTGATTATTACAGCTTATAATCCTAACTGACCCCGGGAACATGGTAGAAATTCGAGTTTAGTATGCCTGGACTCAGAATGATAAAATGCAGCTTTTAGTAAGGTTGGTTTTAACATTCTGTGTTTGAAAATACCACTTTTAGAAAGTGGGTATTTTCTTGTCTAACCATCCAAGCCGGCCTCTGCGAGATTGTGTATTCCTTGTCTGGAATGTGAGTGACAGGGGCTGGGGGATGCCAGGAGACAGGGTGAGTCAGCGCAGGGCTGAATAGCCAGATCGACCTGTAGATGGGTGGGAGGGGTCGCACCTGGGCCCTGAATAGGACAGTGCCTTCCCTCCACAATGCTGGCTCCACCTCCTGTGGTGCGTCTGATGTCCCTGGCCTACTCACTGAAAGAAGGGACGGAGACTTGTCAACAAAGTGCTCCAGAACTGGTTTGGACTAGGCGAAGGCCTCTCTGCCTTCAGAGAACAAAGGAATTTGGGATATAAATATTGGGGCCCTGACCCCATGAATTTAGATCTCGCTGGAATCAAGGAACCTGCCAAGACGAAGAGCTGGAAGAGCTGCCAGGAGGAGTACTGCCCCTTTGCTGTGTTGTTGCTTTGTTGGGCTGGCCTGCAGCTGCTGCTTCTGCCTTGGGCAGTGAAAGGACTGGACTGAACTTTCTACAAACTTGTGCTGAGTATCTCCAAGGGCCAGGAACCGAGCTGGCCTCCTGTTAAGAAGTCTCAGGGACTACAAAGACTTCACAAGCCTCTGGGTACCGCTTCTGGAACGCTGTTTCAGTTGCCACAGAGGAAGGGAACCGCAACCGACTCCGTCAACCGAATCCATCCCTGGCCGGTGACCTGTTTGCACCGCAGACCGCATCGCCCCGCTTCGCATCGCAACCCTGGTCTCACCGTGGGCGACGTCCGACGCCGCCAACATCGAGCCGCTGCTTGCACCGTGACCTGTGGGCACCGCAGTTCGCATCGCATCGCTTCACTGGGCCAGCCGGACCAGACCGACACTGTCGCTGCAACTGGCTCAAGAGTCGAGACCGCACCGCATTTGGGGCACCGCTCGCACGTCTGCGACGCACCGCTCCGACTCGCACCGCTGTCCGACGCCAGCTCCCGCACTCCGGCTAGGTCGCCTGCATTGCAACCTGTCAGCACCGCATCGAGCATCGTCTCACCCTGCATCGCACGCCTTGGACTCACCGACTCCGTCTGCACGACGCTCATCGAGCCGCTGCCTGCACCGCATCGAGGACACCGCACCTTGCATCGCTCCGTCTTGCACCGCAACCGCGACGAACGCCGACCGGCTCGTACACTCCGTACCAGCCACAACGAGAAAGGTACTGTGACCGAGTCTGTTCACGACTCTGCTGGCCCGTATCGACGCGGTCGGCTGGAACTGTTAGACTCTGTGGTTTTCAGCATCGCGGTAGGCTCGGACGGAGCTACCGACTCGTACAAACTTTGCTTTTGTGCTATTCCTGCAAAGAAGAAGTTACCGTATCAAGCATTCATTCGTAAAGTATAGTATTGTGGATTTTTGTCGTAATTGGTCTTGTCTTAAGTATATAAAATATTGGTTATTTTTCTAAACTGGTGTGGTGTCCGTTTGTAGTGCTTACACTGTATTACTGTTGGTTATGTGCAAATGCTTTACACACTGCCTCTGAATTAAGCCTGACTGCTCGTGCCAAGCTACCACGAGGGTGAGCAGGGGTTACTTCACGAGTGTAACAACCCTTACCCTGACTAGGAAGAAGGGTCCCTACTTGGACAAAGGTGCAAGCCCTTGCCAACTAGAGATCCCATTTCTAACAGTAAAAAAGGAATGTGTCGAGCTTTTTAGAAAACAAAGATGGGTACAACAAATATTATGTACTGACCAGAGTGCGAACATAAGAGGGGTTGCAATAGTGGTGAAAAAACAAGCAAAAATATGGGTATCACATATGAAGGCAGACTAAGGGGGCAGGTGGATCATAGCAGGTGTAAAAATAGTGGATATGCTATTAACATTGGTAGGTTACTACAGCCCAAATCGCGACGATTGTGAACCACTTCAAAAAATTGTTTTCAAATTTGTTAGAATTCTCCGGTCCGATAATTATGGCAGGAGATTTTAACATAGTAATGGATTTAAAGCTAGATAAGTCAAATAAAACCAGAGCTGTACCGACGCCTAAATCATGAGCCCTTTTAAAAGTCATGATGAGTCAGCATACTCTGTGCGATCTCTGGAGAGAGAGAGTTGGAAATCTGCAAGGTATCTCATTTCATAATAAGAAATATGGGAATAGATCGAGAATAGATTACTTTTTAGTAGATTGGAGCATTAGAGAGGATATTCTAGACATTGGATATAAGGTGGCCCATCTATCAGTTTACTCGGCGGTTATATTAACAATTAAAGACAGCAGCAAGTATACAGAAAGAAAGTGGACACTAGGCTGCACCATACTGGCAGATAGAGAAGTAATGGACAATCTAAAGGTAGAGGTTACAGAATTTATTAAGATCAACAGTGGTTCCGTTCCAAATGGGATTGTTTGGGATACACTAAAGGCATTTATCAGAGGTAAGATCACCAGTGCAGTTTGTCACAGAAATAAATGTTATAGGAGTGAAATGGAAGGAATAGAAACCGAGATTAAAAGATCAGGAACAGAGGGGTTCAGGATCGAGCTAGAAAGGAAGCAGCTTCTGTTGAAAAATCAAATGTCAGAAATCCTCCAAACTAGGATTAGAAAGAGATGGGATGCTAGCAAGCTAGCACATTTCGAGTACAGAGAGGGGGCAGGGAAACTTCTAGCCTGGAAGACTAAGACAGATCAGAATAGGAATCGGATTAAGGAGGACCAGTCCGGGAATATTTTGAAGAATGAAACTGAGATTGAAGATGCATTTAAGGAATTCTTCAGGATCCTATATATGGAGGAGGAGAGGGCTGCAGATGCAGAGATTGAGGGATGGTTAGCAAACTCTATTCAATCTATAGATGCTAGTCAGCAAAAAATCTTAAACCAGGGGATTACCCAAGAAAAAGTTGCTTTGGCCATTCAGTCAAGTAAGGGGGGCAAAGCCGCCAGGCCAGATGGCATTCCAGTGGAATTATATAAAATCCTCGGGGAGGTGTTATCTCCACTTATGACACTAGTGATGGGTGAGATATTAGATCAAGGGGTGCAAGTACCAAATTCCTGGAATGAGGCCACTGTTACTCTTATTCTGAAGTCAGGTAAGGACCCGGCCATGTGTGAATCATATAGACCGATATCTCTCCTGAATTCAGACTATAAAATTTTTACAAACATTTTGGCAGGGAGATTAAGCAAAATAGCGTGTGAAGTGATTCATAAAGATCAGAGGGGTTTTGTGAAGGGGAGGTATCTACATGAGCTTACCTATGAGTTAATTGGGGCCATTGATTTTGCAACAACTTATGAAACACCACTAGCAATAATAACATTAGATGCCTCTAAAGCCTTTGATAGGGTGTGGTGGACCTATCTATTCTCCGTTTTAAAAAGATATAACCTAGGAGATAAATTCTGTAGAGCCATCCAATTAATATATCAAGAACCTACAGCAAGGGTCTTGGTGAATGGGAATTTATCTTCGCCTTTTAAAATACTTAGGGGCACAAGACAGGGCTGCCCTCTTTCCCCTCTCCTGTTCAATTTTTATATGGAACCCTTTGCTCACAAACTCAGAACCACAACCGACATTCCCCCCTTTCGCCAGGGAGAATGGGTCAGGAAGGTCCCGCTATATGCAGATGACCTCATGGTTTTCTCCTCTGATTTTGGGGCGGCCTTACCGACTATCTTACGGATGGCATTGGAATTCGGTGAGGTGTCGGGGTACTTAGTAAATGAAAAAAAAACAGAGGTTATGGTATGGAATCAGAGAAGTGAAAATCAGTTGATCAAGAAGGAAATGCGATATCTCGGCTTAAAAATAGTACAAGACTTAAATGAAATCGCAGAAAATAATCTAAGGAGAGTATTAAAAGAGATTGTGCAGTTAATGAAGGGATGGGCACACCTTCCGCTAACGATTCTGGGGAGGGTGAACTTGGTCAAAATGACTATATTACCAAAGATCACTTTCCTATTTAATACCATACCACTGTATTTTGAAAAAGCCACCATACATAAAATCCAGCAGGCGATCAATGCGTTTATTTGGGCATATAAGGGGATCAGGATCTCCTGGAAGAAGCTGCGGAGAAAGAGGGAGAAGGGAGGTTTAACCCTCCCAGACACACAATACTATGCATGGGCCTTCCAGTTGACAAACTCTAGAATGCTTGTAAAGACACCAGATGGATCTGTAATAGGTTCTATGTTTTCGGCAATGCTAAAAGAAAGTAAGGCTGATGTAGATGGCTTCCTTTTTAAATTCGGGGACCCAAAATACTTAAAAAAAATTAAATTAAAGGTATTACAAACAATGGTAAGATGTGGTACCATATCAGACGACTCTCGAAACTAGACTATTATTTACATTATGCCCCGATTTGGGATTCGCCAGGGACTCCGGAGTACCTTAATGATAAACTGGTGGTACCCATAAAAAATGCGGATCTGGGGAGATTTGATACGGGATGGGAGTCTTATAACTTGGCAAGATCTAAATGGGCTGATGAAGGGCAGTCTCTCAAAGTTTAAATACATACAATTAAAAAGCTGGGAACAAAGTCGAAAGTCGGCGTTGGGAGTGGGAAACGCCTTGGAGGAACAATTGGCCACAAAACCATCAGGAAATAAGGAAGTCGCATTCTGGTACTGGGAAATACAGGACATCATGGACGGAGATTTTAAGCTGGCAGAGGAGTTGTGGGGAGGACACTTGCCGAGGGAGCAGCTACAGAATATTTGGCAAGTATCAATGCGCACACTTTACCTCATTGTCAAGCCTGCTTTTTTAAGGAGAAACCACTTCTTCTCACTTCACAGGGCATACATAACACCTGAAAAATTGTCAAAGATGGGGAAAGGAAGCCGAACCAGCTGTGCAAAATGTGGCCTGGAAAAAGCAACAGATGTCCATATGTTTTATCAATGTCCTGCAATCAGAGTGTTTTGGGACAAAGTGGAAACAACTATATCAGGTATTTTGGGTCTGCAAATGAAGGTAAGCCTACCATTGGTTATCTTTGGTGTGGTAGATGGCCTTACGGGTTTTTCTAGAGACCAATTCTACTTGCTAGAAGAGAAATCTGCCATAAATGGGTGGGAGGTGTACCACAACAGCATTCGGACTGGTTGGATTCCCTCCTATATATGTCTAGAATGGACCTGCTAGGGAAAGAGTCTAAGAGGAAAGGTTTTTGGAAGCCCTTACAAGTATGGAGTGTGGGTCCGGAAAGGCTGCCGCAAAACGCGGGGGGTAATGAGGATACACGATGATATACGAATTCTTAATCTGTCCAATGATTACACCGGTAAAAGCTCTCTGGACTGCTGCAGGGCCCCTCCATTTTGTTCTTAAGGCAGCTGCCGGTGTGAAGTTAACACCGTGAGAGAGAGACTGCCGCAGAAAGGATCATGTTCATTGTGTAATGCCTGCAAGTGGTTGGTTTTCTCTCCTGAAACAAGGGCGGAAGAAATGGACATTGTTTCTGAGGTGAATGAGGACAAAAAAAAAAACAAAAAAAATTCTAACCTGATGCCAATGTTGGCCACTGCCAGACACATATTGTACCATGAAATCAAAAAGGCACAACCTGTAACCTTGGAATGCAATTCCGAGCCTTTTCCACAGCGTCAGTGCTATAGGTGGCTGGAGGCCGTGTTCGGCTACGATTCAGATGCAGTTAATTGGTTTCAGTATATTTCTCACCATGGCCATTAGGAGGTGGACAATTTACCCTCTCCCCATTCTCCTCCCCCACCCATATTGATGCTGGACTTTACCTAGGGCTATAAAATTCAAGTGGGTTTGGATACCTATCCCAATACTAAGATATAGTCCTCTGCAGCTGCACCAACTTAGGCGAGTGTCGTTTTATGATAGTGGTACACATGTCAATGTAAGTCCTTGATTGTCCACTGTAGAGACAAAGTCAAACCTACTTACTGAAATTGTACAATCAGGGCTAGACTCATGAGTACCCTTACTGCTCTTTAATGTGGCTCTTATAGACACTTTGCAGCCATGTTGTCAAAGCCATCCTCCGCTCCTCCAGTCAGTCAACCTGTGGCCAGGTGACACAGGCCCTCCCTCTGCTGACCCTTCCTTTTTTGACCCCCCATCTGGCTCTGGAAAGTCTTGTGGAGGATGTATTGACACGTAAAGTAAATCAGAACGTTTTCCCATCAGCTCGGCCAGGTAAGTATGAATTGATGCCTTTGGTAAAATGGTGTTCTCTTCTGCCAGTATAGTTCTATGGTCTTTAAATACTCTTTAAATCCAGCCTGCTTCTTGTGTTGCTACACACACACACTTTAGGACATGGCCAGAGAGGTGTTGCTGTCAATCGCAGAGGAATTCATTTCAGGTTTGGCTTTCACGATTCAGAATAGACAAGATGTGCCAAAATACATTCTGTGAGCATGCTTTGACACAACAGATTGTTTGGATGTGCCAATGACACAAGTCTAGTGATTAGACATCATGCCTGGATGTGTGTAACTCGATTTTCAGGGAATGTTCATGCATCCCTGATGGTTATGCCCTTTAATGGATCTAGGCTCTTTGGGGAGAAAGACAACTCCTATACAAGAGAGATTTAAGCCAGCTGTGTTACGGCCCGCTCCCTAGGGTTGCTCTCGTCAGTCTGCAATCCCACCAACAATATAGGAAGTTCAAGGGCTATTCGCTGACTTGCTGTATCGATAGCAGCAGGCATTACAGCCAGTTCAGCAACTTAAATCATTCACAGTCCTAGGGCTACTGTGATGGCAGGGGCTGTGCACACTACCAAGGACAGCAGTTTTCCCCTTCCTCCTCCCCTGCTTCAGCGGCTTCCAAGCCACTCTGATTTCTCCTTGCATGACAGTACTCAGCTGGTGGAAGGCATAATCCTATTTTTCCTCCCCAGCTGGAAATCCATCATTTCAGTTCAATTGGTACTGCAAATATTCCAAAGGGGCAATGCAATGCCATTTATTTCATCCCCTCCCAATATTCCTGGTCCCCATCTGGCTCAAATTTTGCCAGATCATGCAACCACATGTCAGCAGGAGGTAAGTTCTCTTCTGGCTAAAGGGCCCATCGGGAGGTTAGGGGTTTTACCCTTCCTACTTCCTAGTACCTAAGAAGGATGAAGGGTTTTTAGGTCTATTCTGGGTCACTGGCCTCTGACTTCCTTCTTATGGATGGACAAGCTCCTAATGCTCACTCTGGCTCCAGTTCTTTCCCAGAGGCCGGGATGGTGTCCTTGGTTTTGCAGGGCATGTAGTATCATGTACCCGCCCTGCAGTCCCATAGAATCTACCCTATAGTTCATGGTGGGGTCTGAACACTTCAGATTTGCTGCCTTAGCTGCCTCACCTTGGATACTCGCGTGTTCACTAAGATGATGGCGGTGGTAAGAGCTCATCTTCGAAGGTCAGGGATACATGTATTCCTATACCTCCATGAATGTCTGCTTTAACAGGGCTCACCACAGTCTGTTGCATACAACTTCAGACAACATACCACTTCTGTAATCCCTCAGGGTTTCCCATCAGCAACCCGAAGTCCCACTTGACTCTTATGCAGAAGATCCCCTTTATATCGACTGTCCTGGACATGGTAGTGTTCAAAGACTTTCTGCCACTGCATCGGTTCCGGGACATTCCAGCATGCCAGAATGCTTAAGGCTCTTATGCTTCTAGCATCATGCATTCTCTAGGGAACTTGTGCCAGATGGCATATGCTGGCCTTGCAGTGGAACCTCTGGGGCTTTCTGCCAGACACCATCTGCATCTCAAAGGAGGCAGCCTGAGACCTTCAGTGGTGGTAGGTAGACACCAACCTGTCTTGTGATAGGCCACTCTCCCTACTGCACCCAAAGCTCACAGTAATAAAGGATGCATCATCGCTGGGTTGGGGAAGACGTGGTTGCGGTGGAGATCAGGAATCTATTGACAGTTCCACATCAACATGCTGGAGCTTTGTGCCATCTTGCTGGCCCTGAATGCCTTCCTACCAACCATCAACTAAGGTTAACATAGGTCAGAGATCAACAGGTAATCTTCCCGGTGGCTAACGACCTGGTCAGGTCAGTGAATGCCAGACCAACCAAATTGAGCAGACATTGGCTTGCAGACCAGAGATAGTTTCTTTTTTGTTTGGTGGTACAGGATTTTTTCGACCAGTGGGGAATGCCCTGGCTGTATCTTTTCACCACGCCGAGAATGCTCGGTGACGAGACTATTGCTCCCTAGAGTTTCCGTCAAGGCAAGCTCTTGGAGACACATTCCTCCTGCAGTGGAGCACATGTCTTCTGGACTCAGTTCTACAACTGTCGCTCCTACCTTGGGTTCTCAGGAAGTTCAGGACGAATCGGGCCCAGGTCACCTTGAAAACCCCAGATTGGCCCAGGAGAGTGTAGTACCTACTTCCATCTCCTGAACCTGATCGGTTGCACTCGAATCTCGCTACCTCTTTGGGAGGACCTCCTTTCTCAGCAACAGGACAGGGCCCCGTACCAGAGTCTCCACAATCTACAATTCCATGAGTGGAGATTGAGCCGGACAAATGAGTAGTTTTAATTTACTGTCTAAAGTGGTGTAAGTCATCCTCATGGTCAGATGTCCCTCAACCAAATCCATATATTCAGTGACACTGGAAAAGTTTTGTGGCTTATTGTAGGTACTATAAAAATAGAAAACGAAAGGCGCATTAGACCACAGTAACCGTAGCCTCATCTAAGAAAAGACTGGAGGAAATTATTGAGTAATAAATCAATTTAAGGAATTCTTAACTATAAAGTCAATAAACTAAGAAAGGATGTGGAAAAATTCTCACATGAGGTCCTTATGTGAAAGAGGAATGCTACCCACAACCACCAACCCCACCAAGGAGAATATATATCCTTAAATGGAGGGCTACCCCACAGAACTGGACTTACAGCTATGGTGAGGGTCGTTGTGATGATGAATGTGCTGGACCATATGACCAGCTATATATACCTTTGGAAACAACCATTCCCACAGTGTTGCGGGCCTTAATATAGTGGGGGTCTTTTTTAGGAGCTGGCAGAGAATGTGGGCAAGGAAGCATAAAAGCAAGAGTAAAAGGCACTGTGAACTAGGGGAATGAGAAGCCAGTGATGGTTAATCGGAGCAGAGGCAGGGCCAACCAGGGGAACTAATAAAGGATAAACTTGTTGACACTCTCAATAGCATCAGAATATTTGGAACAGATTTAGAAATTATAAATAAAGACTTGGTTTCGTTCCTACTAATAAGTATGATTCATTCCTGATCCGAAAGACCAATAGGAGTTCTTAAAAAAAAAAATGAATGTTCTGTTTCTCTGAAAGCCCGCCCTCCCCCCAGTAGATGGGAAGACAGATACAGAACTCAAGAAAAAATCTAAATTCACTCTCCTACCGTAGACAATTCCTGCAGAAGTCAAAACATTTGAAAAAGCGGTTCTACATGATTTAGAAACCTAGAAATCCAAGAAACTAGATTATTTTGTAATTTGTCAAGAGAGGAAATAATTGCACTTGATCATTAAAAGATCTTCAAGATGTTGTGATAAAACCAGCTGCCAAAGAGGGAGCCATTGTACTCCTTAAGGAAGGAAAACATATGCATACTAAATAACAAAGATCACTATAACTGATTATTACACAGAAGGAGGGCCGCCATAAAAACAACTCAGCTTTGCGGCGTGGCACTGTTCGGTGTACCAGTGTTCTCTCTTGCGTTAGCTAGTTGTGAGTGAATGCATAGATATTTATGATACCAAATGTGCAACATCTTTTTAGGTCGAGCATTCAAGACCTCTTGTATATACTTTAGTATATACTTATATGTGTAGGTACTTTGTGGGCTCTGGAGATCAGCCCTAGGACTTGTCTGCTTCCTCTTAGGGACTTTTTTTTCTGTTCAACTGCCTCTATTTAACTATCTTGATAGAAAACGACCAGTAGAGGTCAGTAAAATACCAGAATTGCATTCTGCTTGTTCAACTGCCTCTATTTAACTGTCTTGATAGAAAATGACCAGCAGAGGTCAGTAAAATACCAGAATCACTTTAGCATTCTCTGGATTCCAGTCCATAGAAATTGTCTTCCACGAGCAACGGTAGAAAATAATATTTTTTTCAAACCTTGTATTTTTAGTGATATGACCACCGAAGGCCCTGATTTTATATTAAAAACAGAGCTTTGGACTATACCATTTCCCGCTGAAAGGCAATATTTCTCTCCATGTGTTCCCATACCTGGCGTGTCACGCAGTTTGGGGCTTACTTTCCCTCCATGTTAAAGAAGAGTAGAGGTTTCAGCACCCAGGCTAATGTGCTGCATAGCTAAATACATATAAGGTCCCAAAGGCGAGACCGATTGCATTGCAAATGCTTGTTTTAGTAGTAACAATACCATTTTGATACTCGTTCCTCTCTCTGCAAAAGGTCCCTGACAGATTCCTGTCACTACCAGGTGGCACATATTAGGCTGGTGAAATTTAGCAACCTGACTTCATGGACCTTCTTTACTGTTAGTGTTGGTTCAAAGTGTGTGCGTGCTTGTTTTGGTACACTTTTTTTTTTTTTTACAGTAATGAATTAGCAAGAGAAAGAGTATAAACCCTGTTCTAATTAATACTTTGGACCAGTATATTGCATATAATTAGGGCAGAAACGTCGATAGAATACTACTACGCATCTGCATAGTCCATAATCCATTAGTACATTGCTTTTTGATGCACCTGGGATGTACCAATAACATTTAAATAACAAATCTACGTATTTTAAATCCCTTAGGGTCTCAGGTTACCTTACTTACAAGAAGGTTTATACCCCAACTCTCGTAAAGAGCTCCATGTGGAGCCCACCATACACACCTATTACATTTATGGTGAGCAGGGGTCCGATGATGAAGCATGCCACTTTGGTGGGTGAAGGCCTTCATCCTTTTTAGGGAACCCTTTATGCTTCTATTCGTCTGGTTAAGCTCCTGGAATTCAGAGTCTCCAGTATGCCCGCTCTGAAAGAATGCAGTACTCCATTGTGCTTCACTAACTTAGGGAGCTATAGACTCACTAAAATATGTATCTGATAGAGGCATCTAGCCGCAGATTCCTTAACTTGTGAACTCTCCCCAGGTGTCAGACTGGATCCGGAAATTTTTCAGCAGTGCCTCTGTGCGCCTGGGGATGGCGCCGTACGGCTCCGCCATTACGTCGTCTCCGGATGTGACGTAAGCAGTGCCATATAAGTCCCTTCTGGCGCACGGACAACAGTTTCTTCTTTTCCTCGCTGCATCACCCGGAGAAGCGGTTCCTAGGGCCGTTTGTATTTTTGGCCTACTTCAACGCCTTTTTGCATCAGGTAATAGTGTGCCTATGCCTATGAGAGCACCTCGACTCCTGTAAGCGGCTGAAGCCTAAGGCTTGCGGGAAAGGCGGATGAAGCCGTTGACGGCGTGGCGGGTCCCGGTCGGAGTCCAGGCAACGTCGGTCTCCTTTCCGCTCTGAGGTTCCTGCCCGGGGCCGGTCAAGGAGCCATTCCCGCGAGCGTCGCTTACCTAAGTCGCGAAAATCCCGGCATAAGGGATCGAAGCCGAGGCAGCCTTCGTCCTCATCGCGCCGCGACATGTTCTCTGCTGGTTCCTCCCGTTCTTTAACAGAGGACATCACACAAGAGTCGACCCCGTGCCTCCTTACCATGGAGCCAGGGCTGCTATGACACAGATGCAGGCATATTATCATGCTCTGCTTGCCTTTTTTGGGTCCATGCTTCCCTCTGGGGTGCCTTCGGGCCACAAGGAGGTAGGGGGTACTTGATGCCAGTCGAAGACCTCGACTCCGTGCCTTGGGTCATCACGGCGTCGGAGCACAGCCCGGTGCAGCTTCCAGTTAGGACGTCAGTGGCGTTGAATGAGGTGGTACAGAAGGCGGATATGACACCGTCCCGACGTCGGTCGGCGCCAGAGGTGCCGCACATAGTGCATGATGGTAAGACGCTGCCCCGACGTCAAGGGTCAAGACTGATTTGCATATGGCTGGGTTCAAACTGGAATGGCATGGTGAGCAAAAAAACGATGGATTTAGGCCCAGATCTCTGTACTGGGGTGAATGTATGACATTGTTCTGCATTCTGTCCATCAACTGTTGTTTTTGCCAACGTCTATCGGCGCCAGAGGCTCCGCTTATAGCCACTGCGGTTCCAGTGTCTTCTCCTTTACATGCTGAGGGCGAAGCTGGCTCTGTTGCTGTTTCTCCAGCATTGCAAGGTGGCTTAGGTGACGTTGACCGCTTGGTTGGCCTGATTCAGCCTCTTGTGGGAAGGTCTTGGGCTAAATTGGGTGAGGATGGTAGTCTACAACCTTCTCCTAATTCTGATTTACTTTCTCCACCACGAATGGTGACAGAGGCTAGTGCAGCTTTTGCTGAGGTTATAAAGAGAGCTGCTGATGTCTTGAAATTGCAGCTTCTTTTTGATCCCATTTTGGATTTGCTTCATCAGGGTGTGACAGGTGTTGAACCCTTACTGCCCTATGGAGAGTCTCTATATGATATTCTTTTGGGAACTTGGGCGAGGCCAGTGACCGGAGTCTCTGTTGATCGTGCCATTTCCCATTGCCATCGTCCTGCTCCGGACGATCCTGTCTGTCTTTCTCGACACCCTACTGCTAAGGGGTTCGTCATGCAAGCTGCTACGACTTCGCCGAATCCAGATATCTCTCATTTACTTCCTCCAGGTAGAGAATCTAGGTGGTTGGATCTGTGTGGCCGGAATATCTTTGCTTCCCCTAGTTTGCCCTTGAAATTGTTAAACACGTCTTGTGTTTTAGGCATGGCTTCCTATGCTTTATGGGACTCTTTCACCCATCTGCTTCCTTCACTCCCTGAAGGGGTCAGGGCTGAACTCTTTCAGCTTGCAAAAGATGGCCATGAGATGGCAAAGTTTAATAATAAGTTGGCAATGGCCACTACCGATTCTATTGGCAGTGCCATGGCTCTGTCTGTTGCTCTTCGCAGACCCGCTTGGTTGTGAGAGCCGAAATTCCCCGATAATGTTCGGGAGAGTTTGAAGGATATGACCTTTGACGGTGTTTGTTTATTTGACAGCCATGCAGATTTGGCGATATAACGCCTCATGGATGGTCACTTGTAGTTTGGACTTATCAGGTCTTTTGTTTATCTTTTATATAGCCACGGTCGTTTATCTTTAGGTTTAAGGATTTAAATGCTGCCTCTGCTGTTGTTGCACTTTGTAGTGTTGAAGTATTAAGCTCTACTTCTTTCTTACGGCGAGAGTGTTTGACTCCGGATTTGACTATTTTAATCTCCAGGTTGTCTTTACAGCTGTGTAGCTTGTTTGTTCTTTTATTTTATTCTGATGAGGAGCTTAGTCTCAAGAGTTCATGCCCTTTTTAGGTCGAGCCTCGAGTAGCACGCAAGCGCTGCTAGGCGAAGACTTTATGTAAGGGGGTTTCAAAAGCTGACCACACGCTCGTGCGTCGTGGCCTTTTCCCTGCGGTTACGCGCAAGCAAAAGGCCATGGTGCACGAGCGTGTGGTCACGCCTGCTGCTCGCAAGTGCACAAGCGCGCGCGACGTGCACTACAGCGCGTGAATACCCTCTTCCCACTCCCTCCTCGTCAGCTTCATTTTCCTTTCACTTTCGCGCCGCGCGGCCGTGTCACTTTCACGGCCGCGCGGCTATCAGCTTCATTTTTTAAATTAACTTTCAGCGCGAGGCGCGCGCACCACTCGCGTCGCCCCCCTCCTCCCCGCGCGTGCCTTCAAATGCTTGTTGTATGAGCAGCTGCGTCTGAGAACCAGAGGGCACTGAACACAATGCGAGACTGAATTAATGTATAAAGAAGTGTTGCTTCATGTCTGTATCAATTGTAGCCCCACCATACACAAGCTACTTATTCTCCATATTACGCTGCATGCCACTTGTATGCCTCTGCTGAAAGATTTTTTTTCCTTCATATTATGCGCCCCGTTTTCTTATTGGAAGCGTCGCTGTTCAGATCCTGGTGCTTGTCACTGCCAGCGATGTCTCGGCGTGGCAATCGCTGATCAGCAGCTGAGAACGACATATAAAGATTCCTCTGCAGCCGAGTTTTCCTTTTCAATGCCGTTTCCCAATCTATCTTGCTGACAACAAAGTGTGGTTGTGGGGACACTGCCGGGAACGCGCATATCAGAGGCAGCAGTTTCTTCACGCGGGGAACTACACCTTGAGAAATAAACGGCAGCCAATCCGCTCTCTTCGACCGGGTCGCCATGGCAACAGAGACAATGGCCCCCCTTCTCAATGGTTGCAGAGTGGTCCCATGTTAAATAAACCCGGCTGAATCCGTAATAGGATTACGGTGGGCTCACCCTCCCCATTTTCCTCTGGAAATTCATAAGTGATATTGTGTTCAGAACAGGATGCGTGGAAAGGGAGCGAGGAAGGTGCATGCGTTGTGCCTACAGCCGTGCCACCCGGCTGTTTTTTTTTTACTAACCCTGTATTTTCACCCAAGGTGCTCAACAACTGAGAGAATGTGTGTGTGTTAGTTTTTTGTATGCTTAGTTTATTTTATGCTTGGAACTTGAATGTGTTATCAATGGAGTCCGTCTTCAGTGACACGTTGTACGCAGGGCTTTAAGTGGGATGAAAAAACTGGAGGGTCTCTCAAAGGGGAGTGGCCAATGTAATTAAGGGCGTGGCTTAAAAACACTTAAACTAAAAATCTGTGCTTAGCATAGTGTGCCGCCCGACTTGTATTTTACTGTTTCTGACATTGCATCTAGATATAATACAACAAGTAACATCATACCTACAACAAGTCAGGACTATTGGCTTTGTCAATGGTTGTTAGTTGCATACGATAAATAAGCAGCAACTATGGCTTGTATATAATATTGAAAAAGCTTCCAATTAAAGCCCTGCTGACACCATGACAATGTTGCTGCTCCCGAGTTTCAAAGAGAAGGGAAATCCAGAGAGAAAATGACTCTCTTTAATAGATTTCCTTCTCCTACAACGCTCACCTGGCATGACGCCATGCCGTAACTTCTCCATAGTGAGAAGTGAGCAGTGTGAGCAGCGCACACCGATAGTGCCTGCGGTCACTGCAGTCCGGAAAAAACGGACTGCAGTGACAGCAGGCACAAAACAGAGCCCGAAAGAGACCCGTTTCGAGGCCCCCTTTAAAAAACTTCCGGTGCTCAGACCCGGCCCATTTAAAGCCCTGGTTGTACGCTTCACAAGATGGTGGTAAAATTCACGTTTCACTTGGTGATTGTATAGTCTGGGTACCCAGGGCTTTAAGTAGGCCGGGTCTTGCCAGTGCTCAGCACCGGCAGTTTTAGAAAGCAGTTTTTAAAAGCAGGTGCCGAAAAGGGTCCCTATCGGGCTCTCCATTTTTACCCTCCAGGTGGGGAAAACAAAAAAAACTTATCTCTGCAATAGTAGCACCGGTCACTGCTTTTGATGTGAGTTCAAAGTGACTCGTTCCCAATCAGCATGATGAGCACAATGACGTCTTCAAATGAACATCTAGTTAAATAGTGGCACAATATGAGCTTTTTGGTCCCACCAAGAACAAGCATTGGCATAGCCAATAGGTCTCGCTTTTGGGACCTTATAAGTATTTAGTTATGCAGCACAATATCCTTGGTGCAACAACACCAACTGTTGCATGGCTAAACACTTATAAGGTCCCAAAAGCGAGACCTATTGGCTATGCCAATGCTTGTTTGGGTATACGTCTTACTCTACATGGCGTATTGATTTGCTATTGTATAGCTCTTTAAGTGTACTACTTTCCTAGTATATTTGTTTACTATTAAGTACTTTTTTCTGAGTACCCTGTCTTGTGTGAACATCACTCGGCTATACAGCTTAGTCCTTCTTGGACCTCGTTATATGCTCTTTTAAAGGCTATTGTAGTGAGCTAAAAGCCGTTCTTTTCCTCTTGTGATACCCTTTTTGGGGTTCTGTTACATTTACATGCCCCTCTGGTTTTTCTTAGTCGGGGTAATCAGTGCAGTTCGTTTTCTCTTTTTGAGCGGACTGCATATTTATTATAAGTGCTTTAATTTTTGAAGAGTTGTGCTGGTAAATTCTGAATTTATAGTATATTCTTTGGAATACACCAGTTAGTGGACTCCTTCTCTGTGGGAGGGTATAAGTCATTCCTTTGTTCAATTTTGGAACATGGCGGTGTGAACTCTGTGTCTTAAGCTGTCTGATAGGCAGTGTCTGAAACAGATAAGGCTGTTTTTGGTCATGCATTTCATGGTAGGAGGTTTTTAGGCTTTATAGAAAGCTCTTCTTGTTATCCTCCTACAATGTTTTTTGCATATGTTATTTCTGTCTGAAGGTTAGATATTAACTGTCTTCTTGAGGTGGGTATCTAATTTTCTCATATCTATATATATATATATATATTCCAACCAACCGCCGCTCACTCCTGGGTGGGTGCTACCGCAAAGCGGTGACGAACCGCTAATACTGCTGCCCAACTCCTTCGTCCATACAAAGGTACGCGGTGCACTCACGAGTCGTTTTTAATATTTTAATATTCCAAAACCACCATAGCTGACAAACGCGTTTCGACCATACAGCCTTTGTCAATGTCAGCGTGTATATCTTCATTAACCCATTATATACATTGTTTAACATGATTCACTCGAAAACGGACTTTAGCTTTCATTGAAATCGAGAAAGGACTTTATACAATTGCCGTAATCATAGCGGCCATCTTTAAACATACAATTATAACATAATGTTCTATATCTTGACTTGATGTAATACCAATATAATACATTTGTTACTGTACCCAAATGATATAATCACAGATCACTATTTCCATAGGCAATTCCCTCAATATAATTTAGATAATTAATATTTTATAAGAACTAAATAATGTTTAAAGGATCTTCGCAGATGCCAAACATCTATTTGCCTTCTTAAGCAATCGTTATCATACAATTGATACATTTATCAGTCTTTGTATTTTGCCCTGAATGGGCGATTTATATTGACTGCAACTTAAATATAGTCTTGGATGAACACATTTGGGCAAATCTCAAGATGTACTAATTTCGCATTTCAACAATCATCATCTCTTGCTTAATAGCCCTATTATATATAAAGTCTGTTAATTAAATCCATCAACCTTTCAATAAAATCCCTAATTCTTAATTCCTAGTTCAGTGAAAATATAAAGGGGAGGGGGAGGGGGCACATACTATTTTGCTGGTTAAACGATTCTCCACATTTGCTGTGTTTTTGATTCAACTCTATCCAACATGTACCCATAATTCCTCTTCACTATTGAGGCCATATGGGGCTAATGTTCTCAATTCCACAATATACCTTGACTCCAATTGTCGTAGGGTCTTAACCCTGTCACCTCCTCTTTCTTTGATCTGTACATGATCAATACAGAAAAAACTAAGCAATTTACTGTCACTTTGATGATGTATTGCAAAATGCCTGGCGACAGGGTAGTTCTTGTCCCTGTTCGTTATCGCCCGCATATGTTCCAGAACTCTTTTCTTTGCTTGATGTACCGTGCTTCCCACATAAAGTAGGTTGCACGGACACATCAAGCAATAAACTACAAATTCTGTATTACAGTTGAGTAGTTTTAAAATCATTTTCTTAGATTTTCTCCCTGGAACTGAGTATTCCTTAACCTTCACACTTTTTTTACAGGCTTTACAATTGAGACAGGGATAGAAACCTCTTATTTCTGAAGCGCCCTTATTTTTGTTATCAAAGTGGCTGTGTGACTAACAGATCCTTTAGGGATGTGTTTTTCCTATAAGTAATACTTGGATATTCCGGAAGTTTATTACCTATAACCGCATCTGCTTTTAGAATATTCCAATGTTTTGCCACTATCCTACGGATCTCTGTAGAGTCAGTAGAATATGTCAAAACCAGCCTTGTAACTTCATCCTGTTTTCTATCTGTTCTCTTGTTTAAAAGTTCCTCTCAGGTTTTTTATCTGCTCTGTCGGTTGCTATTTTTAATGTTTTTTGGGGATAACCTCTTGCATTGAAGCGTTGAAGTGCTTCTTTTTTTGCTACTTCATAACTTTCACCAATGGTACTGTTACGTTTTATTCTCAATAATTCCCCATAGGGGATGCTATCCACTAAACATTTAGGATGCTGACTTGAATAGTGAAGGACTGCATTGCCCGCAGTCGGCTTGCGATACAGTTTTGTCATTAGTTGTTTATCCTTCACATATAATAACAGGTCCAGAAACGCTACTTCAGAACGACTTATATTACTGGTAAATTGCAGGTTATAGGGGTTAGTATTTAGTATCCTTAGGCAGATTTCAAAATCTTGTTGGGACCCTCGCCAGACAATAAAAATATCGTCTATATAACGTGTCCAAATGGCTACTTTTTGTGCCCAAACTTCATTGGTCCCAGCCCAGGCCACGTGCTTCTCCCACCAGCCCACGAACAGATTCGCGTAACTGGGGGCGAAGCACGTGCCCATCGCTGTACCCTGCCTTTGAATGTACAGCTGGTCTCCAAATAAAAAAATATTGTTCAGTAACAAATGTATTATATTGGTATTACATCAAGTCAAGATATAGAACATTATGTTATAATTGTATGTTTAAAGATGGCCGCTATGATTACGGCAATTGTATAAAGTCCTTTCTCGATTTCAATGAAAGCTAAAGTCCGTTTTCGAGTGAATCATGTTACACAATGTATATAATGGGTTAATGAAGATATACACGCTGACATTGACAAAGGCCGTATGGCGAAACGCGTTTGTCAGCTATGGTGGTTTTGGAATATTAAAATCTTAAAAACGACTCTTGAGTGCACCGCGTACCTTTGTATGGACGAAGGAGTTGGGCAGCAATATATATATATATATATATATATAGTCCTTCTCGGACTTACAATCAAATTTTGTTTTGTATCACAATTTTGGTCGTATGTGCTTGTTGCTGACAAGGATTCATTTTATGTATGTTTTTTTAAAAATGTTTCCCTGCACTAATAGGTGCGATTCTTTTTTCAATAATATTGTAAAGCGCTTTTGGACTGATTTTTCAGTTCTATTTAGCTATTAGGTATACAGAGTATACATGGTTGTGTGCATATGTGTTACACATATTTGGTCTTCAATATTTAAAAAACAAAAAAGAGTACAGAAAGAGTTTTTAATGTGAGATGTAGTTGCTTCTCTTTTCTCATTTGTCTTGGTGCCTCGAGCGTGTCCAGAGCTCGAAGTCATGTTCAGACTGTCAGACCATGGCACTGAAGGCCATCCAGGGGCAAGCTTTGTAGATCCTTGCGATCCGGCAGTAGACATTTGCCAAAGAAATTTCGTGAGATGTCGGGCCACTCTGAGTCTCTGGTGACGCATTTATATTTTTATATATATATATATATATATATATATATATATATATTCGGGCTGTAGCCGTGGCTAAAGTTTCCTATGGGAAAATGAATGGGGAAAACACGTTTTGGGACCCCCCTTTTTTCTCGGCCCCCGCTTGACGAATCACCCCGAAACTTTCAGGGTAGGAGCGGACCGGAGCGGGCCATAAAGTTTGAAAATTTCGCGAAGATTCGTCAACCGACGCAAGAGTTATTTCAAATAGAATGTCGCGGATTTCCTATGGAAAATAGGTCCTAACTATAACTATCTACTGGCGACCGCCAGTAGATAATATATATATATATATATATATATATGTCCATATATACATCTTTGTGGCAAACTTTCATACAACTGGCATAATTGATGAATATCTATACGAGATTCAATTCTGTTTGGTGTCATTTTAGCTTCTTTACAGTGCATCATGTAATCAAACGAAATTCTTTATACCATGGAGGTATTATTGTTCATCTTTTTTTTATGCTCATTCATCTTGGTATAAAGGGAATGAGTTCTGAGAGTCCTTCTTTTTGGATTTTATCAGGACAGTTCATTTTCTGATATTTATCTATTGTCGTGAAGAATGCGGATTGCATGGTTTTCATCTTGCACTTGGCCCTTTTGGTCAACAAGTTCTCTTTCCCCTGTCAGATGGTTGTTTAGGGGTTTACCCCCCTTTTTTACTCAAGGCCTGATTACTTCAGGCCTGTAGGGTTGTTTATTATTTATATGTTCTGTGACAACAACGTCTTGACAGAGGTCCTGCAGCCTGGTGTCTCCAGCTTGGAACCCTTGCTGCCTTTCAATGAGGCCTTAACAGACGTCCTTCTGGGCACCTGGTCCAAGCCCAGCACTGGGGCTCTTGTGAATAAGACGATTGCCCGCTGCCACCGCCCTGCACCGGGCGACCCAGTTTTCCTCACCGCCCACCCCACAAAGCTTTGTGGTCCAGGCTTCTACTTCCCGTGGGTGTTCCCTTCCGCACCCCCGGACTGGGAATCCAAGAGACTGGAGAGCTTTGAAAAGAAAAAGGTTTCTTCTGCCGGTCTGGCATTGCGGTTGGTGAACACCCCATGCCTTTTGGGACGTTATTCTCAGTCGTTATGGGACACAGTTGCACAGGTGCTGCCCAGAGTTTCGGAGGAGGACCGGGCCCTACTCTCCCAAGCTATCTCAGACGGGAGAGATGCAGCAAAGTTCGCCATCAGATGTGGCTTGGGCACAACAGACTCGCTGGGCAGAGCGATTTCCACGACGGTGGTCGTACGTCGCCACGCCTGGCTGAGGACATTTGGTTTTTCAGGGGATGTACAAACTAACCTTATGGACATGCCCTCTGATGGATCCTGTCTCTTCGGGGACAAAGCTGATGACGCCCTTGAGCGTTTTGAGGATTTCGGGCTACACCAAGTCCTTGGGCCTCACCACAACATCCCGGCCGGCATTTGCTTTTCGCTCCTTTCATGGCTACGTAAGGGGCTTCCAACCGCGTCAACCCTATTCCATCTATAGGGCCCTGCAAGCTCAGCAGCCTCTGCGGGGTAGTGGACGCAGTTCACCCCGACCCCGTGGTTCGGGAGGCCAGAAGTCGTGTCAAGCCACGATCCCCATCTCCACTGCAAAACCTTCCTAGTCCGATCCCACAGGATCATTTACGACCAGTCGGTGGCAGAATATGCCATCATCTCCACCACTGGTGAGACATCACATCAGACAGGTGGGTGTTGCAAATAGTCCGAAGGGGCTACTCCCTCCCTTTCGAGTCTACCAATCCAACTATGCCTCCAGTGTACAATCGGCTGACGGATAATCACCTTGCTCTGCTCCGCGTGGAAGTCAAGTCTCTCTTGGCCAAGGGAGCTATAGAGAGGGTTCCTGGGCCAGAAACAGGCTGTGGTTGTTATTCCCGCTATTTTCTGGTCGGAAAGAAGGATGGAGACCTTCGTCCTATCCTCGATCTCAGAGCTCTCAACTACTTCCTCAAAAAGAAGAAGTTCAAGATGGTCACTCTAGCTCAGGTCCTGTCTACCCTGGACCCGGGAGACTGGATGGTAGTGCTAGTCTTGCAGGATGCCTATTTTCATATCCCCATCCTGCCTGCCTGTCGTCTATACCTGCGGTTTACAGTGGGCCACAAGCACTTTCAATTTGCGGTGCTCCCCCCTTCGGCCTCACAAGTGCCCCTCGGGTGTTCACAAAGGTGATGGCGGTGGCCGCAGCCCATTTGCGGAGATCAAGGGTTCCAGTCTTCCCCTATCTCGACAACTGGTTGTTGAAGGCTGGCTCGTACCAAGCACTCGTCTCTCACCTCCATACTACGGCGAACCTCCTGCATTTGCTGGGGTTCACTATCAACGTGCCGAAGTCACACCTGACTCCGTCTCAGACGCTCCCTTTCATTGGAGCGGTTCTGAACACGGTGCAGTTTCGGGCTTATCCTCCCGAACGTCAAGTCCAGGATATTGAGGCCATGATACCGATGTTTCAGCCTCTATTCTGGATTTTGGTGAGAATGACTCTGAGGCTGTTAGGCCTCATGGCCTCCTGCACCCTGCTGGTGAACCATGCAGGGTGGCACATGCGGGTTCTGCAGTGGGACCTGAAGTTCCAATGGGCACAGCATCGAGGAAACCTCACTGACCAGGTTCAGATTTCGGAGGGCACTGCGGAAGACCTGCAGTGGTGGTTAACAGACCGCGATTGGGTCAAGGGCAGACCCCTCTCCCTTCCCCATCCAGATCTCACAGTAGTGACGGATGCGTCACTTCTGGGAGAGGTGAAGATCAGAGGACTCTGGTCTCCTGCGGCAGCCAGGCTCCATATCATTCTGTTGGAGCTTCGGGCGATCCAACTGGCACTAAAAGTCATTTTCCCATCCATAAAGGGAAGGCTAATTCGGTGTTCACGGACAACTACCGCCTTGTAGTACTGCAACAAGCAAGGCTGAGTGGGGTCGTGGACTCTTTGTCAAGAAGCCCTGCGCCTCTGGACAAGGCTGGAACAACAGGGCATTTCCCTGGTGGTTCGATACCTGGCTGGTTCTCTGAACGCCAGGGCAGAAAAGCTCAGCCGGAGGTGCCTGGCAGATCACGAGTGGCGTCTCCATCCGGAGGTGGCACAAGTTCTTTCAGTGGTGGGAAGAGCCTTGGTTAGAACTGTTTGCCTCCATAGAGAACGCGCAATGTCAGCAGTTTTGCGCATTGGAGTTCACAAGGCGCCTCTTGTTTGGCGCCGCTTTTCATCACATGTGGAGCTCAGTCCTCCTATGTGCCTTTCTGCCCATACCACTCCTGCCCAGAGTGCTCAAGAAGATCAGGAGCGACCGGGCACAGGTTATTCTTGTGGCTCTGGACTGGGCACAGAGTTTGGTATCCCGAGCTTCTAGACATGAACATCGATCCTCCGATCAGGTTGCCCATTTGGAAGGATCTTCTGTCGCAGCAGCAGGGGAGGGTCCTCCACCCGAACCAGTCAACTCTCCGCCTCCTTGCATGGAGATTGAGCGGCAACAGTTGACAGCTTTGGACCTTCCTCCCGAAGTCTGCAAAGTTAGTCTGGCAGCCAGGCATCCCTCCACGAAGTCGGTATACACCTGCAGATGGAACACATTTTGTAAATATTGTACAGAAAGGTTCATTGACCCCTTGTGTGCCTCCTTGGCAGATATACTCCTGTTTATCCTTTCCTTGGCCCAGCAGGGCTCTGCCTTGGGCACCTTCAAGGGCTACCTTTCGGCTTTTCTTCAGCTACCAGATCAGCCTTCACTTTTTAAGTCCCATCTGGTGCAGAGATTTTTGACCCCTCTGGTGCAGAGATTTTTGAAGGGGTTAACCCACCTGTTTCCCCCTTCTCCTTTAATTATACCACAATGGAACCTTAATTTAGTCCTCACTTTCTTGATGTGCGCACCATTTAAGTCGATGCACAACTGTCCTCTACGGTTGCTAACCATCAAAACAGCTTTTTTGGTGGCAATCCTCTGCTAGGAGGGTGAGCGAACTGCACGCACTGTCATCACAACTTCCTTACCTGACAGTTTTTCCGGAAAAAGTGGTATTGAGAACTAGGGCATCCTTTTTGCCCAAGGTTGTAACTCCCTTTCATCTGGGAGAGTCAGTTACCCTGCCCACTTTCTATGCACCTCTGCATCCTTCCAAGGAAGAGGAGCGTCTCCACCGTCTGGACCCAAAAAGAGCGTTATCGTTCTACCTTGGTCGCACGAAAAAGTTCCGGGTAGATGACCAACTCTTTATAGGATATGTGGGAGCAAAGAAGGGGCGTGCTGTCCAAAAGAGGGCCATATCACGCTGGGTTATCCTCTGCATTAAAATATGTTATGCCTTGGCAAAGAAGCAGCCTCCAGAAGGCCTTAGGGCCCATCCCAACAGGATGAAAGCAGCCGCTCTTTCCTGCAGGATTTCCTGGTTTAAAGCTTTTCCGCAGTCCCACGTCTGGGGAAGGTATTGTTTGGGTATCTGTTCAAAGGTAAGGAATCTAGATGGCTAGATGTCTCTATCAGATGGACAAGTTACTTATCTTCGGTAATGCCTTATCAGGTAGAGACATGATCTAGCCACAGATTCCTTGCCGACTCACCCATCCTCCCCGCACTGCTGAATTGTCTTTAGTGTCGGGTTGTTCCCCTTCAGGGCCCTAGTTTCTTTTGAACACACCATGGTCAGTTACTTCATGGCTCCGCGCTTCCGGCGTGGAAAGTCATGAAAAGTACTGACGTTAGCGTGCCGGAGTGGCGGTTATATTGACGATGCGGACATCACGACTACGACGAACAAGACGCCGACGATGTCACGCGGAGTCGATCGACGCCACCTACCAGTGCGCAGGGGTACTGCTGAGAAAAATCTTCCGGATCTAGCATGACACCTGGAAGTTCAAAGGTAAGGAATCTGCGGCTAGATCATGTCTACCAGATAAGGCTTATCAAAGGTATGTAATTTGTCCAACAAGAACCAATCCAATTTTTTGGTAAGTTACAATAAGCATTCTTTTAACAAACTTAATAAATTTCTCTCAAGATTGGCTCTCCACCCAACAATTAATTTCCAGTCACCTCTTATCTTATTTCACACATACTTTTTCCTACTTTTTGTCCCTTAACATTTTTCATAGGCCAAGAAACAACAAATGAAAAGGAGCGTTCAATTCTATACAGGATTATCTGTTGCAAAATCAACAGATAATTTAACGGTTCTCCAGCAATAGATCAAGTAGTCGAACCAGGAAACAGAAAGGATGAAGATAAGATGGGAGCGCAACACGCCATCTAGTGGTACAAAATTGTATCTATGAGAATTTATGAGATAACAGGAGCCAACACTGGGTGGAAGATAACATTGGGATATTGGTCAAGCCCTGATGAAGTCCCACTGGGATGAAACGCGTTAGCTGGGCCGAATGGATTGCTTCTGTCAAATTGGCATTTGTTGAATAAAATTAGATTCAAAGCAACTCGCAAGACACCTGAATAACTTTTATTCGTCACATCATGACTTCTTGATCTATTGCTGGAAAACAGTTTAATCGTCTGTTGATTTTGGAACAGATAATCCTGTATAGAATTGAACGCGCCTTTTCATTTCTTATTTCTTGACCTTGTGTTGGGGTGGCCTCTTGGCAATGGGTTCACAAAAGTAGAACGTTGGAGGAAACAGAATTTGTATCAATTACATACCAGTGCGCTGTTTCGAGCCCACATTGCCTGTGTGCTGTTTACTAGTATTTTTCATAGGCCTTTTACGTACCACACACAACTCACCTATTAGCTCCTGCTCCATCCTCAACCATGGATGTATATTTGATAATTTAAATTCTTCCTCCTCCTTTACTTGTACCTCTACAACTTTCCAACTCTCCAGTTCCTTACAATGTGAACTGTTATATGGTTCTTAGGCACATTATCGACATTGCTAAGTTAGCATGAGCTTCGCTGCCATGATGCTGCTTTTGCGCACGCTACTACATGACTTTGTTTTTGCAAGACTTTGTTTGTGCCCTTCACATGAGAACGGGTTGCCTTTCGCGTTCTCTGTCTTTCCTGGAGTTTAGTCTGAACACGATATGCAAGGTCGATAAACAATGCCCCTTGTTATTCTGTTCTGGTCAGTCCCTAGCAACTAGACATAACATGCTACACAGCTGCAGTACTGAAGACTCGTGCTTTGATATTGCGTTGTTGCCTGTTGTTTTAACACACTTGGAGAAAGCCGTTCCATGGAGAAGAGCTCTGCTGCTCCTAAGATGTAAACCTTACATCCAGGCTTTAAAGTATGGGGTCTGCGGTCAAAACCCAGAGATCGTCCTTTTTATAAAATAAACTTCTTCTAGCCAAGGGGAGGGTGGTCAGGCCTATAGGCCCTTATTTCCACAGTCTTTATAAAATGACTTCTCCCTTTGTATTCTATGGAATTGTAACAATGCTAACTGGGCTGAGTTTATGCATATCTGAAAGAGACACGTTAGTGATAGATTCCTTACCTTAGAATATCCCCAGGCGTCAGGCTGGATCCGGAAAGTTTTGCGTAGCAGTACCCTTGCGCGTCGGTAGGCGGCGTCGTGCGGCTCCGCGTCCGTCGTCGGCGTCGTGATCGCCGGGATGACGTCGCGGGCAGTACTTAGGCGCCGCCCCTGCGCGCTGACGTCAGTTCTTCTTTTTCCGCGCCAGCAAGCGCAGATCCGGGAAGAGCAGTGCCCTGGTCAATTTTTGACCATACTTTTTGGTGATTTTTTCACTGGTTTTTCCAACTTTAAGGTGTCGTAGGGATGCCCGGCTTCAAGCGATGCGGCGCCTGTGCGCGGATGATGTCCGTCACCGACCCGCATTGGGAGTGTCTCTTCTGCCTCGGCCGAGGCCACGACACCGAGTCTTGTCCCGAATGCCAGGCCCTCAACCCGAAAGCTTTGCGAGAGCGGTCTCGAAAGCTCCTCGAGGCCCGGCATTCGGCTCCGCGGAAGCCCCGGTCGCGTGAGAGGTCCAGGGGTCGCTCGCGGAGTGCACACCGGTCGTCGACTTCTTCGTCCGGTAAGTCTAAGCACAAGAAGTCCAAGAAGCATCGTCGCTCTCGGACTTCGCCTCGCCGGTCTCGCGACTCGGCTGAGGCCCCTCCCGGCACCGTCCCCGCCCCCGCGGCCCCGGACTTGCCTGTGGAGTCGCCCCCGTCATACCCGCCCTTCCCGGGTTCGGGGGCGGATCCGGCCAAGGTACAGGAGTTCCTGTCGGCCATGGCCCGCCTCTTCGGGCCTTCAGGCCCCTCCGGTGCGCCTTCGGGCCCCGCGGGCCCTGATGGGGTTGCTCCGGCGTCGCCGGCGGCTCCGGCCCCGGCGTCGCCCGAGCCTCGATCCCGGCTCCGGCTTCGGCCCCGGCCTCGATCCCGGCTCCACAACCCCCATCGACGCCGGTCGACCTCACGACACCTCCGCCGGCGCCGATGTCTCCGGTGCCGTTCTCGAGTCCCCCAGTTCCTTCCGGCTCCGGACATGGACCCGGAGCGACGTCGCTCGACGCCGGCTCCGGCGCCGATGGGACCTTGGGTCCCAAATGTCCCTCCTCCTCCTTATTTTGAACCAGAGGAGGACCAGGAGGACTGGGAGGGGTCTGATGACCCTCTGACACGCAACTGTCAGTATGATGAGGACTGGACAGAGAGTCTAGGGAGGCCAGTGGTCTGGATACTTCTCCTGACACTGGCATGCTGTCTCCTCCCGTGGCTACGGAGGAGGGGGCCAATTTTGGTACGGTGTTGCGTAGGGCTGCTGGGGCCTTACGTCTCCAGCTCCCTACTTTGACGGTCAAGACTAACATCTTGACAGAGGTGCTTCAGCCGGCAGCCTCCTCTGCGGAGACTGTGCTGCCGTTTAACGACGCCCTCACTGACGTTCTTTTGGGCGCCTGGTCCAAGCCCAACACAGGGGCTCCTGTGGATCGGAACGTGTCACGACGCCATCGCCCCGCTCCGGGCGACCCCCTGTTTCTTTCTGTCCACCCCACTCCTGAGAGCTTGGTTGTCCAAGCCTCCGCTTCCCAAACCGCCTTCCCTACCGCTCCTCCGGATAGGGAATCCAAACGCCTGGATCAGTTTGGGAAGAAAGGTTTTTCTTCCTCCAGTGCTGGCTTGCGGTCCGTTAACACCGCTTGTCTTTTGGGCCGATATACCCACTCCCTGTGGGATTCGGTGGCGGATGTTTTGCCCCAGTGCCCTGAGGAGGTCCAGGCACTGCTTTCCCGCGCCATTGCGGAAGGAAGGGATGCGGCCAAATACACTATCCGTTGTGGCCTTGACACCGCCGACTCGCTGGGCAGGTCGATTGCAACGACGGTGGCGCTCCGGCGCCACGCCTGGCTGAGAACCACTGGTTTTTCAGGGGATGTCCAGAATACTCTCATGGACATGCCCTTTGATGGAGTCGGTCTTTTTGGGTCCAAAGCAGACCATGCGTTGGAGCGCTTTAAGGACTCACGGGCTACTGCAAAGTCCCTGGGCCTTTCTGCTACACGCCCTCCGCTGCCTTCTGCTTTTCGCCCCTATCGTGGCCACGGTAGGGGCGCCCTTCACGTCAGCAGCCCAGCCACCGGCCCGCGCAGCAGGCGTCTTCGCGTGGCCGAGGACGTGGATTCCGCCGTGGCGGATCGGGCAACCAGCGTGCGGGTCAGGCCACCACCTCCAACCCGTCCGCGGCCTCCAAGCCCTCCTAGTCCCTCCTTTCAGGTGCACGGCACGCCAGTAGGGGGCAGGGTCCGCCATCACCTTCCCCACTGGCGCACCATCACCTCGGACAGGTGGGTCTTGGACATTGTCCGAAGGGGCTACTCCCTCCCCTTCGAGACCACCCCCCAGCCATGCCACCTCAATTCCACCGCATGTCAGGGGATCACTTGGTGCTTCTACGGAAGGAAGTCACGGCCCTCTTGACCAAGAGGGCCATCGAGCATGTTCCGACCCCAGAAGTAGGGCGTGGTTGCTACTCCCACTACTTTCTGGTGCCCAAAAAGGACAAGGAGGACATGCGTCCTATCTTGGACCTCCGGAACGTCAATCGCTTCCTCCGGAAGGAGAAGTTCAAGATGCTCACCCTAGCTCAGGTCTTGGCTGCCCTCGACCCTGGAGACTGGTTGGTAGCGTTGGACTTGCAGGACGCGTATTTCCACATCCCCGTCCTGCCGGCCCACCGGCGTTACCTTCGGTTCACGGTAGGCCCCGAGCATTTTCAGTTCACCGTGCTCCCCTTTGGCCTTACCAGTGCCCCTCGGGTGTTCACGAAAGTGATGGCGGTGGTCGCAGCTCATCTGCGCCGGGCAGGGGTTTCAGTCTTCCCCTACCTCGACGACTGGCTGCTGAAGGCGGGCTCGTCCCAGGCAGTCGTCTCCCACCTCCAGACTACGGCCGAACTCCTGCACTCGCTGGGGTTCTCCATCAATGTGCCGAAGTCGCATCTAATTCCTTCTCCACAGCTCCTTTTCATCGGAGCAGTTCTGGACACGACGCAGTTTCGGGCCTATCCTCCCGAACGGCGAGTCCGGGATATTCAGGCTATGATTCCGATCTTTCGGCCTTTATCCTGGGTTTCGGTACGGATGACCCTGAGGCTGCTGGGCCTCATGGCCTCCTGCATCCTGCTGGTCAATCATGCCAGATGGCATATGCGGGCTCTGCAGTGGGACCTGAAGTTCCAGTGGACGCAGCACCAGGGCAACCTGTCCGATCACGTCCAGATCTCGGAGGGGACTGCAAAACAGTTGCAGTGGTGGCTCTCGAACCGGCAATGGGTCATGGGCAGATCCCTCTCCCTTCCCCAGCCAGAGCATACAGTTGTGACGGACGCGTCCCTTCTGGGATGGGGCGGTCACATGGGAGAGGCGGAGATCAGAGGCCTCTGGTCTCCGGCGGAGTCCCGGCTCCATATCAACATTCTGGAGCTCCGGGCGATCCGGCTTGCACTCAAGGCATTCCTTCCCTCTGTCAAAGGGAAGGTAGTGCAGGTGTTCACAGACAACACCACCGCCATGTGGTACTGCAACAAACAGGGCGGGGTGGGGTCTTGGACCCTTTGTCAGGAGGCTCTGCGCCTCTGGACATGGCTGGAACATCAGGGCATGTTCCTGATGGTTCAACACCTGGCAGGTTCTCTGAACGCCAGGGCGGACGAACCTCAGCCGCAGGTGCATGATGGATCACGAATGGCGTCTTCACTCGGAAGTGGCGCAAGGACTCTTTCTACAGTGGGGAGAGCCTTGGTTAGATCTATTCGCCACCGAAGAGAACGCGCAATGTCATCAGTTCTGCGCGTTGGAATTTCCAAGGCGGCACTCGCTCGGCGACGCTTTTCGTCGCGAGTGGAGTTGCGGTCTGTTGTACGCCTTTCCGCCTATACCACTTCTACCCAGAGTGTTGAAGAAGATTCGGCACGACCGGGCCCAAGTCATTCTTGTGGCTCCGGACTGGGCTCGAAGAGTTTGGTATCCCGAGCTACTCAATATGAGCATAGATCCCCCGATCCGTCTGCCTCTTCGGGAGGATCTTCTGTCGCAGCAGCAGGGGACGGTCCTCCACCCGAACCTGTCCAGTCTACACCTGCTTGCGTGGAGATTGAGCGGCGGCAGTTGATTCCTTTCGACTTGCCTCCCGAAGTTTGTGATGTGATTCTGGCAGCCAGGCGTCCCTCCACTAAGGTGGTATACGCCTGCAGGTGGAACAAATTTGTGGCATGGTGCACAGCAAAGGCTGTGGATCCCCTTTCTGCCCCTCTTTCTGAGGTCCTTCTGTTCCTTCTCTCTCTGGCCCAACAGGGTTCTGCCCTGGGTACCATCAAGGGTTATCTTTGTGCTATCTCGGCCTTCCTCAGGCTCCCTGATCAGCCCTCCCTTTTCAAGTCCCCTGTTGTTAACAGGTTCTTAAAAGGCATTACTCACCTCTTCCCTCCTGTTCCGTTTGTAATGCCTCAGTGGGACTTGAACTTGGTTCTTACCTTTTAATGTGCGCTCCCTTTGAGCCTCTGCATAACTGTCCTCTTCGTCTTCTGACTCTGAAGACAGCCTTTCTGGTGGCCATCACCTCCGCTCGGCGGGTGAGTGAGCTCCAGGCTCTATCTTGCAAACCTCCCTTTCTGTCTGTTCATCCAGACAAGGTTGTTCTTCGGACGCGTCCGTCCTTCTTGCCAAAGGTGGTTACTGCTTTCCACATTGGGCAGACCATCACTTTGCCCACCTTCTTTCCGCCTCCGCATCCTTCCAGAGAGGAAGAGAGGCTCCACCGTCTGGACCCAAAACGTGCGCTCTCTTTCTATATTGACCGCACAAAACACTTCCGGGTGGATGACCAGCTCTTTATTGGCTACGTGGGCGCCAAAAAGGTCGGGCGGTGCACAAGAGGACCATCTCCCGCTGGGTTACCTTGTGCATCAAGACCTGCTATTCTTTGGCTAAGAAGGAACCTCCTGTTGGGCTGCGTGCCCATTCCACCAGGGCAACGGCTGCTACCACGGCCTTGGGCCGCGGTGTTCCGCTGCCGGTTATCTGTCAGGCAGCTACGTGGGCCTCGCTGCACACGTTTACTAAGCATTACTGCCTTGACAATCTGAAAGAGACACGTTAGTGACAGATTCCTTACCTTAGAATATCCCCAGGCGTCAGGCTGGATCCGGAAAGTTTTTTGCGTAGCAGTACCCTTGCGCGTCGGTAGGCGGCGTCGTGCGGCTCCGCGTCCGTCGTCGGCGTCGTGATCGCCGGGATGACGTCGCGGGCAGTACTTAGGCGCCGCCCCTGCGCGCTGACGTCAGTTCTTCTTTTTCCGCGCCAGTAAGCGCAGATCCGGGAAGAGCAGTGCCCTAGTCACTTTTTGACTATCTTTTTGTGAAATTTTTCACTGTTCTCTTCAACGAGTCTTCACGACTCCTAAGGTGTCGTAGGGATGCCCGGCTTTAAGCCCTGCGAGGTATGTGGTCGTATGATGTCCATCACGGACCCCCACCTCGAGTGTCTCTTCTGCCTCGGCCGAGGCCACGACACGAAGTCGTGCCCTGACTGCCGGAAACTTCATCCGAAGGCTTTGCGAGAGCGGTCTCGAAAGCTCCTTGAAGTCCGGCAGTCGGCTCCGCGCCGCAGCAAGCCCCGGTCCCGGGAGAGGTCGAGGGGCCGGACGCGGAGTCCCCGCCGTTCGTCGGAATCCAAGTCTTCGCGCTCCTCCGGTAAGTCGAAGCACAAGAAGTCTAAGCGGCGTCATCGCTCTAAGACTTCGCCTCGCCGGTCGCGCGACTCGGCTGAGGTCCCTGTCGGCACCGTCCCCGCCCCCGCGGCCCCGGACGTGCCTGTCGAGTTGCCCCCGCATTACCCGTCCTTCCCGGGTTCGGGGCGACTCCGGCCGAAGTACAGAAATTCCTGTCGGCCATGGCCCGCCTCTTCGGGCCTCAAGGTCCCTCCGGTGCGCCTTCGGGCCCCGCGGGCCCAGATGGGGTTGCTCCGGCGCCGCCGTCGACTCCGGTCCCGGCGTCGCCTGTCCCACCAGCCTTCGTCCCGGCCTCGGCTCCGGCCCCGGCCTCGACCCCGGTTCCGGTGGTGCCGCAACCTCCATCGACGCCGGTTGACCTAACCACGCCTCCGCCGACGCCGATGTCCCCGGTGCCGTTTCCGACGCCGTCCGGGGCTCCGGGCGGCGTCGTTCCCCGGTTCTCCCCGGGTCCGGACATGGAGCCGGACCGGCGTCGCCCGACGCCGGTTCCGGCGCCGATGAGGCCTTGGGTCCCTTATGTCCCTCCTCCTCCATCTTTTCAACCTGAGGAGGACCAGGAGAGCTGGGAGGGGTCTGACGACCCTCTCACACAACAGTGCGAGTTTGACCCGGACTGGGTTGAGGAACTTGGGGATGCCAGTGGGCTGGATACCTCCCCCGACTCTGGCATGCTGTCTCCTCCCGTGGCAACGGAGGAGGGGGCTAATTTTGCAACGGTGTTGCGTAGAGCTGCTGGAGCCTTAAATCTCCAGTTGCCTACAGTGGCCGTCAGGACTAACCTCCTGACTGAAGTGCTTCAGCCGGCGGCCTCCTCTTCGGAGCCTGTGCTGCCGTTCAACGATGCACTCACTGACGTTCTTTTGGGTGCCTGGTCCAAACCCACCACAGGGGCTCCTGTGGATAGGAACGTGGCCCGACGCCATCGCCCGGCTCCGGGCGACCCCCTGTTTCTCTCCCAACACCCCACCCCTGAGAGCTTGGTTGTCCAAGCCTCTGCCTCCCAAACAGCCTTCCCTACCGCCCCTCCGGATAGGGAATCCAAGCGCCTGGATCACTTTGGGAAGAAGGCTTTCTCTTCCTCCAGTGCTGGCTTGCGGTCTGTTAATACCGCTTGCCTCTTGGGCCGATACACCCACTCCCTGTGGGATTCGGTGGCTGATGTTTTGCCGCAGTGTTCTGAGGAGGTCCAGACACTGCTTACCCGCGCTATTGCGGAAGGGCGTGATGCGGCTAAGTATACCATCCGCTGTGGCCTTGATACCGCCGACTCGCTGGGCAGATCGCTTGCAACGACGGTGGCGCTGCGTCGCCACGCCTGGCTGAGAACCACTGGTTTTTCAGGGGATGTCCAGAATACTCTCATGGACATGCCCTTTGATGGAGTCGGTCTCTTTGGTTCAAAGGCGGACCATGCGCTGGAGCGTTTCAAGGATTCACGGGCTACTGCTAAGTCCCTGGGCCTTGCTGTTGTGCGCCCTCCGCAAACGTCTGCTTTTCGCCCCTTTCGTGGCCACGGAAGGGGCGCCCAGTCACGTCCACAGCCCGGCCAACGGCCCGCGCAGCAAGCGCCTTCGCGTGGCCGAGGACGTGGATACCGCCGTGGCGGTTCGGGCAACCAGCGTGCGGGTCAGGCCACCACCTCCAACCCGTCCGCGGCCTCCAAGCCCTCCTAGTCCCTCCTTTCAGGTGCACAGCACGCCAGTCGGGGGCAGGGTCCGCCATCACCTTCACCACTGGCGTCCCATCACCTCGGACAAGTGGGTCTTGGACATTGTCCGAAGGGGCTACTCCCTCCCCTTCGAGACCACCCCCCAGCCATGCCACCTCAATTCCACCGCATGTCAGGGGATCACTTGGTGCTTCTACAGAAGGAAGTCACGGCCCTCTTGGCCAAGAGGGCCATCGAGCATGTTCCGACCCCAGAAGTAGGGCGTGGTTGCTACTCCCACTACTTTCTGGTGCCCAAAAAGGACAAGGAGGACATGCGTCCTATCTTGGACCTCCGGAACGTCAATCGCTTCCTCCGGAAGGAGAAGTTCAAGATGCTCACCCTAGCTCAGGTCTTGACTGCCCTCGACCCCGGAGACTGGTTGGTAGCGTTGGACTTGCAGGACGCCTATTTCCACATCCTCGTCCTGCCGGCCCACCGGCGTTACCTTCGGTTCACGGTAGGCCTCGAGCATTTTCAGTTCACCGTGCTCCCCTTTGGCCTTACCAGTGCCCCTCGGGTGTTCACGAAAGTGATGGCGGTGGTCGCAGCTCATCTGCGCCGGGCAGGGGTTTCAGTCTTCCCCTACCTCGACGACTGGCTGCTGAAGGCGGGCTCGTCCCAGGCAGTTGTCTCCCACCTCCAGACTACGGCCGAACTCCTGCACTCGCTGGGGTTCTCCATCAATGTGCCAAAGTCGCATCTGATTCCTTCTCCACAGCTCCTTTTCATCGGAGCAGTTCTGGACACGACGCAGTTTCGGGCCTATCCTCCCGAACGGCGAGTCCGGGATATTCAGGCTATGATTCCGATCTTTCAGCCCTTATCCTGGGTTTCGGTACGGATGACCCTGAGGCTGCTGGGCCTCATGGCCTCCTGCATCCTGCTGGTCACTCATGCCAGATGGCATATGCGGGCTCTGCAGTGGGACCTGAAGTTCCAGTGGGCGCAGCACCAGGGCGACCTGTCCGATCACGTCCAGATCTCGGAGGGGACTGCAAAACAGTTGCAGTGGTGGCTCTCGAACCGGCAATGGGTCATGGGCAGATCCCTCTCCCTTCCCCAGCCAGAGCACACAGTTGTGACGGACGCGTCCCTTCTGGGATGGGGCGGTCACATGGGAGAGGCGGAGATCAGAGGCCTCTGGTCTCCGGCGGAGTCCCGGCTCCATATCAACCTTCTGGAGCTCCGGGCGATCCGACTTGCACTCAAGGCATTCCTTCCCTCTGTCAAAGGGAAGGTAGTGCAGGTGTTCACAGACAACACCACTGCCATGTGGTACTGCAACAAACAAGGCGGGGTGGGGTCGTGGACCCTTTGTCAGGAGGCTCTGCGCCTCTGGACATGGCTGGAACACCAGGGCATGTTCCTGGTGGTTCAACACCTGGCAGGTTCCCTGAACGCCAGGGCGGACGAACTCAGCCGCAGGTGCATGATGGATCACGAATGGCGTCTTCACTCGGAAGTGGCGCAAGGACTCTTTCTACAGTGGGGAGAGCCTTGGTTAGATCTATTCGCCACCGAAGAGAACGCGCAATGTCATCAGTTCTGCGCGTTGGAATTTCCAAGGCGGCACTCGCTCGGCGACGCTTTTCGTCACGAGTGGAGTTGCGGTCTATTGTACGCCTTTCCGCCTATACCACTTCTACCCAGAGTGTTGAAGAAGATTCGGCACGACCGGGCCCAAGTCATTCTTGTGGCTCCGGACTGGGCTCGAAGAGTTTGGTATCCCGAGCTACTCAATATGAGCGTAGATCCCCCGATCCGTCTGCCTCTTCGGGAGGATCTTCTGTCGCAGCAGCAGGGGACGGTCCTCCACCCGAACCTGTCCAGTCTACACCTGCTTGCGTGGAGATTGAGCGGCGGCAGTTGATTCCTTTCGACTTGCCTCCCGAAGTTTGTGATGTGATTCTGGCAGCCAGGCGTCCCTCCACTAAGGTGGTATACGCCTGCAGGTGGAACAAATTTGTGGCATGGTGCACAGCAAAGGCTGTGGATCCCCTTTCTGCCCCTCTTTCTGAGGTCCTTCTGTTCCTTCTCTCTCTGGCCCAACAGGGTTCTGCCCTGGGTACCATCAAGGGTTATCTTTGTGCTATCTCGGCCTTCCTCAGGCTCCCTGATCAGCCCTCCCTTTTCAAGTCCCCTGTTGTTAACAGGTTCTTAAAAGGCATTACTCACCTCTTCCCTCCTGTTCCGTTTGTGATGCCTCAGTGGGACTTAAACTTGGTTCTTACCTTTTTAATGTGCGCTCCCTTTGAGCCTCTACATAACTGTCCTCTTCGTCTTCTGACTCTGAAGACAGCCTTTCTGGTGGCCATCACCTCCGCTCGGCGGGTGAGTGAGCTCCAGGCTCTATCTTGCAAACCTCCCTTTCTGTCTGTTCATCCAGACAAGGTTGTTCTTCGGACGCGTCCGTCCTTCTTGCCAAAGGTGGTTACTGCTTTCCACATTGGGCAGACCATCACTTTGCCCACCTTCTTTCCGCCTCCGCATCCTTCCAGAGAGGAAGAGAGGCTCCACCGTCTGGACCCAAAACGTGCGCTCTCCTTCTATATTGACCGCACAAAACACTTCCGGGTGGATGACCAGCTCTTTATTGGCTACGTGGGCGCCAAAAAGGTCGGGCGGTGCACAAGAGGACCATCTCCCGCTGGGTTACCTTGTGCATCAAGACCTGCTATTCTTTGGCTAAAAAGGAGCCTCCTGTTGGGCTGCGTGCCCATTCCACCAGGGCAACGGCTGCTACCACGGCCTTGGGCCGCGGTGTTCCGCTGCCGGTTATCTGTCAGGCAGCTACGTGGGCCTCGCTGCACACGTTTACAAAGCATTACTGCCTTGACAGTCAGGTCCGGAGGGACGGCTTCTTTGGCCGTTCTGTCCTCCAGGACTTCCTTGTCTGATCTTTGTTCGCAGACCCACCACCGGGGTTGGTATTGCTGGGGTATCTATTCTAAGGTAAGGAATCTGTCACTAACGTGTCTCTTTCAGATGCACAAGTTACTAACTTGTGTAACGATATATCTGTAAGAGACAGTAGTTGGTGACAGATTCCTACCGCCCCACCCATCCTCCCCGTTCTGCGAACTGATTTCTAGGGTTAAGGACATCCCTTTCAGGGCCCTAGTATTTTTCAGACACCTATGTCAGCTTCTTGCATGGCTCTGCGTTCCTGGCGCGGAAAGTCGTGTACAGAACTGACGTCAGCGCGCAGGGGCGGCGCCTAAGTACTGCCCGCGACGTCATCCCGGCGATCACGACGCCGACGACGGACGCGGAGCCGCACGACGCCGCCTACCGACGCGCAAGGGTACTGCTACGCAAAAAACTTTCCGGATCCAGCCTGACGCCTGGGGATATTCTAAGGTAAGGAATCTGTCACCAACTACTGTCTCTTACAGATATATCGTTACACAAGTTAGTAACTTGTGCGTCAGGTCCGGAGGGACGGCTTCTTTGGCCGTTCTGTCCTCCAGGACTTCCTTGTCTGATCTTTGTTCGCAGACCCACCACCGGGGTTGGTATTGCTGGGGTATCTATTCTAAGGTAAGGAATCTATCACTAACGTGTCTCTTTCAGATGCACAAGTTACTAACTTGTGTAACGATATATCTGTAAGAGACAGTAGTTAGTGATAGATTCCTTACCGCCCCACCCATCCTCCCCGTTCTGCGAACTGATTTCTAGGGTTAAGGACATCCCTTTCAGGGCCCTAGTATTTTTCAGACACCTGTGTCAGCTTCTTGCATGGCTCTGCGTTCCTGGCGCGGAAAGTCGTGTACAGAACTGACGTCAGCGCGCAGGGGCGGCGCCTAAGTACTGCCCGCGACGTCATCCCGGCGATCACGACGCCGACGACGGACGCGGAGCCGCACGACGCCGCCTACCGACGCGCAAGGGTACTGCTACGCAAAACTTTCCGGATCCAGCCTGACGCCTGGGGATATTCTAAGGTAAGGAATCTATCACTAACTACTGTCTCTTACAGATATATCGTTACACAAGTTAGTAACTTGTGCTTTGCTGCTAGTAGTGGCACGTATACTGTATTGTAGAGCACGATAGTTAAAATAAACATTTTGAACTATTTCAGTGACTCTGCTTATTCTCATTGTGGACAGGTGTGAGCGAAAGAGTACGTCTTGCTCCCGCGATTCCTGAGAGAGTCGGGAGTGTTGTGTTCTGGGTTGTCTAATCATTTGTAGCTCCGTGATATTTGGAGGAGAACGAAGGCGACACTATAGCTAGTCGGTTTGGGATTTTGGGTACTGATGTGGTAGGTTGGTACACCCCTATTCACTGAGGTCCTGTTTTCCTGCGCATAGTTCTGTGTATGTGCAGAATCCCTGCAACAACCTCCCTAGACGATCTCTGGGTGGGCGGACCCCATACGAAATGCTCTTTGGCATTAAAATGTTTGTACCAGACCTTGATGGTCTAGACGTTGTGGCGGCTGCCGCAACCTTTGACGCAGATAATCATTCTACTGTGTTACAGGATCTACAAAAGACACGTGACAGCTATGCAACTGATCATTTACCCTCATCCACTGATGCAGCACTACTGATTTCAGTTGCTGGTTGGCTTCCTACAATCAGAGATCTAGTACGAGAAAGGCTGGTGAAAAAAAAAGAATTTGGTCCCTCTTATCGTGCACCGGTTCCAGTGCTTGGACTGAAGGGTACTCGTACAGTTATTTTACCTCCTTTACCTGGTCGCAAAGACAACAGATATATTTCAGTGGACAATGTTAAGCTACACCATGTGGCCGATTCTGAATAGTGTCACACCTGCAGTTTCGTGCACCGCAATTTCATTGGATCCACTGACTTCATCATCCGCTACCGCTCCTCGTAGGGCTAAAGAACTGATGGACACTATCATTGATCTTTCACCTGTCCAACCTCTATCTTCTACCATGGATGTCGAGTATATATATCATCCAGATGAGTCCGTCGGTGAAGTGCCGAACAGTCCTGGGGAACATCGAGCGGACCCGACACTTCCACCTCTGATAAATCAACCTACGAATGGCTGCTATGGACATCATGCCAGTCTGTCTTCCGGCTCCTCTTCCTCGACATCCCGTTTGGCAGACACACCGACTAAATTAAGTATTTTTTTCTCTTGGTTCAAAAAGACTTACCTGGTCCCTCCTTGGACCTACATTTGGTTGCTGCTTGTCCTGATTTTTCTCTTCATGTCGATTGGTTTTGTGACAGTGTTCTTTTTGCTTATCAATGGTCATTATTTGCCAGAACGCTCTGCAGGTAACTTGGTCGATGGAGTTCTTGCCCCTCACACATCGTCCCAGATCATGAAACGTGATCAGTCTCATGTTAACATTTCAGCTTTCCCGATTGCAGATGGCATCGTTTGGTACAAAGTAGCCTACGAAGTACACGGTCCGACCGAGGTACTTCGCCTACCATACGTGTTTCGCGTCTCTCAAGGAGATGTGGTAACACGGGACATACATTCGGATGATTGGGATGTGCAAGCAGTACATGCCCTATTTTCAGATTTAAAATACTATGCTGCTTTTGATGCTGAAGATTTGTATTTGAATTCTGCCAATTATGGGGATTTATTTTGTTATCAGCATTATGGGCATCATTTTTTACACAAAACAAACACGTTAAGACCTGTTTTTAATTTTACACAATGGAAGCATTGTCCTACTCCCGTAGAGGGGAGTTCTAAAACTTTTAGGGATAAGTTCACTTACTTTACAGATTATGACATATCTAATCCGGAATCCTATTATTTTAAACTTCGATCATCTACTTAATCTAAATTTATGTTGACACACACAAAATTGATTTATGCCAACTTGTTTAGAAATAAATTGGCTACGCAGGGTTATGATCATTGGAAAGATACTGTTGATTTAAAATCAATCTGGGGCACAAAACCTTGGCAGGTTCAGGGAACTGAAGCTTTACATCGTGCCTGCCTGATCCCAGCTCAAATTCTGTTTTTAAATAATACAGTGTACCAAACAACTTGTTTTGGCCTGGCAACTGTCAAAAATTTGAATACACCATCCATTCTGTCTTTAGCAGAATATGCTAATTGGCGCACACACACAAATTATACCATTGAAGCATTGCAAGCTTTGCTTCGCAATGACACCTTCAATGTCTCTGAAGTTGATTCTTCCGACTGGCTGGTGTGGCAATCTAATATAAATGCATGTCAAATGCATTTTTATAATGTAACACCTGGTTTCACACAGACTAGACCGCACCCACATTATCCAAGTTCCCATTCGGTTACTACATACTCGGTGGGTAAGTTATGCCAACAATGGTTGGAACATTCTACGCTGATATCAGTGCAGCAACATCTTTCTCTGCTGTCGCAATGACATTAATTTGGCTGATTTTCTCTTGGGACCCAGGGCTCCGAGAGCAAAAAGATTCATGTATGCCGCTTACAATGAAATTTGGAAACTTTCGGAGATGAAAGCTGCATTTCGTCTGCGCCAAATTGATCAGGCCAATTTAGAAAAAGTTCTTGCCGTAGTAGACAATAGCATAAACACACTTTCCTCACGCATTTATACGTTAGATAATATTGTTTCATCTGTTATTGATATTGTTCAAAGTGATGTATCTGTGTTATATCATGGTCAAAATCAGTTACGATCTGTTATGCAATTTGCTTGGACATTGCAAACTCTTAAAATGGGAAAAGTGCCTTGGGATTATTTGAATGCCACTGCTTTATTCTTGCCATTTAATCTGACTGATAAACAAAGGTTTATGTCCATGAAAGATGCCACATAACGATATTGCATATTGAACAATTAGAGCCCTCGCCATTTTCTGTAGCGGAAACAGACTCTGCTGTTTGGTTAATTCATGGGGTTATCTCTCTTCCTTTTTCGCTATTTCAATTTAAATCATGCATGCAACATTTTCCGATTGGCCGTTATGAACCAGTGGGTAGTGCTTTTCTACATGAATTGTGGTCCCTACCTTTCACTTATAGATGTCAGAGGGAGGGTAAGGAAGTTTTCCTAACTGGGGAGGACTGCGATTCCACAGTAGGGCATTCCCTTGTTTGTAAACACGTTAGGTTGCACGGCGTCTGTAACGTTTCCGCGCCTAATCTGGCCTGTTTTTTAAAAGGGATTCCAGTGCCATCAATAATTTCCGCTTTTTCATTGCTCACAAATGGCAGTTATCTTATTTTGAACAACCAAGACTGCTGTGGTTTACGGGCAGGAGTCCCGTATTTAGTAACGGTTTCCCAGCGCTAACTTGTTGTAGCAATGTGCTTTTTCCGCCCCGCATGTGAGTTTAGATAGCTCAATTTGGCCTTCCATTCCAACTTTGAAAACAGATTTCAATAAGTTGAGCAGGCTCAAAGCGCTGTTATTCCAGCAGGAGGTGGCCCTCACTTCCGCCCGCGAGACCTTCCAATTACAGGTGGCTAGGACTTCTGCAGAGATACAATCCCTTCTGAACACCAACCTCCCACTGCATTTTGGAGAACTAATACACCAATTATTTAATGCGTCTGACACCGCAGGCCTTGCACATTTTTTTAAATGTGTGGGATCTGGCCTTGTGTCTTCTTTTCAGACTATATTTGGAGTAATACCGGGTTTTATTCATTCTATTTTTTCCAGCGCCTTCGGAGGGTTCCCCTTGATTTTGACGCTAGGTGCTGGGATCCTGCTTCTCTTGCTCCTGTTGCGCAATGGCTGCTCAGCTTGTGGTACTGCACAGACCAGGCCAGTTGCAGCTGTACCGTGATCGCATGCAACAGGTTTTCGGATGCTTACCATTAGCCACGCTTGGCGTCAGTTATGGCTTGACTTTTCGCTTTGCGTACTTCACTTGCGTGCAACCAGTCTTTTACTGTCAGCGATGTCCTTTCTATTGGGCACTGGATATATGCCTCTCCAATACGTCACGTCCCGGATTTTAACCAGTTGATGGGTCCCTTAGAGGCCCATGACCAGGCTTGTTTTGGGGATGGCCGTATGGCGCATGCAGCTGCACTTGGAGTTTTGGCAGAATGGGATGTCTGTGCGGCTGCGCAGACCGTCCTGCAACGAAGTTTCATCGAATATCACGCAAGTTGCCCGCTCATGCTTTTAGAGGCGTCTGATTACGAGGAGCACGTTTGTTTCTTCGACTTGCTTAATTGGATGGCATCTCTCTTTTTTACCAACGATATGGATGGTCTTTTGGAGGGACTTGCATTCCTCGGTTCATACACCTTGAGGGACTTGCCACCTCCTTCATAATAACTTTGTTATCCCTGCGGCAGCTCCCCTTCAATAAGCCCTATTGACAACTTTGAAAAAATATATTATTTTTTTTTGTGTGAAAAATTTCGTTTTTTTTTTTTTTTCAATTTGTTTTTTTTCTCAAACGCTTTGAACTCTGCTTGACTGGTGAACTCTGTTTTGGCCCTTTTTCTATGTCCTATGGCCTTACCAGTGGGAGGGTGTTATATGGTTCTTAGGCACATTATCGACATTGCTAAGTTAGCATGAGCTTCGCTGCCATGATGCTGTTTTTGCGCACGCTACTACATGACTTTGTTTTTGCAAGACTTTGTTTGTGCCCTTCACATGAGAACGGGTTGCCTTTCGCGTTCTCTGCCTTTCCTGGAGTTTAGTCTGAACACGATATGCAAGGTCGATAAACAATGCCCCTTGTTATTCTGTTCTGGTCAGTCCCTAGCATCTAGACATTACATGCTACACAGCTACAGTACTGAAGACTCGTGCTTTGATATTGCGTTGTTGCCTGTTGTTTTAACACACTTGGAGAAAGCCGTTCCATGGAGAAGAGCTCTGCTGCTCCTAAGATGTAAACCTTACATCCAGGCTTTAAGGTATGGGGTCTGCTGTCAAAGCCCAGAGATCGTCCTTTTTTATAAAATAAACTTCTTCTAGCCAAGGGGAGGGTGGTCAGGCCTATAGGCCCTTATTTCCACAGTCTTTATAAAATGACTTCTCCCTTTGTATTCTATGGAATTGTAACAATGCTAACTGTGCTGAGTTTATGCATTTTGCTGCTAGTAGTGGCACGTATACTGTATTGTAGAGCACGATAGTTAAAATAAACATTTTGAACTATTTCAGTGACTCTGCTTATTCTCATTGTGGACAGGTATGAGTGAGTGAGCGAAAGAGTACGTCTTGCTCCCGCGATTCCTGAGAGAGTTGGGAGTGTCGTGTTCTGGGTTGTCTAATCATTTGTAGCTCCGTGATATTTGGAGGAGAGCGAATGAGACACTATAGCTAGTCGGTTTGGGATTTTGGGTACTGATGTGGTAGGTTGGTACACCACTATTCACTGAGGTCATGTTTTCCTGCGCATAGATCTGTGTATGTGCAGAATCCCTGCAACAGAACTCCTCTCTCATTATATTCTCTAATGAATTAATTTTCTTCTCTGGTCCAACCACACCCATACTCCCGATTAGTAGTTTTAGTTCCATGCTCGGTTTGTGTAATCAGCTTTAAAAATGTCCCCTATTTAACACCAGTATCATCCTCTCTTATTTGGAAGATTTTTCAAAGACACATTGAAATCAGTTAAATAAGGGGAAAGAAAATTGTAACTAATAAATATAGCAACATATACATTACAAGACATAGAATATGATATCAGAAGCTGCATATAAGTCGTTCCCTCATTAACAGAAGAAGGAGGTTCCACTCACTCTCTTTGTGTAAGCAACGTGGATCCACAGCAGCACTCCTGCGCACTTCACTGCAGTGTAAGTCATCAATATCACCTGGTAGGGTCCCTTCCACCTGTCCTCAAGTCAGTTCTTCCTTATATGTTGCCAGGAGAGTGTGGTACACGGAACTCCTGGGTATCTGTCCTCTGATCAGACTACTGCTTCAGGAGGATCTTTAGCCTCAGCAGCAGGGCAGGGTTTTGCACCCAAACCTGCACAATCTACACTTTCATGCGTGGAGACTGAGTGGCGGAAGTTGACTGAGTTCGATCTACCACTGGACTTTGCTGCCACATGTACATTTACTAAGTCCATTTACTCCAGTTTAATAAAGGTTTGACACATGTTCCCTCCCAAACTGTTTGCGATGTTACAGTGGGACCTTAATTTTGTCCTGAAATTTCTCATGGGCACTCCTTTCAAGCCAATGCTCAGCTGCTCGTTGTGTTGTCTGACTTAAAACTGTCTTCCTCATAGCAATCCCTTTAACTCATTGTGTGAGTGAACTCCAGGCTCTCTTGGCGCAGTGCTTTACATCACCTTTTAAACTACTGTTGAGGACCAGGGCTGGTTTTTTGCAAAAAGTAATCACTCCTTTTCACTTTGGGCAATCCATCACCCTCCAAGCATTCTTTGCTCTGTCTAACGCCTCGAATGAGGAGGGGAGACTTAATCAACTGAACCCAGAAAGAGCTTTAAACTTTTAAAACAACAAAGACCATCAGGTGGACAATCCGCTTTTTGTGGGATTTTTGGGTGCATCGAAAGGTAAGACGATGCAAAAATGGACTTTGCCAAGCTGGAAAGGCCTGTTTATTAAGGTCTGCGATGTATTGGTCAAGAAGCAGCCTCCGAAAGGTGTTGGGTCTCATTCCACCAGGGCCAATCCTGCTAACACTGCATTTGCAAGCGGAGTGCCTATTCTTGACATCTTATTGGCCGCGAAGTTGGTGCCAGTTCGCGCATTCACAAGGCACTACTGTCTTGACTGCCATGTCCGACGGGAAAGGCAGTTCACCTGTTTGGTTCTGTAGGACGTTTTGGTGTGAGTCCACCACGCAGACCTTTGATATTTGGTAATTACTGCTATAGCATCTATTATACAGGTGAGAAATCTGTGGTTAGAGTATCCATCAGAAGAAAAAATCACTTACACTTGGAAGTACTCTATTGGACGGATATTCCATCCAACTACGGATTCCTCAATGCCGTCCCACCTCCCCATTCTGTGTTCTCTTTTTAGCATCTAAGAAGGTCCCAAATAGAGATCTGCACGCAGGTACCTTGAATTGTTTTGTTCTCTGTGTCCGAGGGCGCGGAAAGAGTCAAACAAAACACTGATGTTGGTTCGGGGGAACATTTATGTGTGGCTCTGCTCAGTCATTTTCTGGGCGGAACAAGACTTATGCAGAGCCACACTGTGCCACCTAGCAGCAAGTGGGAGCACTGCTGTGAAAACTTCCATATGTAGTCTGGCACCTGAAGAATATCCAAAAGGTGAGGAATCTGCAGTTAGAGTATCCACCAGAGAGTGTTACTGAAGGTAAGTAACTTGTTCAATAGGTTTAAGCTTATGCATATACAAGAATACAGTGGTCATCAGAGAATGTTGATGGTTGGCAGTAGTGCTTTCCATGATTTTTGCTTTGGCGAATAGGAATGTGATTGGGCGATAACTGGGGCATAAGATCATAGTCGATTTAGGTATATCAAGTATATTTTGCTGAAACAGAGCTTTCTATAGAGTTGTTATAGCCACTACAGATATTCCATTTCACTCCACTAAATGCTTTGTGAATGGCGCAAAAGACCTTGCATCTAATTCTTTGATCGACACAGAGCCATAGACTGAACGCATGGTAGTGGAGATGAGCTTCTGCTTTTTCAACTTTAAGGATGTACATGTCGCTTTGATGTGCAGTCTCTGAAGCTTATTATATTAAGTTTTAGGTACAACTGATTCCACGCAGAGTTTTTGTTGTCTAACCTAGTGGCAAGGTTGAACCTGACTTGCCCTGTACACTGATCAGGAGCTGCTGAATCGTTCTTGAAATGTTCAAGATTCAGAAACATTCTTGCTATTTTATGTGATTGACTGGTGCAAAATCTCTGTGAAAGAGGATATTCTGTTGTCCATTATGATGCTCAGCAGGTACTTGACCTTCTCATCAGGGAAGAGGGTGGTGGGCATTATCTATTATCTCCAGCAAAGTGAAAGGTCGGGTGTGTTAACTTTCCTCAAAACAGAACCACAGTTTTAGATCCCATAAGGCCCATGCAGCTTTGACGTATCCATCGAGGCACACTTCAAGTTATTTTGAAATATGTTGATTCTCAGAACTGGCTCCCAACTGGAGGTGGATCTGTGTTTCGTCTTCATACATCTACAATTGCAGATGGTGTACTTTGGAGAGCTAGTCTAGGAGAAGGGCTGCTTCACATTGAACAGCTGAGCTGATCTAGTGCTGATGCCCTCCAGAAAGTTGCTTGTTACACTTCTTGTACTTGAATCGGCAGTATCAATAGTGATATGGAAGTGTTTAATTTTTTGGGGGTTGGTGAGGAAAGATTTGATCCATTTAAGTGTAGTTCCAGATGCTCCCACCCATTTTTTACTATGTTCAGAACTAATTGTGTGAGCACTGTGATGTAGGTGGACAGCAAGTACAGGAGGGTTTGAACTGCTAGCTGGTCTTCATGCAATGCTATGAGAACGTCTTCATAAATACTTTCAAAGGTGATTCAGTGATCTAAGGGCTGTTTCCGGACTTGTCAGTGTGGAGAACAAAGTAGTTCTCCATTATATATTTGGTACTGCATTTTAATTATGCAATAGTCTGTGTATAGAAACTTGTTTCTTTTATAATAGATACATTTTCCTTAGGCTAGGTATACACAATTATTTTGGTGTTTTGATGAGTGAACATGCCTCAATAGAGAACAAAAACATTATAGAACAGTTAAGCAGGGGTGTATTTTAATTAACATAATTTCTACTATAGTGACCTCACTGAGGGTATTCATTTAATATGTTAACACCTGGTTGAGGTTTAAATCTTTCTTGGACGTTACTAGCTGTATTTGCTACATCTGTGCTGCTGGTTTCTGAATGACTTGATTCTGTGAACCTTGTCAGCTCCTCCTTACCAGACGACAGGACAAAACAGTATGATCTCTTTGTACTTTGAAAGTGCCACATTGCTTCATTTTAAAGAAGTGGAATGGTAGGTGCCACACCAACTCTAGATCACCTTCAACTGGCATTTTAATCTTCACTGTACAACCCTGCTGCTGTGAGAAAAGTGTGGCCTTTCAGAAAAATATGTATTGAGTATTAAATATGAAGGTACTAAATTATCTCCGTTTCATTTTAGATGCTGAGAACCTGTTCACTTCCAGATCTTAGCAAGCTTTTCAAAACATTTGTGGATGACGCCACTGGTTTGGCAGATGAGCAGGAGGATGACAGTCTTGAAATAGATGACTTAGAAGATGAGCCACTGAAAGAAGAGGAGCACTCAGATTCTGAAGACACGTAAGCATATGTTCTTCATAACAATAGTTGAAGTCCCGGCACACTTTCATTATTTCATCTGACTTAGAGATCTGTCTTATAGCACACCAGATAGAGTAGATACACAAGCACATTATGTCACTACCACAGGCTACTGATTTACATAGTACAACTTCTAGCTGCATATTCCTTACCTTAGAATATTCCCCAGGCATCAGACTGGATCTGGAAATTTTTAAGCAGTACCCCTGCGTGCCGGTAGGTGGCACCGATCAATTCCGCGTTATCGTCTTAGGCATCGCCTGTGCCAGAAGTGACATGCGGTGCCTATATAGGATACACTTCAGCGTGCTTACTTCAGTTCCTTCTTTTCTGCGACATCAGCGCAGATCCTCACTGAGCTACCTTCAGTCATTTTTTGACTGACTTTTTGTCGATATTTTGGGTCCAGTGTACCATCTTTTTTCTCTCACTAGAGACGTTACCCAAGAAACCTGTGTGTTTCAAGCCTTGTGGTACCTGTCACAGACAAATCAATGTGACAGACTTCCACTTGGTTTGCCTCTGGTGCCTGAAGCCAGACCACGATTCCAAGGCCTGTCCGGATTGCAAGACCATACATTCGAAGGCTATCAAGGAGCGGACCATGAAGCTTTTGACTGCATGACACCGAATGACTCCACACCGCTCTAGGTCATCAGGGAGGTCCTGTGGGCTGTTGTTTTGCTTCCTGGCTTCAAAGGTAAGAGTCACAAAAAGAATTTGGAGAAGCCAAAGCATTTTTTGACTTCCCTGCACCAATCCAAGTCATCGGACAAGGAGCGGGACCGATGTCACAGTTCTAGGCCCTACTCCCAGGGCATCCCCGTAGAGCCTAAGCCTAGGTCCGATCCACGTCTCCCTGAGTTTGCTGGAGTATCCCCCACCCAACTTAAGGGATTGTATGAGGCCATGCACCACATTTGTAAGCGACTGAACTCCGCTGGAGTGCCTTTGGGCCCCACCTGTCCGCCAGATGCTGGGTGTCCGCTGACGTGTCTGCCGTCAGCTTCAGTTGGACCTTCTGAATTTGTTCCTGGATTTAGAACGACCCCGGTTGTGAATCCACGACATTCACCCGGGGTTCAGACATGTGGCACCATTCCCAACCCCATCGTTATTCTTCACTCCAAAACGGAGCCGCATTGGCGGCGTCCAACATCAACTCCGACAAAGGCTGGATCCAGGTCTTCTGAGTTGGAGACAGTTCCTTCTTTTACTGATAGGCCCTGTGAGGAATAAGATTAGGGGATACGTGAGGATCCCTATAGTTATCCGGCCCCCCCTTGAGGAACCCTTGGCCGAGGAGAATTGGTATCAGGAATTGGTTGATGAAGTGGCCTGGTCACCTCACCAGTCACTGGTCTCCTCTCTCCTCCTTATGCTGCCCACTGTGGAAGTCAAGACTAACGTCTTAACGGATGTGCTTCAGCTTGGGAGATCCCACACAGGACCCCCTCCTCCCCTTTCATTAAATCCTTACTGATGTCCTGCTTGGGCTTGGACCAAGCCCTTCATAGGCACTCCTGTGCACAAGACCATCAGCTGCTGCCACCGCCCTGCTTCTGGGGATCCAGCCTTCCTCACCAGCACCCCACCACAGACAGCTTGGTGGTACAGCCTCAACCTTCAAAATAAACCCTGGCGCGTTCCCTACCAAACTACCGGATTGGGAATCCAAGAGGCTGGATACCTTTAGGAAGAGGATTTTTTCTTCCACCAGCCTTGCATTATGGTCTGTGAACACCACATGCTTATTGAGCCGGTTTCCCCATACTGTATGGGACTTGGCTGCACAAGTGCTGCCCATGGTCTCGGAGAAAGCCTGAGCCATGTGACCCAAGCTGTTGCTGATGGCAAGAACGCAGAAAAGTTCACCATATGCTGTGGCCTGGATATAACCGACTTGCTGGGCAGAGCTGAGATCTACTGGCTTCTAGGGGAATGTCCAGGCATCCCTTATGGACATGCCCTTCAATGACACTTGCCTGTGTGTCGACTAGGTGGATTTGGCACTTGAGTGCTTTAAAAATAGCAGAGCCCCCGCTAGATCGTTGGGACTATCCATGGCCCCATGAAAGCCGCATTCCACCTTCTGCTCTTTCTGTTGGTACGGAAATGGCTATCAGCTGCATCCTTTAATTCCCAGCCATGACTGGCACCAGGTTTCTCAGTTCTTTCGTGGCTCTGGATGCGACTCCCACAAGCCTCATGGGACCCAAGGCCAAAGGCCCAACTAGACCACCCCCCCACCCCCTGCCCTCCAGCTGCTGCAGCCTCAAAACCTCTTTAATATGCCCTTGCAACATCATGGGCAATCGGTTGGCTTCAGGATCAGACGCCACCTGCCCCATTGGAGATCTGTAACTTTAGACAAGTGGGTCCTTCAGACTGTTCAGCTGGGCTACGCCTCTCCGTTAAAGCACACCCCCGCCCTTGCAACCGTCCTAAGATCAGCTGATGAAGGACCATCTGTCGCTCTTGGACAGGAAGTGCAGGCTGTTTTGGCCGAAAGAGCAATGGAGAGGGTGCTAACATCAGAAGTAGGTTGTGGTTGCCTATTCCAATTTTAAAAAGACAGCCAGTAGTGGTGTTTCTGGACGGCACCGGTCAAATATCCCAATCTTATAGTTCTCTTATGTCCACTCCTGGTGTTTTGACTGCCCACAAAACTCAATCCTTGGTAAATGCTTTCACAATATTAGGAGGGCAACCTAATTTCCTTGTTCAAATTGAACTTTCATAAAGTTCTTTTTATTAAGTATCCAATTCCATCACACTTAAAACAGACCCAGTCAACATGTTTCATCCCTTATAGGGACTTCATCAGGGCAATTTGATTTATCCTCCTTCTCAAAATTGGATACTTAATAAAAAATAACTTTATGGAAAAAGACACCAACATCTGGAAATTTATTGAAAACGAGATATGGAAAGTAATTGAAAACAAAAGAGTGATTACAGATACATGCAATTCGAATTGGGAAGTTCAGTGTGAACAAGGAAATTAGGTTGCCCTCCTAATATTGTGAAAGCATTTACTGTGGTTTCTATTCCTGCTACTTTCTGGTGCCTGAAAAAGATGGAGACCTCCATCCTATTCTAGAGCTGCGCCCTCTCAATTACTTCCTGAAATAGGAAAAATTCAAAATGCGCACTCTGGCTCGGGTCCTATCTGCCCTGTATCCCCAAGACTGGATGGTAGTGTTGGACTTGCAGGATGCCTGTTTTCACATACCTGTCCTGCCAGCCCACAGACGTTACCTGGGTTCATGGTGGTTCAGGGTCATTTCCAGTTCATTGTGCTCCCCTTCAGCCTTACCAGCGCCCCTCGGGTGTTCACGAAAGTGATGGAGGTGGTCACAGCCTATCTGTGGAGGCCAAGGGTGCCAGTCTTAACCTACCTCGACGACTGGTTGTTGATGGCAAACTTGTCCCAGGTTGTTGTCGCCCACGTTAAGATTATTGCGTACCTCCTGCTTATGCTGGGGTTCACTATCAACGTGCCAAATTCACACTCCCTCTCAAACGCTTTCCTTCATCGAAACCCATTCTGGACACTGTGCTGTTTCGGACCTATCCTCCGGATTGACAAGTCCAGGATATTCAGGCTATGATTCCTATGCTTCAGCTTGTATCCCGGAATATGGTGAGACTGACTTGGAGACTACTGGGCCTCATTCACTCCTGCATCTTTCTGGTAAAGCATGCTTGTTGGAACATGCAGGCCCTGCAGTGGGACCTAAACTGCCAGTTGGCTCAGCATCAGGGGAATCTCTCCAACTTGGACCAGATATTAGAGGGAACTGCAAAATACCTACAGTGGTGGCCGATGCACAGTGATTGGGTCAGGACAGACCCCTCTCCTTTCCCCACCCAGAACTCACAGTGATGACAGACACAATCTTTCTGATTTGGGGTGGCCATCTGGGAGAGGTGGAGATCAGAGGACTCTGGTCTCCGGAGGAGTCTCAGCTTCACATCAACCTGTTGGTGGAGTTGAGAGTGATCATCTTGGCAGTGAAAGAATTCCTTCCATCCACCAAAGGGAAGCTGGTTCAAGTGTTCACCATGTGGTACTGCAACAAAGTGGGCGGTGTTAGGTCCTGGACTTCATGCCAGGAGGCTCTGCGCCACTCTGGACATGGCTGGAACGTCAGGACCTTTTCCTGGTCATGCAGCACCTGGCAGGATCATTAAACATCAGGGTGGAGGAACTTAGCCGTCAGTGCCTCGCAGATCACAAATGGAGTCTTCACCCAGAGGTAGTCCAAGACCTCTTCAACGATTGTCGTGAACCTGGGTTAGATTTATTCTCCACCACAGAGAACACACAATGTCAGCAGTTCTGCACGTTGGAGTTTCCAAGGCAGCTCTAGCTTGGAGACCCATCTCAGCTATACCACCTTACATTTTTAAATTTGGTTGGAAGAAGAAACTGGACAAGGGACATCTGTACATACAACGTGATTATAAGTGTTTCGTGGACTGTCCTTACTGAGCTTTGCATAATTAATAATGTATATACAGTTATATTATGAGAACTGGACCAACTGGGATTTAGAGTTTCATATACCTAGCATAATGGTTTTAAAATTCAAACAGTGATATGAGCAAGAAACAGTCACTGGATATGAATACAGCATTTTGGCTCAAGTGGAGCTCATGACTTTTGTACGCCTTTCTACCGATACCTCTCTTTCCCCAAGTTTGAACATCAGGACCGACTGGGCCCAAGTCATCTTAGTGGCTCCAGATTGGGCATGTAGAGTATGGTATCCCGAACTCCTGAGAATGGGCATCAGTCCTCCGATCAGCTGTCCCTTTGGGCGGCCCTTCTGGTGCAGCAACCGGGCACGGTTCTGCATCCAAACTTGCACACCCTGCAACTTCATGCGTGGAGATTGAGTGGCGGCAGCTGAGAGTATTTGATCTGCCTTCCGAAGTGTGTGATTTGTTCTAGCAACAAGGCGTACCACGATACAAACTGTATACACCTGCTGATGGGACAAGTTTGTGGCATGGTGCACAATGTTTAGAGGCAGGGAGTCTTGTGGTGTTTGTCTTTTTCCTTTTTCTTTTAATCATGATGAATCTTGTGCAACTATTGTGGATATATCTGTCTTGTGTATTGTTGATAAGAATTTTTATAAAGTTTTGTATGTCTTACATTCTGTTTTTGTATGTTTTTAATTTACAGCCCTTATGAAGTCCTAAGGGACAAAACGCGTTGGCTGGGCTGATTGCAATTTGTATCAATGACTCAATAAAATTGGATTTGACCACATACACAAGACTCCTGAACAATTGTATTCACTTGAAATGCCCTCTTGGGACATACATGGACTTTGTATACATATGGAACTTTTCCAAAGCCCAAACTGAGTGTAGGAGGCTTGCATAGTATATGGTGCATTCTTATTTAAGGGAAGCAACGTGCACTATTCGAGACAACCCTTATGGTGATTTTAGTGGTCTTAGACAACTGTAGAAAGCTCTCTAAGTGGTAGTTTTGGAGAGCAGCCTTCAGGCTTAGTCCAGAAGGAGTGTTAAGCAGGTTGTTTTACAAGATCTAATCATGTAGTGTCGGTTAAACGAAAAAGAACCACATAGTGTAGTTCTAAAAATATGTCTATTTATTACACAACACTCACTAACATACTGATATATATCTCTTACCCAGAGATATCAACGCAAATACACAGGAATACTTCAATTGCAAGAGGTAAGTAAGCACAATACACAGTGGTCTCCAGGGGGAGACTAAATCATATACTAAGAAAGTGGAATGCGAACTGTGACCGAAGTCGGGACTTGGACCAGGAGACTCAGAAGAGCTGGGGACACAAGGAACCACCCAAGATAAGTACCCAGGAACCGCACGGAGGATGTGTGCAGAGTGGAAACACAGCAGCGTATTCAATAGAACAGTTTTGAAGAACAAGGACCCTTCCCAGTGGAAGACCGAAGGTTGGAGAGTCCCACCCGTGGATACCCCAGGAACCAGGATACCTACTCCAGGTAAGCCGGGTGCATAGGTCTGAAGTGACATCGGAAAACGCCATAGACCACAGTGGAGGACTTCATTAAAGATGCCGCTGGCGAAGACTGTGCAAGAGTCCGGTGGAATCCAAGGGTGGATTTTTGAAGCGGAGAACCTGCAAGCAGAGGGAACAGAGTCTATGCCACTCAGAGGTGATCAGGAGGCACTAAAGAGCAATGCCCCCAACCGATGTCGGATGATGCAAGAAGGATGCCGGTGACCTTGTCGCTGCAGCTGTGAGGACCAGGCGACACTGAGGAAAACCCGGAGCCATGCACAAACTGCCCCACGTCGGAAGTCGAGAACCAGGGGGTCAGTGTTCGGCAGGAGCACCAGCAAGCCTTGTATGCAGCAGCAACAGACGTGGAAAACAGTGAAGGAGCAATGTTGGGACCAGCAAGGTCGAAGGGACTCACCAAGTGCAGGAGAGTCAGGGCAGGCCCCGGGCAAGCAGGGGAGCCCGCTGAAGCAGGAGAAGACCCTCAAGAGGACCCGCAGGCCAAAGGCACAGGAGTCACAAGAGGACCTCGAGCAGCTCACCAAAGATGAAGGCCTGCAGTGCAGAAGATGGTGTAAGGATGCTGATCTTAGCAGGAAGAGATGCTGAAGGCTGGAGCTTCTTGTAGCCCGAAAATCTCTGGAGTGCAGAGCCAACAAGCCTTGGCAACGACAAGTCAATGCAGTGCACAGGGGTTCAGTCCCAGCGGTTCTGACGAGGGGCACTGACCTCAAAAGTGCAGAGAGAACAGGTCAGGCTTTGAGTGAGTTGCAGAACCACCACCTGTGTTGCGGAGCCGTTCGAAGTCCGTGGGACGTCAGGAGCTGCAGACCGGTTAGCTTTGTTGCGGTGCCTGCAGATGCAGGGGAGTGACTCCTTCACTCCAAAGGAGATTACTTCAGGTGTCCTTGATGCCCACAGGTCTGTTGAAGATCCTGTAAGAAGCACAGACACTGACGACGAAGAAGATTTGCAGAACAGCGCGACCAGGAGCCACAGGAGTCTTCTTTGATGCAGTCTCGGTTCCAGGTGAAGTCCAACGAAGTCCAAGAATCCAGACGGTCGAAGAGTGATGTGGTTTCAGGCTTGAGTCTTGTCCCACGACGAATCTGAGGACCCTCCCACAGGTAAGCCCTTTTATACCCTAAGAAAGGGGTTAGTACAACTCAGTGGTCCCTCCCACAGGAGGGGCAGGACAGAGGGAAGGATATTTCCATGTCCTTTGTCCAGTTTCGCGCTAGAGCGGGAGCCAAGGGCTCCCAGAACTGGTTCCAACTGGAGTATGCAAGGAGGGCACCAAATGTGCCCTTCAAAATAGTTTGGTGCGCTGGCAAGTGCCCCCAGCCCAATACACTAAGTTCTGTCTGGGAGGTGGTCACACCTCCCTGTAACAGGAAACCTATTTTTCTACCTTCCCCTGCTTGAGCTCTGCTCAGCAGCAGGAGGGCAGAATCATGTCTGTGGTCGCCAGCAGCACTAGCTTGCTGGCAGACCCTGGAAGGCTGTTACCAGGAGTACTGGGGGATTCCCGGAGGAGCCCCCCAGTGCATGGAATCATATCTCCAACACCGGTAACGGTGTTGGAGGGATGATTCCAACATGATGATACTAAACATGGTAAAGATACAGAAAGTATGCTGTTCCTAATTACGAGAAAACTAGGGGAACCGGTTTTGCGTGGTCATGAGAAGTAGGAGGACGGGGATTCCTCCTCTTGGAATTTGGGGCCCTCACACACCTGGCTGGGTGTCATGATTCATCATAGGGCTGCTCCTTGTCATGTCGGCTCTGCAATACCTGACGGGCTCCCTATGAGGGGCTCTTTGGCGGAGATCTTTTATTCCAAATTGCCGTGTGGGTGAGGGGCCTAACCAGTGGTTATATGGTATAATCTACCTCTTTAAATCAGCCTAACACATACTATGTGTAGTACCTGATAGAACATGACCAACCCCAGTCGGGTTTCTTATTTTACTTCATCTATACCCGGCAGGTATCACACAAGGAATTTCCCTATGTAGTTTGCTGAATCAGCAACAGGCTCTCTGACCTACCCACTTCTGCCGGGATAACCACCAGTGTAGATAGATTTGATTTTAGAAGGTCCTGACGAATCGCCACCAGATTGATTGACTACCAGGCGAGAAACATGTTGACCACACAATAGAGCGCCCTACCTGAGACATAACCTCAGACATGCGCCTTTGTTTCTTTTAATCAGGTTGGGAGACCTATTGATTAAAATTGTTTTTGTTGGTACTTCCAAACCTGTTTTAAACTTCCTTCAGGTTACACACCTCCACTCACTCATCTACACTGGTTAGGCTCCTCACCCACACGGCACCAAACGGCAATTTGGAATAAAAGATCTCCGCCAAAGAGCCCCTCTTAGGGAGCCCGTCAGGTATTGCAGCGCCGACCTGATGAGCAGCCCTATGATGAAGCATGACACCCAGCCGGGTGTGTGAGGGCCCCAAATTCCAAGAGGAGGAATCCCCGTCCTCCTACTTCTCATGACCACGCAAAACCGGTTCCCCTAGTTTTCCCTTGTCTCGTAATTAGGAACAGCATACTTTTTGTATCTTTACTAAGTTTGGGCACGTATGCTGGACCTGTCCAAAAAGCCCAGAGTCCCTCCTTTGTGATTGATACTAAACATGCCCAGGTTCGGCACAGCCACTATATATTTAGCCATTGCGTAATGACGGATGGCCACTATATGTATCAAAATGGCTGACCGCACTTACAAAGCCTGGAGAATCGACTCCGATGTTTGTAGGGGTGTCGTGCTCATGCAGGGGCACCCTTACACTTATAACCCAGCACCCTGCCTTCAGGATTGAAAGGCCTGCCTTAGTGGTGACTTATAGGTTTTAAGTGTAGTGACCTCAGATATAAGAAAACGTATATCTCGCGAAAGTGGTGCTAGCACCAGCTTACACAGGTTGCAATGGCAGGCCTGTAGTCACAGTTTGAGTGGTCTCTCATGGGTGGCATAATACAAGCTGCAGCCCAGGGGAGACCCTTGTTGTACCTATGCCCTGGGTACCTCAGTACTATATACTAGGGACTTATAGGGATACAATAGTAGCCAATTGTGAAGGTGCCAAAGTACTTACCATGTCAAACATAGGGAGGAAACACAGTGACTGGGGTCCTGATATGCAGGATCCCAGTCAGACTTGTCAAAAAAACATACTGACACCAGCAAAAAGTGGGGGTAGCCATGAAAACAGATCCTACTTTCCTACACTGAGTGACATTTATGATTGATTGTACGCTCCTTTTCAAATTTTGTAGTTGTTATTGGATGGATCGTGGCTCCTAAGCAGTGGAGTCATGAGAAGTTGAGCGTAGTAATACATGTAATATTGAAACAATACACTGGTGCGACATGGAATGGCCCACACTGCTTTTGCTTAGTTCTTGTGTGGTTAGATAGAGTCTCTACTAGATAAGGCATTACGGGAGATAAGTAACTTAGTCTTTTATTCTTTATGGTTTATCATATTATCAGCCAGTGAATGTTTTGAAAGTCTGGTGAGAGGTCTACATAAAGAGGTACATAAAGAGGTACAAGTCAAGTATTCTACATATACTTCATCATTCATCACAACCCTTTGTAGTTGCTAACAGAATTCAGATCCAGAATTAAACTGTGTAAGATGTATGCGTTTATCAGTTTGAATAATCTGGACTAGGAGGAACAGAATTTCTCATAAAAAGACTCTTACGTACAACTCCTTGACATTCCCGAATTCGGCAATTAATAACCTGGAAACAAATATTTAAGGTATGCCGACAGTGGATTTAAGCCATGCTTAAACTGAAGAGGTTGTGAACAACATATTGACCAAATTAAGAGTTTTAAATCAGAAATGATGCAAGGGCAGTACTGATTAAATAATGCACAAGGTCAACCACAATGGATATCCAACAGATTTGATCAGGGTACAGGTATGAAGAGGAATAGGCCCAGTCTTCTCTAGTGCAGTGTGATCTGCTTGAGAAAGTAAGCTCTTTATGTAAATTTCAGAACGTATCCAGCAGACAATGAAGGTTTAAAAGATGATTTTTTTGGAGATGATTTACTAAAATAATAAGCAAGCTGAGACTTAATTTTTCCTGTAATGTAAAACATTTGAAACCTTGCCCTTTTCCAGATTGTGGAGGGACACAATAAAGGACTTCAAGTAAGGTCTTGTAGATCAGACAAGGAGGACCACCTCCTTCTTAATGTGAAATCCCAAAGGGGCTTTTGAAACTAAGGGTGCTTACACCTGGAATGTTTCTTAATGTGGATAATGACAGTAGGAAAAGTGAAATGTATGAGGGATTTTTCAAATCTGCCTTCTGACCACGAAGACTAATGAGGTATCTGGGAAATCCATTGATTCGTATAGGATGTCACTAAACAGCCATGTAGTTACCTGATTTTGAACCAGGGACATTTAGAACTGTACTGTAATCACTGTGAGATGTGCTTTAGACTGCTTCATAACATGGAAATCTACATTATTAAAACTAAAGAGTGTCATAATTTTTTATATCTGAAAGAGACACGTTAGTGACAGATTCCTTACCTTAGAATATCCCCAGGCGTCAGGCTGGATCCGGAAAGTTTTTTGCGTAGCAGTACCCTTGCGCGTCGGTAGGCGACGTCGTGCGGCTCCGCGTCCGTCGTCGGCGTCGGGATCGCCGGGAAGACGTCGCGGGCAGTACTTAGACCCCGCCCCTGCGCGCTGACGTCAGTTCTTCTTTTTCCGCGCCAGTAAGCGCAGATCCGGGAAGAGCAGTGCCCTAGTCATTTTTTGACTAAATTTTTGGTGATTTTTTCACTGTTTTTCTAAACGAGTCTCTCGACTCCGAAGGTGTCGGTAGGGATGCCCGGCTTCAAGCCCTGCGATGCCTGTGGTCGCATGATGTCGATCACAGACCCGCACTTAGAGTGTCTCTACTGCCTCGGCCGCGACCACGACACGAAGTCGTGCCCCGACTGCCGGGCCTTGCACCCGAAGGCTTTGCGAGAGCGGTCTCGATAGCTCCTTGAGATCCGGCAGTCGGCTCCGCGCCACACCAAGCCCCGGTCACGTGAGAGGTCGAGGGGCCGGTCGCGGAGTCCTCATCGGTCGTCGGGGTCCAAGTCTTCGCACTCCTCCGGTAAGTCGAAGCATAAAAAGTCTAAGAAGCGTCATCGCTCGACGGCCCGCCTCGCCGGTCTCGCGACTCGGCTGAGGCTCCTGTCGGCACCGTCCCCGCGGCCCGGGAGTGCCTGTGGAGCCGCCCCCACATTACCCGTCCTTCCCCGGGTTCGGGGCGACTCCGGCCGAGATACAGGAATTCCTGTCGGCCATGGCCCGCGTCTTCGGGCCTCAAGGTCCCCCGGTGCGCCTTTGGGCCCCCGCGGGCCCTGATGGGGTTTCCCGGCGCCGCCGGCGACTCCGGTCCCGGCGCTGCCTGTCACACCAGCCTCGGTCCCGGCCCCGGCTTCGGCCCCGGCCTCGATCCCGGCTCTGGTGCTGCCGCAACCCCCATCGACACCGGTTGACCTAACTACACCTCCGCCGGCACCGATGTCTCCGGGAGCCGCTCCGACGCCGCCCGGGCTCCCGGGCGGCGTCGTTCCCGGTTCTCTCCGGATCCGGGACACGGCGCCGGACCGACGCCGCTCGACGCCGGCTCCGACGCCGATGAGACCTTGGGTCCCGCGTGTCCCTCCTTCTCCTTATTTTGAACCTGGAGGAGGACGAAGAGAACTGGGAGGGGTCGGATGACCCTCCTCACACAGCAGTGTGAGTTCGAACAGGACTGGGCTGAGGAACTTGGGGATGCCAGTGGTCTGGACACCTCCCCTGACTCTGGCATGCTGTCTCCCTCCTTCCGTGGCAACGGAGGAGGGAGCAAATTTTGCAACGGTGTTGCGTAGAGCAGCTGGGGCCTTACACCTCCAACTGTCTACGGTGGCTGTCAGGACTAACCTCCTGACGGAAGTGCTTCATCCTGCGGCTACCTCCTCGGAGCCACTGCTGCCGTTTAATGACGCGCTTTCCGACGTTCTTTTGGGCACCTGGTCCAAGCCCGCCACAGGGCTCCTGTGGATAGGAACGTGGCCCGACGCCATCGCCCCGCTCCGGGCGACCCCCTGTTCCTCTCCCAACACCCCTCTCCTGAGAGCTTGGTTGTCCAAGCCTCTGCTTCCCAGACCGCCTTCCCTACCGCTCCTCCGGATAGGGAATCCAAACGCCTGGATCAATTTGGGAAGAAGGTCTTTTCTTCCTCCAGTGCTGGCTTGCGGTCTGTCAACACCGCTTGCCTTTTGGGACGATATTCCCACTCTCTGTGGGACTCGGTGGCGCAAGCTTTGCCCCAGTGTCCTGAGGAGGGCCAGACACTGCTTTCCCGCGCCATTGCGGAAGGAAGAGATGCGGCTAAATACACCATCAGATGTGGCCTTGATACCGCCGACTCGCTGGGCAGATCGATTGCAACGACAGTGGCGCTGCGCCGTCACGCCTGGCTGAGAACCACTGGTTTCTCGGGTGATGTCCAAAACACTCTTATGGACATGCTCCTTTGATGGGGTCGGTCTTTTTGGGAACAAGGCAGACCATGCGCTGGAGCGTTTTAAGGACTCACGGGCTACGGCCAAGTCCCTGGGCCTTTCTGCTGTACGTCCTCCGCAGCCATCTGCTTTTCGCCCCTTTCGTGGCCACGGAAGGGGCGCCCAGTCACTTCCGCTGCCCAGCCACCGGCCCGCGCAGCAAGCGTCTTCGCGTGGCCGAGGACGTGGCTCCCGCCGTGGCGGGTCAGGCAACCAGCGTGCGGGTCAGGCCACCAACCCCGCCCCGTCCGCGGCCTCCAAGCCCTCCTAGTCCTTCCTTTCAGGTGCACAGCACGCCAGTAGGGGGCAGGGTCCGCCATCACCTTCACCCTTGGCGTGCCATCACCTCGGACAGGTGGGTCTTGGACATTGTCCGAAGGGGCTACTCCCTCCCCTTCGAGACCACCCCCCCAGCCATGCCACCTCAATTCCACCGCATGTCAGGGGATCACTTGGTGCTTCTTCAGAAGGAAGTTGTGGCCCTCGAGCGCGTTCCGACCCCAGAAGTAGGTCGTGGTTGCTACTCCCACTACTTTCTGGTGCCCAAAAAGGACAAGGAGGACATGCGTCCTATCTTGGACCTCCGGAACGTAAATCGCTACCTCCGGAAGGAGAAGTTCAAGATGCTCACCCTAGCTCAGGTCTTGTCTGCCCTCGACCCTGGAGATTGGTTGGTAGCGTTGGACTTGCAGGACGCATATTTTCATATCCTCGTCCTGCCGGCCCACCGGCGTTACCTGCGGTTCACGGTGGGCCTCGAGCATTTTCAGTTCACCGTGCTCCCTTTGGCCTTACCAGCGCCCCTCGGGTGTTCACGAAAGTGATGGCGGTGGTCGCAGCTCATCTGCGCCGGGCAGGGGTTCTAGTCTTCCCTACCTCGACGACTGGCTGCTGAAGGCGGGCTCGCCCCAGGCAGTCGTCTCCCACCTCCAGACTACGGCCGAATTCCTGCACTCGCTGGGGTTCTCCATCAACGTGCCGAGTCGCATCTGATTCCTTCTCCACAGCTCCTTTTCATCGGAGCAGTTCTGGACACGACGCAGTTTCGGGCCTATCCTCCTGAACGGCGAGTCCGGGATATTCAGGCTATGATTCCGATCTTTCAGCCTCTATCCTGGGTTTCGGTACGGATGACCCTGAGGCTGCTGGGCCTCATGGCTCCTGCTTGTCGATCATGCCAGATGGCATATGCGGGCTCTGCAGTGGGACCTGAAGTTCCAGTGGGCGCAGCACCAGGGCAACCTGTCCGATCACGTCCAGATCTCGGAGGGGACTGCAAGACAGTTGCAGTGGTGGCTCTCGAACCGGCAATGGGTCTGGGGCAGATCCCTCTCCCTTCCCCAGCCAGAGCACACAGTTGTGACGGACGTGTCCCTGCTGGGATGAGGCGGTCACATGGGAGAGGCAGAGATCAGAGGCCTCTGGTCTCCGGCGGAGTCCCGGCTCCATATCAACCTTCTGGAGCTCCGGGCGATCCGACTTGCACTCAAGGCATTCCTTCCCTCTGTCAAAGGGACGGTAGTGCAGGTGTTCACAGACAACACCACCGCCATGTGGTACTGCAACAAACAAGGCGGGGTGAGGTCGTGGACCCTATGTCAGGAGGCTCTGAGCCTCTGGACGTGGCTGGAACATCAGGGCATATTCCTGATGGTTCAACACCTGGCAGGTTCCCTGAACGCCAGGGCGGACGAACTCAGCCGCAGGTGCATGATGGATCACGAATGGCGTCTTCACTCGGAGGTGGCGCAAGGACTCTTTCTACAGTGGGGAGAGCCTTGGTTAGATCTATTCGCCACCGAAGAGAACGCGCAATGTCATTAGTTCTGTGCGTTGGAATTTCCAAGGCGGCACTCGCTCGGCGACGCTTTTCGTCGCGAGTGGAGTTGCGGTCCGCCTATACCACTTCTACCCAGAGTGTTGAAGAAGATTCGGCGCGACCGGGCCCAAGTCATCCTTGTGGCTCCGGACTGGGCTCGAAGAGTTTGGTATCCCAAGCTACTCAGTATGAGCGTCGATTCCCCGATCCGTCTGCCTCTTCGGGAGGATCTTCTGTCGCAGCAGCAGGGGACGGTCCTCCACCCGAACCTGTCCAGTCTACACCTGCTTGCGTGAGATTGAGCGGCGGCAGTTGATTCCTTTCGACTTGCCTCCCGAAGTTTGTGATGTGATTCTGGCAGCCAGGCGTCCCTCCACTAAGGTGGTATACGCCTGCAGGTGGAACAAGTTTGTGGCATGGTGCACAGCAAAGGCTGTGAATCCCCTTTCTGCCCCTCTTTCTGAGGTTCTTCTGTTCCTTCTTTCTCTGGCCCAACAGGGTTCTGCCCTGGGTACCATCAAGGGCTATCTTTGTGCAATCTCGGCCTTCCTTAGGCTTCCTGATCAGCCCTCTCTTTTTAAGTCCCATGTTGTTAACAGGTTTCTTAAAGGCATTACTCACCTCTTTCCTCCTGTTCCGTTTATAATGCCTCAGTGGGACTTGAATTTGGTTCTTACCTTCTTAATGTGCGCTCCCTTTGAGCCTCTGCATAACTGTCCTCTTCGTCTTCTGACTCTGAAGACAGCCTGTCTGGTGGCCATCACCTCCGCTCGGCGGGTGAGTGAGCTCCAGGCTCTTTCTTGCAAGCCTCCCTTTCTGTCTGTACATCCAGACAAGGTTGTTCTCAGGACGCGTCCGTCCTTCTTGCCAAAGGTGGTTACTGCTTTCCACATTGGGCAGACCATCACTTTGCCCACCTTCTTTCCGCCTCCGCATCCTTCTAGAGAGGAAGAGAGGCTCCACCGTCTGGACCCAAAACGTGCAATTGCTTTTTATCTAAATCGCACACAACAGTTCCGGGTGGACGACCAGCTCTTTGTTGGCTACATGGGCGCCAAAAAAGGTTGGGCGGTACACAAGCGGACCATCTCCCGCTGGGTCGTCTTGTGTATCAAGGCCTGTTATTCTTTGGCTAAAAAGGAGCCCCCTGTTGGGTTGCGTGCCCATTCCACCAGGGCGACAGCCGCCACCACGGCTTTAGGACGTGGTGTCCCTTTACAGGACATTTGTCAGGCAGATACGTGGGCCTCGTTGCACACGTTTACCAAGCATTACTGCCTTGACAGCCAAGTCCGGAGAGACGGCTTCTTTGGCCGTTCTGTTCTCCGAGACTTTCTTGTCTGATCTTTGTTTGCAGACCCACCACCGGGGTTGGTATTGCTGGGGTATCTATTCTAAGGTAAGGAATCTGTCACTAACGTGTCTCGTTCAGATGCACAAGTTACTAACTTGTGTAACGATATATCTGTAAGAGACAGTAGTTAGTGACAGATTCCTTACCGCCCCACCCATCCTCCCCGTTCCGCGAACTGATTTCTAGGGTTAAGGACATCCCTTTCAGGGCCCTAGTATTTTTCAGACACCAATGTCAGCTTCTTGCATGGCTCTGCGTTCCTGGCGCGGAAAGTCGTGTACAGAACTGACGTCAGCGCGCAGGGGCGGCGTCTAAGTACTGCCCGCGACGTCATCCCGGCGATGCCGACGACGGACGCGGAGCCGCACGACGCCGCCTACCGACGCGCAAGGGTACTGCTACGCAAAAAACTTTCCGGATCCAGCCTGACGCCAGGGGATAATCTAAGGTAAGGAATCTGTCACTAACTACTGTCTCTTACAGATATATCGTTACACAAGTTAGTAACTTTTGCCTTAACAGTAGGCAAACTTTCCAATACCAAGAATTGCTTTAATGATACTGCCTCCTGCAGTTGCATAGGTTTGTGGCTTGTGACCGCAGCTCCACATAGGTCCGAGAGGCCTCATTAGTTCATTTGTTATTTAATTGTTGTAATGCCTTCATATGCATTGACCTTGATAAATTAACGTCAGAGTGTTGTACCATTTTTTACATATGAAGCAAGCTGTCGTAATTTGAGAATTCCATAAAATGTGGTTGCCTCAGTAATTTTAAATCATTTGTGAAGTGCAGCTCTTCCTTCCATTCATTTAGTCTTCACTCACATCTACTCCTCTGTCATCTGAAGTAGTCTAAACATATTTCCACAAATGTAAATGGGTAAGCAGCAAAATGTGTGTTTTGGCCCGTGATGCATGTGCCCATTGTTTTTTCTTCATGGCCACAACACCAAAGCCCAAACCACTGGAAGCATGTCATTTTAAAAACATTCGCAGCATTGCTGTATCCCCATGTGCATGTAATGCTCCCATTCCCAGTTCCGAGGCCTAAACTGCCACTTGCTGTCCGTGATCTAATCCACAACCACCACAGCGGCAAACAACAACCTATAAGCAATATTTTACTCTTAACACCACACTTCTAGATAGCTCACTTTGCTAAGAGGCGACTATATATTAGCAGAAATGGCTCCCAGGAGGAGGAGGAATGAAGGAAATCAGTAACACAGAAAGAGAGGGAAAATGAAAGGGTGATTTCAGAACAGAGGGGGACAGGTGACAAGAGACCATTATTTTTTAGTTTTTTGTTGTGGAAATGGAGATGCAATCGAAAGGGGAACGAGACCAAAAATACTGTGGCATGAAGGTCATCCATCCTAGGAGGGTGATGTTAGCGGTCAAGAGATAACTGTATAGAGTGAACTGAAAATAAAAGTGTGGGTGGTTAATTGACTAATGAGGAGACTAAAAATTGAGCTTAACTGCAGGACACAAAATATGCCACAAGGGCCAGCATTTTAAATTGATTGGAGCTCTGGGTGGCCAGTTATCCACTAATAGCAAGCACTCATTGCCTTTTAGTGTGCAGTAATGTGACTCATAGAAGACACAAAAGTATTTTAGTATGTTTCCTTCCTCATTGCTGTGATCCTTCTGTAGAGCCCCTGTTGCACAGCCAACATCCCAGGCTCCACAAACACTGAGGCACAACAGCAGCATATGTTACTGAACTCTTCTTTATACTGATTCACTCTGCTGTGAATCCAGGTTGTATGTACTGGTCTGCTACCTGGGCAGGTTTGTTCAGTAACGTTTAGAGAGCAAACAAGTAAGGCTACACATAATAATACCATCAATATTTTCAGTGATCGTCTCCAGACCAATCATGTTGCATAGTTTCAATAGTAAACAGGATACACAAAATAAAAAGAGATTAGCAACTGAACCTTCTCCCATATTGATTATTGTAGTGGTGTGCGGCTGTGTACACACTCTTAAACCTTGTGCCTTTGTCACTTCTCCAAATAACCCTCACCTTGAATGACATCTTCTTCAGCAGCCTAGCCCTTTAAATCAGATCTGATGACTAGAAAAAAACATAGATGGACTCTGTAGTGCTTCCTCCTGTGAAATGTGGATTCAGGCGTCCAAGTAAGGGGGCATAAACTCCTTAACATCAATAATTTCAAACTTTGTAATTTTCAACAAGCAGCTCAATAGAAGAGGTCTTAGACGAGGCAATGAATGCTAAAGTGGATAGAAACAAATCAAAATGTATATGTAGATCTGCTTTCCAGGGGTTTTCAGCTGTGAGGGACAACACCAATTTAAAAGACTGAAGTCTAGGGTGGCCTTTCATCTTTTGCTTAGTGTCCTTGCATGTAACATGCAAAATCTGTAAATGCTTTCCACTGTATGCATTTTCAAGAAGATGTTTTCATTAAGATGCTGTTTCAGAGAAAAGTGTTTTTTGACCTCATGCACTCAATCTGAGGTTTATTGGTGGGCTGAACTGTGAGGTAGGCGGGTCACAGAAATGTGTTTGGGGCAATAGGTAGTTGTTGGACCTGTCCCTCTCTGCAGGATCACCCCCAAATAGTTTGCCTTTTTCCCTCTATTTTTTGCTAACTTCATTTTTGTTGGCCTTAGGACTATGTTCACTTTACCACTGCTAACCAGTGCAAAAGTGCTTGTGCTCACTCCCCTAAACTCGGCATATACCTAATTGGCATGTTTAATTTACTTATAAGTCCCTTGTAGAGTGGGGATACCATATACCCAGGGCTTGTTAATTAAATACTACCAGTAGGGTTGCAGCACCTATTGTGCCACCCACTTAAGTAGCACCTTAAAGCATGTGCCAGGCCTACCATTACAGTCTGAATGCAGTTTCAAACTGCCATGTCGACTTGACATTAAAACTCTCTTGCCAAGCCTTAAGCTCCCCTTTTATTACCCATGTCACTCCTAAGGCAGGCCCTAGATAGCCCATTGGGCAGGGTGCTTTGTAATTAAAAGGTTGTGCATGTACTATCTGAAAGAGACACGTTAGTGATAGATTCCTTACCTTAGAATATCCCCAGGCGTCAGGCTGGATCCGGAAAGTTTTGCGTAGCAGTACCCTTGCGCGTCGGTAGGCGGCGTCGTGCGGCTCCGCGTCCGTCGTCGGCGTCGTGATCGCCGGGATGACGTCGCGGGCAGTACTTAGGCGCCGCCCCTGCGCGCTGACGTCAGTTCTTCTTTTTCCGCGCCAGCAAGCGCAGATCCGGGAAGAGCAGTGCCCTGGTCAATTTTTGACCATACTTTTTGGTGATTTTTTCACTGGTTTTTTTTCACAACTTTAAGGTGTCGTAGGGATGCCCGGCTTCAAGCGATGCGGCGCCTGTGCGCGGATGATGTCCGTCACCGACCCGCATTGGGAGTGTCTCTTCTGCCTCGGCCGAGGCCACGACACCGAGTCTTGTCCCGAATGCCAGGCCCTCAACCCGAAAGCTTTGCGAGAGCGGTCTCGAAAGCTCCTCGAGGCCCGGCATTCGGCTCCCGCGGAAGCCCCGGTCGCGTGAGAGGGTCCAGGGGTCGCTCGCGGAGTGCACACCGGTCGTCGACTTCTTCGTCCGGTAAGTCGAAGCACAAGAAGTCCAAGAAGCATCGTCGCTCTCGGACTTCGCCTCGCCGGTCTCGCGACTCGGCTGAGGCCCCTCCCGGCACCGTCCCCGCCCCCGCGGCCCCGGACTTGCCTGTGGAGTCGCCCCCGTCATACCCGCCCTTCCCGGGTTCGGGGGCGGATCCGGCCAAGGTACAGGAGTTCCTGTCGGCCATGGCCCGCCTCTTCGGGCCTTCAGGCCCCTCCGGTGCGCCTTCGGGCCCCGCGGGCCCTGATGGGGTTGCTCCGGCGTCGCCGGCGGCTCCGGCCCCGGCGTCGCCCGAGCCTCCAGCCTCGATCCCGGCTCCGGCTTCGGCCCCGGCCTCGATCCCGGCTCCACAACCCCCATCGACGCCGGTCGACCTCACGACACCTCCGCCGGCGCCGATGTCTCCGGTGCCGCTCTCGACGCCGCCCTGGGCTCCGGGCGGCGTCGTCCCCAGTTCCTTCCGGCTCCGGACATGGACCCGGAGCGAGCGCCGCTCGACGCCGGCTCCGGCGCCGATGGGACCTTGGGTCCCAAATGTCCCTCCTCCTCCTTATTTTGAACCAGAGGAGGACCAGGAGGACTGGGAGGGGTCTGATGACCCTCTGACACGCAACTGTCAGTATGATGAGGACTGGACAGAGAGTCTAGGGGAGGCCAGTGGTCTGGATACTTCTCCTGACACTGGCATGCTGTCTCCCTCCCGTGGCTACGGAGGAGGGGGCCAATTTTGGTACGGTGTTGCGTAGGGCTGCTGGGGCCTTACGTCTCCAGCTCCCTACTTTGACGGTCAAGACTAACATCTTGACAGAGGTGCTTCAGCCGGCAGCCTCCTCTGCGGAGACTGTGCTGCCGTTTAACGACGCCCTCACTGACGTTCTTTTGGGCGCCTGGTCCAAGCCCAACACAGGGGCTCCTGTGGATCGGAACGTGTCACGACGCCATCGCCCCGTCTCCGGGCGACCCCCTGTTTCTTTCTGTCCACCCCACTCCTGAGAGCTTGGTTGTCCAAGCCTCCGCTTCCCAAACCGCCTTCCCTACCGCTCCTCCGGATAGGGAATCCAAACGCCTGGATCAGTTTGGGAAGAAAGGTTTTTCTTCCTCCAGTGCTGGCTTGCGGTCCGTTAACACCGCTTGTCTTTTGGGCCGATATACCCACTCCCTGTGGGATTCGGTGGCGGATGTTTTGCCCCAGTGCCCTGAGGAGGTCCAGGCACTGCTTTCCCGCGCCATTGCGGAAGGAAGGGATGCGGCCAAATACACTATCCGTTGTGGCCTTGACACCGCCGACTCGCTGGGCAGGTCGATTGCAACGACGGTGGCGCTCCGGCGCCACGCCTGGCTGAGAACCACTGGTTTTTCAGGGGATGTCCAGAATACTCTCATGGACATGCCCTTTGATGGAGTCGGTCTTTTTGGGTCCAAAGCAGACCATGCGTTGGAGCGCTTTAAGGACTCACGGGCTACTGCAAAGTCCCTGGGCCTTTCTGCTACACGCCCTCCGCTGCCTTCTGCTTTTCGCCCCTATCGTGGCCACGGTAGGGGCGCCCTTCACGTCAGCAGCCCAGCCACCGGCCCGCGCAGCAGGCGTCTTCGCGTGGCCGAGGACGTGGATTCCGCCGTGGCGGATCGGGCAACCAGCGTGCGGGTCAGGCCACCACCTCCAACCCGTCCGCGGCCTCCAAGCCCTCCTAGTCCCTCCTTTCAGGTGCACGGCACGCCAGTAGGGGGCAGGGTCCGCCATCACCTTCCCCACTGGCGCACCATCACCTCGGACAGGTGGGTCTTGGACATTGTCCGAAGGGGCTACTCCTCCCCTTCGAGACCACCCCCAGCCATGCCACCTCAATTCCACCGCATGTCAGGGGATCACTTGGTGCTTCTACGGAAGGAAGTCACGGCCCTCTTGACCAAGAGGGCCATCGAGCATGTTCCGACCCCGGAAGTAGGGCGTGGTTGCTACTCCCACTACTTTCTGGTGCCCAAAAGGGACAAGGAGGACATGCGTCCTATCTTGGACCTCCGGAACGTCAATCGCTTCCTCCGGAAGGAGAAGTTCAAGATGCTCACCCTAGCTCAGGTCTTGACTGCCCTCGACCCTGGAGACTGCTTGGTAGCGTTGGACTTGCAGGACGCGTATTTCCACATCCCCGTCCTGCCGGCCCACCGGCGTTACCTTCGGTTCACGGTAGGCCCCGAGCATTTTCAGTTCACCGTGCTCCCCTTTGGCCTTACCAGTGCCCCTCGGGTGTTCACAAAAGTGATGGCGGTGGTCGCAGCTCATCTGCGCCGGGCAGGGGTTTCAGTCTTCCCCTACCTCGACGACTGGCTGCTGAAGGCGGGCTCGTCCCAGGCAGTCGTCTCCCACCTCCAGACTACGGCCGAACTCCTGCACTCGCTGGGGTTCTCCATCAATGTGCCGAAGTCGCATCTAATTCCTTCTCCACAGCTCCTTTTCATCGGAGCAGTTCTGGACACGACGCAGTTTCGGGCCTATCCTCCCGAACGGCGAGTCCGGGATATTCAGGCTATGATTCCGATCTTTCGGCCTTTATCCTGGGTTTCGGTACGGATGACCCTGAGGCTGCTGGGCCTCATGGCCTCCTGCATCCTGCTGGTCAATCATGCCAGATGGCATATGCGGGCTCTGCAGTGGGACCTGAAGTTCCAGTGGGCGCAGCACCAGGGCAACCTGTCCGATCACGTCCAGATCTCGGAGGGGACTGCAAAACAGTTGCAGTGGTGGCTCTCGAACCGGCAATGGGTCATGGGCAGATCCTCTCCCTTCCCCAGCCAGAGCATACAGTTGTGACGGACGCGTCCCTTCTGGGATGGGGCGGTCACATGGAGAGGCGGAGATCAGAGGCCTCTGGTCTCCGGCGGAGTCCCGGCTCCATATCAACCTTCTGGAGCTCCGGGCGATCCGGCTTGCACTCAAGGCATTCCTTCCCTCTGTCAAAGGGAAGGTAGTGCAGGTGTTCACAGACAACACCACCGCCATGTGGTACTGCAACAAACAGGGCGGGGTGGGGTCTTGGACCCTTTGTCAGGAGGCTCTGCGCCTCTGGACATGGCTGGAACATCAGGGCATGTTCCTGATGGTTCAACACCTGGCAGGTTCTCTGAACGCCAGGGCGGACGAACCTCAGCCGCAGGTGCATGATGGATCACGAATGGCGTCTTCACTCGGAAGTGGCGCAAGGACTCTTTCTACAGTGGGGAGAGCCTTGGTTAGATCTATTCGCCACCGAAGAGAACGCGCAATGTCATCAGTTCTGCGCGTTGGAATTTCCAAGGCGGCACTCGCTCGGCGACGCTTTTCGTCGCGAGTGGAGTTGCGGTCTGTTGTACGCCTTTCCGCCTATACCACTTCTACCCAGAGTGTTGAAGAAGATTCGGCGCGACCGGGCCCAAGTCATTCTTGTGGCTCCGGACTGGGCTCGAAGAGTTTGGTATCCCGAGCTACTCAATATGAGCATAGATCCCCCGATCCGTCTGCCTCTTCGGGAGGATCTTCTGTCGCAGCAGCAGGGGACGGTCCTCCACCCGAACCTGTCCAGTCTACACCTGCTTGCGTGGAGACTGAGCGGCGGCAGTTGATTCCTTTCGACTTGCCTCCCGAAGTTTGTGATGTGATTCTGGCAGCCAGGCGTCCCTCCACTAAGGTGGTATACGCCTGCAGGTGGAACAAATTTGTGGCATGGTGCACAGCAAAGGCTGTGGATCCCCTTTCTGCCCCTCTTTCTGAGGTCCTTCTGTTCCTTCTCTCTCTGGCCCAACAGGGTTCTGCCCTGGGTACCATCAAGGGTTATCTTTGTGCTATCTCGGCCTTCCTCAGGCTCCCTGATCAGCCCTCCCTTTTCAAGTCCCCTGTTGTTAACAGGTTCTTAAAAGGCATTACTCACCTCTTCCCTCCTGTTCCGTTTGTAATGCCTCAGTGGGACTTGAACTTGGTTCTTACCTTTTAATGTGCGCTCCCTTTGAGCCTCTGCATAACTGTCCTCTTCGTCTTCTGACTCTGAAGACAGCCTTTCTGGTGGCCATCACCTCCGCTCGGCGGGTGAGTGAGCTCCAGGCTCTATCTTGCAAACCTCCCTTTCTGTCTGTTCATCCAGACAAGGTTGTTCTTCGGACGCGTCCGTCCTTCTTGCCAAAGGTGGTTACTGCTTTCCACATTGGGCAGACCATCACTTTGCCCACCTTCTTTCCGCCTCCGCATCCTTCCAGAGAGGAAGAGAGGCTCCACCGTCTGGACCCAAAACGTGCGCTCTCTTTCTATATTGACCGCACAAAACACTTCCGGGTGGATGACCAGCTCTTTGTTGGCTACGTGGGCGCCAAAAAGGTCGGGCGGTGCACAAGAGGACCATCTCCCGCTGGGTTACCTTGTGCATCAAGACCTGCTATTCTTTGGCTAAGAAGGAGCCTCCTGTTGGGCTGCGTGCCCATTCCACCAGGGCAACGGCTGCTACCACGGCCTTGGGCCGCGGTGTTCCGCTGCCGGTTATCTGTCAGGCAGCTACGTGGGCCTCGCTGCACACGTTTACAAAGCATTACTGCCTTGACAGTCAGGTCCGGAGGGACGGCTTCTTTGGCCGTTCTGTCCTCCAGGACTTCCTTGTCTGATCTTTGTTCGCAGACCCACCACCGGGGTTGGTATTGCTGGGGTATCTATTCTAAGGTAAGGAATCTATCACTAACGTGTCTCTTTCAGATGCACAAGTTACTAACTTGTGTAACGATATATCTGTAAGAGACAGTAGTTAGTGATAGATTCCTTACCGCCCCACCCATCCTCCCCGTTCTGCGAACTGATTTCTAGGGTTAAGGACATCCCTTTCAGGGCCCTAGTATTTTTCAGACACCTGTGTCAGCTTCTTGCATGGCTCTGCGTTCCTGGCGCGGAAAGTCGTGTACAGAACTGACGTCAGCGCGCAGGGGCGGCGCCTAAGTACTGCCCGCGACGTCATCCCGGCGATCACGACGCCGACGACGGACGCGGAGCCGCACGACGCCGCCTACCGACGCGCAAGGGTACTGCTACGCAAAACTTTCCGGATCCAGCCTGACGCCTGGGGATATTCTAAGGTAAGGAATCTATCACTAACTACTGTCTCTTACAGATATATCGTTACACAAGTTAGTAACTTGTGCTTTAAGTATTACATGTCCTGGTAGTGAAAAATTCCTTAACTCGTTTTTTACTTCTGTGGGGCATACCCCTCCCATGGGATAACATTGGAGATTCCTTATTACATGTAATACGCTGTAATGTCTAATTGGGAGCAGGTGACTATGGTAAATTTGGTGTCCATGAAATTGTAATGATAAACCGTCTTCAATGGTAAGGTTGGATTTTTCATTACAATTTGGAAAATGCCACTTTTAGAAAGTTGCAATTATGTCAGGAGCATCGTCATGCCCCATAAGCAAGAAGCACTGCTATGCGAAAAATGTTGCGAAAATCAACAGACAGGAATCCAGTTTTTCAAACATAATCTTAATATTTATCCATTTTCTTCATGTTTTATCATTCACAGTAGGAACAGCATAACTCCTCGCTTTACATGACAGGAAGTGCCCATCCAGGCGTTATTCATGGCATATTGGAATACGCTGCATAGCCTGGGTAACCCAATGCATTTCGGGCGTCATTGGCCCTTCGTCAGGGGTAACTAAAACGTAAATTTAAATTAAAAGGGTGGCAGGCAACAAAAACTTGACTCATGTTGTTGATCTACAATTCAGTAGCAAATGCAAAAACATGCTAAACTGGGCTTGGTATCCACATAGAAATGTGTTTATCCGAATTGTGCACACAACCTCCATTCATACTAGATGTTCTCTGTGCATCATCCAAACAACCAAAAGGAAACCAAAAAGAAACAGAGAAGAATGAAAAAACGTAAAAAAAATAAACGTGAACAAAAACTAACTCACAAGTGAGCAGTGCATATATACCTAAAATTTTCCAAAACCATTCTAGTGAATCATGCTAAGAAAACAAAAAAGAAAGGAGAAACCGATTCGCCTAAACCCTCTTAGGTGTAACCCTTCGCTCACCATAATTCTGCGTGTTTCAAAGGCAACCGCATGGCTGCTGTCGTCTGCTTCCAAGAAGTCGACGAGGTGGGCTCGAAGCAAACTCATCTTGAATAAACCCAAAAGAAAACTGTGTGCAAATCTGTGCCTCCTAATATAGCACGTGACCATTAAACCACCACCCCACAGAAAACATGAAAGAAATACTCCAACCACTCAACACAAATTTATCATTAATACTACCACGAAAATAAAACTGAAAATAACAGTGACGAAGAATAGGCATCACAAAAGAAATCACTAGTTAAATATGCATCGTGTCATAATAACAAAATGTGCCATGTTGAATTTTATATCTCAGTATACACAATCCTCTAGCATTGACCGAGTTCCGAAACCCAAAGCTGTCAAGATCCACTGAAATGCAAAGTCATGTCCAACTGGATTTTCTCTGTGTGGAAATGAACGTCCTCAGGTGCCATTGCACTGTGTCAGTGTTGACAAAATGACTCTCTCAGAGACCCCAGGAAAGTTGGCATGTTCCTGTCCTTAGCCCTTTCGAACCTGCAGCCTGTCTTGGATCATATGACTGGGTGTAGCTGACAGACTTTGTGAATTACTCCCAGACAGTCACATAATAGAGGGATTAGATGTGCCTGGAGTGGCCATCTGCTGACAGTTTAGGAAGGGCAGAGCTGAGCACAGCCCCACCTATAACTGAATAGTCTGTGCTCTGCCATCACACAAAGGGCCTAACAACCCCACATTGTTACTGCAGCCAGTTTGGAGCCAGGGCAGGGGAGGCATGGAATTCCATGCACTTCAAAGCTACTGTCTCACCTTTCAGAACCAGGGCTCCAGGGTATAAAGAAGGGACCTCAGACTCCAACTCTTTAATATACTTCTGGACCTGTGGATACTCTGCCAGGAAGAAGGATTGTTGTTCTGCTGAAAGGACTGCCACTCTGCTGGACTGCTGCTCTGAAGGAACTACTGACTTGCTGTGCTGACCTGCTGCCCTCTTGCCTGGGGAGGAAGAACTGGACCTGCAACCTCATCTTTAGCTCAGGACCCCAGAGTGATTCCAAGGGCTAGTCTGCTGGCCTCCTGATCTAAGCCTCTGGGACATACAAGACTCCCCAACATACTGCATGAGCCCCTGGACCCAGATGCAGTGAGTTCCGGACCTCCATGTGGTGCATCTTAGGTCCTGGACCTTTCATGCTGCTCATTGGCGCTGAAATCAAGCTTTTGCGCTCTTCTCGACAGCAAACTGACCCGTTCGCACCGAGACCGCGCCGCTTGCAACGCAAATCAGCGCAAAGCTCCGTCAGCCCTACTGTTTGCATTGCAGCATCGACCACTCATGGGGACTGCCACTGCGAAGCTCCAGCAATGCCCACCCACAACGTCGGCTGGCTTCTCGCTGTCCTTGGTCCTCGCGGTCCTCTCCAACGTAAACGGTTCTCTTGGCACGAACTTGAGAACGCAAACTTCAGCGGACCTAATCTAATGGCTGTAGCCAACCTTCACTCCATCGCAGTCGGCCGGGAGGTGTGACTTTGATTCGGTCTAGAAAGACCAGATTGCCCGGTTGGCGCTTTATGCTTTATGGTGCTATTTCACACTTTAATCTTTAAAACTTCATAACTCCAGTTCTACTGATTGAATTTTTGTCGTGTTGGTCTTGTTTTATTTCTTATATTTAGCTCTGTGTTTCTAACTTTATGTGGGATCCTTTTTGTGTGACATTTTTACTGTTTGTAATGTTGAATGAATTCTTTACATATTGCCTCTAAGTTAAGCCTGACTGGTCAGTGCCAAGCTACCAGGGGGTTGAGCTCAGGTTAATTTGGGATTGGTTTGTGCCTCACCCTGACAAGGATTGTAGTTGCTGCTTGACCAGGGCTCACACTCCAGTCAACCAACAATTCCATTTTTCACAGTACTCTTAATAGAATGACAATTTAGAAGGCAAGAATCTCCACAAAATTGGGAGAGGTGCCCTTACACCCGAAAGGGACAGGGTCTGTCATAATCAAAACAAGAAAGGGTCCCTTTCGTGTAACGCTAGTTACACGTCCAATAAGGTGAATCAATGCACTCTCATTCAAGCTCAAAATGTCCTTATCTACGTTCACTCCATAATCTACACACTGAACATCATTATATGTAGAAATGTCTCATTTATTTAAGTTGGAATTATCTAAAAATATATAATAACACTATGATACTTTGTTAAAACAGCAAATACATTTATATACATTTATCGCAAATAATCTTTCTCCAGATGAAAATTTGATATGTACAGCATCAGAATTAAAAACAAATTTTATATATTTCACTAATTAGTTACATAATAAAAACACAAGGTTGTCACAATAAAAATATAAAGTTATTGACGCACCACCTTCTTCAGGACAAAAATATTTTGACAACAAAGATCTCTCTTCAGCCAGTTGTACTAGATCCATCTCCTATTTGAAATTGTACGGGATGGTCTTTAGATGTATTATTATCTTATCATTTAGAATCCTTGTTCATCCACTAAGTAAAATTGAGTTTACTTTTCACTTATTCGTACTCATTAATCTCCTCAAAGGGGTTACTGGCGGATGAATCACTTCATTTAACACTCATATGTCATTTTACACAGGGTCCCTTTTCAATCTGATGTGTTAGGGCAAATCCGCTCTTAAAGGTGCTAAATAAGACAGCAGTTCGGGTGCAGTTCTTCTGTCTTCCCACAAGTTCTCTAAAATTATCAGCGTTCCCGTCCTGGCGATTGCGTGTTTTTCTTTTTCTTGAAAAAGAAAGAAACACCCGATCGCCAGGATGGGAACGCTGATAATTTTAATTTAGAATTTTAATTTAGAAAGCAAGTCACAGGGCCTGCAGGTTATCACCTGCAATGTTTCTCCACCAGTGTCTTGAACGACAGAACAAAGTTAAAAAGTCACAGTCTTTCAGAGTTCTCATTTGTTTAGGTGATATAGCAGAGGTCAACCCATTTCACTTAAAGTGGCCTTACCCATGTGCTCAGAGGAGCATTAGGCATAGCTATGTTCCTCTTAATGTGAACCTCGCCTATTGCCTCTTAACAAATGTAAGAGGGAATCTTGTGCCCCAGACAAATTTCTTTCTTGACTTGTGAGCAACTGTCAGCTGTTGATAATATTATTCTATTTCCCTTAAAAAAAAGTGCAACCACTGTCAGATTTAGTTATCTTTTATGTAGCAAGGGTTTTGTTGATCCTGCAGACTCAGAAAAGATACCTGTATAAGAAAGAGTGATTTTCCGTGGTCATAGTAAATGAGCTCTATCTACAAACCTCTGGGCCAAGACCACACACAGAACAGGTCAGTGACAGAAATGTGGATCATTTTGGCATCAAGAGAGTTTACGAAGTTGTCATAGAAGGTAGAGTGTTGTGCTGATTGTACCTGCCTGTAAGTTGATGCAGCAGGTCTTGAACATAACCCTGGCTTTTATATGCAGCAAGTGCAGGCCCTCCAGCCTTGTGGTGATGTGGTTACAATCCTTTAGTCTTTTGCTGTGGTAAGGAGCAGTATACAAGGGATTCTAATCTATATCACCTACAAATAGAATGAAACCAGTGTTTGGACAGTCATACTAAAGTCTGAATGTAAAAAGTTTTTTTTCTCTGTGGAAGAGGGAGCAGCCAGGCTGATAGTTTTCTCCGTAGTAGAGATTTTGAAGAAGCTGCTGGTACATGAGAGTGAGTTTGCCTATGAAGAGAGTAAACTGAATAGTTATAGCTTACTTACACATAGCTATTGTTGAATCTTAGGTTGTTTGGTCCTGCAGGTGATGAGGTCCATTTGCACCTTCATCATATCCAGTTTGAGGTAGGCACTTTGAAGGAAGTGACCCGATTAGGGCCACCCGGGTCACTCGCGACCACCTCTCAGCCTTCCATACAAATGAAGATTATTAGTATACGCTCAAGCGGAGTCCGGTCTGACCAGCCTCCTCAGATTGCGGCAGAGGGACTGACCCCCGCCAGCATGACAATACCAGATATACATTTCCAGCACCCCTAAAGACCCGCCCAGACTGGAATTTTCCAGTCTCAGAGCTGACGAACAAAGGTGGTACAGAAAGATGAGCTACTATCCTGAGACCGGGTACATGCTATCTTAGTTTCAAGGTTACTCTGCCCGTGCCCGTCTCTCTGAAAGTGGGAGCAGGCCTACCTACTAGGAAAGGCATGCAAAGACAGAACAATCTATTCATTAGTGCAGCGAAGCTCAACCTTGAATAATGAAGAGAAACAATCGAGGCTGCTTTCTGCTGAGGCAGGCAATGTAAAACAGAAGCTTAATTTCGATCAGGGTACAAAATGGCGGCTGAATACAAAATGGTGCCGCAAATGCTAACTTAACTCGCACAATGCTACAAGGAGTCGGCAGAACACATTTTCCAGTCCAACAGACCCTCCTTTTAGCATTTGCTAACAATTTTGTCTAATGCTAAGAGACCAAAAGCTGCTCACATACTAAGGAGACCACTATTACATGTTAATACACACATTATCAATATTCAAAAATACCCTCATCAATGGACATTAGGTCGTGGACAGCCTGCATCATCATGGCTGAAGACTTAGCATCATATATTGGGGCCTTAGGTGTGGGTGTCAATTTTCCAACACAGTAAGCACAACAAGCAGGAAGACAATGTACGCATAGGCAACATGTGAAGATGACGCCTGCAACTACTATCAGGAAGATCAGAATCTTCCACCCCCTGGATGCTATTAAACCCCAGAACCAACCAGAAAGACTCCAGGTACCATTCTCTTGGTGAATGTCAGATGCGAGCCTATGCAACTTATGTATAGCAGCGTATACATTAGGGGCGTGGTCTGGTATGTAGACACAACAACTGCTGCCGTTGACGCTACAGGCCCCTCCCCTATCAGCAAGGATGACGTCTAACACCATCCTGTTTTGAAGAGCAACAAGCATCGTAGCCTGGAGCTCAGCTGTAATAATGTCAGAATCCCTGCTGTAGTATTAATGACCCCTTCCACAACCCTGGTGAGTCGACGAATGTAGAGGCTATTGGACATAGGGCCCAAAAGGGCAAAATACCCTTCATAGCATCTGTAAAGTGCTGCAGAGTGGTGTCTGTCTGGTTTGTCTTCTGTGTTAATAACTCTTCTAATTCGGGACAGATGGACACTCCTACGCTGCAATTGATGATCCTTATGATAATTGGACGGTGCTAAGTACACTGGGGGAAGGAGGAAAGAGAGGTAACACACACCAGACCATCCCCTAGGAAGCCAAACATAAGCTTGTGATCCACAGACAAAATAGATATGCGGTGGGAGCAGAGGCAGGCTGTTATTCGTGCTTAATGTATAGGTATAGTTGCAGTTACTCTCACCCACTTTCACCTTCCCAAACCCTTGAACACAAAATCCAGCTGTGGTGTTGACTACTGGCCCTGGTATTGCCTCATCCTGAGTAATATTTTGCACTTGGAATGAACGAAAGTATTCAGTAACATTAAATCCCTGGAAATCCAACATTTCATTTTGAAGCCATGTTACATTTTTCTCTGTTTCATATATATTCATTGAGGCTGTTGGGGATAATGTATCAGGGGTCCCTTGTTCTCCCGGTGTAAATCCTTGGTGCACACGTATATATTCTATCACTGTGTGATAATCAGCAGATGTCATATTCGTAGCACAAGAATGATAATGAATGTATACCATCGAGAACAATTCAAACCATCCCTCACAGCTGCCCAAATAAGACATATGCAGCGATAACAGGCTATCACTCTTATGTGTAACCGAAGGGAGCAGTCCACATAACCAACAGTTTGTAACATTAGATGTATCATGGGCTTGGTGGAGAGTTTGCAAAAACACATTGTCTACATATGTTTTTCTGTGTTCACCTCTATGGGGGGCCAAAGTAACAAATGTATGTTCAGTGGGAACTGGTGTTGTACCAATCAAAGAGTGCACAGGATATTTCTCCTCTAGGAACCACATTATTCCAAGAGCTGCAATCAGGGAAATCAGAACAATTACTATAAAAACGATTTTACTCCTTGTAGACCAACTAGACCAACCAGACGCATTCTGCCCATAACGTGGGGCTGCAAAGGGCTGTTCCTCCTCCCTAATGGGGCCACCAAATGGATACATTTTAACCAGAGGAAAGGACATATGATGGAGCCAATAACAAAAAGACAAAAGAGGGGCAAGTTCCCAGTGTCCGTTAGAGCCTCACTGGTAGACTCCTATTGTTCATCAGTCGTTGGCGCTATTGAGCACCGGCGGTGGAGCTGTCGGACCAGCTCGTGAAGAATCCCACGTCGCTCAGGATTAGGCACCCACCTTCCCAGGGGAGCACACTCGATCAATCCTGTTCAATGTCTGAACAGTGCACCAATCACATCTCTCCCTATGCTACTGTTGCCTGACTTATCGAGTCCATCCCTGCTAATTTGACTTCTCCTTTGGTGCACTGTTCCTCTGTCAGGGGCGCAGATTATACCTAGCTACTCCAGGCACAGATGGGTCTGCAAAAAGGGGCTCAGACACAGAGGGGCCAATGGACTGGGGCTCAAGCACAGATGGGCCAGCAGGCTGGGGCTCTTGGGTGGCCTTGATCTCAAGAGGCACAGCCTCGTTCAACACTGCATCATTTTCCTCCTCCGTTTGTGCCCTCGTCAGCCTGGCATCCGAGAAAGGAACAAAACGGGGCACCTGCTCAGCTTCAGAGACACCGACTCCGTCAAGCACCCATTGGTCATAGGGTAAAGGGAGGGGCACCTTGCAGCAGTGCTGAGAGTGGATCCAATTCTTCCGGCCGTCCACGTTCACGGCTGTGTGGGAGGCGAGAAGTACCTGCGCAGGCCCTTTCCACCTCGGCTCCAAACTGCCCTTGCTCTGGAAGTGCCTGGTCAGCACATAGTCCCCAGGCCGAATATAGTGTCCTGGCCCCTCGGGTGCTGGTGGTAGAGTTTCATGAATCAGTTGGTGAATAGAACGCAAGCTTTTAGTTAACTCATACAGATAATCCAAAAACAAAGGGTATTCAATTTCTGAAAACTGCCGAGGTCTCGGGATGCCCCATACATTTGCCGGGCACCCGAACACAACCTCGTACGGTGACAACCCTGTCCTAGAGTGAGCCGTAGCGCTTGTAGACAGAAGAGCTAATGGTAAAACATCTGGCCACTGCAATCCTGTGCTCTCCTGAATCTTTGCCAATTTCAGTTTGAGAGTACCATTGTACTTCTCAACCAAACCTGCTGACTGGGGGTGGTTTGCAGCATGAAATTTCTGTTTAATGTGCAAACCACCACACACCAACTGGATAACCTTTGAGTTGAAGTGGCTTCCGTTGTCACTCCAAACAGAATCGAGGGAAGAACTCTTTTAGGAGTGCCGTCGCCATGGCTGTATTCTCTTTAGTGGGATAAGGCTCAACCCATTTGCTGAATGTACAAACAACCACCAATACATATTTCAGATTGTTGACTCGCTCCATTTCGATGAAATCCATCTGAAGGACCTCGAAAGGGAAGGAAGGGGTGCAAAATTACCAGGGGTGCAAGGGTGCCTTTTCCAGGATTATACATCTTGCACACCATACAGTACTTGACCAGATGAGCAGCAACCTTGGGAATGTTGTCATTCTGCCATACAGGATCTAACAGTCTACAGATACCTTTTGCACTAATGTGGCCTGGCCCGTGCGCCATAGTGACTACAGGGAGGACATATGCATCTGGTAACATCCATCTCTGTTTCCCTGACTTATCTGTCCAACACCCATCCTCATCTAAACGTGCTGTGCTCTCCTGCCATACTGCTAATTTCTCAACCGTTGCCTCACTCTGAATTTCTTTCAGATTGTCTAGTGTATCCTCAAACATAGTGGCCTCGGGCACCCACCTGGCGGAACCCGCTACAAACATCCTTTTCATCTTTGTTCGAGCTGTCTCCTTAGCTGTCTGATCTGCAAATGCATTCCCCTTTCCCACATCATCAGTAATCGCCTTACGGGCACTACAATTTACTATGGCCAATTACTTAGGAAGTGCCAAGGCGGACAGAAGCCTGTGTATAAGAGGGCCATGCTGAATATGTGTCCCATGGGAGGTAAGGAACCCTCACTCCGCCCGGAGTCACCCAAAGTTATGGGCGACCCCGAAGGCATACTGGCTGTCAGTATAAATATTAACAACCAGTCCCTTGCTCAATTCACACACCCTAATGAGGGGGACCAGTTCAGCTGCCTGGGCGGACTGATAGGGAACTCGTGATGTCTCAACTACTGTATGTAGTGTAGTGAGTGCATACGCAGCAGTAGTGGTGCCATCTGGTAATTTGAAACAAGAGCCATCGACGTATAGTTCCCCTTGGGTGTCAGATAAGGGAACATCAGTCAGGTCTGCCCCTCCCTTCGTCTCCTCCTCTGTCCGAAAAATACAATCATGGATGTCAATTTCCTCACTCTCAGAAGGGAGGGGTAGTAACGTGGCTGGGTTCAGAGTGGCACATCTTTTAATTGTGATATGTGGGGCAAAGAGAGTTAGCTCGTAACCGGTCAGACGTGCACTGGTAAGGTGCTGTGTCTTGGTTGTATTCAATAGGGTAGCCACAGCATGGGGCACCATGACTGTGAGGTCAGTATCAAGTACGAGCCCAGCCGATTTCCTTATAGAGATGGCCACTGCCGCGACTGCTCTTACACAGCTCGGGAGGGCTCTGGCGACTGGATCAAGCAAAGCAGAAAAATAAGCCCACGGCCGTTGCTTACCTCCAAAGGCCTGTGTTAAAACAGAGAGTGCACAGCCAGCCGTCTCGTGTGCATACAACACGAACAGCTTCAAATAATCAGGCGTGCCAAGCACGGGTGCAGAGCAAAGCGCGATTTTTAATTGCTCAAAAGACTGCTGACATTCAGGCGTCCAAGGCAGAGGTTCATGCACATCTTTAGTAGTTAATATGAGCAGGGGTTTGGTTAGTAATGAATAATTAGGGATCCAATGGTGACAGTAGGAAGTGATGCCAATAAAAGCGCGCACATTCCTCTGAGTTTTAGGGATAGGCATTTTAACAATAGCACTGATGCGCTCCGGAGTCAATCTCCTACCCTCCTTCGACAGTAGGTGACCTAAATAAGTGACCTCCTGTCGACAGTATTGAAATTTAGAAAGGGACACTTTATGTCCATGGTGAGCCAAATGTAGCAACAACTTAACCGTACTGTCTTTGCATCCCTGTTCAGTGTCAGAGGCTATTAGTATGTCATCCGCGTATTGAAGCAATACATTACCTGGGGAAAGTGTGAGGGAGTCCAATTGGGCTTTCAAGGCTTGGCTATATATACTAGGGCTTTCAGTATAGCCCTGAGGAGATCGACAGAATCTAAAGCTTCTGCCAGCTAGGGTAAAACCGAACAAGCGTCGGCTGTCAGAATGGATCGGGGTGCTAAAGAACGCATTCTTCAAATCAATGACAGAGAAGAATTTAGCAGAAGAAGGAATCATTGTCAAAAGGGCAGTAATATCAGGGACCACCGGGAACTGAGAGACCACTATTTTATTAACCGCGCGCAAATCAATCACAAAGCGATAAACATCTGGGTGTGCATCGGGGGAGTCTGAAGATGCCTTTTTTAGAATAGGATGAATAGGACTATTACACACATTCGTCGCTGTCTCTTCAACCACTCCCGACTCAATCAGATCTTGTATAATTCGCAGCAAAGCTCGCTCCCCCGCTTGTGGAATTTTGTACTAGGGAATACGAGGCAAAATGGCATTGTCTTTAACTTTAATGGAAATTGGGGGAATTTACAACAGTCCTACATCCGTGTCACCTGTTGCCCACAACGTGGGCGGCACATCCTTAAACTCAGCAGGAAGGGGCACATCTTTGGACAGACACTGCATAGAGCTGACCACATTCGGACCCATTGTCATGTGAACACCGTCCGGGGAGCAGTAAATGGTCGCATGCAACTTCTTTAATAAATCGAGGCCCATTACATTTTCTCCACAATTTGATGTGAATAGGAACGGTGAATCCACAGTAAAAGGACCAGGGACCAGCGAACGAGAAACAGAGCTATTCATTGCACCTGTATCCCCCAAGAATTTCTTAACTGAGCCTTGCAGATCTGCGGTGACATAAGGACCGCACTGATCTACAGGAATCTGGACTGGGCCCTGGCTGTCCTAGCTGTGAGACATCCCTGTCACTTCATCCAGATCATAATCGTCGTGGTAGTACCGTCTCCCTCGAGAGTCATCAAAATAGTTCTGATCTGAGCGACCCTGCGATGTCCTCTCCTCCCGAGCCCTATCCTTATCACTTTCTTCACGGCCACAAGAACCTCGTCCTCTTGGGCCAGCAACTTTCTGCAATAACACCGGACACTCGCTACGCCAGTGCCCCTCCTCCTTGCAGTACGCGAACTGATTCGGCCCTACTGGCGCAGCGTTCCTGCTAGTACGGGAAAGCTGCCGCGCCGGACCAGCTCCACGTACCCTTCTGTTTCCCCTAGACGCCTGCTGCAACTACACCTTCGTCTTCAACTCCTTGTGCTTCTTTTCCACCTTCTCTTTCTCCTCGTTCTCCCTGTGTTCATAATACTGTGCCATACTCAAAATGACAGAAGGGGAGGATGTCGTCCAAGTGCTGTCCGAAGCCTGCAACCGAGCTGCAATCTCTGGGAGCAAGTTCGTAACAAATCTATTGACGAACAATCGGACACCTCCCTCCACTGACAAATCCTGTCCACTAAAGTCCAAAAACACACCCTCGAACCGCGTGAAAAAATCCGACACACTTTCATCTTTCTTCTGACGACATGCCGTTAACTTGTCCCAATCTACACTTCTTGGTGGAATAAGAGAATGCATATAAGAGATAATTCGGCCAGGCATAGCTCATATCTCGGCCCTAGGCTTCTCACCAGGCTTCCTCTCCTGATCCCATGCTTTAATCTGCTCCCATGTACCACCCAATTCCGCACCGTGGTCCTGTGTGTGTACCTGCCTCCAAATATCAATGGGTACCAATAAACCAAAGAACATTTCAATATCTGCAAGCGTCATCACTGTCGATGAAGCGGCTTCCGTCAATTCCTTATAGTATGCAGAAGGATTTTTCCTAGGGTCGGGTAACTGAGTCTTAAGGGATAACACCTCATTCCTCTTCCATGGGGTATAGACCCACTGTTCTTGGAAACGGGCCTCTACCCTCTGTCTCACCACAGCATTTTTCTGATCTCGGAGCTCCGGTAACTCAGGGTGATATACGGGATGTACTTCCCTCATCGGAAACTGGGACCCTGTCTTCGGGCTCTTCTCTAACAGCCTACTTCGGTAAGCTACCAACGTCGCAACATTACCGAAAACCTCCCCAGGCGCCATACCGGCAGCATATACATTGTCCCTGATATCATAAATAATTTGGGGTGCTACATCATTGAAACACTGTTCCCACAATCCAATCAGTGTAGCCGACATGTGCCTAAGGGCATGCTGCTGCACAAACGGCTCATAATCTTTCATCACACTCCACACATCCTCCACACTGTAAATGGGGTATCTGAAAGAGACACGTTAGTGACAGATTCCTTACCTTAGAATATCCCCAGGCGTCAGGCTGGATCCGGAAAGTTTTTGCGTAGCAGTACCCTTGCGCGTCGGTAGGCGGCGTCGTGCGGCTCCGCGTCCGTCGTCGTGATCGCCGGGATGACGTCGCGGGCAGTACTTAGTCGCCGCCCCTGCGCGCTGACGTCAGTTCTTCTTTTTCCGCGCCAGTAAGCGCAGATCCGGGAAGAGCAGTGCCCTAGTCAATTTTTGACTAACTTTTTTGTGAATTTTTTCACTGTTTCTTTCGATCGACTCCTAGGTGTCGTAGGGATGCCCGGCTTCAAGCCATGCGACGCCTGTGGTCGCATGATGTCGATCACAGACCCGCATCTAGAGTGTCTCTTCTGTCTCGGCCGAGACCACGACACGAAGTCGTGCCCTGACTGCCGGAAACTTCACCCGAAGGCTTTGCGAGAGCGGTCTCGAAAGCTACTCGAGGTCCGGCAGTCGGCTCCGCGCCGCACCAAGCCCCGGTCCCGGGAGGGGTCGAGGGGCCGGTCGCGGAGTCCCCGCCGGTCGTCGAAGTCCAAGTCTTCGCGCTCCTCGGGTAAGTCGAAGCACAAAAAGTCTAAGAAGCGTCATCGCTCTAAGACTTCGCCCGCCGGTCTCGCGACTCGGCTGAGGCCCCAGTCGCGCACCGTCCCCGCCGCCCGGACATGCCTATGGAGCCGCCCCCGCATTACCCATCCTTTCCGGGTTCGGGAGCGACTCCGGCCGAAATACAGGAATTCCTGTCGGCCATGGCCCGCCTCTTCGGGCCTCAGGCTCCTCCCGGTGCGCCTTCGGGCCCCGCGGGCCCTGATGGGGTTGCCCCGGGGTCGCCGTCGACTCCGGTCCCGGCGCCGCCTGTCCCACCAGCCTTCATCCCGGCCTCGGCTCCGGCCCCGATCCCGGCTCCGGTGGTACCGCAACCCCCATCGACGCCGGTTGACTCTAACCACGCCTCCGCCGATGTCCCCGGTGCCGTTTCTGACGCCGTCCGGGCTCCCGGACGGTGTTGGTCCCCGGCTCTCTCCGGCTCCGGACATGGAGCCGGACCGACGTCCGCCGACCGCCCGGCTCCGGCGCCCGATGAGACCTTCGGTCCCAAATGTCCCTCCTCCTCCATATTTTTGAACCTGAGGGAGGACCAGGAGAGCTGGGAGGGGTCTGAGGACCCTCTCACACAACAGTATGAGTATGATCCGGACTGGGCTGAGGAACTTGGGGATGCCAGTGGTCTGGACACCTCCCCTGACACTGGCATGCTGTCTCCTCCCATGGCTACGGAGGAGGGAGCTAATTTTGCAACGGTGTTGCGTAGAGCAGCTGGAGCCTTACATCTCCAGTTGCCTACTGTGGCCGTCAGGACTAACCTCCTGACAGAAGTGCTTCAGCCGGCGGCTTCCTCCTCGGAGACTGTGCTGCCGTTTAATGATGCACTCACTGACGTTCTTTTGGGTGCCTGGTCCAAACCCACCACAGGGGCTCCTGTGGATAGGAACGTGGCCCGACGCCATCGCCCTGCTCCGGGCGACCCATTGTTTCTCTCCCAACATCCCACCCCCGAGAGCTTGGTTGTCCAAGCCTCTGCCTCCCAAACCGCCTTCCCTACCGCCCCTCCGGATAGGGAATCCAAACGCCTGGACCAATTTGGGAAGAAGGCTTTTCTTCCTCCAGTGCTGGCTTGCGGTCCGTCAACACTGCTTGCCTTTTGGGCCGATATACCCACTCCCTGTGGGATTCGGTGGCGGCTGTTTTGCCGCAGTGTTCTGAGGAGGTCCAGACACTGCTTACCCGCGCCATTGCGGAAGGGCGAGATGCGGCTAAATACACCATCCGTTGTGGCCTTGATACCGCCGACTCGCTGGGCAGATCGCTTGCGACGACGGTGGCGCTACGTCGCCACGCCTGGCTGAGAACAACTGGTTTCTCGGGTGATGTCCAGAATACACTCATGGACATGCCCTTTGATGGAATCGGTCTTTTTGGTTCAAAGGCAGACCATGCGCTGGAGCGGTTTAAGGACTCACGGGCTACTGCCAAGTCGCTGGGCCTTTCTGTTGTACGCCCTCCGCTCACCTCTGCTTTTCGCCCCTTTCGTGGCCACGGAAGGGGCGCCCAGTCACGTCAGCTGCCCAGCCACCGGCCCGCGCAGCAAGCGTCTTCGGCGTGGCCGAGGACGTGGATACCGCCGTGGCGGTTCGGGCAACCAGCGTGCGGGTCAGGCCACCACCTCCAACCCGTCCGCGGCCTCCAAGCCCTCCTAGTCCCTCCTTTCCGGTGCACAGCACGCCAGTAGGGGCAGGGTCCGCCATCACCTTCACCACTGGCGTCCCATCACCTCGGACAGGTGGGTCTTGGACATTGTCCGAAGGGGCTACTCCTCCCCTTCGAGACCACCCCCAGCCATGCCACCTCAATTCCACCGCATGTCAGGGGATCACTTGGTACTTCTGCAGAAGGAAGTCACGGCCCTCTTGGCCAAGAGGGCCATCGAGCATGTTCCGACCCCAGAAGTAGGACGTGGTTGCTACTCCCACTACTTTCTGGTGCCCAAAAGGACAAGGAGGACATGCGTCCTATCTTGGACCTCCGGAACGTCAATCGCTTCCTCCGGAAGGAGAAGTTCAAGATGCTCACCCTAGCTCAGGTCTTGACTGCCCTCGACCCTGGAGACTGGTTGGTAGCGTTGGACTTGCAGGACGCTTATTTTCACATCCTCGTCCTGCCGGCCCACCGGCGTTACCTTCGGTTCACGGTAGGCCTCGAGCATTTTCAGTTCACCGTGCTCCCCTTTGGCCTTACAAGTGCCCCTCGGGTGTTCACGAAAGTGATGGCGGTGGTCGCAGCTCATCTGCGCCGGGCAGGGGTTCCAGTCTTCCCCTACCTCGACGACTGGCTGCTGAAGGCGGGCTCGTCCCAGGCAGTCGTCTCCCACCTCCAGACTACGGCCGAACTCCTGCACTCGCTGGGGTTCTCCATCAATGCGCCGAAGTCGCATCTGATTCCTTCTCCACAGCTCCTTTTCATCGGAGCAGTTCTGGACACGACGCAGTTTCGGGCCTATCCTCCCGAACGGCGAGTCTGGGATATTCAGGCTATGATTCCGATCTTTCAGCCTTTATCCTGGGTTTCGGTACGGATGACCCTGAGGCTGCTGGGCCTCATGGCCTCCTGCATCCTGCTGGTCACTCATGCCAGATGGCATATGCGGGCTCTGCAGTGGGACCTGAAGTTCCAGTGGGCGCAGCACCAGGGCAACCTGTCCGATCATGTCCAGATCTCGGAGGGGACTGCAAAACAGTTGCAGTGGTGGCTCTCGAACCGGCAATGGGTCATGGGCAGATCACTCTCCTTCCCCAGCCAGAGCACACAGTCGTGACGGACGCGTCCCTTCTGGGATGGGGCGGTCACATGGAGAGGCGGAGATCAGAGGCCTCTGGTCTCCGGGCGGAGTCCCGGCTCCATATCAACCTTCTGGAGCTCTGGGCGATCCGACTTGCACTCAAGGCATTCCTTCCCTCTGTCAAAGGGAAGGTAGTGCAGGTGTTCACAGACAACACCACCGCCATGTGGTATTGCAACAAACAAGGCGGGGTGGGGTCGTGGACCCTTTGTCAGGAGGCTCTGCGCCTCTGGACATGGCTGGAACATCAGGGCATGTTCCTGATGGTTCAACACCTGGCAGGTTCCCTGAACGCCAGGGCGGACGAACTCTAGCCGCAGGTGCATGATGGATCACGAATGGCGTCTTCACTCGGAAGTGGCGCAAGGACTCTTTCTACAGTGGGGAGAGCCTTGGTTAGATCTGTTCGCCACCGAAGAGAACGTGCAATGTCATCAGTTCTGCGCGTTGGAATTTCCAAGGCGGCACTCGCTCGGCGACGCTTTTCGTCGCGAGTGGAGTTGCGGTCTGTTGTACGCCTTTCCGCCTATACCACTTCTACCCAGAGTGTTGAAGAAGATTCGGCACGACCGGGCCCAAGTCATTCTTGTGGCTCCGGACTGGGCTCGAAGAGTTTGGTATCCCGAGCTACTCAGTATGAGCGTAGATCCCCCGATCCGTCTGCCTCTTCGGGAGGATCTTCTGTCGCAGCAGCAGGGGACGGTCCTCCACCCGAACCTGTCCAGCCTCCACCTGCTTGCGTGGAGATTGAGCGGCGGCAGTTGATTCCTTTCAACTTGCCTCCCGAAGTTTGTGATGTAATTCTGGCAGCCAGGCGTCCCTCCACTAAGGTGGTATACGCCTGCAGGTGGAACAAGTTTGTGGCATGGTGCACAGCAAAGGCTGTGAATCCCCTTTCTGCCCCTCTTTCTGAGGTTCTTCTGTTCCTTCTTTCCCTGGCCCAACAGGGTTCTGCCCTGAGTACCATCAAGGGCTATCTTTGTGCTATCTCGGCCTTCCTCAGGCTTCCTGATCAGCCCTCCCTTTTCAAGTCCCCTGTTGTTAACAGGTTTCTAAAAGGCATTACACACCTCTTCCCTCCTGTTCCGTTTGTGATGCCTCAGTGGGACTTGAACTTGGTTCTTACCTTTCTTATGTGCGCTCCCTTTGAGCCTCTACATAACTGTCCTCTTCGTCTTCTGACTCTGAAGACAGCCTTTCTGGTGGCCATCACCTCCGCTCGGCGGGTGCGTGAGCTCCAGGCTCTTTCATGCAAACCTCCCTTTCTGTCTGTCCATCCAGACAAGGTTGTTCTTAGGACGCGTCCGTCCTTCTTGCCAAAGGTGGTTACTGCCTTCCACATTGGGCAGACCATCACTTTGCCCACCTTCTTTCCGCCTCCGCATCCTTCCAGAGAGGAAGAGAGGCTCCAACGTCTGGACCCAAAACGTGCGCTTTCTTTTTATATCAACCGCACACAACACTTCCGGGTGGATGACCAGCTCTTTGTTGGCTACGTGGGCGCCAAAAAAGGTCGGGCGGTGCACAAGAGAACCATCTCCCGCTGGGTAACCTTGTGTATCAAAGCCTGCTATTCTTTGGCTAAGAAGGAGCCTCCTGTTGGGCTGCGTGCCCATTCCACCAGGGCAATGGCTGCTACCACGGCTTTATGCCGCGGTGTTCCGCTGCAGGATATCTGTCAGGCAGCTACGTGGGCCTCGCAGCACACGTTTACAAAGCATTACTGCCTTGACAGTCAGGTCCGGAGGGACGGCTTCTTTGGCCGTTCTGTCCTCCGGGACTTCCTTGTCTGATCTTTGTTCGCAGACCCACCACCGGGGTTGGTATTGCTGGGGTATCTATTCTAAGGTAAGGAATCTGTCACTAACGTGTCTCTTTCAGATGCGCAAGTTACTAACTTGTGTAACGATATATCTGTAAGAGACAGTAGTTAGTGACCGATTCCTTACCGCCCCACCCATCCTCCCCGTTCTGCGGAACTGATTTCTAGGGTTAAGGACATCCCTTTCAGGGCCCTAGTATTTTTCAGACACCTATGTCAGCTTCTTGCATGGCTCTGCGTTCCTGGCGCGGAAAGTCGTGTACAGAACTGGCGTCAGCGCGCAGGGGCGGCGTCTAAGTACTGCCCGCGACTTCATCCCGGCGATCACGACGCCGACGACGGACGCGGAGCCGCACGACGCCGCCTACCGACGCGCAAGGGTACTGCTACGCAAAAACTTTCCGGATCCAGCCTGACGCCTGGGGATATTCTAAGGTAAGGAATCTGTCACTAACTACTGTCTCTTACAGATATATCGTTACACAAGTTAGTAACTTGTGCGACAAGCCCACTGAGCGGCCTAATTAGCCACCACCTTCTTCTCTTCATCGCCCACATCAGATTTATCAATATCCGCCCCAGTCGCTCCCTAGCAGTTGCCCAGTCCCCGTCCCCTGGTCCACGTGCAGGTGTTCCGTTGCCAGTACTGTCGGAGAATGAAGGAAAAGGGAAGGAGTAGCGACAGAGGGAGCGGGCACCAATGTCATCAACGGCTGCGTTGTGGGTGTAAGGGCCGGAGAGAGGAGAGACATCGACACAACAGGAATAGCAGGTAGACTAGCAGTTATCGCAGGCGCAGAAGGCAAAGCCACAGAATTGACAGGAGGCACGGCGGCCAAAGCAGCTGGGTCAGTAACGGAAGAAGCAGAAACAGCAGGGGCAGAAGAGACAGACGACTGAGGCTGTGGCATGGCAGGGTATATTCTCTGCGGGGCGTATGGAGGTGGAGGTCGGGTGTCTAACAATTCCTCCACAAATGTATAATTTTCTTCTCGAACCACATAAGACTTTTCACATTGCAATCGAATCTTCCTATCGGCACATTCTATCCCCTTCTCAGTCTTCTCTTTATCATACGCAACAGCTTTCTGAGTCACTGTCTGCATACTTCCCTTTCGGGCCTCCTTTTCTGCTTGCATTCGTCTCTGTTTAGCTTCCTTTTGCCATGTTCGAAGGGAATCAAGCATTGACTGCCTACTTCTTTTCGCAAACAATTTATCCTGCAGGAAATTATGCTTTTGCTCATCAAAAGTGCCTGTCAACGGCCATTGCAACTCAGCATTGTCCCTCGTATATTTGTGCCATAATGTACTAAACATAATAGGGCCAAGGCCATGCTTGACATACATTTCAAAATTTGGAGTGCCTTACGGAGGCGCAGGCTGACTCTCTTGCAATCGAGCATAAGCAGAACAACAACGACAACTCACACAGCATAGTTTGCTAAAGCAGGACATTTTAAAACGAAAACGTGTTCACTATGCCGAGCACATATTTGCAAATATCTTACCAAAATTGGTCCTCAGACCTCACCACATCCAAATCAAAGTGGTACCATGTTCACAAAGAACTCAAACAAATTCAAGCGCTTGTCCAAAAACGATCCTCAGACCGTACCAAACACAAACCAAAGTGGCGCCATGGCCACAAAACAAAACCAAGGCAAACTCACCTGGTGCACACAGGTCAAACAAATGTATTCTCCACTGCTGGCTCTTCGGACCAAACGGTCAGATCCAAGGATTTCGCCGTTCAGAACCCCAGCCGGGATGACCACTGGCCGAGGCACCGCCCGGTCAGACAGACGGGGCAGCTGCGAGTACCAGACTCTCTCGTGCAGGGATCCCCGGTCCACCCGTCCGACCCGACATGGCCCGTCCCCCTCGCAAGGAAGGGTAACTCGCCCGATGGGGTCCCTGTTCGGGCACCAACTGAAGGAAGTGACCCAATTAGGGCCACCCGGGTCACTCACGACCACCTCTCAGCCTTCCATACAAATGAAGAGTCGGTCAGACAGTAGAGAATACAAACCAAAGTTATTTATTAGTATACGCTCAAGCGGAGTCCGGACTGACCAGCCTCCTCAGATTGCGGCAGAGTGACTGACCCCCGCCAGCATGACAATACCAGATATACATTTCCAGCACCCCTAAAGACCCGCCCAGACTGGAATTTTCCAGTCTCAGAGCTGACGAACAAAGGTGGAACAGAAAGATGAGCTACTATCCTGAGACCGGGTACATGCTATCTTAGTTTCAAGGTTACTCTGCCCGTCTCTCTGAGAGTAGGAGCAGGCCTACCTACTAGGAAAGGCATGCAAAGACAGAATAATCTATTCATTAGTGCAGCGAAGCTCAACCTTGAATAATAAAGAGAAACAATCGAGGCTGCTTTCTGCTGAGGCAGGCAATGTAAAACAAGCTTAATTTCGATCAGGGTATAAAATGGCGGCTGAATACAAAATGGTGCCGCAAATGCTAACTTAACTCGCACAATGCTACAAGGAGTCGACAGAACGCATTTTCCAGTCCAACAACTTCACCTCCAAAATGGAATGGGGTGGCAACCTAGATAGTTAAGTATCTTGGTAAATATTGATACCGTGTTTAAGAGAAGAGGCATTAGAGGCTCCACGTTCAAGATGAAAGTTACAGGAGAGGCAGTAGATCCTCCATAAGCTACTGGATTTCATTGGTGTCTGAAGGTGTCCATGTGAACAGGTTCATGTTGTTTGCAAAGTTGGAAGTACTCCAGTGCAGTATGCAGGCTTTAACTTACATGCATGCTAACAAGAAATTGATCAGGGATTGGTGGTTGACAATAATGAATACAAGCAAAAGATATAGCAGGACCTAAGGGCACACATGTCTGTGCCATATGAAGTGTGGGTGATATCCACAACTTGGACTAGTTCTGTTGCAGTGCTGCTTTTAGGCCTGAAGCTGGATCTGTAGTCTTGTAGTTGGTGCCCAATTGACTTGCTGACAGATGGTGGCAGATTTTGTTTTTAAATTATTTCCTAAGGGCTTGATAGATCAGCGATGTGTTAGTGTGACCTAAAAATGGGATTTATTCAATGTTAAGGAGATCTTAGGTACTGTGTGGTTTGGGGAAGAAAAGAGCAATTCTCTAGAGGATAATTTCTCAATGATAGATGAGAGCTTGTTATCTTTGGTAGTGCTCTTGGAGGAGTTAATGATGTCTGGAAGATTTTGGACAGAAAACATCTTGAATGTGGATAATTTGGTATGGAATGTGGTGGACATGATTCTTTTAGCTTGCTTGGTTCTATTGATGTGGTGTCTGGTTGTCTGTTTTTCAATAAGTAATTGATTGATGTTATTGTACTCAATCGAGTGAAGCATTGGTTCTCCTGGAAGTGGATTGATGCACATCTTGACTACTTTGAAGAGAGCTTTATTTATGGTAGTTGATTGTGCAATGTTTGATTTATAGTAGTTGGCTTATTTGTAGTGCTGTGGCTTCTAAAGCAAAGTATTTTCATAGTTTACTTTGACATTGGGTATGGCACAATTTCTTTTCTTTCATATACACCATTTGCTGTAATTGAGTTTGTATTATATATCATGGTACAGAGGATTTCAGTTTCATGGATAGCGATTTCAGAGAGGTGCGAGTATCAATATTGTGGGAAAGTCCAGAAAGATTTTAATGTTGGTTGTTTACTAGGTTGCGCTATAAATACTTAACATAGAATTGATAATATTCTACATCTTTGTTCTCATATAGCACTATCCACAATCAGATTTGACACGGCACTGGCTTAACAATATTGGAAATTCATGGTATCCTAGCAAAAGAATAAAATACCATTTACAAAAAAAATTCTGGGAGACACTTATGAAATTGCTCAAGTCTCCGCTCTGCATGCTATTCCATTGTAAATTAATTTTATGCTCAGGTTGTTTGATTTTATGCAACTGCTATGAAACATTTAAAAACTAAGGAAGTGGGTAGTATATATATTTCTGTGATGATACATCTGCCTGTGGATTCCTCACCTTTTGAATTACCCCTGCGCCAGCATTCTACTTAAATTATTTTCTTAGCTCTCCCACATCGACGAGGACGTCATAATAGTTCGGCTCCGCTCACGACACCGTATGATATTCGGAGCCATAAGAAGACCTCGTCGGCGTGCTGACGTCAGTTCCCTTTTTTCCGCGCCGTCGACGCTTAACGTTTTTTTTCTGGGACTCTCCATTTCTCTGTGATTACTTTGTTTCTCTATCTTCTTCGTGTTGCAGTTAGTATGGCTACTACGAAGAGGTCGGTTTTAAAGCCCTGCAGGTAGTGCGGGGGTCATATGTATATGACGGACCCACATGACGACTGCCTTTGGTGCCTTTCTTCTGACCACGACGTCGAAGGGTGTTCGAGTTGTCGGAAGATGAACCCGAAGGCGTTAAAAGAACGTGAAGCCAAACTCTTCATGGCGAAGGTGAAAAAGGAGAAGAGGGGTCTTAAGCGTTCGAAGTTGTCGACCTCGCATACTTCAAAGTCAAAGAAGCATAAGAAGTCGAAGAGAAGACATGGTTCTCGACGTCGTTCTTTGAAGGGTAGGGCTTTGAGATCAGCCTCTCCAGTTAAGCGGCATCGTGAAAAAGACTTTGTCTCTCCATCGCCATCTCCTTCTCCACAGGCGACTCCGGTTCACGCTCCGGTGGATTCGCCAACTGCCATGGATTCTCCGATGCCCAGAGGTTCTCCGGTGCCCAGGAGTTTTCTGGCTCCAAGGGAGTCTTCTCCAGTGCCTGTGGCTTCGCCAGTGCTGGCGCTGATGTCTCTGGCTCCCGCAACTTCAGCCTCCTATGCGACCTTGGATGGTACAAGACCAGGGGAGTTTGGATCCTTATCCCTCCTTTTCCAGGGCCAGGATCGGATCCATGTATGCCAGGACATCTTACCCTACCGGTGCGCCTTCTGGCCCCGTGGGTCTGCTTGCCTTTAACTTGGGTATCCCTCAACAATATGCCCAGGCACCTTTCGTGCCTTTTATGCTAACGGCTCCATCTTGGCAGTTTCCGGCGCCGAGGTTTTCGACTCGGATACCTCAATCACCTGCGCCGTCTGGGGTTGAGCCGGCGTCGACCCGTATTCGAACGGCGCCATTGCCTACCTCGGAAGATCCTCCATCGATGCTGGTTTCACCGGGGCCGCGGCTGGCGCCGCCGACGCCAGTCCGTAAGCAGCGTTCCAGGAGAGAAGCGCAAAGACTGCTGGAGGAGGATTAGTACCAGCAAGAGCAGGAGGAAGGGGAGATTCACGACTCCGTAGACGAATTCGAGGGTCTATGTGAGGCTAGTGGCCTTGACACTTCTCCGGAGTGGGAGCTTTCTTCTCCTAAAGCTTCATCCTCTCAAGATGTTGCCCCTTATCATGTGGTCATTAGAAAAGCAGCTGAGTTGTTGGACCTTCAGTTGCCCTCAGCTGAGGTAAAATCTAATATTCTAACTGAAGTGCTTCATTCTTCTTCCTCTTCAAGTGACCCTCTGTTGCCTTTCAATGAGGCTTTGACGGAGCCAATCATGGAAGTGTGGCAGAAACCTTTGTCTGCCCCTGCAGTTTCAAGATCAGTGGCAAGGAGATATAGACCTGCTCCGGGTGATCCTGTTTTCCTTTCGGCCCATCCATCTCCGGAAAGCTTGGTGGTCCAGGCTTCTTGCTCCAAGCAGTCATCTGGATCCTTTCCTTCCACCCTGGGGGATAGGGATTCTAAAAAACTGGAGCAGTCGGCCAAAAAGGTGTTTTCCTCGGCAAGTATGGCACTGAAGTCTAGAAAACGCCACGTGCTTGCTTGGGAGGTACATTCATGCTCTAATGGACTCTGTCAAGCAGTTGGCTCCTAAGCTTCCTGAGGATGACCGTGTTCATTTTCTTGAGGTGCTTTCAGATTTGCAAGCAGCTGCCCGTCAGGTTATCCAGTCGGGCCTGGATACTGCAGACTCGGTTGCTCGAGTAATGGGTTCTTCGGTTGCTACAAGAAGACATGCCTGGCTTAGATCATCAGGTTTCGCGCCAGATGTTCAAGCTACCTTACTGGATCTGCCATTTGATGGGTCAAGGTTGTTTGGTTCCAAGGCAGACTCTGCGTTGCAGTGGTTCAAGGACAGTAGGGCTACTGCAAGATCCTTGGGCCTGCAGTCCCAGCCCTAGGGCTATGGCTACAAGAGGTTTCGAGGTTTTGGGAAGGCGGCTTCCTTTCGTGGCCGACAACAGCCTCAGCAACAACAGCAGCAGAATCCTCTCTACCGGTCGTACAGAGGTAGAGGCCGCCTTCGAGGAGCTTCCAGGCAACAGTCTTCCTCCTCCTCCTCCTCTCCTGTCCCCACCGCTGGTACCTCGGGAAAGCAGCTCTAGATCCCCCATCTTGGAGCATGTTGGTCCTGTAGGGGATTGGGTGTCCCATTTTCTACAAGATTGGAAATCGGTTACTTCGGACCGTTGGGTTTTGAATCTTGTGGAGAATGGGTACGCCCTCCCTTTTCTAGAGTTTCCACCTCCTTACCCTCCTCGCCAAGAATGGTGTTCAGAGGACCATTTGTTGCTTCTGCAGCAGGAGGTTCTTACCTTACTGCAGAAAGGTGCGATAGAGGTGGTTCCAGAGCAGAAAAGGGGTCAGGGATGTTACTCCTGTTATTTCCTGATTCCCAAGAAGGACGGTCGGCTCAGGCTGATCTTGGACCTCAGGGTTTTGAATCTTTACCTCAGGCAGGAAAAGTTCAAAATGTTGACCTTGGCTCAGGTTCTATTGGCGCTGCAGCAGGAAGACTGGATGATGTTGATCGATTTGCAGGATGCGTATTTTCATCTTCCCATCCTGAAGTCGCATCGGAAGTATCTCCGTTTTACGGTGGGATCCCAACACTACCAATTTGCGGTCCTCCCGTTTGGTCTCACTTCCACACCACGGGTCTTCACGAAGGTGATGGCAGTGGTGGCAGCTCATCTCAGAAGGTCAGGGATTCCTGTTTTCCCCTATCTGGACGACTGGTTGCTCAAGGGGAAGTCTCCAGAGATGGTGTTGCGCCACTTGCATGCAACAACGCAGTTGTTGTTCAACTTGGGTTTCTCAATAAATGTGCCCAAATCTTACCTAGTGCCCTCCCAGCGCAGCCTGTTCATAGGGGCAATACTGGACACTACTGTTTGTCAAGCTTTTCCTCCACCGCAGAGGATTCTCGACATTCAGGAAATTATTCCTTTATTTCACGAAAGAGCGGTTGTTCCAGTCCTGAAGGTCCTACGCCTGCTCGGTCTGTTCGCTTCCTGCATACTGTTGGTCATCCATGCACGCTGGCGCATGAGGGCTCCCTAGTGGTGCCTCCGCAGGCAGTGGTATCAACACAACGGAGATCTCAGGGAGATGGTCAGGATCTCCAGAGACACAACAGCGGAGTTGTCTTGGTGGAGTGTGGAGGGCAACCTGTCTGAAGGGAGGCCCTTTCAACTTCCTCCACCGATGGCGATAGTGATCACGGATGCCTCCACTCTAGGGTGGGGTGCTTATCTGGGGGATCTGGAGGTCAAAGGTCTTTGGTCTCCAGAGGAAAGGTTGCTTCACATCAACTTTTTGGAATTGCGGGCAATACTTTTGGCTCTCTAGGCCTTCCTTTCCTCCCTTCGTGGTCAGTCAGTTCAAGTCCTGACGGACAACACTACCGCGATGTGGTACATAAACAAACAGGGAGGAGTAGGGTTGTTTCGTCTCTGCAGAGAGGCTCTGCGACTCTGGTCGTGGGCTCAGGGCCATCAGATTTGTGTAACTGCAAATTATCTGGCCGGGGTGCTAAATGTGCGTGCGGACAGTCTCAGTTGGCATTACTCAACCGATCACGAGTGGCGTCTTCATCCGGAGGTGGTCTATCTCATCTTCAAGATGTGGGGGTTTCCTCGGGTGGACCTTTTTGCCACTCGGGAGAACGCGCACTGCCCGTTATTCTGCAGCCCTCAGTATCCGATGCAGGGAGCATTGAGGGACGCGTTTCAATTGTATTGGGGCTCGCAACTCCTTTGCGCGTTTCCTCCCATACCTTTGATTCCTCGGGTTCTGAGGAAGATTCGCCAAGACCGGGCCCAAGTCATATTGATCGCTCCAGATTGGCCAAGAAGGGTGTGGTACACAGATCTACTTCACCTCTCATCGTGCCCACCGCTCCGTCTTCCTTTCAGGGCAGTCCTCCACTCGCAGGCGCGGGGGCAGGTTCTATTCCCCCACCTCCAGAGCTTGCACCTTCATGCCTGGAGATTGAACGGGGAAACCTGAGTTCTTTCTCTCTCCCACCGGATGTGGTGGATGTTATTTTATCTTCCAGGAGATACTCCACCAAATCTGTTTATTCCTCTAGGTGGTCCAGGTTTGTGAAATGGTGTGGAGAGAGATCTATTGATCCTTTAAAAGCCCATTTATCTGACGTTTTGGGATTTTCACTTTCCTTGGCCCAGCAGGGTTGTGCTGTGGCTACAGTTAAAAGTTATTTGTCAGCCTTGTCGGCTTTCCTCTGTTTGCCAGACCAGCCGTCTTCATTTAAGTCTCCAGTTGTTATGAGGTTCATTAAGGGCCTCACCAATAAGTTTCCTCCCACTCCCTTCATTATACCTCAGTGGGACTTGAATTTGGTTCTTACTTTTTTGATGGGTTCTCCTTTTGAACTGCTTCATAGCTGTCCTTTGAGGCTTCTTTCTTTTAAGACGATTTTTGTGGTCGCCATTACTTCGGCCAGGAGGGTAAGTGAGCTTCAGGCTCTTAGTTCTAAACCTCCATTCTTGACCATTCATGCAGAAAAGATGGTTCTCAGGACCAGGGCTGCTTTCCTGCCTAAGGTGGTCACTCCTTTTCATTTAGGACAGTCTATTACTTTACCTACCTTCTATCCCCCCCCCTCACCCTTCCAAAGAGGAGGAGAGACTTCCTTGTCTGGATCCTAAGAGGGCTGTCGGCTTCTACCTGGACAGAACCAGAGATCTAAGACTGGACCATCAGCTCTTCGTAGGCTACGTTGGACGATTGAAAGGCAAGGCTGTCCACAAGCGAACACTCTCCAGGTGGATCATCTTGTGCATCAAGATCTGTTATGCCTTGGCCAAGAAGGAACCGCCTGAAGGTATTAGAGCTCATTCCACCAGAGCTAAGTTTTCTACATCTGCTTTGGCTAGAGGTGTTCCTGTTGTTGACATTTGTAAGGCAGCAACTTGGGCCTCCCTCCACACCTTTGCGAAGCATTACTGCTTGGATTCAGAGGTTAGGAGGGACGGCCATTTTGCACGTTCTGTTCTGCAAGATTTTTTGGTATAGGCAGGTGGACACCCTCCTCCGGGAGAGGTACGGCTTGGGGATTCAATTCAAAAGGTGAGGAATCCACAGGCAGATGTATCCATCAGAAGAACAAGTTACTTACCTTCGGTAACGCTTTTTCTGGTGGATACAGTATCTGCCTGTGGATTCCTCACTGACCCACCCGCCTCCCCGTTGTCTTCCTGCTTATACCGAATAAAGTTTTGACTGTCTGACATTGTCAGTTTTTGTCATTTTCATACATAGACTTTGTTGCTAGGAAATGCTTTTGTTAATAGCTTTTCCTTTTTATTTATGTATTTGTTATATGCTTTTGTGTATATATTATATATACTGGATATACTTGTTTTATGTTGTCGGTCCGCCCGTTCGCCTCGAAGGCACGGAAAAAATGGGTGGAACTGACTTCAGTACGCCGACGAGGTCTTCTTATGGCTCTGATGACGTCATACGGTGTCACGAGCGGAGCTGAGCTATTATGACGTCCTCGTCAACGTGGGATAGCTAAGAAAAGAATTTCCGTGGAATGCTGGCGCAGGGGTAATTCAAAAGATGAGGAATCCACAGGAAGATACTGTATCCACCAGAAAAAGCGTTACCGAAGGTAAGTAACTCGTTCTTTATTCGAACCTCTCAGGCATGATGATCCAATGCAGATGTTTAATGTAAAATGTTGGTTATCTATGAAGTAGATCAGTATGATCATTAGAACAATGTGATTACTTAAAAGGATACATGTAGTGACTTTAGAATGGGGTATAAATTTAGCCACTGTAAAAATTAATCCCAGAAGAAATAGTTTGATTATGTTGGTTTTAGTGGTGCTTTTGAAAAAAATACATAAAAAAATAGCTTGACGTTTACTTAGTATCAGGCATGCGAAAACATAATGCAGATTTAAAAATGTTTTTAACATGCTTCTGGTTGAAAGGCACTTGAAGTGACATAATCAAAACTTCAAGACCAAAAACTTGCCAGTTAGATGTTATTTAATTAAAGAAATGATAGGAAGGTTTCATAATTTTATTAACAATATTTAATGAAGGTTGGAGAAAGAAAGGCCTCAAATAGAGATTTACGTGATCTCATTAATGTTTATGGTAGTTCATACTAGTAAAGTATGAGTTTAGGTGTGGTATAATCCATCATGATCTTTTATTACAGTATGTTTGGAGAAACAGACCGAGACCTTCAGGAACTGCAGGCATCCATGGAGCAGTTATTACGAGAGCAGCCAAGTGAAGAAGTCAATGAGCAGGGGGAGACTGGAGCCGATCCAGTGCCACATGGCGAGAACATGGGACCCACTATAGCGAATGACTTGGAATTGGATGAGGAGGAAGATAATCTTCCCAGCAGTGAAAGTGCACTTAATGAAGAATGGCAGTCAGGTGTGGTTTAAAATGTTACTAGTGCACTTGTGTTGATTATGTAAAGCGAGAGATCACATGTTCTTCTGATGCATATTTTTTCCTACAGATTCCTTGAATATTTGTCAGATTCCAGACAGGATCCGGAACTTTTCTCATGAGCGCATTTGTACATTGTCTGGTTATTAAGAAATATGGCAGAGGTCCTGGAAGGCCACCCCCAACCTTATCAGTGATGAAGATTACGTCCACTGTGCTTATTAAGGTCTAGCTGCCATCAGGCTTGCTTTGCCAGTTAATATACTAGAGCAAGAAAAGAGAACAGTCAGGGAATTCAAAGCTGCACTGCCTGATAACGTCACCACAGTAAATTAGAAAAGAAATGCTGCCCACCTCAATGGTCAGCTGATCATTGACCATAAATTACAATGCAATTGTTCAAAAGGTTTTTGAGAGTTAACACCGATATTGTTAATACAGCACGTTCATCAATAGGTTTGTCACATGAAATTAATACTCATGGTTCTTCATTAATCCAATTCAATCTTGAGCTTTATTTTGTACTTTTCAAAAGGAGCGCAACCAACGCGTTTCACCTAACAAAGCTTCATCAGAGCAAAAAAGATATGTCGAACAAGTCCAATGAGGGGTATGTTACCTCACGATAAAGAGTCAGCAGTGTAGCCATCGATCATCATTATAGCCAATGCATCCAAACTGTGTCCTCAGTAGGTCCAACTGCATGTGTCCTTGATAAATTATCAACGAGTCTAGCGACGTTTCCGTTAGATAGGGCACGCTAAACTTCTAGTGTGTCAGATAGTTCCGGTTACATATTCAAGCGTCTCCATAAGTTGCGAGCATCTAAAGTCGTAGGACATGATAATGATGATCAATGGCTACTCTGCCGACTCTTTATCGTGAGGTAACATACCTCTCATTGGACTTGTTCGACATATCTTTTTTGCCCTGGTGAAGCCTTGTTAGGTGAAACGCTTTGGCTGCGCTCCTTTTGAAACTTACAAAATAAAGCTCAAGATTGAATTGGATTAATGAAGAACCACGAGTATTAATTTCTTGTGACAAACCTATTGATGAACGTGCTGTATTAACAATATCTGTGTTGCCTCTCAAAAACCTTTTGAACGATTGTTTTACCAGTTCTTTAGGGATGGGCAGTATGTGGCAAAGTAGTTGCTCAAACCTGGAAAGCTTGGCCTCTGGGTCGGGCCTCTCTTCTAAGGTAATGTCAGGTAGTACAGATTATGCAACCAGACCAGGGCCCATTCTTTATGTTGGAGGCAACAATCTCAACCTGTTCAACCCCCCAGAAGTTGGTTTATCAGTGAAAAGGCAAGGTTAATGCAATAGGGGGACAAAACCAATAGCATAAATGCTCTTTCTCCTCTTCTGGGCTACCCTTTTAAACACTTAAATTTGATATCAAATAAGCATAATTACCTGGTAGGTGGGCATGTGCTGCTGTTTCTGAGTCACCGGAGGAACATAACCTCAGACTAATGGTTCCTGCAAATCATTCAGAAGGTGTTGGTTTTCCATCCTGTCCATAGAGAGATCTCTTTGCTACAAGCAGGAATATGAAATGCAGTCAAGTCTCTCTTATCGATACTTCTACCCACAGATTCCTCAACCCATGGTTCTACACCTGATACTCCTAGGTACTAGACTAGATCCTTAAAAAAACTTCCATAGTTCCTATGCACCAGTCCTCCTTTCCCAGCATGTATTTTTTTTCCCAGCATGTATTTTTTTAACGTAATTTATTGCATTTCTATAAACAGAGTCACAATCTTGTGATGGAATCATTGACAAAATATGCATCTGTCAGTAGTCAAGTAGTAGCTGGTACATATGTGTACAAGAATAAGATGAATTCCAAATATGTTACATGCATCATATAAGATAATGTTACATATGAGACATGAATGACCTGATGTGAAAATGAAATTGACAACGTAACAATCTCCCCACCTACCCACCCAACTTGTCCATCCCGTCAGTTCCCAAGCCGCCAATTATGTAATTTGTAGCAATAGGAGTGTGTATAGTCCCAGCACTCATAGGGTCATCGTAAAGAACGCATAACATCAATATCATACAATTGTGGTGCATCAGGGGTGTGGATCTGTTAATGGGGGAGTTAACATACACCATAGGATTAGTCTACGTCTTCTCCCTGTGCCTTGAATTATTCTAACATACTATCCCATGCCAAAGCTATGGGCTGTTTGCGCAGCCTACGGTATTCCTCTCTCCGTAGTGCCAGGCCCTCAGCAGATCCCCAACACCAAACTTCTTCACGCCAGCTTGCCACGAGGAGTGGGGTGGAAGCCTTCCAGCTGCATGTAATCTGATGCTTGGCTAGGAAAAGCACTAAATCTGTGAAGCGGGATTCCGCTTTTGATGCCTTGGGTCTAGGCTAGAGTATGAGGAGAAAATGTTCTGCTGTGACCCAGTATGAGTTCCCTGTGAGAGAGAGAATTGATTTCCGGACATCTCTCCAGTAAGACAGCAGGACCACATCATATGTAACAAATCTGCATTATCGGACTGGCATCTTGGACAGACGGATGAGGCTGTTGGGTAAATTCTGTGCAGTCGAGAGGGCGTCAAATACGCTCTGTGTATTAACGCGTACTGGATGAATTTAAAACGGGTGCTGCGTGGTATCATGGCTAGGTATTCCAGCAGGAAACTCCATTCCTTGTCATGGAGTGCGCGATCATTGTCGGTTTCCCCCTGAGTTCGTATAGGGGCCAGTGAAATGTTCAAAGGGGAGCGTAAGCTTTTACATAGTCGCTTAATCAAGTGTCTTCCAGTGCCCATCTCATAGATTGCCTGGACGAATGCATGTGTAGCAGGTTCTAAGTCTTTCGGTGACCAGTGCAGTCAGATGTACTGTGAGATAATGGCATGATTGAGAAAGATGGCTCCAGGCAGTCAGTACTACTTCATAAAGTCATGGCAAGGCAATAGTATCTCATTTTCGAAGAGATCACCTACTGTGATGATTTCCGCTGCTTCCCAGAGTGCCAACCTCGTGGACGTGAGTGTACCCATCGGGATAGGTAGACCAAACAAGGGGATGTTTTGGGCATAAGGCTTCATGTGGCGTGTTTAACTGAGAACATTTGTCCAATGTTATAGCATTTTGTTGAAGTAGAGGGAGTTTTGGGGGGCGTACTGTTCCCGGTATTAGCAATTGATATAGACCACCGGAGCATAGCGTGGGTTGTGTGTAACCAATTTCTTGTAGATGTATCCCTGCTAACCAATAAGAGAGCCATTGTTATTGGGCAGTGAAACAATAGGACCTAAAGTCAGGAGCACCAAGTTCCCCACTCTTTGTAGGCAGTTGCAATTTAAGGAGACTAACACGCTGCCTACTGGTACCCCAGATACGGTCTAGTAGTAGGGAGCCCAATGTCTTCAAAAAACAGATCTAGGGATGATTATCGGTAAATTCTCAAAATAATAAAGTATTCCGGGCAGCATCACTATTTTGGAGAGGGCCAAGCGGCCGATCACTGAGAAGGGCAATGTGATGCAGAACTTCAACTGTGCACGTAGCGTTGAGATGACTTTAAGTAAATTCCCATCAAGTAAATCCATGTGTGATCTGTAGACCTGAATCCCTAGATTTTTAAATGTGTGGTGTGCCACCGGTATGGTCTAGTTGCCTTGAGTGATTGAATCCAGGCGCAAACTATTTCGGAAAGAGAAGGCGTGTGATTTAGTATGATTGACCTGGAGGCCCGACAGGACGCCAAGCTCGTGAAGGATGCAGGAGATCGGTTTGAGATTCCCTCCGAGGTCTTGAGCATAAACAATTATGTCATCTGCGTATAAAGAAGACTGCATATGACTGGGTCCATGCGGAATGCACCAGGTCTCTGCTTCCTGTCTAAGTTTTTGTGCCAGGGGCTCCATCGCCAATACAAATAATAGGGGCTATAGTGGGCAGCCCTGTCGTGTACTTCGAGGTATTGAATATAGTGCAGAGAAATGAGTGCCCGTTTTAGCCCTTGCCATGGGGGCAGCATAGAGGAGCCTGATCCATTTAGTGAAGATGGGAGGAATATTAAATCTTTGCAACACTGAGAACATATATGCCCAGTCTAACGAGTGAAAAGCCTGCTGGAGGTCTAGTGACAGACAACTAGCATCGGGGAAAGTATCATGAGCTGCTTTCATCACTTGATACAGTCGTCTGATATTTAAAGAAGTACTCCGACATGAGACAAAGCCACATTGATCAGTGTGGACCAGGTCAGGAAGCAAAGGGAGCAATCTTTGGGCCAAAACTTTACTAAGAATTTTATATTCTGAATTTGATAAGGAGAGTGGTCTATAGGAGAAAAGATCATCTGAAGCCCGGCCTGGTTTGAGCAAGGAGGTGACCAAGGCCTGCTTAGTGGACGGGGGGTAGTGTACCCAGTTCAAAGGATGTGTTATACAGTTTCTCTAGGCATGGTACCAAGTGATCAGCAAAGTTAGAATAAAATTTGATGGGCAGTCCATCGATGTCTGGTGTTTTATTGCTTGCCATGTCTTTAATAGCTTGACGTAATTCACCTTGCGATTAGGGGGCCTGCAGCGATTCTCGTGATGTTGGTGTGATCTGTGGAAGCCTCAAACTACCCAGGAAAATGGCTCTCTCCGCACAGGGCGAAGTAGACCTGGCTCTATATAATTCCGTGTACTAGGAGCAAAAGGCCTCATTAATCTCCACTTGTGTGTTGCAGTGTATTTGAGATGGTGTTGTGATGTATAATATCGGAGTGCGGGACAATGGTGGTCGTATCATTCGGGCCAGTAATGTCCCAGATCTGTCACCTTCGAAGTAGATCCTCTGAATATAGGATTTATAATCTACCAGTCTCAGTTGTTTAATAACTCTGCATGTTGTATTCTAAGATCTTGCAGATCACTCAAACATGTAGGGTCTCGTATTGTCTCTTGTTCAAGGGGTCATAGTCGTGATTCCGTGTGTTTGAGATCACGAAGGATGGCGTGGCGAGCACCTGTCGCCATGGCTATTGACACTCCTCTTACCACCACCTTAAATGCTTCCCATTCTGCGAGTCGTGTGGATGCTGTGCCCTGATTGTCAGTAAAGTAGGTATCTATTGTGGTGCCCAGGGTCTGTCTGAAGACTGAATCCTCCAGTAGTGTTGTCTGCATGCGCCATGTGGGAATAGGCTTTGGTACCCTACCCCATGAATATTTCCAGCGGATTATGATCCCCAAATAGGTCTCATCAGAGGACTTCTCTACCATATGGGAGGAACAGAGGATACGATCCAGGCAGGAGTGGAGGCCATGAGGGGGAGAGAAAAATTGGTAAATGAGTTTCCTTATATCTACCAAGGACCAACCTGATAACCAACCAGAAAGAGCCTTAGCCTGTTAGTGGATCCTGTATTCTGCAGGTGTGGATGGGAACGGTCCAGGTCAACATCCAGTACCGCGTTAAAAGCAATGAGCCAGGTGAGATGCAACCGATCTGCTAGGATAGAGGACATATGGTGTAGAAAGACATCCTGATCTGAAAGAGACATCTAGCCACAGATTCCTTACCTGTGAACTTACAGGCGTCGGGCTGGATCCGGAAGAGTTTTGATAGCAGTACCCCTGCGCACCGAAAGGTGACATCGGTCAACTCCGCGTGACGTCATAGGCGTCTGTTTCATAGTCGTCGCGATGTCCGCGTCTTCTATATAAGCGCCACTCGGCACACAACGTCAGTTCTTTTCTTTCTGCGCCAGCCAGCACAATTCCATCGAAGAGAGCTACCTCCTGTCAATTTTTGACACTTTTTTCTACTTTTTGTCAAATTCTTTGGTGTGTAGGATGTCCAGTAAGAAGACCTCAGGATTCAAGCCGCGCGGTGCCTGTTACCGTACCATGTCGGTCACGTACCCCCATCTGGTATGTCTTGGGTGCCTGGAGCGCGACCACGACCCGAAGTCGTGCTCCGAGTCTTGGGCCATGGCACCGAAAGCTTTGAGGGAGCGATCCCTAAAGCTGCTTGCAGCCCGGCGCTACGGAGATCTGGCTCCCCGGTCCCAGTCGAGAGGAAGGTCCGAGCACCGCTCCCGGGGATCGAAGTCTTCTTCCTCCCTCTCGAAGTCGTTTAGGTCAGGTAAGAAGCACCATAAAAAGCACAAGAAGTCGAAACATGCTTAGACTTCGCCCCGTCCGTCACCCGATGAGACGGAGGAGTCTTGGCATTCGAGGCCAACTCTCCAGAGCGGGTGACTGGGTCGGCTCCATGTTTCCCTCCTTTCCGGGGCCGGAAGCGACCCCTGCCCAGCTAAAAGAATTTTATGACACCATGTGCGCCATATTTGGGCGGCCTGACGCTGCCGCTCCAGCCACGGGATCCTCTTGAATCTGTTCTTGGATCCAGACTGGTGGCAGTCGTAACACTTTGAACTTTTCCGGCGCTGCGTCCGACGCCAAGACACTCAACGTCACTGGCGGTGTTTCTCCCATCATCATTCTGGACGAGACAGAGCCGGCTGAACGTCCACCGATGCCGTGACTGTCGCAGACAGAGCCGTTGGGCTCCATGTCGTGTTCTGTGCCTTATTCTGAAGGGCTCCGACTGGATGAAGATTGGAAGAGGAAGCAGGATCCCTTGGAAATCCCGCTTTACAACGAGGAAATGGACTGCAACGAGGACCTGGGTAATGCCAGCGGCTTGGACACCTCCCCAGAGCCTGGCATGCTGTCTCCTAACCTGGCTACAGAGGAGGGAGCTTTCTGTGCAATGGTGGTGTGTAGGGCTGAGGAGGTCTTGGAATGGCATCTTCCTACAGTGACGGTCAAGATCAATGCCTTAACACAGGTGCTGCAGCTTAGTGTCTCCACCTCAGAACCCTTTCTGCCATTTAACGAGGCCTTGACAGATGTTCTACTGGGCACCTGGTCCAAGCCCAGCGGCTCCTGTGAACAGAACTATCGCCCGTCGCCATCGCCCTGCATCGGGGGACCTAGCTTTCCTCTTCAACCACCCCACCCCGGAGAGCTTGGTGGTCCAAGCTTCTACTTCCAGTAGCACTCCTGGATAGGGAATCCAAAAGGCTGGACAGCTTTGGTAAGAAGATCTTCTCTTCCACCAGCCTAGCATTGCAGTCGGTAAACACTGCGTGCCTCTTGGGCTGTTATTCCCATTCGCTATGGGAAACGGTTGCGCAAGTGCTGTCCCAAGTCCCGGAGGAGGCCCGGGCTGTCCTTTTCAAGGCTGTATCCGATGGGAGAGATGTAGCAAAGTTTGCCATTCTCTGTTGCCAAAATGCAACAGACTCGCTCGGCAGAGCTATTTCCTTTATGGTTGACGTTAGGCGCCACGCCTGGCTGAGAATGTCTGGCTTGTCAGAGGATGTCCAAGCCAGCCAAAAGGATATGCCCTTTGATGGCTCTCGTCTCTTCGGAGACAGGGCAGACGTGTCGCTAGAGTGCTTTAAGGAGTCGCAGGCTATGGCCAAGTCCTTGGGCCTCTCAATGTCATCCTGGCCTGCGTCCGCCTTTCGCTCCTTTTGTTTCCACAGAGGGGCTTCCAACCATACCAGCCCTACACCAGCCAGAGGACTGCACAAGTTCTGCAACCTCTGCGTGGGCATGGTCACCCCGACCCCGCGGGTTGAGAGGCCAGAAGTCGGGTCATGCCACAACCCCTTCCCACTCCGCCTCCAAACCTTCCTAGTCCGATCCTCCCAGATCATGGGCGTCCAATTGGTGGCAGGATACGCCATCACCTCCACCACTGGCTGTATATCACCTCGGACAGGTGAGTTTTGCAATTAGTCCGATGGGGCTACTCCCTCCCCTTCGAGACTACCCCTACCTCCATGCCTCCAACTTATGATCGGCTGACGGGGGATCACCTTGCCTTACTTCGTGAGGAAGTCAAAACTCTCTTGACCAAGGGAGCTATAGAGAGGGTTCCCGGGCCAGAAATATGCTGTAGTTTCTATTCATGCTATTTTCTGGTTCCAAAGAAGGACGGAGGCCTCCGTCCTATCCTCTACCTCTGAGCCCTCAACTCGGCCTCAGAAAGGAAAAGTTCAAGATGCTCACTCTTGCTCAGGTCCTGTCTGCCCTGGACCCAGGAGACTGGATGGTAGCGTTGGACTTGCAGGACGCCTATTTCCATATTCCCATCCTGCCTATCCATCGCCGCTACCTGCAGTGTACGGTGGGCCACGAGTACTTTCAGTTTACCGTGCTCCCCTTCGGCCTCACCAGTGCCCCTCGGGTGGTCACAAAGGTGATGGTGGCGGTCGCAGCCCACCTGCGGAAATCAGGGGTTCCAGTCTTCCCTATCTCGACTACTTGTTGTTGAAGGCGGGCTTGTCCCAAGCAGTCATCTCCCATCTCTAAACTATGGCGAACCTCCTGCATTCGCTGGGGTTCACTATCAATGTGCCGAAGTCTCACTTGACTGCCTTTCACCGGGGCAGTTCTGGACACTGTGCAGTTTTGAGCTTATCCTCCCTAATGGCGAGTCCAGGATATTCGGGCTATGATACCAATGTTTCAGTCTCTATCCTGGATTTTGGTGAGAATGACTCTGAGGCTGCTGGGCGAGGGCCTCCTGCATCCTGCTAGTGGATCATGCCAGATGACACTTGCGAGCGCTGCAGTGGGACCTGAAGCTTCAATGGGCGCAGCATCCGGGAAATCTCACCGACCTCGTTCAGATATCATAGGACACTGCGAACGATCTGCAGTAGTGGTCGACAAACCGTGATTGGGTCAGAGGCAGACCCCTCTCTCTTCCCCACCCAGATCTCACTGTGGTGACGCATGCATCGCTTCTTGGACAGGGCGGTCATCTGGGAGAGGTGGAGATCAGAGGACTCTGGTCTCCGGCGGAGGCCGGGCTCCACATCAACTTGTTGGAGCTTCGTGCGATCCGATTGGCACTGAAGGCCTTCTTAGTTTTCCTCAAGGGAAGGCTAGTTCAATTGTTCACAGTCAACACTACCGGCATGTGGTACTGCAACAAACAGGGTGGGGTGGGGTCTTGGACCTTCTGTCAAGAGGCCCTGCATCTCTGGACTTGGCTGGAACAACAGGGCATGTCCCTTTTGTATAAACCCCCTGAACGCCTGAGTGGATGAACTTAGCCGTCGGTGCCTAGCGGATCACGAGGATCAAAGCAACGTGGAACAGTTATGGATCGTTGGCGCGACCCAACATAACCTCCAGGATGATTTTCAGCTCCATATTGAATCACCGGACAGAGTGAGCTTCACTTTTATAGGACGTATAACCTGCGTACCGCCTGGATCTAATTGCACAGCCCCTGGCGCACGTTTGTTCCTGGAACCCGCATTGACATTGGGAGTTTCCATTCAGAACGCTTTGGAGTGTATTTTCAAATTGGGTGAATTTCGGTTCCGCTTTGTCCTGAGGAGGCTAGATTAAGAGGCCGAAACGTGTTGACTTTCATTACCTAGGACCAACACCGTTCATCAAAAAGAAAAGAAAAAATTCATTTGTTGTACACCATAGAACTATTATTGTATCCAATTAATTTGCGAAATACGCTAATTGGTCTACTGTGACTAAAGACAGTCTGTTAAGTTTTGGCCCAAAGAAGGGCTGTTTATCCATCATTTGCGGATACCTATTTCACCTATTTATTATATTTTTTTGTCTCTCGCCTTTTTTTCTATACTTTTGGCTTTAATCTTTGTTACCATTGTTTGATACCTTGAATTGATTTTGTAAAACAAATGTATGTATTGTGACTCAATATTTGACTGTTAGAAATATGATTCTATCAAGTAAAACATTTTGAAGAATAATGCCATCCTGCCATTTACCTTGATTTTGCACAGCAATACCTTTACAATTGTCGTTGATTTATTGCATAAGTAGCTGTCTGTGAATATTAAATAATCACAGCAGGCGAGTTATTCCGCCAGATACCACAAATAAAAAGTGGTTTGCTTGTTTAATTCAGTTAATCAGTCCTGCTAGAGCTTTTTTCCTTCATTATAGCGGATCACGAGTGGCGTATCCATTCGGAAGTGACGCAAGGTCTCTTTCAATAGTAGGGAGAGCCTTGGTTAGATCTATTCGCCTCCGAAGAGAACGCGCAATGTCAGCAGTTCTGCGCGTGGGAGTTTGCAACGGCAGCGCTCGCTCTGGAAACGCTTTTCATCTCAAGTGGAGCGCAGGCCTCCTCTACGCCTTTCCGCCCATACCACTCCTGTCCAGAGTGCTCAAGTAGATCAAGAGCGATCGGGTGGCTCCGGACTGGGCACCGAGAGTTTGGTATCCCAAGCTTTTGTAGATGAGCATCGATTCTCTGATCTGGCTGCCCTTTCCGATGGATCTTTTGTCGCAGAAGCGTGGGAGGGTCCTTCACCCGAAGTTGTCCACCCTCCGCCTCCTTAAGTGGAGATTGAGTGGCAACAGTTGACAGTTTGTGACCTCCCTCCCGAAGTCTGTGAAGTTATTCTAGCAGCCAGACGTCCCTCCACAAAGTCGGTATATGTCTGCTGATGGCAAAGATTTTGTAAATATTGAACAGAACGGTCTGTTGACCCCCTGTCTGCCTCTCTTTCTGACGTTCTTCTTTTCATTTTCTCCTTGGCCCAGCAGGGCTCTACTCTGGGCACTCTGAAGGTTTACCTTTCGGCCCTTTCTGCTTTTCTTCGATTGCCAGATAAACCGTCACTTTTTAAATCGCCTATTGTACATAGATTCCTGAAGGGGCTTACTCATTTGTTTCCCCCTTCAACCTTTATTATGCCCCAGTGGGACCTTAACTTGGCTCTCACCTACTTGATGTGTGCACCTTTTGAACCACTGCACAATTGCCCCCTCCGGCTGCTTAGTATCAAAACAGCCTTCTTAGTAGCAATAACTTTTGCCAGGAGGGTGAGCGAATCGCAGGCTTTATCATTTCAGCCTCCTTACCTGACCGTCTTCCCGGACAAAGTATTTAAAGGAAAGTGGGATCTGCTTTCTTGGTTACCCCCACTTTTTACTGGTATCAGTATGTTTTTTAGACTAGTCTGACTGGGATCCTGCTAATCAGGACCCTAGTCACTATGCTTCCTCCATACATTAACAATGGTACGATCTGTTGTACATTCTCAATTGGCTACTGGCGTACCCTTGTACGTCCCTAGTATGTGGTACTAAGGTACCCAGGCTATAGGAAGTCCATTCTCCAGTCTCTGTAAGTGTGGTCTAACTATATAGTGGCTGCACAGAACCCTGTCATGTTTGTATCAAACATGTTGGAATCGTACCCCAACACCGATTCCAGTGTTGGAAGTATGATCCCACCTACTGGGGGGCTACCTTAGGGTACCCCCTGTACTCCCGGTTACAGCCTTTCAGGGTCTGACAGCAAGCTAGTGCTGCTGCCGACCACAGACACGATCCTGCCGTCCTGCTGCTGAGCCAAGCTTGAGTAGGGGAAGTTAGAGCAATAGGTTTCCTGTCGCAGGGAGGTGTGACCACCTTCCAAACAGGACTTAGTGTATTGGGCTGGGGTGAGGACGCTTGCCAGCGCTACCAGACTGCTTTGAATGGCACATTTGGTGCCCTCCTTGCATACTCTAGTTAGAACCAGTTCTGGGAGCTCTTGGCTCCCGCTCTGGCGTGAAACTGGACAAAGTCCATGGGAGTATCCTCCCCTCTGTCCAACCACTCCTCTCAGAGGGACCCCTGAGTTGTTCTAACCCCTTTCTTAGGGTATAAAAGGGCTAACCTGTGGGTGGGTCCTCAAATTCGTCGTTGGATAAGACTGAAACCACGTCACTCTTCGACCGTCTGGACACTTGGACTTCGCTGGACTTCTCCTGGAACCGAGACTGCATCAAGGAAGACTCCTGCTGCTCCTGGTCTTGCTGTTATGCAAGTCTTCTTCATCGTCTGTGTCTGTGCTTCTTCCAGGATCTTCAACAGACCTATTGGCATCAAGGACACCCGTAGTAATCTCCCTTTGAGTAAAAGAGTCACTCCCCTGCATCTGCAGGCACCACAACGAAGCTGACTGGTCTGCTGCTCCTGACGCTCCACGGACTTCGAAAGGCTCAGCAGCACAGGTGGTGGGTCTGCAACTCTTTTGAGGCCTGACCTGTACTCTCTGCAATTTTCAGGCCAGTATCCCTCATTGAAACCGCTAGGATCGAACCTCTGTGCACCGCGTCGCCCTGCCGTTGCCAAGGCTTGTTGACTCTGCACTCCAGAGATCTTTGGGCTACAAGAAGCTCTAGCCTCCAGCATTTCTTCCTGCCAAGATCAGCGTCCTCACCGCATCCTCTACACCGTGGGCCTTCATCTTTGGTGACCTGCTAGAGGTCCTCTTGCAACTCATGTGCCTTTTGTCTGTGGGTCCTCTCAAGGCTCTTCTCTTGCTTCAGTGGGCTCCCCTGCTTGCTCGGGGCCTGCTGTGACTCTCCTGTTTGTGGTGAGTCCCTTGGACCTTACTGGTCCCAACGTTGCTCCTTCTTCGTTTTCCATGCCTGTTGCAACTGCCAAGGCTTATTGGTTCTCCCGCCAGACACCAACCCCCTGGTTCTCGTCTTTCGACATGGGGAAGCTCGTGTATGGCTCCTGATCTTCCTCAGTGTCACCTGTTCCCCACAGCTGCAGTGACAAGGTCACCGTCATCACTCCTGCATCTTCCGACATCAGTGGGTATTGCTCTTCCGTGCCTCCTGGTCATCTCCGAGTGGCATAGACTCTGTCCCCTCTGCTTGCAGATTCTTCTCTTCAAGAGTCGACCCTTGGATTCCACGGGACTCTTTCACAGTCTTCGCCAGTGGCATCTTTATTGAAGTCCTCTATTGTGGTCTACGGCGGTTTCTGACGTCACTTCGCCCCTATGCACCCGGCTTTCCTGGTGTAGGTATCCTGGTGCCTGGGGTATCCACGGGTAAGTTGACTCTCCAACCTTCTGTCTTCCACTGGTTTTCAGGGTCGACTTGGACGGGTCCTTCTTCTTCAAAACTGCAACCGCGACTGTCCCATTGACTTTTATTGAGTACGCAGCTGTGTTTCAACTCTGCACACAGCCTCCGTGGGGTTCCTTGGTGCTTACCTTGGGTAGTTCCTTGGGCTCCCTGCTCATCTGAGTCTCCTGGTCCAAGTCCCGACTTCAGTCACAGTTCGCCTTCCACTTTTTTAGTATATGGTTTGGTCTCCCCCTGGAGACCACTGTGTATTGTGCTTACTTTCCTATTTGCAATTGAAGTATTGTGTGTATTTGTGTTTATATCTCCGAGTATGAGATATACCAAGGTATTAGTTAGTGTTGTCTAATAAATAGAATTATTATTTTAATATACATTGTGTGGTTCTTTTTCGTTTAACCTACACTACATGATTAGATCTGGTAAAACAAGCTGCTTCACATTCCTTCTGGATAAGCCAGAAGGCTGCTCTCCACAGTTACCACTTAAAGAGCTTTCTAAGGTTGTCTAAGACCACTAAAATCTCCATAAGGGTTGTCTGGATTAGTGGAAGGGGCTTCACTTAACTAAGTGTGCACCATATACTAAGCTAGCCTCCTACAATGGGGGAGTCCAGGGCTGCTAGTTGTGGTCGAGTGAGATGAGGAAGAGGGACGTCAGGCAAGAAAGGCTAGGCGAGTTCACAGGCAGGTCTCGACTGCCGGGCATAGAGTGTTTGGTTATAGTCTGCAAATGCATTTGCTATGGCCTCTGGAGTAGTGACCGGGGAGCCGGTAGCGTCTACAATAGAGGGAATGAAACTTGTGACCTGTGCCTCTGGTAGGCAATCTATATAGGAGTGTACTACTCTTATCGCCATGCTCATACACATGGTGAAGGGATGCTTGCCAGTGCTGTCCAGTTGGCACAGAGAGGTCTGGTCTATTTCCAATTGTTGGCTGATGGACTCAGTTGTATTTATGGCACCTCTGTCTCCAACTGGCGAATGAGAGTATCTGAAAGAGACACTTTAGTGACAGATTCCTTACCTTAGAATATCCCCAGGCGTCAGGCTGGATCCGGAAAGTTTTGCGTAGCAGTACCCTTGCGCGTCGTTAGGCAGCGTTGTGCGGCTCCGCGTCCGTCGTCGGTGTCGAGATCGCCGGGATGACGTCGCGGCCAGTACTTATACGCCGCCCATGCGCACTGACGTCAGTTCTTTCTTTTTCCGCGCCAGTAAGCGCAGATCCGGAGAGAGCAGTGCCCCAGTCATTTTTTGACTTAACTTTTTGTGAATTTTTGTCACTGTTTTTCTCGAGTCATTCGACTCCAACGGTGTCAGTAGGGATGCCCGGCTTCAAGCCATGCGACGCCTGTGGTCGGATGATGTCGATCACGGACCCGCATCGAGACTGTCTCTACTGCCTCGGGCGCGACCACGACTCCAAGACGTGCCCTGACTGTCGGGCCTTGCATCCGAAGGCTTTGCGAGAGCGGTCTCGAAAGCTCCTCGAGGTCCGGCAGTCGGCTCCGCGCCAATCCAAGCCCCGGTCACGAGAGAGGTCGAGGGGCCGGTCGCGGAGTCCTCAGCGTTCTTCGGGGTCAAAGTCTTCGCACTCCTCCGGTAAGTTGAAGCACAAGAAGTCGCAGAAGCGTCATCGCTCGACGACTTCCCCTCGCGCGACTCGGGTGAGGGTCCCATCGGCACCGTCCCTGCCCCCGCGGCTCCGGGAGTGCCTGTGGATCCGCCGCCGCATTACCCGCCCTACCCTGGTTCGGCGGCAACTCCGGCCGAAATACAGGAGTTCCTGTCGGCCATGGCCCGCCTCTTCGGGCCTCAAGGTCCCCCCGGGCGCCTTCGGGCCCCGCGGGCCCTAGTGGGGTTCCTACGGCGCCGCCGGCAACTCCGGTCCCCGCGACACCGGCCACGGCCTCGGCCCCGACTCCGGTGCTGCCACAACCCCTGTCGACGCCCGTTGACCTAACGACACCTCCACCGGCGTCGATTTCACCGGTGCTGTTCATGACGCCGCCCGGGGCTCCGGACGGCGTCGTCCCCAGGTTCTCTCCGGATCCGGACTTGGCGCCGGACCGACGTCGATCGACGCCGGCTCTGGCGCCGATGAGACCTTGGGTCCCACATGTCCCTCCTCCTTACATTGACCCTGATTTGGAGGACGAAGAGAACTGGGAGGGGTCTGAGGACCCTCTCACTGCCCAATGTGAGTATGATCAGGACTGGGCTGAGGAACTTGGGGATGCCAGTGGTCTGGACACCTCTCTTGACATTGGCATGCTGTCTCCTCCTTCCGTGGCAACGGAGGAGCAAGCAAACTTTGCTACGGTGTTGCGTAGTTCAGCTGAGGTCCTGCACCTCCAGTTACCTACAGTGGCTGTCAGGACTAACATCCTGATGGAAGTGCTTCAGCCGGCGGCTACCTCCTCGGAGCCACTGCTGCCGTTCAACGATGCACTTTCGGACGTTCTTTTGGGCACCTGGTCCAAGCCCACCACAGGGGCTCCTGTGGATAGGAACGTAGCCCGACGCCATCGCCCTGCTCCGGGCGACTCCCTGTTCCTTTCCCAACACCCCACCCCAGAGAGCTTGGTTGTCCAAACCTCTGCCTCTCAAAGCGCCTTCCCTACCGCTCCCCCGGATAGGGAATCCAAAAAACTGGACAAATTTGGGAAGAAGGTTTTTCTTCCACCAGTGCTGGCTTGAGGTCTGTCAACACCACTTGCCTCTTGGGCCGATATACCCACTCCTTGTGGGATTCGGTGGCGCAGATCCTGCCCCAGTGTCCTGAGGAGGCCCAGGCACTGCTTTCCCGCGCCATTGCGGAAGGAAGAGATGCGGCAAAATATACCATCCGATGTGGCCTAGATGCCGCCGACTCGCTAGGCAGATCGCTTGCGACGACAGTGGCGCTACGCCGTCGAACCTGGCTGAGGACCACTGGTTTCTCGGGCGATGTCCAAAACACACTTATGGACATGCCCTTTGATGGTGTCGGCCTTTTCGGCAACAAAGCAGACCACGCGCTGGAGCGCTTTAAGGACTCGCGGGCTACAGCCAAGTCCCTGGGCCTTTCTGCTGTGCGCCCTCCGCAACAGTCTGCTTTTCGCCCCTTTCGTGGCCACGGAAGGGGCGCCCAGTCACGTCCGCTGCCCAGCCACCGGCCAGCGTCTTCGCGTGGCCGAGGACGTGGCTCCCGCCGAGGCGGGTCGGGTAACCAGCGTGCGGGTCAGGCCACCACCTCCGCCCCGGCCTCCAAGCCCTCCTAGTCCATCCTTTCAGGTCCACAGCACGCCAGTGGGGGGCAGGGTCCGCCATCACCTTCACCACTGGCGTGCCATCACATCGGACAGGTGGGTCTTGGACATTGTCCGAAGGGGCTACTCCCTCCCTTTCGAGACTACCCCCCCAGCCATGCCACCTCAATGCCACCGCATGTCGGGGGATCATTTGGTGCTTCTTCAAAAGGAAGTTGCGGCCCTCATGGCCAAGGGGGCCATCGAGCGCGTTCCGACCCCAGAAGTAGGGCGTGGTTGTTACTCCCACTACTTTCTGGTGCCCAAAAAGGACAAGGAGAACATGCGTCCTATCTTGGAGCTCCGGAACGTCAATCGCTTCCTCCGGAAGGAGAAGTTCAAGATGCTCACCCTAGCTCAGGTCTTGACTGCCCTCGACCCTGGAGACTGGATGGTAGCGTTGGACTTGCAGGGCGCATATTTTCACAACCCCGTCCTGCCAGCCCACCGGCGTTACCTTCGGTTCACGGTAGGCCTCGAGCATTTTCAGTTCACCGTGCTCCCCTTTGGCCTTACCAGCGCCCCTCGGGTGTTCACGAAAGTGATGGCGGTGGTCGCAGCTCATCTGCGCCGGGCAGGGGTTCCAGTCTTCCCCTACCTCGACGACTGGTTGCTGAAGGCGGGCTCGTCCCAGGCAGTCGTCTCCCACCTCCGAACTACGGCCGAACTCCTGCACTCGCTGGGGTTCTCCATCAACGTGCCGAAGTCGCACCTGATTCCTTCTCCACAGCTCCTTTTCATCGGAGCAGTTCTGGACACAACGCAGTTTCGGGCCTATCCTCCCAAACGGCGAGTCCAGGATATTCAGGCTATGATTCCGATCTTTCAGCCTCTATCCTGGGTTTCGGTACAGATGACCCTGAGGCTGCTGGGCCTCATGGCCTCCTGCATCCTGCTGGTCGATCATGCCAGATGGCATATGCGGGCTCTGCAGTGGGACCTGAAGTTCCAGTGGGCGCAGCATCAGGGGAACCTGTCTGATTACGTCCAGATCTCGGAGGGGACTGCAAGACAGTTGCAGTGGTGGCTCTCGAACCGGCAATGGGTCAGGGGCAGATCCCTCTCCCTTTCCCAGCCAGAGCACACAGTTGTGACGGACGCGTCCCTTCTGGGATGGGGCGGTCACATGGGAGAGGCGGAGATCAGAGGCCTCTGGTCTCCGGCGGAGTTCCGGCTCCATATCAACCTTCTGGAGCTCCGGGCGATCCGACTTGCACTCAAGGCATTCCTTCCCTCTGTCAAAGGGACGGTAGTGCAGGTGTTCACAGACAACACCACCGCCATGTGGTACTGCAACAAACAAGGCGGGTGGGGTCGTGGACCCTATGTCAGGAGGCTCTGCGTCTCTGGACATGGCTGGAACATCAGGGCATATTCTTGATGGTTCAACACCTGGCAGGTTCCCTGAACGCCAGGGCGGACGAACTCAGCCGCAGGTGCATGATGGATCACGAATGGCGTCTTCACTCGGAGGTGGCGCAAGGACTCTTTCTACAGTGGGGAGAGCCTTGGTTAGATCTAATCGCCACCGAAGAGAACGCGCAATGTCATCAGTTCTGCGCGTTGGAATTTCCAAGGCGGCACTCGCTCAGCGACGCTTTTCGTCGCGAGTGGAGTTGCGGTCTGTTGTACGCCTTTCCGCCTATACCACTTCTACCCAGAGTGTTGAAGAAGATTCGGCGCGACCGGGCCCAAGTCATTCTTGTGGATCCGGACTGGGCTCGAAGAGTTTGGTATCCCGAGCTACTCAGTATGAGCGTCGATCCCCCGATCCGTCTGCCTCTTCGGGAGGATCTTCTGTCGCAGCAGCAGGGGACGGTCCTCCACCCGAACCTGTCCAGTCTACACCTGCTTGCGTGGAGATTGAGCGGCGGCAGTTGATTCCCTTCGACTTGCCTCCCGAAGTTTGTGATGTGATTCTGGCAGCCAGGCGTCCCTCCACTAAGGTGGTATACGCCTGCAGGTGGAACAAGTTTGTGGCATGGTGCACAGCAAAGGCTGTGAATCCCCTTTCTGCCCCTCTTTCTGAGGTTCTTCTGTTCCTTCTTTCTCTGGCCCTACAGGGTTCTGCCCTGGGTACCA